>CM057006.1:77556410-78756410 GCA_029891345.1 Dryococelus australis | reverse complement strand
AAACCATTTTAGGACTTGAAAGTCATATCACGATAAGGAATGAGTACGTGCTGAAAGAGCGCTTTAAAACTTACACTTGTTCACCACGGAAAAAAGAGGCTCATAGCGAAGAGATGGCTTGTCCAGAAGCATTTGTGCATTGAATCATGGGTATCAACTATGTTTTAAAAATGCCTTTGAGTAAGAAATCTTTACACATTTTTTGACACATTTGTTACACATTTACTGTTTGTAAAACATGCTAACATACATTCTATTTTAGTGATAAATCATTTTACAAATTATTTGTAGTTGCTATTGTGTAAATGTGTTCACCATGAATTAGTTAACATGCGTGAAGTGTGAACAAATTATTTAGTTCCACTTTGTAATATAAGGAAAATTACAAAAGTAAGTATATGTATCCAAGTAGGGAATGGAGAGTTGGTATAGAACTCTCATACTCGTCAGCATTGCTTCGTTTCTTATTGTAAACTTGGCATACTTACACGGAAGCCTCCATTCCATCATGTAGGCAACTGTGTTGTTCAGTGTCATTTCCCTTGTATCCACTGCAAACTAGGAACCGACTCTTGTACTCTTAATTCAGCACGGCATAAACTGTCGCGCTGTATAGTAATCAGGAATCAGGTCACATAGAAAATATTTTTGTTGTGTAATTTTTTCTACTCTACCTTAATTCGTTAGGTGGAAGCGTGAAGGTAGGACAGGATCCAATTGCATTCCAGGGCGAACCCCTTATGCCTAAAAGGGAAGGGAATTGTGGAAGGAAACATGCATCGTGGCAGAGAGGGATTGGGCAGCCATGGCCAGCAATTGGGGCCATGAATACCTCCCTAAGTGTACTTAGAGTTAAGTTATAACTAAGAAGAGACTGTGGGACACAGGCATAGACACCATAAAAATCCAGTTGACACGAAAGAATTGAAAATTGTTGCAAGCATTTATAAGAAATGCTACAGGATAACAGTGTGTGTGAAAAAACTAGTAGAGAGGGGACAGGATCTTTATTTCTACATTTGCTTTTATTGGGAGGGAGTGCTGGCTTTAACCAGAGTGCTGTTTGCACATTACTCTAGTGAGGGAAGTGGCGCTAGTGGGACTCTTCCCCCCGAATCCCCAGTGAATTTCTGAAACTAAAAAGAAAGAGAGAGAGCTGCCAGTAAGTGTCAGCAGGGTCACCACTTACTAGTTTTTATATTACCGGGAAGAGACCATGAAAACCTGTGAAGAGAGAAGTGGAAATTAAACTAACCTAAATGACCTAATGCTAACACATGTCCTTGGGGACACGTGTGTCTAGTCTTAATGCTGTGCTACCTCACATCATCCAATCTCTGTAGCCATTGTTTGTGACAGAGCATATCTACGGCCATGAGCTAAGAGTGCACGGATCTTCGAATAGGGTAAGGGGAGGGGGGATAATTTTCTTAGAAGATGGGGACTCTCATAAACTGCTGCAGAGAGCACACTATCGCCACAAGTCTCTGTAGATATTTGCGGATTTGTTGTGTCATCAGCCGTCGCAGCAGTTTTATAATACTAGACTACTCTGTATTACACAGTTCTGTCATGATATTACATACATTAAAAAACTTACCATGTCTCTTTGGTATATCTTCTTTCTTGTAAGGTATGCTGACAATAACAATAACAACACATCTCACATACATGATGCACAACACATTAAAACTGCAAACATTTGGCTGTAAATGTTTAATCGATAAGGCTTGTGTGAACTTTTCAGACCACTGTGCCATTTTATAGTTGTCTTTCCGGGGGCGGGGGGATCAAGGTCGTCATGCCAGGAGCTATGCTTTTCATCACCCCCTGCTCTGTGGCCACCCTTCGCCCTCAAGACGCCAGCCAATCAGCTCCGAGGCAGCAGCTCGGCATAGCATATAACTAGGGAAGTCTTAGCTCTACTCCAGCGGCAGTCTTCAGTCGCCCGCCGCACACATCAAGTGCCGAGCACTGACGAGCTTACTAGCAGCAGTCTTCAGCCACTCACTCCGCTAGCCACCAGGGAACTGACCAATCTGATTGCTCGCACCCACCGTGCTAGCCACCAGGGTTTTCTCTAGCTTACTCCTCTGCTCATATCTTCCTTCCTTCACTGCACTCTTAGCGCCAGAAGCAGCTTCCAACCCTTTAAGCCCCAACCTGGGACTTATCCTGCCATTACATAGTCTACAGACACTACGGCCCCTACTGGGCAACAATGGTTAGGGAGTCTGCTTAGTTAAAGTTGTTTTCACAGCGCTAGGCTATCCCATCCCTTGTTAGTCAAAATCTGGTCGCTTCTACAGGATTGTGAGTAGATCAGCTTCCCAGCACATGCTCGTGCCGACGTAGGAGGTAGTACAGCAATACGTGTTACTTCCTGTCAAAAGGAAATAAAACGTGTGTTTAACTGGAACCTTGAGTACCACACTTCCTGTAAACTTAACGCCCTTTCTATCTGACTTCATTAAGTAAAGGGAACGCAGGTTATCTCTTCAATTTACCCACACGCACTTAGCCTGGCCACCCATTCTATCTACGCTGTAAGTAGAACGGCGGAGCCTGCACAGGTATTCTGCTTCCAGACCAGCTTGCCGACTCTGCTAATTTATTTTCCACCACACTTTCAGTGCCGGAAAACGGGCGTCCCCTGAGCTTGGAAGACTCGGCTGGGACAACATCCACGCAGTGACCCCCGACGGCTAAGCCTGACTTTCAGCATGCACCATGCCTCCTCGCCAGGTGCTGAAATAGGGTGTCTGCCCAGTCGATGGCAACCACATGGTTCAACACTGTATAACATCACATGGATCTTGCCTTCATCTCACGGACATGAAGGGTGTTGTGCTATCCTAATGACCTACTCTAAACATCATGAAATGAGGGAGAGAGTAAAACAGACTGTACCATCCTCTGGGCAACTGCATGAGCGAATCCCTACTTTAGTAGCCTCCATAAATCATCTTACACCGAGGAACAGGCACAAGCTCTAAGGCATCTTTAGGACCCGATCACCATAGAGATTTTCAAGGATCTATTTTCAGAGCCAGTCCGTGTAGGCCAAGAAGTGCACCCATAGCTTGCAGCCTACCTCAACCGACTGGACCAGCCACCTACTAAAGCTATTGCATTCCTCACCCCGATTGCTGTCTCCACCTCCACAACCAACACACCACCAGCACCCAACACCAGTACCTGCAGGGTCACCACGTGCTATCTTTGTGCCCACTGCTGGCCCAAATAACAGCCACGAGCGTCGCCCAGGTATACAAGCCAAGACAGGGAACCTCAAGAGCAAAATCACTTTGCCAGAGCCGGACTTTGTGCCCTGCCAAAAAGTTGCCAGGCCAGTCGTGTATACCGGGCATACATACACACATACCCTGTATGGACTAGACACACTGCCAATCCCCGTCAGAATATGGTGCGCCTGATTCAATGCCCAACAAAACCAGTCTCACTTAGCGCATTAGTCCCCAATTCGACAGGACATCAAGCATCAAGTAGAGACGGTAAAATTTTTTCTGGCGCCAAATGTGGGGCATAGCTGCCGAAGTTCGACGAGGCAGAACGAATGAGGCAGCTAGGCGCCCACTCAGAAGCAAAACGGACTTTGGGGAGCCCTCAAAACACCCCGAGGCGCCCAAAATCACCGTAATAATGTCGAATACCGAGCCAAGTGAGCACAAATTCGAAGAGACCAACAACATCGTAACTGAACACAACCGCTGTTCACGGCCCAACTGCCCCAGCATGGGGGTTGCACTGAATTCAGTGTGCACACTGTCAACAATGGCACCATTATTCCTGCCTGTGTAGGGCAGACGAGCCTTGCTATACAGACAGCCTCGAATTCTGCTGTGTTGAATGCCGAACTAGGCAAACCGCCGTTTGTAACTGGGTCATGTGCACCAGACACGGGGTTCACACAGCCAGATGTATCCTATGCAGCACGACCTGCCATCATGCCAGCATCGGTTGGCCTGACGAGCCCGTCAATAGATCTGGCCTAGTATACCAATGTGAGGTCTGTTGACAAGCCTCAGAATACCGACCGTCCAACCCCGGCCCAATGTTTATGCATAGCCAGCCACGCTAACTGGGAGAGCTGCAGCTACTGGAATATGCAGGGAGACCTCGCAAAGATCCCCTCATATTAACGACTGAGAGTGAGTGGGAATTCCACCTCCATGAGGTACCAGAAAAACAATGGGTCAATCGGGCCCAATCCTAACTGAAGGTTAAAACCCTTGACTGGTAGAACACGTATGGAGAATTTGTGTCTGACTGGAAGCAGATCAGCTCTTGCCTAGTGAAACGCTTCACAGGTGAAGTATTCCTGGCATGCTTAATGACCGAATTTTACAGCCATGGTCCGAAACCAAGAGAAGAAGTCGAAATCTTTGTCCGAAGGAATGCCCAAATGTATAGCTGCATCTTACCTGATGGGGATGAAGAAGGCTGCAACCACCAAATTATCCGCCTATTGTTGCGTCGACTGAGGAACATTCAACTGATACCAAAGCCGCTGACAATGGATGAGCTTATAAAGAGAGAGCATATGAAACCGAACGGAACTTTCAAGCACCGACTCTTCTCGATCAGACGGTGGACCACCGAAATAAACCGCTTCCTCCTGCACCGTAAGTCCCATTGTCTACCTAAATGCTGGTGCTGCCCAGAGTATCACTTCAACAAGGACTGCCAACAGCTAACCGGCCTGCGACACATGCCAACGGAAGAAGGGGGTTCAAATTGTGTGCTGTGACCCAACACCATCGAGCCAAAAGCAGACAAACACCCAGCTGAAGGGAAACACCTTCGCCGACAGATCAAAGGGGGCGATCCCGTCGGCAAAGTAGGGCAAGCCGTCAAGCTCCTAGATAAGGAGGCAGACATGCCTGAAGCTCTCAACATTGAGGCCAGAATCAATGGAAAAAAATGCATTAACGCTGCTCGACTCTGTGGCATCTGGAAACTTCATCCACTGGGACCTCCTCGGTGACAACCACAAGGCCAATCTGCGCCCGCTGATGAAAACTGTGCGGATGGCTAAGCCAGAGTGCACACTAACTGTCGATGGCCGTATCACCCTACCCTTCGAGTTTCAACGGCTGAAGATCCAAGCAGAATTCGTCTTGTCGCCTGACATCCAAGAGGATCTTATACTAGGTTACCCATGGCTATGGTTGCAACAATGCATAATGGACCACAGGCAACAAATATACCTGGACGACTACCACCAGATAACCTTGCATTGGGAATATCGGACAGAACAACCGATGCCTTCCACTGTTTGCACTCAAGAAATCCAGTACGATCTCATAGAGGCGCAATTTCAACAGCTGAAAGAGGCGCTTGACGAACATGCCAAGGCCTTTTGAACTGGGGGAAACTTGTGCCAAACTCATACGATTCAATACGAGATACTGCTGAACACCACCACGCCAATTTATAACCGGCTGTATAAAGTCTCTGCCCGACGGCACCGGTTAATCATGGAGCAGTTAGAGGAAATGAAACGACAAAGGATCATTGAACTGTCCGACTCTCCATATAACTCCCACGTGGTGTTGGTACTGAAGAAGGATGGACAGTTATGCTTTTGCGTAAACTACAAAGTCTTAAATGATGCCACGTTACCGATACAACCACCTACCCTCAATCGAGTGCATACCTTGCGAGATATAGGCGAGGCCAACATTTTCAGCACACTAGGTATGCATTCCAGATGCAGGCAAATCGCAGTACACCCCGATAGCCACATATAGACAGCATTTATGTCACCAGAAGGAGAAATGCTTCAATTCATGTTCGTGCCCTTTGGCATTAAAAGTGCAACTGCCACCTTTCAACAACTGATGTCCACAGAAGCCCTGACGGGATATATAGGGCAATTTTGTTTCTCCTATCTGGATGATATAATGTTGTATTCAAAATCATTGGATGAGCACCTAACCCACTTGCAATGATTATTGAAATGATTGGAGTTCCACGAATTCACAGTGAAGCTTTCCAAGAACCATTTTGGGGAAACATCAATCTAATACCTGGGCCACATTGTTTCGCTGGAGGGCAACTACCCACAAAATCGATGTATAAGGGTCATACAAAAAGCCAAAAAAACCTCACACAAAAAACAGCTAAGATTTTTATTGGGCTTATGCAACTGGCTCTGTGACTTCGTGCTCAATATAGCCGACCTTATGGCACCCCTCAACCCATCATTGGAGAAAGAAGCGAAATGGCGGTGGATGCCGGAACACTGTGTGGCTTTTAAAGTTATCAAGGCAAGATTTCTAGATTTCCAACACCTGCACCATCAACAAGGGGAAGACCCCCTTATTCTGCAAATGGACGCATGCCAGAATGGTATAGGCGATGTCTTATACCAAGAGCACCAGGATGGCAGGCCTCTAGTTATAGCTTACACCAGCAACCGGCTGAACGAGATAGAGCAGAAATATCACATCAACAAACAGGGATGTCTGGCTGTGATCTGGGCAATCCGGAAATTCTGTTACCACCTGGAGGGAACTCATTATCTCTTAAGGACGGACAACAGATCACTTAAATGGTTGTGAGAGGCCCGCAACAGTAAGGCCAAGCTGGGATGTTTGAATCTTATCATTTCGAATTCGACTTCGAGGTCCAGCACTACCCTGGCAAGGGTAAGGATTTCCCAGATGCTTTGTCACTTCTGCACGACCAACTTGAGGAAGCAAATCCGGATGAGGATACGGACCGCATCCTCATGCCAGAACCTCCAGAATTTCACCCAGAAGAGCAGCTATGACTACTCCAACTACAGTTGATTTGCAGCCAGATTGAACGTCATCCACGACCGTTCTAACTATGAGAAAATGTTTTCTGATCTTGTAACCACCAGCTGGAAGCGAAATGGAGGATCTGGATACCCCATGATCTGAGAGGCGACATCTGCCGACACTTCCACGACCACCCAGATGCAGGACACCCTGGAACACGGGAGACACTCGTCGATATCAGTGCAAGGTACATCTTGGATGGCATGAGTCAGGATGTTCGCAAACACGTCAGCAAGTATCCCAAGTGCTGTCAGCATAAGGGCTTCCCTGCCAGGTGCCCTTCGGCGAAACCTCGCAAACCCCATATGCCATGGATCCAGGTAGCTGCGGACATAATGGAACCTTATACCCGCAGTACGATAGGGATTTATTGTCTCATTAGAGAGAGGTGTTCCCTTTACCCAGCCAAGAGACACTCCATATCATAAACAAATTCAACCAAGAGATCATTCCACATTGGGGATATCCGCCAAGCTTCCTAACGGACAAAGGCACACAATTTGCTAGTAAGCAATAGTATGGGCTTGTCAAGGATCGAGAGCCGAAACCTGGATGCCGCCGCCTTACCACCCAAACCAATCCAACTTACCGCCATAACCAAGAGTTCAAAAAGTGTCTAAGTCTCAGTGGGGAAGAAGATCAATGCCATTGGGATCACCACCTGCCAAGGATTCTTTTTACTCATGCACTGACGAACCAGCAAGGCATTTGACTCCAGTCCCCATCAATTACTATTGAGACAAACTGTTAGAGGTCTGGGAGAATGGCAATGGTAGCACGAGCCCACAGATCTCCCACAACCAGAAACCACACACCAAACAGCCCTGTAGCGAGTCGAAAGAGCCCGTGAATAGCAGGAGATGTACATCTCTCGGAAGTATCCTCTGTCACATACCAGAATCCGCACCTCTGAGATGGGCGAGTCAGTTTTACTCCGCAGCCACCCCCTGGGTCGTGGGAATGCCCAATTCAGTGCCGAGCTGGCCAGAAAGTGGGAAGATCCATACAAGGTGATTGGACATCAAGAGAACGTATATTGGATAGAAGACAACCGAGGGAGAATCCGGAAGGCCACCAGAGGTCAGATGCGACCATGCCCCGACTCGACCTCGGAACCCGCCCAGTGTATCGCCACTTCATTGAACTCTGACACACCATATGACATAGAGGAAACCACCGAACCCCCCCCCCCTCCCAGAAGGAATAGCATACATCGAGGTCTGTTAATCAAGAAGGGGTAGAACAACCAACAATGACAAGCAGCTATTCCGCGCCGATCGGGGTAGTTTTCCTGAAGTCTAGAAGCAAACCATCGGAAATGATGCTGCCATCCACCCCATCTACTTTCCATTGGAAGTTCACCCAGCACCCTGGAAGCTGGACCCCAGTACAATTTAAGTATCCTGGAGGAGCCCGTTAGATTGTGACTCGAGCCACCAGGGCCCCCGTCTAACTGCCAGCACCATGGGGACTTCAACTAACAGCTCCATCAGATCGATAACACATCCTGAGTCTTCTTCTTGACGAACTACTCCAGCATATGTCCGGCTTCCTTGAGTCAACTCAGCAAGTAACCTGCCACATCGGACGCCGTTGTAGTCACCAGTGTCAAGACCTCGCCCCCCCCCCCCCCCTTAAGGAGGCTGCAGCTAGAACTTCTACAAGTCCACCAGGCCGTCTCCCAGGCCATAGAACAGCTTGTGCCAGCAGCCGCGATAATACCTGATCGTGTGTCCACACTAGCTGTCCAGTCCACACCCAATGCCAAGGCAGCCGCTTTCGAGTTCCAGACACCGCCCAGAGCTGCGGAGCTACGCCATGAAAGAGTGCAGAACCACCCCGAGGCTCACACCTCAGGAGATTTTCATAAGAATGTTTTTAAACTAGTGTGAAACCCAGTAAACTCTGCTCTACTTTCCGATTACAGGTCACCTAATGATGCCGAGGAAGTCACCCTGGACCACCGACATGGGTGTGACGGAGTTCCTGCAGAAACGCCGAAAGCCACCCAGGTCCCGATCATCCCCGAGGGAGCAGTAAATACAGATATTGTTCCCTAATTCTTTCTTCGTGGACGTGGAGGAGATCCAGTGGACCCAGAAGCAGGCCAGTCCACCTTTGCACCTGCCCTCTCCTGCCAAGGGACATCAACAGTCGACTGTAGAATCGTCTACCAGACAACAACCAGAGTAGCACTGCAGTTGCAACCAGCCTCTCGTTCGCCCCAGATGGCACCAACACTCATCGAAGTTGATGGGCCAGAGTCACTTAACCAGGCCACAACTCTGTACCCAGCATGGCCCGTGCAAACCAAGGGGGTGAGCAGCCTCAACAACACACATCTGACGACCCCTGGGACAGCAACACAGCAAGAGGGCAACTGCACTACGGGCGAAACACAGTGACGAATCCAGCCACCACGTGCCTGTCGAGCTCAGCTACAACTAGGCCAGTATAAAGAAACTTCATGGCAGCCACCTAACCACTTTCGCTGGCAGAACCCATCGTGCGCACCTCAGAAGAAGCATGGGCGATCCATCAGAACCATCAACCCATCGCTTAGCATGTGACAGTGCCTCAAGCTAGAGAATCAAATATCCTTTAAATGCTGAGAGTTGACCTACATGTTAGTATGATGTGTAGCATCATATGGTGGTGCTACACCACCTTATGTAGAGCACAGTATAGTTTATGGACAGGCGGGATTGTTTTACAAACACGCCCCAGTTCGCCCGACTATATAAAAGGCCTGGAGGCCGGCGCTCCGTCCCCCTCCAAATGTCGATGAGACTATGACAGAGTTGAGTGTGTGATAGAGGCTGAAAACGAGAGCACCTACCTACCCCTGGCCTGGAGGGTTCCGAGGCCAACTGAGGAGAAGATAAGGATAAGTATAAATTGTGTAATGGTGGGGGACCAATTCTTGTATCGCGAGATTTCCCACTCCCCTATTGTATTAATTATCATCGGCAAGGACCGGGATTAGCTGTGTGGTTGAATATCAGAACTTGCCATATTGTTTGAATAGTGTAATGTAGCTTGCTGTTCAAGACTATGGAAGCATATTGTGAGTATTAAGTTGTTTGTTGTCCATTTGTGTACCAGTAGTAGAAGACTATTGCAAATCTTGGTATCAATTTTTCAATCCCTTCTTCAAACATGATTCATCTCATCAATCTCACCCACAAAATTAAGATAATTTGACCCAAATATACATGCTCAATTACACACATTTAAAAAAATGCTTTGTTCACTCTTTGATCAGTGGTCCATTTTCAGGGTGAATGAGGCTAAAATTGTGGTTAATAAGGTAAATATATACATTTATTTTAAAAGCCAAATCAATTAGTCAAAAATAATATCACAAGAAAAGTATGAGAATTCTTGGAATTTCATCAAAAATCTTATGATTTAGATTGAAAATGAGTCATTAAAGAACCACACACAAAGAGTGAACACATGTTGAAAATTGATTTTGATTTTGATGCTAAATATGAGTGCACTTTGAAAAATTAGATGGGGAATTAGAAATTTGTTTGAATTTAACATGAAATTGGTTGGATTTTAGTTAAATTGTTGAGTTACACCAAGATCTGCAATAGACCTCTACTGATTTATAAAAAAAAATGTGTACATATAAACACATGTGCCCATTAAAAAAATCACAAAGCTTTACTAGCAAGCTAATGCCCATGCCAGGGACCTTATGATTTTGGAGTGTACAGATATCTCTATTATGCCAGGGACTCCATGTTTTATTTTTCCGGCCATATTTTGCACCAACAAAACTCCAATTGGAGAAACCCATTACCTCATCCACCAGTCAACCTTTATTTATTAATTTTTTTAGTGTAGAGGTGTTGAATTTTTTTCAATTTTTCTTTTGTACTCTCTCATATGCTGCAGGCACCTTACACCACATGAGAAATACACACATTATTTTTTTTGCATCAATACTCATAGACAGAATAATATATGGGGCAAGAGCAATGAAATGGTTTTTGTCTCAAATTTTTGAATGGTTTGATTATAATTTAATAGTGTGGGCACCTTTTCACACAATTAAATTACCCTCTCAACTGGGAATCGAACACCGAATTTCGAGCTGCAAACGAAGCACCCAACCAAAGTGGTTGGGCGAGTGAGGTGCTGATAAAAATGCTGCATATGGTGAGCTACAAGATTGATAATGAGCATGTTCGATGCTTGATGAGGAAATCATTTTATTAATTCTTGCAGCAACGACTTACAGCATGTTCTCTGTGGGGAGATTATTTTCCATATCTTTGTGGTTGCCCTTGCCGAGAGCAGCACCACAGATATCAACACAGCCTGATAACATGTTTCCTGTTGCCGCGAGAGTTCGCCGAGGCCAGATACTCACTGCAAAATTACTTTGTCCTGTCGCAGATAGAGTGTGCAGCAGTTCAGTGCCGCCTCCCAGCGCATATATGCTTTTCTGTCACTACGAGAATGTGCCACAGTTAAGTTGAGGACGAGAGAGCAGAAAGCTAATATGTAAAACTTATTGCTAGTTGCACTACGGAACTACACAAATATTGAATTCACAAGAGATAATTAAAATATAAAAATATTTTGTTTGATTTTGATATTTTCCACTATCCATTTTTCTACTCAAATCTAATGTTAAAAACCACAATTTTCGTCCCAGCACCTGGCACATATCTCTTTAAATTTCTCAAAACTCATGTCTACCGAAAAAATCATTATAAATATTCTTTAAATTAGTGTCGTCATGTGTAAAAAAAAATACACAGAAAATTTGTGTTATCTCGTACTAATTGCTTGGGGACTCTGGAATATGTCCGTGCAAGATAATTAAACATCAATATTTTTATGCCGACTTCTAGTAAAATATTTATGGACTACATCTTGCTCATCTAATATTACATCATCAAGAATTAAGATAGAATTGTTTTCACGTTGATCTAGTGAAACGATATCACCATTGCTATTTAGAAAATAAGTAATTTTTTCATTGAAATTTTTGGATATCACTCCAAAATCGTCTTGTAATTGAATATATTTTGTTTGATTAAAATTTTAGAGCAAACACAGAGTTTATAAAAATTTAGCCATCCTGTCTTGTAAATAAAATTAATGTTTAAACTCGTCTTCCTGCAGATGCTGGGCCCAACAATTATTGCGCATATATTATCGGGCAATAACTCGCAATTTTTTTAATTCTTAGAAGATTCTTCAGAAATTAAGAGACCACACCCCAGTCAACCTTTTTCATTTAATTACAATAATTTTTGTAATAAAGTTTTTAAGTTAACAAACTATACTTCTATTCTTAAGAAGAAACTTAACTTCACTATGATAAAAATTCATAAAGATAAATCGATGGCATTAATTAGTTTTCATGAAAAATTTTAAACTCCAAATGTAGAGAACAATATGATAATTACAATTGAAAAAATTATTCATGTTGATAAAAAAATACAGTTATAAATATTCCCAGAGGTCAATATGATGTTGAATCATTAAAAGAAACTATAAAGTTAATTGAGCCATTTTCAACAAATAAAATCGAAATAACAGTGGACAATGTGAAAAATAGAATAACAATTAAAACCAAGTTTGATATTAAACTTGATGATCACTTATCTGATATTCTCGGTTTTGAAAGAAAATTAACTATTGAAAATGATAAAAAAATTTGTAGGCGCTAAATTGCCTATTTTTTTCCATATAAAACAATAAATATATATTGTAATTTGGCATATGACATGTTTAAAAAAAATGATGAATCTAACCATTTGTAGACTAATATAATTGCTACTTTTCCACCAAAAACCATGTTTGGTTTTAGAGATTACATAATTTATGAGCCCCCATATCTAATTTTTAATAAAATTAATACTGAGCAATTTAATAACATTGTTCTAGATATTAGAGACAAAAATGTAAATTTAATTAATTTTGATGGTTTTGAAATCGACATTGTTTTGGAAATTAAAGAAGTTTAAAGTGTTCCTGTTTTATTAGAAATCATAAATGGCACCCTGTGTTAGGGCCATTTTAATATCTCCAAAAAATAAAAATTTTCTTTCAGAAATAAGTGGGACACAAAATGATGTTTTGTGTTTTATTCATGGAATTTCAGTATCCGGCATGCCAGATACTAAAAATTTAAAACGAATTCGCCATATTACTTTAAATATTTATTTTACTCATCGCACCTCTCATTAATTTTTTTTTTTTTTTTTTTTTTTTTTTTTTTTTTTTTTCTTCCAGAAATAGTTGGGATTAAAAATTCATCGCACCTCTGATTAATAGAATATTTTTCTTTTTTCTTTTCAGAAATAAGTGGGACCCAAATTGGGTCACGCCTATTGTTAATAAAATTATAAATTTTATATCCATTTGGCAGTGTATCTATTTCATTTTTAGTATAATTATCTTGTTTTATCACAAGGACACAGAGCTATTTTGTTAACTTCTATGGTATATATTTAGTGTTTCTCACTCCTTATCAAATTCATTGTCCTATTGTCTCTTTCTTACAGTCATCGAAATTAATTATATTGTTGACAAAACATTTTTTCACACTTTTTGCTTTTTTGTTTTGTTTATCCTCAACTCTGTAGGCATACATCTTTGCTCGCAAACCAACAAATTCTTTAATTATTTTCCCATTATACTCATATTTCATTTTGCCTATTTTTTTTTTTTTTTTTTTTTTAATTTATTTGTGAAATATTATATATATTATCTTTCGGATAATCACTTGTGTCAAATTTTTCTATCATCAACTTCATGTCTTCATAAAAATCTTCTGTTTTAATGTGATAAAAATAAGAGTCAGTATTATGGAAACATAGTTCAATTTTATCACCATATTTTGGCTTGATAGTTTTATAGTGGAAATCATACATTAATACTTTCAAAATGTCCTAAATGGCCATGCCCTCACATAATGGCTTATTAAATTTTACATTAGTTTATTTATGTGAATAGCTGCAAGATTCTCATTAAATATAGTACTTTTTCTTAAAATTTGGTTTTGCAACTCATTTTTCGCAAATTTTTTCGCGTGAAACTAGTTTTATAACAATTCTGTTTCTTATATTTTCCATTGTTTTACCAAACACAGAATTATTCATCAGTTTATAAAAGTCCTTTTCAAAATCATTTTTTGCATTAGTCCTCATAATTGTGTTGAAATCCATATACTTTTCAACCAATCAGATTGATTAAACTTCAGTATTCTGTGTATTTTTGTAAGTTTCAGTCCATTATTTAGGCACTTTCAAACTACGATAATGTAGTATATATTTTTCTTTTTTATGTGAAGTTGTTAGTATTTTAGTACCCGGAACTAACTTATTTTCTGGGGGAAAAAAGGAAGATCTTAGTGTAAATTATGTAGTTCTTGTGGGTATTCTAAATCAACTTCTAATATATAACAAAACTCAGAAACATTTTTCAAATTTAATATTTTTTCACTTTAGTAATCTAAATCATATAATTCATAGTACACCCACTCGAAACCACAATATGGTAAGTACTGAGACATTGCCCAACCATATAGATTTTTGCATCGAGATAAGCTAAATAATTTGATTCTTGATTTGCGTTAAAATCTTCCAAATATTTGTTATTTGCTTTTACATATCGCTTACAAGATTGTGAAATACCACCACGAATTCCTTTTTCAATCATTAAAATCATATCATAATTATTTTATAATTCTAGTGATTGATTAGTAATTTTTAACATACCGTCCCACGATAAACCTGGTGCTGTAAAGTACCACATAGGGTCTAGACTACAAGAATTTATGTATGTGTTTCTAATATTTTCTAATATTTCTGCTAACAATGGTATATCACTTTTTAAACATAAATCATGATATTCACCAAGATTCTTTATATTAAATTGGTTCCATATATTTTTGCAAGTTCGTATTCATCATTAGATGTACTATTTTCGTTTAATTTATTATAAAATTCACTCTTTGGGGGGAAGTTGAGTTTTGATAAGTTTTTTAAAATTATCCATATTATCATAAGGGTAAACACCTTTTTGAATAACCAACTCTATTTTATCTTCTGGAAAATGTTTTTTGTGTGTTTCATTTGTTCTTTAGTTAAATTAGACGATAGTTTAACTAAACTACTAGCCATAAATTTGAATGTGTCAATGAATCACTTCTTCAAATTTTCTGCCCCCCCCCCCCCCCCCAAGCAATAATTATTTCTTCGTTATTCACAAGTAAATCAATTTTTTTTCATCATAGCCTAACTCGTTTATGATTAAGTGAGCATCACAGCCAGATAAGTTAAGTTATGAGAATTAATTGGTACAAAATTTGTTAATTTAAATGGTAAATTACAATTGTTGTATGTTGGCTTAATGCATGTTCCACTTATATGATGATGGTGGCATATTGTCCTTAGAATATTCACACTCACAAAAATTTCTTTTTTTAAATTTTCTGTATACTATATTTTCTTCTGTTGTTCGTGGGTACATGGACTCAATTTGCGAATATATTTCCCCAACTTCGTCTACTTCTCATTTTATTGATTGTATAAATATGTTATGAGCATCTGGGCCATGATATACAACTGGTGGTTTATAATCGCCATAAGCAGATACAATATAATAATGAGATTCTAAGTTATATTTTCACAATCATGTATGTCGGTTCTGTTTTATACAAAATATCTACATAAGTCGTCACAGCATCCAAGTGTGTCAATATTATACTAGTTTCTATATATGTACGTGCCAAATTAGAATATACTGATCTGTATTATGGGCGCCATTACTGAAACACACTCTAATTGACTTGAAAACCAATAAATTAAATAATTAAAATTAATTCTTAAGATATTACAGGCTGATTATGTTTTTGTTTTCAGTTGAAGTCAAATTCTCACTAAATATAAAACACATTCTTTACAGAAAAAAGGTACAGTACTAGATGTGCTTTTAATATAGAAAGTAATTTTTCTGTTTTGTATTGAAATGTGATTAACAAGCAGGAAACAAGGCCGGCGCATTCACATAGGCGAACTAGGGCGCCCAGAAGCTGCGGGCGGCAGGACGGTCAACAGAATATCTAACGTTCTTTACAGTTTGGTTATAAAAATTTATAAAATTCATGTATCTGATTAGATAAAGGTAATTTAAAGGAAATAATTATTTATATTGCCTAGTAACATATTTATTGAAATATATCATTGGTGGTGTTTAATAATGCAGGGAAAGCATATATACCCGGTATGTATTTGAATAGTGTGTAAAGTTGAAAAACTGCTGACTCGTGAAGACTACAGAGGCTATTTATGTTACTGAGATGTGTAGTGAGATACAAGATGTTGCAAGAAACGTATCTCAGAAAGCCAAATCATAGGACATTTTAGATTACATTTGTAAGGTCATCTTACAAGGTAATGTAGCACCCACATTTTACACATCTTTGTGAATATATACTTAATATAAGTATTTTTCACACTTGTCAAACGTAATATTTTTATGTATGCAAATTTCAATAATTTAAATGTTTTTATTTTATTTATTATTATTCAATTGCAGAATTTTTAACTTTAAATGTACCGATGGCAACATAAAATGTTTGACTGTGTTAGTTAGCTAGATTTTAACTTTTGTATTTAAATTTAGGTGATATTTATTTTATATTTTGGTCTCCATTATTACTGTTTCAGTGATTATTTATATTTGTACCTTCGTTTTGTGACGTATTCTATGGTTTTTAGTACGTTAGGACGTTGGATTAGATCGTTTGAGGAAATTTTAAGTTGGAAACCTTCCGGTTGGCTGGCAGGTTTAAACCCTGCGCTAGGATTGGCTGGCTATGTAGTAGGTATAGGGTTAGCAGGCGCCAGTCAGTAAGGGAGATCGCTCTCTCCGCCACCACCATTCGAAGAGGTAGGATCTGTAGCAGGACGCTCACACGACTTGGGAGAAGCTTAGGTGTGAAGTTAGTTGTTAATGTGTCCGACACTCCCTCTGTTTCCTTTTGAGATCAAGTGGAATCCGCTATTAAGATGAGTTGCCATGATGCCCCTTCCACGTAGTAGAATTAGAAGTTAGCTAGTATTGGTTACAACGCTGGACCGTGAACGGTTGGTTCACGTATGAAAACGCCCTACACACTGATTTGTATCTGCAGCGGGAGAAGACTGCATCCTATCTTGTTCCTGCTTAGTCAATTTGATTCCTACGAAAGCAGAAACCTACTACAGATAAGAAGTATTTGTGTTTTCCAATTTTTATAATGGCGAAAACCGTTGCTTCTTTTTGTGCTGGAAGGTCTGGAACGACGTCATTTTGAAATGCGTCAGGAACACGATTTCCAGCAGTCTTTATCTACGGAAACCCTAAGGAAGAGTTTAATGTTTTCCCTGGAACTTAACGAAGTACATTAACCCAAGATCTTACATTAGTGAATTGAATACTGGAAAATATAAATTTCATTTAAATTCTTCATGCTGAAACCAAACTTGATTAGTTACGTTTTTTGTAATACGTAGTCGTTTCATTATCTTCCTCTCTGTTCAATGGCAATGATAGTTTTCCTAAAGTAACTACAATTAGTTGTTATTTCAGCTCACATGCAAATGGTATGTTCACTGGCAGAGCTTATACGAGGTTTATAAATCATCTGAGTGCTTGCTGCCTACAGCCTGTGGAGGACCGCGCTACAGTTACCTCACAGGTTATTTACCAGAGCGTTACTGTGCGTTCATCTGTTCCTAATTACTCACACTTTATCAATCGCCTCTCAAATAAACAAATTAAATGCAATGTGGCTGGAAGTGACCGTAGTACATGTTTCTAGGCCTAACAATGGAACGTATTCAAATTGATTTATTCTAAGGTGGGGTTAATATCCATATGCTCACACTATTAATTGCACAAGTATTGTTCAGGTGTACACGTACATGTTCACTGATTCTAAGATATCCCGGTACGTACACATATACCTACATGAGTGAGTTGTTACATGCTACATACTTGACTATCCCAGCGTATATACGTACACCTTCGCAACAAACTTGGAACCCTTACAAGGAACTATTTTGCCTACGTTCTGAGTCACGTTATGTGCTTCATAAATTAGCGCCCTTACGAGGGCCCATTCATTTACAGTTACATTACTGAGTTTACATTGCATAACAGTAATGTGCTTAATTTATTTATTAATTTGGAATTTTGCTGAAATTGCGTGTATCTTTAATTACCGGTGAGTAAAGGTTTGATGAGGTGCAGTTGACTAAAACATACACCCACTCATCTATGAAAACAGGAGACTAGGATTTCAACTTATCTTTATAGAGCGAGCCATAGACTTAAGTGAACAAATTTCAATTTCTACAAAGCTGAAGGCAAAAATTAATTAATTAACTCCTTAGCCACTTTATTGTTGTTTCTAGTACACTGCGGTAATATTCTTGCATGTATCACGCATTTATGAACTATTTTTCGACATCTTCACACCGATAAGGTTGTGTCATTTACTACAATAAATATATAGGCATTTTTATTGTTTATTTGATTATGTACGTTTTTATTTATTTGATTTAGAACTACGCAATTAATCAATTTTCTATTTTAAATGTTTTGAAAGTATACAGATAAATTTTAAAAAAGTTCATCAGAGTAGTAGGGTTTGGTTCCTTGACGGCCAAGAGTGTGGGGCGCAGGATAGCAGAACTCGGCCGCCGCCATGTTGTTACGTCACCGTCCGCCATCTTGTATGTCATTGACCCTGACACCAAAAAAAATGAAACAAAATTCTAAATGAATTATTTAAAAAATTGCTACAAAACATTTTATTAAAAAAAAAAAATTTGAAAAATGTAACAAATTGTTAGAAAATGTAAAAAAAGTATTATTAAAAATAAAATTTTTTTTAAATTTATTTTTAAAAAAAGCCAAGAGCCGGCCGCCTGACATCATTCTCTGTCGTGCCGATGACCCGTCCACCATATTTGATACATATGACCTTTAACCTTGACCTTTTACCCCAAAAAATAAAAATAACAAAAAATACCAAAAAATTCATTAGTAAAAATATTAATAAATTCATTAAAATGTGTTATAAAATTATTTGAATAGTATTAAAAATAATTTAAAAATCCTAGTTCCTCGGCGAACATTTTCAAAAACAATTTCCCTTTTTTCCCATAAAATTTCTCTTTTTCCCTTAAAATTCGCTTTTTCCCGAAAAATTTATAAAAAATAATGTAAAAATTTATTTAAAAAAAACTTACATTTCCAGTGGTCCTCCCAGCACCACCAATTACTCACTTATGTTCGACTTCAGCAGACGAAAGACTCCCTCACCCCCACTCCTACCACCTATACTCATTCTATCGTATACCGCCGTATTGTTTTTTTTGTACAACATTTGTGTATATGTTACTGGAGGCGTCCATATTTGTTTTTTTCGTATATAATTTGTTTATATGTTATTGGAGACTGCCATGTTGGGAGGCAGTCATCTTGCTAGGTGCAGTCCTCCATGTTTTTTATTGTCATTTGTTTTATAGTTTGCATCTCACCTTCGTGTGACAACCATGTTAGATTTCATATGTTTTCATCATCTATGTATGACCAGGTGACAACCATATTTGTTTATGTGTTTAAGGTATAGGTTGTGCAGACAGCACCCACCATTGTTTTTCATTGGCTAATTAGTCACTTCGTTCCATACCCTCCATATTGGATTCTATTCTCAAAATATATGTAGTATCAATTATGCAACCTGCTATCGCCAGTATGGAATGGTGACATTGACCATTCTTGCAAAGTTCTTAAATTTATTTATTTATTTTATGTTTATTCTTAAATGCAACTATTTTTATTTAATATATTTTTGTCTTTAAAATATTTGTTAAATATAAAGTGGGTAGGTTTTTTTAAATAAAACACGACCTATCTTTTTTAATAAAATTTATTGTACACATAATAAAATATACAGGTTTATTAATCTTCTTCGATGTTCATTGGTCAATGTCCGCCTCGACGACCCAGGAATTGAAGCGGGCGAGGAAACACCACCACTTGAAGTAAGCCCTTCCGTTATAATGTTTCAGCACTTTCTCGAACCTTGAAGCAGGCGATGCTCGAATACGACTAAACAGTTTTAGTGCACGTACAATCAGCTGTGCTCACGACAGTATTTTGATAGCCTTGTCTCGGTAATTGTAATATACAAGTCAGTCGTGAAGTATCAGGCAGAATGTATATGTGTTGGCAGGGATATTTCCATGTGTAGTGAATTAGATCCTGCAGTCGTCACGTTGGAGGTAATACGCTCGTCCTGTTTACTCACATCGACCTCCTGTGGCGCAGTCGGTTGGTGCACCACCGATCTGGGGTGCGGGAGGCTCTGGGTTTGAATCCCGAGTTAGGCATGGGTGTTAATTTAATTTAGGTTATAAGTTAGTCTTTAAGCTGTCCCCTACTAAGCTTCCCAGCATAAAACTGGGGGACATTAAAAAGTCCTTTAAAATAAAATTAATAAACTGTTTACTCACATCTAATGCCATGAGCGGGGCCAAACTCTTGAACGTATCAGGGCTCAATATCGGGGATTGGGTGAGCCCAAAATATGAAGTTTGGAAATTTAAAAAGTTTGTGTTAATGTCTGCGTACGGGTAGCTTTCGCAATTCAAAAATATTTTGACATTTTATATTTGACATATATCGAACTGCGAACGACTCACTCTTGCATTGTGCTGTCTTGTGGTCTGTAGCCCCAACAATAATGTACCTTGGTTTCTCAGAAGCAGAGCTAGACTTCACCATCCACTTGATGCGCTGGCTTGCTGGCAATCCAGGGTATGACTCCAGACTCCACGACATGAAAGCCACGCCGATGTTTTTACCATATTTAACATTCTGCAACATGTGTATGCGTTCTGCAGTGCTCAACTGCACATAAAGCAGCATCCATTCGATAGACTGTGGTTTCAGGTCCACTGCCTCCAGGTTTTCTCCAATACCCACGATGATATCCACATGTGTATTGGCGAGCATTATCACCAGCTCCTGCTTTGAATTGAAGGTAATTCATTTGTAGTCTTCGGCAAATCCCAGTAGCATGGAGAGTGGAACACATGCTTCGAACCTGCCTTCGGCATAAATGGGAATACTGTAGCCATCTTCGACTCCCCCAGCCTGCCATCTTGGCTGCAGACAGCTCATTCGGCGCGAGGAAAGGTAATTTTTGATCGTTGAGGTTATGCCCGCATCTCGCGACTGGTCCACCTCGGCACCGTAAAGAAAGTAGGCGATGCGATCGATCAGGTGAAGAATTCCGTTGCTCGTTATTTTCGTCAATGCTGGATTGGACCCATCTTCTTTCGTCGGAGTCTCCCTGATCAACAAGAAATACTGGCAAGGAAGAGTGCAGATATCTTGGTGTTGGACTGCTATCCGAAATTCTGATGGTAGTGTGTACGGCCCGATCAGGAAAGGTTGGTAAGCATGAAGTTCCACCTTCGTTATGCTGTCTTCGAAAATGGTTGGCTCTTCGTAGTTTAGGGAATCTTCCATGACGATCGACCTTGTAGCCGAGTTTGCAGAGGATAATCTCGTTAGCATGTGTTAACTCCTTAGAGACTTGTGACCTATGGCCTACTGATTGTAGGTTTTGCATGACTCGTTCTTTTATAACTTCTGGTCGGCGTAAATCTTATTCCCATCTTCTCAAATGCAGGCATAGAGTGATTTGTTCGTTTCGAAAGTTCACCAACTCTCCGCGCTGGTTCACGACTGTCACGTCCACCTCGTGTGCTCTCTTCGCGACGACCGGAACGTAAATGATGTTTTGTGGTGCCACGGACAGTTTATTACCTGGAGGGACCATAGGCGAAAATTCGTGCAGCGTATTGCTCGGCCTACCCGTAAGGTATGTGCCGCTCGCCAAATTGCAGGTTATATGTATCATATTGACTGGCAAAATGTTTATAGGCTCTGACGACACACGTGTTTTACCAACTTCTTAGATGCGTGGCTCTAACCCCAGCATAGGTCCAATATTATCCAGTTTTGTAAAATCGATATCTTCGCTGCATCTAATCTCTTCAGAATATTGGGATTTCCATGTAGTTCACATTCTGTGTCGGGGGACAGCGAATCTTCAATGTACCTTGCAATGTCGTCTATTTCATAAGAGCCAATGGACAGCGAAACTGTATGGGAAATATTACCACTTTTACGAGGTACAGTTTGCAGTTTTTTTTATCAATGTTCGGTATCGTATTGTAGGTTTGAAAATTGACAAGGAATATGCTCCATTCCCCCTCCAGGTCGAGAGGCGGAAAATTTACCACACACAGCTCGGAGCTATGGCTCACCAAGGTAAGCATTATCGACATGACTGATTGTTTCCCCATGGTGTATATCCTTTTTATACAATCATTTGTACCAGCAGACCAGGAAGTGAAGGCACAAATGTCCGCAGTTTCACGTGTTAGGCAGCTGCTCCATTTCGTAATTGGATGTTATTTTGGTATATTTCAAATACTTGCAGAATTCGGGCGGAGGATGCAAATTCCCAAAACTATCATAATAGTCTGCTTGTTTACCCTTTTTTACGTATGCTACCCAGTGTGTGCCGGGTCCTGCTGTCGTATCCAGATTAATACAGTACATTCATGTCTCTTGGGATTAACGGGCAAATCATCTCTCATAAACATTCCTCTGAAATTAGGTATTTTCGATTTGTGTGCAAACAGTTCCAAATCCACATTCGTGAGTACTCGTTTCGGTAGAGATTTCATTATTGCCTCTTTCTGCTACGTCGGTTTTGAACACTCCCACCTCCTACTGGGTATGACCTTAGGTAGAGGCCTTGCCCGTTTTTTTTTCCCATGGTGAGAGCTTCCATATTTGCATTCTGTCTTTGCACCTCAGACAACTGCTTCCGTTCGTTCGGTGCTGTGTTGACAGCTCGGACGATACCACTCGTGGCTCTGATTAGGCTTCCGAGGGCCCCGAGTGCAGCAAAAGTAATGGAAAATATCTACCGGTAGATATTTTCTTAGCCTTGTAGGTTTTTCTTCCTTTTGTAACTGCTATTCTTTTACTTATGGCTTTATTTTGCTATTATCACCCATGTCCATCTTCACTTTGGCGTTCATCAAGTTGGAAACACCCCACGCTGCTATTTTTCTCCGAGCCCGGCATCTGATGATTTTCTTATTTCGTCCATCTTCTGTGCAAGTATCTTGTCTGCTCAGTGTCAGGCTTGCAGATCTTTGTGCTGGGAATAGGCGATGTCGTGCTGCTTGCACGCCTAATCCAGGACGTTTGTGCTCATCTTGTTGGGTGACAGCCTTTTAGCTAGATTGGTTCCTGGCCCGTAGATCCTGTATCGGGGATGGTGCAGCTCGAATGGTAGATTGTTGATCAGCGTATCGACGACCCCGCTTCCAGTTATGGTATTACCTCTTCGAGACTTCGCGGTGAACTGACTATAAATACGACCATTTTATACATTTTCGTTTCAGTATAATTCTATACTTGGAACAGTACGGACGTATCGCACATTCCAATATGACATTTCAGTGCGAAATCTTCCAGAGACAGTTTACTCGGAGTGATAATTTGAAGAGACATTCTAAAGTGTGCTTAATGTCATCAAGTGGCTTGTATATGCTACCTCCTCCTTATAATCCTCTTCCTCCTCATCTTCCTCCTCCTCATCTTCCTCCTCAGCTTCCTTCGCCATCTTCTCATTTTTGTCCTCCTCCTCCTCCCTCAATGTATGATATAAACCAAGCAGACGAAAACAGTATACAGATAGTCAAGCAATATGTTATTCTACCCATACGAATTCATGTCGAAGATGAAGCTATCTCCCACGAATCGGGACATGGAAACCTATTTCCTGATACACTGAGGTGCATCATCACTGGACTATTAAATTGCGGGAAAACGTGCGTCCTACTGATCCCGCTGGAAGAAGAGAATGGTCTTCGGTTCGAGAATGTGTACCTATATTCGAAATCTCTCCAGCAACCGAAATACCGGCGATTAGCACGAGTACTACAGGCCATAGACGGCATGGGTTATTTCCCATGCAGTGACAATGAAGCCGTCGTACCTCCGAGCGAAGTACTGTCAAATTCGGTATCTGTCTTCGACAACATTGCCTACGAGAAACAAGCATTTATTCAAGAATATCTTAGCATGGAACGATATTTATACATTGACTGTGTGTACCTCGAACAGACTTATTGGTGAATACCCAAACAGATTTTTCACGGTAATGCTAATGTGTTGGCGCTGTTTCGCATGGACGACACTAATTTACGCCACATTTACGACTACCACTTCAATACGGACATGGCGCTATCAGATTTTAAACATGTGTACCTTGTGCTAGAAAGAGAAAAACTAATTTTTTGACGATTGTATAGGAATGTCCCCAATATAATGGAAGGTACAGGTGCGGGTTCGATAAGTCCATCCCCACTGTCGCCAATGAGTTACAGCAATGAATCACCTCGGCACCTTAGCTAGTGATTCCACTGCGGGCACCTCTGGTAATCTAGACACTGAATCACCGCGGCATGTTTGGTAGTCTATCCACTGAGTCACCACGGCACCTCAGGTAATCTAGCTACTGAGTCACTGCGGCACCTTGAAGAGTCTAACTACTGAGTAACCGCGGCACTTCGGGTAATCTAGACACTCTCTCACAGTGGCAACTTTAATCGTCTATACACTGAGTCACCATAGCACCTCTGGTAATCTAGAAACTGAATCACCATGGTATCTTGGGTAGTCTATCCACTGAGTCACCATGGCACATCGGGTAATCTAGCCACTAAATCGCCGCGGCATATTGGGGAGTCTATGCACTGAGTAACCGCGGTACCTCGGGTAATCTAAGCACTAAGTCAACACAGAACTTTGGGTTGTTTAGCTAATGAGACGTTGCTGCAGCACCTCGGGCAGTCTACCCACTGAATCGCCATGGCACCTTTGGCAGTCTGGCCACTGAGTTATCGCGGCACCTTGGGTAATCTAGCCACCGTATAACCACGGCACCATTGGTAGTCTATCCACTGAATCACCGTGGCACTTCTGGTAATTTAGCCACTGAATCACCGCGGCACCATAGACAGTCTATCCACTGAGTAAATGCTGCACCTCGGGTAATCTAGCCACTAAACCACCGCGGCACCTTTGGTAGTCTATCCACTGAAACACTGTGGCACCTTAGGTAATCGAACATCTGAATCACCACAGCATCTATGATAATCTAGCCACTTATTCACCGCGGCACCTTCGGTAGTCTGTCCACTGAGTAACTGAGGCACCTATGGTATTCTAGCCACTGAGTCAATGCAGCACCTTGGATTATCTGGCTACTGAGATGCTGCAGAATCTCGGGTAGTCTACCCACTGAATCACAGTGGCACCTTTAGTAGTATGGCCAAAGAGTCAACGCGTCACATTGGGTAATCTAGCCACTGTATCACCGCGGCTCCTTAGGTAGTCTATCCCCAGGGTAACCGCGGCACCTCGGGGAATCTAGCAACAGAATCACCGCGTCTGCTTTGGTTTTTTAACCACTGAGTCTCCGCGGCACCTATGATAATCTAGCCACTGAGTAACCGCAGAACCTCACTGCCAAAGGTGCCGCGGTGGTTCAGGGGCAAGATTATCAGAGATTCAGTAGCTAGATTACCAGGCAGGGGTACCACGGTGATTCAGTGGATAGACTATCAAAGGCGCCGCGGTGATTGAGTGGCTAGATTCCCCGAGGATTCGCGGTGACTCGGTGGATAGACTACCAAAGGTGCAGCGGTGATTGAGTGGCTAGATAACCAGAGGTGCCGCGGTGGCTCAGTGAATTGACTACCAAAGGTGCAGAAGTAATTCAGTGGCTAGATTATCAGAGGTGCCACGTGACTCAGTGGATAGACTACCCAAGCTACCGCGGTGATTCAGTGGCTAGATTACCAGAGGTACCACGGTGACTCAGTGGATTGTTCCAAGGTGCCGCGGTGATTCAGTGGCTAGATTACCAGAGGTGGCACAGTTACTCAGTGGATAGACTTCCAAAGGTGCCGCTGTTACTCTGTGGCTAGATTACCCGAGGTGCCTCGGTGATTCAGTGGCTATATTATCAGGGGAGCCGCGGTACCCAGTGGCTAGACTACCCCAGATGCCGTAGTGACTCAGTGTATAGACTACCAAAGGTGCCACGGTCATTCAGTGATTAAATTACCCAAAGAGCCACGGTAAATCAGTGGCTAGACTTCTAATGGTGTCGTGGTGATTCAGTGGGTAGACTACCAGAGGTACCTGAACGACTCAATAGCTAGACAACCAAAGGTGACGCGGTGTCTCAGTGGCTAGATTACCAGAGGTGCCGCATTGAATAAGTGGCTTGACTATCCAAGGTGTCACAGTGACCCAATGATAAGTTTACCCACAGGTGCCACGGTGACCTAGAGGCTAAATTACCTGAGGTGCCGTGGTGACTCAGTGGATAGACTACCCGAGGTGTCGCGGGGATTCAGTGGATAGACTATCAAAGGTGCCGCGGAGAATCGGTAGCTACATTACCCGAGGTTCCGCGGTGAATAAGTGGCTTGACTACCCAAGGTGTCGCGTTGACTCAGTGGCAAGTTTACCCGAGGTGCCGCAGTGACTCAGTTGCCAGATTACCCGAGGTGCCACGGTGACTCAGTGGATAGACTACCTAAGTTGCCACGGTGATTCTGTGGCTATATTACCCGAGGTACCGCGGGGTCTCAGTGGATAGACTCTCCGAGGTGCGGAGGTGAATCAGTGGCTAAGATTACCCGAGGTCCCGCGGTGGTTTAGTGGATAGACTACCAAATGTGCAGCGGTGATTCAGTGGAAGATTACCAGAGGTGCCATGGTGAGTGAGTGGCTAGACTACCCAAGGTGCCACGTTGACTCGATAGCTAGATTACCTGAGGTGCCGTGGCGTCTTAGTGAATAGACAACCAAAATGTAGCGGTGTCTCGGTGGCTTGATTACCAGAGGTGCCTTGGTGATTTAGTGTCTATATTACCCGAGGTGCCGCAGTGATTCAGTGGCTAGATTACCCAAGGTGCCACGGCGATTCATTTGCTAGACTACCCAAGTTACCATGGTGACTTAGTGGCTAGATTACTAGAGATGCTGCGGTGACTCAGTTGCAAGACTTCCCAAGGTGCCACGGTGATTCAGGGGCTAGATTACCAGAGGTGCAGTGGTGTCACAGTGACTGAACTATCCATGGTGCCACGGTGATTCGGTGGTTAGATTGCCCAAGGTGCCGCGGTGATTCAGTGGCAAGACTTCCGGAGATGTCGCTGTGATTCAGTGGCTAGAGTACCCGAGGTGTGGCGGTGACTCAGTGGCAAGACTACACAAGGTGCCGCGGTGACTCAGTGGATAGACAACCAAATTTCAGTGGTGTCTGCGTAGCTGCAAGACTAAATGATAGCGTATAAGTATTAAGGAAGCGACACAAATCTTAAAAATAGCTCAAAAATTGGATTTCGGTCTTCGTCCTTATTTTTTAGGGTAAACGGGGAATGTTTAAGGAGAACGGGAATTTTTTAGGGAAAAATGAAATTTTTAAAGAGGAAAGGGAAATTTTGAGGGAAAAATCCTAAGATGGCTGCCAGAGCCACGAGCTGTATCGTGTATTTTGTTCGAGAAGAAACTATGCCCTGATACTTCTGTTCGTAAGCAATTTCGTGTTTCCGAAATCCGATCATTAAGGGCTGAATATACTGAAACGTTTTCTGTGAAATATTTGTTTGTGCGTAAAAGCGTGTCTCGGTAAATAAATGTTCTGGAAATACGAAGTTTTACCATAAAGGAATAAAAAACTATTGTCTACGTCACTATCGTTTTACTTTTGTCATATTAAGTGTATTAATGGAGGAAAAAAATCGCGAAAATGGTCTAATATCGCATTTTAAAAGCTTACCTATGAAATTTCTTTAGGCGGTAAGAGAAAAGTACTCTTATACGCAGGTAGTTTGATCTGTATACTTTCATCGCGTGTAATAAAACCCCACAGTTACAGATCTAGTTTACACAGTAGAGCGTTAAGACGGAAACACTGCACGCCTTGCGCGTAGGAGCGATGAGGCGCTAGGTGTGAGTGTTAGTGTAGCTCGTATCGTTCCCTCGCTTCTTGACCTTGGACGCGCAGCTACATAGTCCTCTTAACGATATCGTCTATCATGTTAAAATCAGATTTACTTGGCTCCCTCCGCTTCTATGTACGTTTATCTAAATATGTAAACAATAATGGCCCAGCCATCCTCATGAGTCAATTTCTCACTGTCTTTATATATATATTCTTCATTTCACACCGATATATATATATATATATATCGGTGTGAAATGAAGAATAAATACAAATACACAAGAATTAAAAAAAAAAAAAAAAGATTATGTTTTTATGAGGAAAACCATTTATGGATTAAAATGAGAAATGAACAAAATGAAAGTGCTCGTGAATAAAAACAAATCCACCCCACTTGCTTTTCGAATTCACCAACCAGGGAAATTTTCTTATAAACAGCAAAACCTCATAGTCACTAGCATAGTGTAGCCTTATAGGCGTGCCGCCAAGTGTATGGAAGTAGACGCAAACATGTTTTGTAAACTTGTTAGGGTACTTGCAGACAGACGTGCGACTTTTAGTAGCGCGACAATTATGTCGACGGTCGCGCTGTCAAGCGATTGTTGCTGGATATTTCCCACGAGCGTTTATTTGTCGCTCAGATGCTGTCAGAAGTACAATGGACATCGTTGAAATAGCACGTGTGGCCGCCCTTGTGAGGAGATGACGGCGTGATCTAAGGAGACAGTACTGGGTACACCCATTGATTAGTCCAAAATTGAGTTAACTGCCCTACTCGGTAGTCGAACTCAAATATTTCACCCATTCCAAAATTTCCAAAATTTTCCAAGTCCAAACATAAAATGAATGCCTTTGCCGGGAATCAAACCCGGTATTCCCAAAAACAAAATCCAAAATTAACTTAAGTGCTCTGCCCGGGAAAATGCATTGCCCCTGAATCGAACCCAGTAGTCCCATGTCCAAAAACTTTCGAAATATTTAAAAAAAAATCACTATTTACCAAAATAACCCCTGTCCGGGAATTGAACCCTGTAAGCCAAACAAAATTGCACTCACCGAGTATCGAATCGGAAGTGCATGTGGCAAAAATAAATAATTACACTCGTCGGGAATTCAACCCCGGACCTGAAATCGAACCCTCGTACCTGAAATGCGGTGAATAAGAAGCGTATGTGACAAAAATTGAAATTCCCCAAATTACATTCGTCGGGTATCGTACCGGAAGTGCATTGTATCACGAGTGTATGTGCCAAAAATATATATTTCCCAAATTACATTCGTCAGGTATCGTACCAGAAATCGAACCCTGTACCGGAAGTGCATTGCACTGGAAGTGCAAAAAATGCAAGTGGAAGTGCATCGCGAAATCTAAGTCACCGGATGTGTAAAAATGGAATCTAGGTCTCGCTGTGTTAAAATAGAAAAGTAGGTCAGAAGTGCGTCCATGTCACGGTCAAAGGTCATTCAAATGTCAAGGTCAAAAGGTCATGGGGCCAAGGTCAGTCCAGTACCATCCAATTCCAACTTCCAAAAAATATTAAAAAATAACTTAAGTACCTTGCCCGGGTATCAAACTAAACATCTGTTTCTTTGCTACTGAGCGACAGCTGTGTAAGTAGTCCGTCTGAACACTCGCGTTGCTACTTGCTCGTATTTCACGCGTCTGTCGCCGGCGACTGTTCTGACGCTCGAAAAATGGAACATGTTGCATCTGATAGCGTCTGCAAGGCGACTGTTCAGACGCTGCTACAGAACTGTCGCTCGTGTGCACAGTGCCATTTGTTACATTATGGTCCATTTTCCCACGTCTCTTCTGTAGCAGCGACTGACGACTAAAAGTAGCACGTGTGCAAGGGCCTTAAACCGCACGTGTCGCTCTATGTAGCTGCACACGACTGTCTCTGTAGTGGCATGCATGTTACACGCAAGTAGCTCCTCACGTGTTTGTGCAGTCCTTTAGTACACAATATCTTTCATCCATCCCTAAACGCAATAATCTAGTGGAGCTGTTCACTGTATTGCGTTTCCAATTTTCCGTATTAGTCTGTAAATATTGGGAATAGGGCTCACATTCGTATGGCAGATTCTGCTCCAAACGACTTGAGGAATAAGCATGTGAGCGGCGGTAACTCCTCGTGAAGCTTTCTTGAATAATGTATGTTAGTTAATGTTTTCTAATAATTTACACATCATTTCATAATCGAATTGGTATCACAAAACATTATTTCGTCTCCTATTGCTAACAACTTTAAAGCGAATTAATAAAATATATACATATTAAGAATAATTAATTTCCCCAATGAGGTGAAATCAAAGACTAAAATTTTGATTGGCATGTTTGCCTGCAAATTTCAAGAACTGTAAAAAACCACAACGTATGAGGCAGTCACGCTCTTCATCTTATTACTTGTTCACATTTTCTTAACCTTTTCAAATGCAAATTACTCTTGGCAGAAGTTTAGAACCTCTCGCAGGGAGTGCCCTAGCGACCGCGGTAATCATTCCGTCATTACGGCGATATACAAACCCTGGATGTTTAAAGCACTAATAATTTTACTATCACTGATATCCGTCTGGCGTCGAATTAAACTCGTACAAAATATTCTCAGTGTTATAGTTAGAGCACAATGTTTCTAGACATCAAGCTACTTATTTACTAAAGTAAAATATTAATAAAAATACAATTTCGCATTTATAAACTTCATAATAATTGCTGGTCACGTTTATTACAATGTATCCGACGTAAGCGGAGAAATGACAGGGTTAGGTGAAACATAGCATGTAGCACTGAACGGGGAACGTGTGTTTGGACTTAGGCTATTCTTCCTCAGAAGTTGTACGGTCGCTTGACGACCCGACCGCTCGCCGCGTAAGGTCGCCTGACGCATCAGCACATTTTGCCTCAGAAATTTGGCATTTTATGATTTAGCCGTGTGCTGTTTTCGTACGAAGCTTTCATATGCCACATATAAGTATACTGTTTCAATACTGGTCGAAAAATAAGGTACGAACTTGCAGTAAGCTTCTAGTATTCTTATTGGTTACAAATAAGCCGTGGCCAGGCATTCACACTGTTGGCCAGTGCGCCAGTAACAAGCTTCCTGCTTGTTACTGGTGCACAGTTAAACGGGGCGTGTCTAAAAAAAAAACTGTCGTGCAATCACAGCATAAGGAGAAAACAACAGGTGTTTGGAGTCTACCTTGCCTCCGAATGAATTCGCGAAATACTCGTGGCTCTACTTATTAGTTATCAGTAACTTCTTGTTAGAACTCTCACTGTACCTCATCAGGCTAATCGTGTAAAAGCTTACCTGCTAAATTAACCTAAATATACCTCTAAAACTTCACACTCTTCGTGGCCTAACTGGGATGCAAACCCAGAACTTTGTTTTCCGAAAGTAATGGTTTAGTGACAACAGCCATTGAGACTGGCGTTATCTGTAACTACCGATATAAAAACTCGAAGGTTAATGGAGCTCTTAAGTTATTATTTTTGTTAATGTATGTATCAAAGCACTACCGGCAAATTTGAAGTAGTACAACCTGCCAAGATACAAGTCGAGTTTTTCAACACTTTAATCTCCAAAACACATACTATTCAATATGGAGAATAATTTCCCTCAATTGGAGTTTCTTTACTGAAATTGAGTATGAAATTTGCTTTTGAATATGCATGCTGATGGGCTATTTCGAGAAAGGCGACCTTTTATTCTTCCGAAGACGGAAGGATAATGTCTCTCGAATATTTCGATACTGGAGACATCTACTAATTGCGTACTTCAACGAGATAGATACAGCAAGTAGGCTACTGAATCGTGGAAAACATCAGTTAGTTTCAGAACGACAGACATTGCTAATATTCTATGTTCGAGTAAGGGGTGGCGTATGATTGTAAAACCAATCTCGTTTATATTAATTTAATTACAAGCCCTGACAGAGTTCGACGACAAAAAAAGTAAACAGTATTCTGCCTTTGTTTAAATGATATCACATTTAAAATCACGCATTGCGTGATAAAGGACAGACTTCCTGAGCATGGCCTAGTACATAATCCCTAAACGGAGGTGACAAATTTTACCAATGGGTAAAGTCTAACACCGGCAAATTTGGTTTCTATTAAGAACGCTTGCTATAGAATATTAAGACAACCTGGATTAGTAATACATGAATCAGATTTAGTCAGTGTCGTTAGAAATTCTACATTGATATATAATGAGAGGGGCATGATGCCTTGCCCACAGGTGGTCTCAGAAGGAAGGAAGGCGATGGCGATCGACCTGTAATATTTCGAACCTAGCCCACCATGTTGGGTTGTACTTCTTGTTGCTAAGGCACTTGACATTCACCTAAACCTCAACACCATCGATATCTTTAAAGGAGAGCAGTTGCGTCCAGAATTCACCAAGGTAATTATAATTTCTACCAGAGTGATATTCATATTAAAAATAAACACACTTTGTGTACTTGTATGATGCATGTATTTTATTCACTGTACCTACACTATTTCATAAAAATTTTTGTTAAAGGCTTTAAATATTAAGTCTTCTCCTATAATTTGTGGACCAGTGAAGAACGACATGACATCCAACTGGCAGGCGATGTTCGGGTTTATTTTCCAGTAGGTAATGGCATTAAAATGCTCACCACGATTACAAAATCAAAAATTCAGGAACCGGGTGTACTCGTGACGTGGCATCTACATTTACTTACATACGTGGTGCCTTACATAATTTATTCTTGTGTAAAATCATAATTTCTACCATGACTAATAACAAACAAATTAATTAACGGTCACGGTGACACCCACTGATGCCTAGTACTAGCAAATACGTCCAAGATCAGAACGAACAGAAATTTTTGTTACTCTTCAACTGTAAATTATTTTTGGTATATTTCCTAACTGTGCTGTAACGAACGTTTTTAACGTTTATATATTGTACGTAGATAATTCCACATATCAGGCTGCATATTAGCAATGTATAGATTCGCCTATAGACAATAGCTGGGAAATTCCTTAAGCATTCTACAATTTTGTGAGCAACTGTAAGAATGCTACCATGGATGTATAAAATAATAATTTACTATTTGCGCTATATCACTATATGTATACACTCATATTGCGAATTTGCTAACAGTTTCTTAGAGTGATATAAGCTTGGAATAATTAGTAGACCAGCTTCGCCCACCAACAGTCACGGGGGGCCATATTCAACCAAGCAACATTAGGAATGGAGCACATGTTGAAAACGAAATGGCAGACGACGACACGCTACTGATCACACACCAAGAAGGACGAGTGTCTGTGGACAGACGATGACTTGTTCACTGCGCATGCGTTGTGGGAAGTCATTATCACTGCGCGTGCTCGTCGTTTCCACCCGTCATTTATCTATGTAATATTCCAATCTATAAAGACCCTCTTAACTAACCTAGAATAATTAGTTAATGCGTGTTTTCACACACACAGTTTAAACTAATATAATATACCGATAATAATTGTTAAGTGGGTGTTCTTGTAGTTTATAACTAACCTAGGACGATTGGCAATTAAATGGCTCATTTTCTTACATGCAAGAGCAGCAGCTCCGGTCTTGCTTTCCACAGACGCTTATCCCAGAAGGCAGGTATTTGACCTTAAACAAAATGGTGGAAGTGAGCCCTGACTCACAAAATAAATGGTTAATTTGGACGCTGTAATGACAGATGGCAGTAAACGAGACTAGGTTGGCGTCTTTAATTCTGCCATAATATCCGCATAGCACTTGAGGAGAGAAAAAAATAACATTACAAAAATGTACAAATATTTTTCAAGCTAGTTTCGTGTTTAGACAAAAGGTAGATCTGTAATCGCACCCACATGCTCGTGGCGCCGTTGTGCGGGTATACGAGTAACTACTGCAAAGACCTCACTCCTCTAGTCAAATAGCCTTGGCAGCCAAGGAAAGGGGGACAACTTTTTTGGCTCTCGTAGAAAGAGCAGGACCTTGCGATAGTTACTTGCCCTTTAGCACAACGACACGGCAAGCATTACGGCGCTACCTTCTGTCGACATAGGGACTAGTGTAAAAAATATGAACATGTTTGCAAATTTTCTCCCGATAGTATAATAAAGAGGCATTTGTGGCAATGTATTTTATAAATAGCAAAGAGGCTGGAAGGCTTCGGCTCAATTCGAGAGTCTTCGGCAGTCCTCGGCGTTTCAGCAGAAGGTTCATGTGCCTTCGGAGATGACACTCAATTGTTTTCGCCGGTAGATTCAAGATAACTTCGCTCGAGAGCGTTATCATACAGGGGGAGCCAGCCGTCAGGGCAAAAGTTTCTACCAACTCTGCGAGGTGGAACTCCATTTGCTTAATTCGAATTTTTTATCTAACCTTCTTTTATTGTATCCTAATATTCCTCCGTACCTACGATTTTAGCCTACTTCATACTTCCGTTCATTTTTATTTTCTTTTTTTACACTGATTATTTGACGATCTTTTGCAATACTAAGGAAAAAATAGTTTTCATTTAAAAAAAGTTTGGAAGTTTTATTTTGTAATTTTATTATTTGGTAAATTGGTTTTTTATTTGCATTTCTGTACATTTGTGATCCTTTTTGAATTTTGTGATTTTTTTAAATTACTCTTTTGAGTTGTTTTGCAAGATCGTGGAAAATCTACTTTTTAGTAATTTTTTTTTTTTTTTTTAGTTTTCATTTCGTAAGTTTACCTTTTTTGTTAACGATTTTGGTTATTTTCCTTCTGTACATCTTCCAAAATTTGGGAATTTTTTGGATTATTTAAAAAAGTAATGTCTAATGATACATATTTTTTAATTATTTTTTTAATTATTTTTAATTTTTTAAGGTCAAGGCAATTGGGGATAAGTCATGCGGGGTTACCCCTAAAGTCGTAGTCGAGGTCGCACACATCTAACATGGCCGGCATCGGAGGTCGTTTAGACTTAATATGTATTTTGATCAATGGAAAGAGAGTTCCACCTCGCAGAGCTGGTAGGACCTTTCGCCATGACGGCTGGCTCCCCTGGGCGATCATACTCTCGGCAGGAACATAGACTAAAGATGAGGTAGACCGCTTATTCGTCTTCCGCGCATGTACCCAACATTGACCTACCCCAATCCTACACAACTGTCAAAGTCACATGATCAACATTGATGAACGTGTTTGTTTATATCTTAATTTTTTTAATGACAAGCACTGTTATATTAATAAAATACTTATTTACAAAATAGTGTTCTAACCTCAAACCCAATCCACGCCATGTAGGCAGATCAATATTGGGACACGGATATTCTTTGTGTGCAGCCAGCGAGATCGGTCTACCTCATATTTTGTCTATGGGCAGGAATTGAGATAAATCTACTACTGGTGAAGACAACTCCGAAGGCACACAAACCATCTTCCCGATCGTCGAAGATTTCCGAACACTCTGGAGGGCCTGATTACGTGATAATAAAGAATGTAGTGGACCCTCCCTCCACGAACTCTAGCCACACATGCCAGCAAAATGGCGTCATTGTTCTGCAACATGGCGCAGCGCCTGAAAGTTTACTTGTTTGGCGGCAGCTCCTCCAATAGGAGGTTGTTAAGGCCACGACCCTTCATTTCTACAGCTTTTGAGAGAATTAATTTTTTGTACTCAAATGGGAGCCGATAATGTAAAATCCTCTTACAGTGTCGTTAAAAATTGTTTTAATTATATAGTCTAATTTTTCCAACCCAAAAATGTGTATACTTTTATCCATTTCATTAATTAACGTAATTTTTGTTTATTTAATAATTGGTAACAATTATAGAGTTTTTGTGTTGAAAAAATTTGACCACATTATCGAAGCAATTTGTAACAAAACTGTAAGAGGATTTTACAATATCAGCTCCCGTTAGGGTATAAAACATTTAATCTTGCAAAAGTTGTAGAAATGAAGGATCGTGGCTTTAAAAGGACAGGACGCAATAACAAATCAGACAGGCACAAAGTCCACTTCCAAAACAGTCAATTAACCAATGGGTACGCCTACATTCTACATGCCTATTATGTTGCTGGTTCCTTCCAGCTTTCCTGTCCCTTTAAATATTCTTTGTTTCCATATAAACTTACTAGTTTAATTCCTTCTACTTTATTATTAATATTACTACACGTGTGGGAAGTTTAATTAAAACTGCAGATGTATAGTTTACGAATATCGTTTTGAAAGCAGGGCTTCAATCACATATACTGTCTTGAAAATACAGTAATTGATATTAAATATACAATAGTATATAAGTACGCGCAACCTGACTTACTCAACACCTATGCTTATCCAAATTATATATTCCAGCTCAGTGGAATAATTGATTGATGGCCACAAAAAAAATAATGTTGTTCTATATTTAAGTAGTCCAGATTCAAAAGTAATCATTTGACATTTTACTGATTTTACAGAAGAGGCGAGAAACTGGTCCACATTGTACCAGCCATGCTATGGTAGATTGTTTAGTGTGGTGTGATTCTTTGTTGTCCCAAATAACTATTGTATAACTGTAAACTTAATTAAAGCTGTAAAAATAGATTGAATTTGTTAATTTAAAATGTAGGTGATGAGTTTTGTAACAGTATGTTTTAGTTGAATGTTATTGAAACAGCATAATAAGCACCATGACTGCTACATTCTAAAATAAAATTTAATGTGCACTGAGTTTGTAAAAGCTCCATATTGATTATTGTTAACACTACTAAGCTTGAGTATGAGACAAATAACAAAATTTCCTTGGAAAATATGAAAACACAGACATGACTGCACTGATCAAGTTAAACAGTTAAATTAACATTAGTCATTGGGAGAGCGTCCTCTTCGTCATTGGCACTACTCTCCCCAAAGCATTCTTGTAAAAGGAGAGAGTATTCAGGTCCCTCCAGTTGTTGCCATAATGTTTTACCAGCAGTTTTTACACATCCTTCGTTTTGTTGGTGTTTGGTTGACACCCTAAAAGAACTGGATTGGGCTTGGTGTCAACAATACTCTCGGAAGGTTTGCAGACACTTCTCGCAACATTAAAGTCCATTTTGTATGCCGGTTCTCCTCATATTAGAACTTTGCTCTTGGATTTAGATAGGATGAAGCACTTAGTTTCTGCAAATTTGAAGTGCCAAATATTCGGTGGATTTATTATATCGCTTACAGCGGTTTTCCTGTCGTACAGTACATAATTTGCTTGACTAATCTGCCCATAATCCATTGGGTCAACAATAAAACTTTTCTTTTTTATGATCTTTTCTAGGTGACCAAACACAATGTCTGGTGGCATTTGGGACATCTTTGATTGTGTCTGGGTGATCAAGTAAAAGCCCTGCAGCAGCCATTCCTACGACTATAGAATTTTTTTGGCCAGAGCAACTGTGGGCAAACTTGCTTGCAATGTCTACATTTGTAGCGAAAGTAATATTCTTTAAGCGATGATATAGGAAAAAGACTACCTCGTGGGAATAACTTTGGCATACAGTAAAATTATAAAGGTTTAACTGCCTACTATGGTAAGCACTTTGATCTGGGATTTTGGGCAGTACGAGATTCTTCTGACAGTCAAAATATAATGTTGCCGTGTTCTCTGGTTCTCTATGAGGTTACTTAAAAAAGTATTTTGCACGCCTTTTATGGACTACTAATTATAATTTTAAATAACTTTTGCCATTATCACTTTTTTCTACTTTCAGTCTTTCCTGCAACTCAGTACATTTGGAACATTCGTCAAATGATGGTGAACCACAAGTTATATAGTATTCTAAACAAAATATTCACCGAGAGTAATCATATCGAACTTTCAAGTCATCATCAACACTATCATTATACATTTTACACAACTTGACAATAGAATGATCACTGGAGTGATATTGACACTTGGAGCTGGCGCGGCAAACACAAGTAATGTTAGTAAAACTTGCGACGAACTTACTTTAGATTTACGATCACCTCCCCGTTTGTCTTGTGGCCTGTTCTCAGTTGAAAAGGTTTTCTTTGCATAGTTCTTGTACCATGAATTTTTAAATGTCAAGGATATTTGCATATGTATTCTTACATACTTGTACCTCATTGTGTCCTGATCTATGTCTCAAGACTGGAACATAATAAGCAATGCTCATACTTTTGGGTTTACTGTTGTTTTCATTCCTACTTGCTGTTCTTCGTTTTGGCACTTTACTCCTAGTGTGGATCAAAATGAAGCCATTTTGTTCAATTTTGTCGGAGATTTTATCAAATGCCCCAAGAAAGCGTCGCACATCTTTCATCGTCAGACTCTTCCATTTGAAACTATTCTTGCAATCATGAGCACATATTGGAAGTTTAGAAAAAAATCTTGAGGTCTGTGAAACATGAAATGATCAGCATACATCAATACGGCGAAAATAAAACCATTGGACATTCGTAAAACAAGTAGAATCATGATCGTGTTTACTTTTATACATGAGGCAAATGTGAGGTTAGTGTATCATCATTGCACGCAAAAATAATGCAAAAACTTACCTTCTTCGCTCTTTTTAATTTACCAGCCACTCTTTGAGGTCTGGTTGTTGTTTTTCTCTATTTCTTAGGGTCTGCAGGTCGTATACCAGATGAAGATTGACCTAAATCTACTTCTACATCCATCTCTATTGTGCTATCACAAATGTTTTCAATCGACAATGATGTGAAACATCGCGCACAAACATGTCAGCACTACCAACAGCTATAATCACTTTTGAAAGCAAACTCCAGTAATATAGGTATATAATGAGATTTGAAACCGAATGAAATTATAGACGATAAGTTTTGTAATCGACTCGATATTTCAACACCCCATTTACGGTGGTATATTATCAGGTATGCTTTCAAATGTATGACACAGTGTTGGTATGGGTCTCATATGGCAAACACCACAGCTAACTCATTTTCTCTCAAATATGTAGATTATCAGTTTCGAAACTGGTTTACTCATTTGTACCATATACTTCTAAAACATTTTCTGAGATTACATTTTCTTAGCTTAAAATTCGTTTTGGAGAGCACATTTTGCATAAATACATGAAACGTTATAATGTTATAGTTTTAGGGATTTACAAATAATAAAAAATAATTTACGTGTAGAAATGAGATAACTTACGCTGAAAGAAGACGGTAGAAGTTACTTCAAGACAGCTGCAAAATCGTGTAAGGAAATGATTTTGGAAATTAATATAAATTGCTGAAAAAAACAAAGCAGTTCTTGCTTTTTGCATAATTTAATTCGACGCTGCCCCTAAGATTTTGTAAAATAACTTTTGCTAAACATACTTTAAAACGAATTAAGATAAGGCATTTCAGTCTCGCGCCCTTGTTAAATTTCCTGAAAATTGTTTGGTTAAATTTATTTGTATACTATAAAAACAGTAAGATTTTTGACTTTGACATGGCATTTTACAAAAACCAAGCGATCTCAAATTAATTTATGTGAGGAAACGTTGTCACAGTTAATGTCTATAATTTGAGCTATGTGTGATACAAACACCAAATAACAAAATGTTACGTAACTGGCGACTTGTAGATGAAACCATACTGTTCACACTTCTACAGTCACATAAACTGATCCCGGATGAATAGGGTATCTAGGGGTTGCAATAAAAAAGGCTTTGGAAAAGTGAAAAAAAGTTACGTTAAATATCGAGAAAAATCCTAAATGTTTACAGTTATTTGCATACATTGCAGTCAATTTCCACCCTACTCTTAAATTACAATTGCATAGAATGAATTTTTTGGAGTATTTCAATTAGATAATTTTTAAACTCATAAAGAAGTTCTATTAAATAAAAAAAGGGGAATATATTTTACGATTACTGTTTTTTTTTTTCTTCTTTTTTTTTCAATCCTGTGCGAAAAATTCCCGTCATCGACGACGGATTCATTTTGTCAGAAAGGTAACAAAATTTTGAACGAGTTGGAAAAGATCTGAAAAACATATAAGTCTGGGTACTTTACAGAAATATGTTTTTGATTCTGCTTACCTCCTACAGCCGAGCCATCAGTGCATACTCGGTTGACAAGTACGGGAAGAATGATTCGTTGTACCCGAAAGACCCCAAGAAGAAGGCGAAGGTCAACCAACTGCTTTACTTCGATTGTGGAATTTTTTTCCCCAGCCTTAGGAATTATTTGGTACGTATGGATTAGCGGACAATATAAACGTTGTTACGTATTAAACTATCATATTTATTGGTAATTGTTAAGGCCACTGTTAAAGAAACTTAAAAAGACGAATTTTTAAAACAAATAGGGGCCAACGAAACAGAACATTGCTACGGCTATTTTTTTTTTTTCTCGAAGTCATGGCTTCATTTTGGTATTCCCAGTTTCATATAACTTCAGTGAAATTTTTACAGTTCTAGAAAAGCAGTGCGACCACAATATATTCCTCCGCCACAGCTCTTCTGTTAGTGAGGAAAACGATGTTTGTAAACAAACCCTGCCAATCAGATGACACGCACTGAAAGGCTATGACAACTTCAGTCCAGTACTGAAGATACTATAAAATTTGGTTACCATTCCCACCTGTTTTGTTTTTGTTGTAAACAAGTCATATAATAGGGTTCTATTTATTTTATTGGTGGGACGGGGAACTCTATTTTAACGTCTTTCGTGAGAGAGCACTCTCTCGAGGCTCTTCTCATAAGTAACAATTTGAATGGCTAATTGTTTTGATGATGCAGTAGAACATTCTGCTCGTACCAAAATAACATTCAAATTACTACAACTCTAAAGTTCTAACTTTATCGAACGAACAAAAAATACGAGTAGGTGTGTGTGTTCGTACCGGTGAGAGAAATACACGCTGTACGTTTCCAGTGACGTTTAGCTCGCACACGAAAATCTTTGGATTTTTATTTATAATGAACTACATTATTAAGAGCGTATATTAAGGCCACGCGCATTTCAAAACCTCCAGCAAGAATAAAACGCGATAAATTATGTCGGTGTTTATAACGATGTGAGAAATGCACAAATGTAAAAATTCTCAGAAAATCTAACTTTAATAACAAAAATCGTTGGATTTTCAATAAAATAAAGTAGGGTATAAAAAATAAGTTTTATAAGGAAAGAAGTTTCATAAGGCCACGCACATTAAAAATATTCTAACAACAGTTTTGAAAACCTTTATTTACAAAACACACTAACTTACAGCTCACTTCGTAATTCCTGGACATGTGGCGAGCTTTGGACGATTACTTCACTAAAATCATTTTTGTCGGCCACTGGTACGAAATAATGTATTATCTGACTTATTAAATTAACAAAACACTTAAACTGTTTCTTGAAATACACTAACTTAAACTTCAAAACGTAAGTACTTTGTCACTTCATGGTGGTTAAGTAAAACGGCTCGCCAAAGAATATAAGTTAACTTTTTACGAAGTGGCAAGTATGTGTAGATATTTCGTTTCACTGAAGAGAATGTTCTAAAAAAAACACCTACAACGAATTACATTTAATAGAATAATAAAATACAAAAACAATTAACTGCAGATATAATATTCCGACAACACCAGCAAGGAATTCTTGCTTAAAAGCTATTCACGATAAAGTGAGCCCTTTTGAAATCAACCTTAGAAAAAATTCACTGCCCCTACCTACACATTTTTTTAACGGGCGCAATAAGTAACATGTGCCCAGTAAAGTTGGTAATGATTGAGGGGAAAGTAGATCCATATATTAACATCGAACAAAAAGTGTTAGGTTACCATTTGTGATAACTTAAATCATTTCTCTCGCTTTCTGTATTTTTTAATCCAGTGAAGTGTAAAAACAAGAAGATTTGTACAATATTTACTTTTCCAATAATTTCACAGTTTCACTTGACCGATGCATGAATAACGTGATGGGGCCCATGGCAATGTAGATCTTGAGCAGGGCTTTCAAAAGTGCTCATCTTACCATGAACAGTTTATACTAATATTACCACACCTTGTCAGCGAGGAGATTGCAACCCATGTCCTTTGCATCACTATCCCAGAGCACTAACCACAAGACTAATTATTTATACAACAAACCAACGTGTTAGTGAAGTTATTCGGTTAAAAAGAACATGTTTATTTCATTTTAAGAGTTCTGTATAGATTTGAAAAATGAACAGTTAAGGAGTAACAATGTATTTTCATTATGATGATTATAATTGTTTTAAGTGTTTTGCGTTATTCGAACTTGCAATGCATTTCTCTTTGCACGCAACTACACTTTATATCGCCCCTAGTTTTTGCACAAACCGCTATATAAGGTTTTAGGTTGTTGAGCGTCCACCATTTTGCATAATCTCGCGGATACGGGTGATACTATACACACCGAGTATTCACTTCGTGCCATTTGTAGTGCCACTGAGACAATATCAGCATCAGAATCTGCCAAACATACTTGAGTGTTTGAAGTCATACAGTGACTTGCAAAGGACCTCGATGAGAGATTTTTTTTTGTTTCTTGTATTGGCGAGAAATTCTGCTTGTTCTGTTGTATCCATTGTGCAACATTTTATTATTGGCCTCTTCTGGTTAGCCATCAAATACCACAACACAGTTGTTTTCATAATAAGAAACAATAAAAGTACTGTAGTAGTCGAATACAGCTCCATAAGTTGCAGGTATGGGTCATACTTCAGAGTGGAGTAAGTGACTACTATCTCTAACATATAATATATGCAGTCTTCAGGTACTCTTGTTGTCATTCTTTCACAATCTATATATGTTGTGTTTTACTGTTTAACCTAACCCGTATGCACAATAATTCATCATTACTGCAAACAACAATCTAACATAACCTAAAAATGTCACACATTCTTTCTTTTTTAACCTCCCCCACAGGGAACATACGCCTACTTTCTATTGAAACTACCACCTGAAAGTCGACTAGAAGGTCAATTCTCAAAATATGAATCACTACTCCAACCACAATTCGCTTCAAGTGCCCTTTCAGATATTTCCTCTACAGCCGATAATGGAGGTATAGGGGATGGTAAGGGATACGGCAGACCTAAAGGGTCTCCATCATCAACGTCGCAAAATAGCCTAGGTGCGGACACTTCTAACAAGTCTGTCAAACTCAGACATGAATTACCGTCAGCGGACACACTAATTACTTTGGGTTCATCAAAACGCTCTTCCTTTATGGTAGCTCTTCGCAATCCCAAAAGGGAATATCTGCTCTTATAACCATCACTCTGTTTAAAAACCAATCTCTATTTGGTGGAGGGTCCTTTGAAATAAGCCAAATTGGTTTTTTCCAAGCTATATCACATTACCCAATTCACTTTTAACAGGGAGTCTTACAGATATACCTTCACATAATCTTTTAATAAAGCTACCACAGTGAAATTCATGCGCATAGGGAGGAGAAAAAATAATTGTTATGGCTAGGACACATTTGGTACCATTAACCTTACAAGGTGTTTGTGATGCAACGTTTGTTGCATGAATTAAGATGGTTGCAATTATGAAGCGAATGTAAATATAACCTTCGTAATGTTGTTTCAGATAGTGGAAAGATGGCTTTCAGGTGGAAAAAAAAGGAGTGATAGAATAACTAGGAGAAATAGAAGACCATATTTTCAGAAAATACAATTCCCTTCATTGGTTATGAACAAAATATGAGTATTATGCAACAAAAGTGAACGAAGTAGATGCATGTTTGACTCTTGTGAAATTAAAATTTAGTGTTGGTCTTACACAAAAGGCCACTATTTCTGGTTCTACCATGATTGAAGTATATTTTATCCCGATGTTGGGAAGTTTGCTTTTCAGGACTTAGATCCGAGATATTATGATGTTATAGTGTTTGAAGTCCATAACAATATATTACTTATTACCTTTTCTTAAATATATACTGTCTTTGGTGTATTTTCATTCTAAAGCAATTTTTTAACTGATGTGGTTCTTTAACAGCACATATGATTATGTCGAACAGTTGCTGAGTATTATCTATAGCACTGTGGTCCCGAGCTGTAATGGCAATGGTGTCGCATTATCCTTTCTTCGTAATGTGACTGAACAAAAGTCTTTCCCTTCCATTTTACAATAGAAACTGTACCTTTTACTTTCGCCTTGTTACATGTTACTGAAACATCTCCTATCCGTCCTGCTGAAATACATACCAACTCAAGCGTCTATAGTGAAAGTGCCATGTTGCATCAACCATTGGTAAAATATGTTCTTATCATGGAAATCGCGAATTTGTCGGCTTGTCGTTCCTCTGTGTATTGATCACATGTGGATAAGGATACATTAACAAAACTTTCATCTGCCTTGGTAATCTCACTGTAGAGGCAGTGAAGTAACCTATCTCACAAGGGATTCTTCCATCATCCTCCTTTCATGAGTAAGTTCACCTATAGATTTCATACTCTTCATTAATGACTATTCGATTACCATATCACTCCACGTTTCAGCCCAAAATATTTCTGATCGTCTAACACAGCATAAACATGAATCGATAAACCGATTCAAGTAATCTGCTATCATATGGGATTCCAAGTTTTGCCATTATTGCAAATATATATGAGCTGATTCTGCATATAACGTATGGCCAGCAGCATAAAAGAATGAAAGCATATTGACAACAGTTGACAAATGAAGTTCCCAATCTCCTGTAATTTCTGCTCCGATGAACTGTAATAATTTTGCAGTCCTACTAATCTCTTCTGCTTATTTGCATACAGCTTGTAAATCATTCACGATAGTAATCATCGAACGTGATGATAATATTTCTGCAGGTGACGTCTAATATCTTGAAGGTTTTTCACTGACCAGAGAATATAATGAATCTAATTTTAAAGATGGACATTTGTGTAGGAAGCACTCGAATAAAGCACAGAACGTGAAAATATAATACCACAATGAGCGTGAAAATGCATAGCTCTTCGATTCCATGTCTCCTCATAATAAACCTTACAGAATCCAGCAAATTCATAAGCACGTGAAATTCACCTAATGTAACACTTACAGAAGAAAAATTAAGCTGACTTGATCTGCTGCAGCTACTATTTCGCACGCTTTAATGAAAAGTGTTTGATCAAATGTGAAAATACAAGGAGCTTTTCTCAAATGGCATTTTTATGCAGTAAATGTCAATGCAGAATTGATTGTGGTCCTGGTGTTTGAATCTAAGTATATGAATGGAACTGGTAACACTGCCCAATTATTCAAACACATGGCACCACAGGGCTCTAGATTCTAACAAAGGAAAGAAAAATCTTAAAATATATATTTAATGACTAAATTTCTTGCAGAGATAACGTTCTCGTCTGGATATGAACAACAGCCCTTTAAGTTCTTAAACCAATTACATCATGCTAATATATTAATTATCATGTAGTTTGTTCACATGTTAATGATGAGAAATAAAATATATCATGACTATTTATAAGCCTCAAATACCTACAGCTTTGTGTCCATTCGCATTTTTTGACGGAGCATGAATTTGTGACATAAATTATAATAACTGTCTACTTGTATGTTTTTAACATATTTTAAAAAGGATTTAATTACAATTTCCTACAAAAGTTTGGTCATCTCAAATAATACATGGAAACATTTCTTGCAGAAATTTTTATTCTAAACATTTTTGGAAAACTTTTTTTTATTAAGTGTACAGTTTCCGAAATACACGCCAAAAGCAGTTTTTGGCTGCCATTTTCCAGTATGGCGGCTATAGCTCAATATTTATGTCCAGGAGCTTTCAGTATGTTATTCAGGAGGTCTTGACTTATAGGTATATAAGTTCGCTTGCTTGTATATTACTTTTCAAATGTACATTTCTGAGCTAAAATAACTCGGTTAGTGTGTTTTATCCAATAGTTTTCCATAACTATATCATGCAAATTCTGTCGCTTCCTTTATATGTATCTTGCAAATTCGTCATCCATCCCCCATATTTAGATTCTTTAAAGCTTGTATCCATTAAGGGAAGAGAGAGTTAAGCGACAGAGGCACTTTACACAAAATAACGTGTTTATTAGTCGCATAAGTAACATGCCTGAAAATGCAAATATTTCAATCACAGATAAGTAAATTACCTTAGACTTTGTAGATAACAATTTTCTTTCGTTCGGTGCTTTAGTAGCGGTTTAATGCTCTGTAATGTAGCGAATTCGTTACATTAATTAATTTTTCTTATCTGTGTTTACTGTGACATTTTTAACACTCTGAAGAATCTATATAACAGGTTTAAAAAAATATGATTTTGATATCCAGCAAAATGTATTTTCTATGTAAAATTGACAGTGGTAGAAATTATAAAATAGTTTGTATAGATGTATAATATTTCAGGCGCTGAAATAACACAGATTCCTGTCCTTCTAATGTAGATAAAATAATATATATAATATCTTTCAGAGCAACATATTTTTTTGTTACCACATACTCTATAAAAATTGGTTACCCTTATGGACGAGCAGAGTGGATATTTTTGAGGTTTATCAAGAGTATTTAAAGCCTTAGAGTATAATACAATGGTTATTTTCTACAAAGACTATATGAATAAAGGAAATTGTGTTACAGAGTATGGTTGTGCAAGGCTAGCTGCCCCCTGCAGATCGCTTCAAGGACATGGAGAAGTCTGTGGGTTACCTGGATAGCCTCCTGGAGGGTCAGCAGTGGGTCGCTGGAGAAGACATCTCCATTGCCGACTACAGCCTCGTAGTCTCCGTTACCGTCAGCGAGGTCTGTGCCGCCGCACAGTAGATAAGTAGAAATTACCTGGCGCTGGCGGTGGTTCCTTTCATGTGGGCAAACCAATTCTTTGATTGGCTGTGCGGGTGGAGCTCTGGGAACAGGCTTTCTCTCTGATTGGCTACTGTGTGTTGCGTGCACCTGGGATAGGCTGACAAGTAAGTTACAACGCGATGAATGTGTGAGCAACACTTTGCTGGCCAGTGACATCATCTTCCTGGTGTTTGCTGCTGGAGTTCGCGCTGTAAGCTGCTGCCTCGAGAGAGGGTGTTTTCGGGGAGAAGAGGCCTAATAGCGCCACTTACCCCACCAGAGAGGTGTGCAAACACCTCTCTGGCTAAGCCATGGTCCCTCCCACTAGCCAAGGCGAAGGCGAAATAAAGTTTCTGTCACCTCTCTTCTAGCTTTTTCATCTCTAACACGAGTATGTTCCACACACGATATGTTTCCTGTAGCATTTCTGTTTAATGCATGAATAATTTTGAATACTATTCTGTCGACTGGGTTTTTACGGTGTCTATGCCGGTTTTTCCCAGTCTCTTCTAGTGTTAGCTTAGCTTATAAGCACACTTAGGGAGGTAGTCATGATCCCAATTGCTGCCATGGCTGCCCAATCCCTCTCTGCCGCGATGCATGTCTCCTCTCATGATTTCCTTTCCTTGTAGGCGTAAGGGGTTAGCCCTGGGATGCAATAAAATCTCGCCCTACCCACCGGGCTTTCACTTAACACTTAGTTATAGGGTCGTTAGAAAGAAAACAGAGAGGGTGTTTTATGTTCTATGTGGACTCCCTCACCCTCCCGTGCCCTACCCCCTATTTTCCCCTCTGGAATCACCCCTTGTAGATGGCCGATTTCTGTCTGCAGGGGACTTACGAACGGAGCTGCTTTGACAGGCCAGAGGGCTACAGAAAATCCAACTGGTATCAAATTCTTGTGGCGATGATTTCCCACGTCTAGCTTCCAGAATAATGACATTTATGAGAGCCAAATCAGCACTAGTGGTTCGGAGACAATTGCCGAACCGTGAGATGTATAACCCAAACTGTAAGACAGCAATATTCTATCTCTACAATACATACTATGCAAAATGAAGTTGTTCCTCTCCCTGTGGTAGGTATGTGAGTGCACTTCTACCTCTTCTTTATTTCCCGCCATTCTTGCTTGGTGTTTAAAGGGGATGAGACGTGTATCTTGATCACGTGTGTTTTGTGTTAGCAAGGTTGTTTACGTACGTCAACATTAATTTAAGTCAAGTAATGTTATGTAGATAGGTAAATATGGCTTAACGATCCTATACGATAATCTCAAGTGGGTATTGGTTGGATATGACGAAACCCTTATTTATACACACTCTCGAAAAGCAAGGCTGACACTACAAAAAGCTTTGCTGTTAATGTGATGGTCAGTACTATCTAGGTGTTCTCCATTAAAAGTCCTTTCCTCTCAGTGAAACTGTTGCCACAGTCTAACATGGGGCTGAAATTTGACTAAATGCAGCAACATTTGTGAAGAAACCAATTATCTTTGGCCAACGGTAAAGTTCCTCAGCTCTTGGAAGACAATGCCAAACCCTATGTGAAAAAAATTACGAAACAGAAGAACCTGAGTGTCCTGAGAAAAGAAGTAACTCTGTATGTTCCACATTTCTAGAGGTAGCACCATCAAATTTCAATAGATCTAAGACACAAACTAAAGAACCTCTTGTTCGAAAACAGAGGATGTGCAGGGTGTACCTTCCATGTTTCCCTTTCCTCATGATTCCCTTTCCTCACATTTCTTCAAACACGGGATTGGGAATCTTGAGATTCATTGGCGGATATGTATCGATACAGACTGAGAGTGTTTTGAACATAGACTAAAGATGAGGTAGAGCGATCTCGCTGGCTGCACACAACCAATCTCCGTGTCCTCACATTAAACTGCTTTTCGGCCACATGTCTAGCGAAAATGGTCATGGTTTGGAGTTAAGGTTAGAACATTGATTTTTAAACAAGTGCTTAGAAAAGTTTTTATAATTCTTCTAGCCAATTTGCAATGTAGTTTGACGAACTTCAAATTGGTAAAAGTATTTTATTTATATAAATGTGTCTGTCATTTAAAAACTAAGATATAAACAAATGCATTCATCACTGTTAACCATATGACTTTGACAGCTGTGTATGATTGGGGTAGGTCAATGTTGGGTACATGCGCAGAAGACGAATAAGCAGTTTACCCTATATTTAGTCTATGGTTTTGAATACTGCAGATATATTTACTCCATCCAAAACTTAGGGTTAATAGGCTACGGTGGAAGCATTGCTATTATTCAACGGTAGCTTGAACAGTGTGGTGGATACCAGCACATGACTACCCTGAGGCTACTGACGGGACTATGGATTATGAGTTGCACACATATATTGTGTACAATGTATTTTGAAAGTTATAGGAGTCACAAGTGTCTCTCTATAGTGGATAATATAGTAAAAATTTCATACCCTCCTAAGTATGGGAAGATGTTGGGCTTCGTGGCTGCAGGGTGTAATGGCGCAATTGGATTACAGGTGGCTAACATAATTATATTGACTCTTATTGGCGAAGGATATTAGTTGATTCATGGTCTTGGTAGCGAGCTTATGGTGTTAAGATACCTATATACGACCAATTTACGGAACTCGTGCAAGTACAGCGTTAAACGAAGCAGTAACAGCCAAGCGGGCAGAGTAATATAAAGTTTTAAAATCCCTTATTTTAATTTTAAGTATAATTTGAGTAAATATATGTACAATTTATTTTTCTAAAAATCTAAATCTAGTTCCTGGTTATAAGATTTAAAGCGGAATTAAATTTTTTTTTCAATTCATTTTCTCCAAATTTATTCGTTTTCTATAAAATAGCAAAAAAATATTTGAAAAAGCTTTTTTTTTTTATATATATATTTTCTGGACAACTTATGAATAACTGTAATGTATTTTAGAATATTAAGTAAGTTTTCAAACTTCGAGGATAAAATTAAGGTACTGTAAATCTATGCAATGTGGCCACTATGTAAGTGGATGGTGATTATAAATGCTGTCATTCAAACGAAACGACGTACCAAGAGCAACGAAATTCAATTCAGCCTCTGTTTTTGTTCTAGCCTGCTCATATTCCCCAGACTCATTACTCACATTATGGTATCAGAAGTACCTTATATCTTTACTACGGGGTTCTTGTTTGATATGTTTGAATTATAAGCGAATAAAGCGAAACTTGATAGAAATGATATAACACGTTTACTTGCATTGTAAACCAACGATAATCTTTAGAAAATCGAATGTTTCACAGGAAACTGTGACAAATATGCGAATTTCCACCACGCTCTCAAACGACTTGCATGAGGTGTTACTGAACATGGTTCCCAAGCTTTGCAATTCGAAACTGTCAAGAGTATTCCGTACCTACTATGTTATAACATATTTGATGTTACTTTATAAATCATTATACTTTCTCATGGGTGGTTTTATACTGAGAGGATTTAGCACAATAATGTATGTGTACTCAAGTATTTCTATATGTTTGAAGGCACTCGGAGTCGATTCGTCGAAACACCCTAACGTCGAAGGTTGGTTCAGCAAAGCCACAGACTCCATTGCTGGGTATGAGGAGTGGAAACCACCTTGAAGACGGCTGCAGCAACACTACTAGAGGAAATGAACAAGAAGCAACAGGAATAAAAGAAGATCCAGCTATAAAGTAATATATATTTGTAAGCAGACTCCATATTTATTTACTATACACATCACTGCTCTGTAAATTGCGCAAAATAATAAAAATATTTACATTAAATACCAACTTATATCATGTCTTAGTAGTAACTTTCATATTTTCCGAACATAATATGAGCGTTCCTTTCCATAGAATCCAACACATATTGTCAAATGACCTATTCTTTAATGATTGTTGTTATTTTATAAATTGTACTGGCAAAATTAAACGATTTCCATTTGGAAAGAGTCGATATATTGAGGTGGCTCTTAATATCGGTATCTAAATAGCCGATGAGGGTAAAGTGAGGTGAGTAATGGAGCAGCGCCGGAATGCAAAGGCAGGGGAAACAGGAGATCCAGAATAAAACCTGCCAACCAGCAGCATCATCAAGCAAGATCCCGTCGGTAGTCGAACCCGGTTAGCCTACGTGGCAGACGAGTCGTCTGGGGAGATATCCTCTATTTGTGCGTATAGACCGTACGGTTTGCCTCGTGTGAAAATCATGGGGAAGGTTTTCAATGACTAAACATTTAAAAAATCAGTAAGATACAATGACAACTCTCGGAACATTATTGTATGTTATCGGGACCTTCAACGTAATAGCCGATATTTTGCATAAATAAGGCTTAAAATCTCGTTTTTTTTTAGGACTCATGCCTCCCTTTATATTCGGTTTGGATATAAAGTGTCACATATGTTTTCCTTTTACTTTTTCATGAAGAATCACCTCCCAAAGTTTGTCGGTCTAAAATTGATAATCATCCTATATATGTAAATATGTGTGTATGTATGGATGTATGTGTATATATATATATATATATATATATATATATATATATATATATATATATATATATATATATATATATATATATCGCTGTGCTAGCTGAACAGTGTAGGCCTACAACTCAAAAATTTGTATTTTGGGCGGGAAAGTGGATTTTTATTCTTTATTCACCTTCACAAATGAGGCAAAATTTATGCAATATACTAAATGATCTTAAATAGTGTTATGGAAAGTTAGTTTTAGCTAAAGGATGTTCATATTAAAATGAGCACTTTTGAAAGTCCTGATTAAGATCTACTTGTATGCACTTTGTATATTCTTCCGAGTTATGTAAAATTAACATTGCCACGGGCCTCATCACTTTATTTATGTGTCGGTCAGGTAAAAACTGTAGAATTATTAGAAAAGTAAATATTTTACAAATCTGGTCATTTCTTACACACGTTAGAAAACAGAAAGCAAAAGAAATAATTTCAGTATTCACAAATAGTAACCTAACACTTTTTATTGGACGTTAATTTATGTAACTACTTTCCTTCCATCTTTACCGACTTTACAAGGCGCATGTCACTCAGTGCACCCGTTAAAATGTGTGCAGGCAGGGGCCGTGACTTTTTTCTAAGGTTGATTCCAAAAGTGCTCAATTGTCGTGAACAGCCTTTAGCTATAAATGTAGCCTTGCTTTTGTATTTATAATTAATTCTTAAGTTATTTCACTGTTTATCTAGCACAGCTAATTAATATGTATGGACAAGAGAGATAGTGAGTTTGGTTAATGACACTCAATTGCCAGTTCTTAAAATTTCGAAGCATTATTATTATTTTCATTATTATTATTATTATTAGTTTTCGCAAATTCAGGATCTCGGGTATAGTTAGAATTCGTGTGAATTTTTCGGAATTTGGAATATTTTTCTAAATCTATAACAAACGAACTATGGGCACTTCCCCTGTATTTTACTATTTTATTACTTACGAATTCTTTTAGCGCCTTCGAAATAATCCATTTAATAATTTCGCTTTCGAATATTTCTATCCATATGCAGAATTGTGTTCGAATTCATTGTTCACTTTCGAATCAGCTAGCTTAGCTGCCTCTCTGCAGCGCCAGATTCGTCAAGTTACTTACTAAGTGCTAAAAGATTAAGAGTGTATGGGAGCTCAAGACGTGTGCAAGCATATTCGCGCTCCTGTACTCGTCCAAATGCTGTGGTAATATTTGAACGATGAGTCTTAATGTTCCAACTGTCCAGCAATTTCTGAAGAATATGAGTAATCGTTGTCTTTCGACAAGCTTGAAAAAATAATGAAATAGGGTTTTAACACATTAAATCCTCATTAATTTAGTGAGTTTATAAATGTCTTATTACTTAAGAATATTTTTTTAACAAGAAAGTAATTAAAGTGACGATCACCAGCGGTGCATTGATTTGAGTCCAGGCTCGTGTACAAGTGTTAGTTGGAATTTAGGTTATAACTTAGTTCGTAGTTTGCCAATTGAATGTTGTTACGCAAAGATGGTTACTGTGCAGATGGAATAGGCTTTATATTCCAATTCACTCTTCACCGAAAATAACGTGTGAGAATATTAACTGCGGCATAAAGTGTGGTCTAAACACATACTGTACGTATAGAGAATCTCATAAGGAAAAAAAACCACTGCATGATGTATTTCAGTGACTATTTAATTATTGATACTGTTTGACTCTAATAAAATTTTATCGAGAATATAAGAAAAGTTATGTTTTTTTTTTTTTTTTCAGCGAGATAGGTTAATTTTTATCCATAATTTTTTGTTTCATAAGTTTACAATACATCATCGAGAACACATTCGAACCTCCTTCATTTTCTTAGGGATTTGAATTTGGAAAATTCCTGAAATAGGTTTTGGGTATTTATATAACCAACCGTTTAAAGCAAAGATCATAACGATATCTTATAGGGTTAGCGAGCCATTGAGGAGTCTTCGAAAACATTTTACTCCTTTTCGTCTCCTAAGGTAATGACTTTCAAAAAATAACCGAAAGTGAATTTGTAGGCATTTGTATAGGTAGCCTTTTCAAATATAGAGAATAACAATATATGATCGCATTAATACGAGATTAAGGACTCCTAGATAGCATATTTGAACACTTTTCGGCCTCTTAAGGGTTAAATTTGGAAAAACCTTTCTAAGTGGATGCCTGCACATCAACTAAGTGCCAATATCAGACAACCGCCTCAAATCCTACAGATGGTATTTTGAAAAATAGAAGTTTAACTGCCGTATTATAAGTACAATTAAAAAAGTAGTTCCAATAATTACATGAAGACCATGGAAGGAGGGATATCATAAAACTGTATCATGAACAGAAATTTGCTTTTACCTTCATTTCTGGTCCAACTATAAGTACATATATCATCCTAAAAAGTGCATCCAGTCAGAGTCACATCAGTATTATGTTGGTTTCAGTTACAAAATGTACGGCAAATATTTAATTACCCATTTCATTTTATGTCTTTGGGTGAATTTAATACAGGATTCATGAACGTGGCTTAGAGTTACTATAGGCTATTCACGGTAAAGTGAGCACTTTTTAAGGCCCACCACACAGGCGTCAACCATTAATAAATATAATTCATTGCAGCCCCAGACGTTAACTTTTGAGAGTGGTGGAAAGTATACACTGTATTTATTAGTAACATAGCAATGTCTGTATTAAAAAGTGGCGGGCAGATAGAAGAAGGCTGAAAGGAAAATTTTAGCAGGGCCTTAAAAAGTGCTCACTTTACTGTGAATAGCTTGTAACTATAAATAATGGAATCACTCGATAAAAATTCATAATTTTCACTTACAAATTATGTTGGCAGTGAATCAACATGAAGATCTCTGCTGCTATAACACACACGTACTTTACACAAACTCTGAAAACCTAAACATTTTTGTATGTTGCTTAAAATTTAATATGAAATGTTTCGTTGTAGGTATAATTCACAATGTGTATGGATAGTGTGTAAATCATTTCCTTCATTTGGAAGTTTGTGTACATCTATTATTTTTTTTAATAATCCATGCAGTTTTTCATTCATAAATGTGGATTTCCGAAGCTAGTCTAGCTTCCGTTTTTTTAATTTCATTTTAAACATTTTGCATTGAAGGAGAGGTGCGTGTGTCTAGTACGCTATAGGAATTACCTTCCATTGGAAATATAAACAGCTGATTCGTAAACAGGACATTTTTATTGATTTGTGGCATAATTTTTAGTTATTTTAATTTCGAGGAGTTCCGCCATAACCTCAGTCCACATTCCGACGTTGGTCAATGCAGACAGAGGTTCTGGTTTAAAACCTTTTTCATTTAATTAATTTTACGACTTATGTCGTATGTAATGTCATCGATTTAATTCAAGTAGTGTAATTTATATATTGGTATGTGTTTTGAATTATTTTAACTCGTTGCATTGGTTTTAATTGGATTTTTAAACAGTCGTTCTTAATATCTTCTGTTTGTCCACCAGTCTCTCTTGTTTGACATTACTATCATACAGGACGGGTTAGGAAACTGACGTAAATCATACTCACGTCTATTTTGGTTTAATTCATTACGTATTTCCTAATAATTTCATTTCGCAAAAATACGCCATTACCTCAGTCGCCTGCCAGACAGTAAATGGGAAGTAAGTCCCTCCTCAATAACATACAAACATTAATGTTGCATAATACCTATATACACCCCTTCCCCAACACCTCAGTACAACGACAGACCTCCGAGGGTGAGGACCTACCATGCAGCTCCCCAAAAAAAGAAAAATAAATTAAGACCCTCAACACATATATACCCCTCCCCAACACATCACACCTCTGTGCAATGCCAGAGCTCCAAGGGTGAGGACGTACCATGATGCTTTCCAAAAAATAAAATTTAAAATAAAAGTACTTAACACACTCTTGCACCAAACTATACAGTATCAATTTACACAAAATTCAAACATTTTAAAAAAGTTTGATTAATTTAATTTAATTAATTGGATATATCAATCAAATTTTCATACCATTACATTAATCGGATTAAGATTAGCAGATTCAAAATGGTTTTGATCTGATTAAGGATTAATACGATCAATCAATTTGTTATCAAATTGATAATCCCATTAATCAAAAGTGAAATATAACCCGCCCGCCCCTACTACTCAATCAGCTTATATTATTTTTTAAGGTTTTCTTTTTTCATATTATAAATTAATTGGCGGTCATAAACAGAAAATTTCGAAAGATTAATGATGCTGCTGTATTTAACGGTTGTTTAATAATACTAAATGATGGATTTATCCTCCATCATTCTTTGAATTACTTGAAACATTCAATTCACATTCACTTGCACTCATCGTTAAGTTACTTTTACAAGAAAAAATGGGCTTATATTCTCATGCTAATATCTGTCTGGGATGTACTGAATGTCCCCTCACGATAACACTTGAACACGTGAAACTTACTTCACCAAATTTGGTACACATATAGAACTTAGTAAGGGCATCCGATTTTTACAGTGTTCTGCCCAGCTGTCTGATTATTTTCAAAACGTTAGCTATTTTAATGTAGGGTGCAATTTCATATATTGGGGATCATTTGACTAGTTAAATAAAATATTTCATTTTAACAATTAATCATGTAAGACTTTAGTGTAGGAAGATACGTGTTCTTTAGTGATGTTAATTCGACGTTGATGATTAATTCTAAAAGGTTTGATATTTATGAAGGAATGCAATCAAGATTGAACAGTGGAAATACGCGAACGGAGAGAATTAATTGCGTATTTGTGAGTCATCAGAGGCCGAGATGTCGACAACCAATTTCAAAGGAATCGAGGACCTCGTCATAGGATTTTCGAGGAGTTTATAAACAGTCATCATTGTCTAATTCTGAAGGAGGTCCGTCGCAGGAGGTAGTTGCAAATTCGGAGCCAAGGTCAGCGCAGTTTTACACCGCTTCAGTGGTTGGATTCGGGAGTCGACTACAGATCTTTGGCTGACGGAAGAATGTCGAAGTGCCTATTGCCGTTGTGGAATCGGAGTCTGCTGGGAAATGAGGTGTACCAGGTTCGATTCCAGTGAGAGAGCTTCAGATTCAGCTGCGAACTGCATGATTCCTCTTCAACAGTTAAGTCCAGCGTCTCCCTTATTATTTATCAACCTTTTACCAAGGCTATTTACTAGTGCGCTGAAAAAGGGTGACTCAGATATCTAAATTGGAGTCCATCCTTACTTATTAATGCTTACGTGGTTGACTGATTTTCTTATAGCAAACCCATTTATCATTGTAAATAATTCAATTTTTTAGGTTCTTTTGCAGAATAGATACAAGTAATTCTAATTTTTTTAAAAACCTTGTAGAAAGCTAATTGGCCAAGGAGTATCAATTTTGTGTTCATTCTAATTTCTTCTTTTTCATATCCTTCATAGTAAACAACTTCGAGGGTTATTTGAGTTTAGTATTTTTTTATTTTTTTTATAATATCCATATTTAATTGTCTTTCGTAATATGATATAATATTGACTCTTGCACTTCATCTTAAAGAGTTTCATTGCCGAGGCAAGTGAAGCTTGCTTAAAACTATACATGTTAAGTAGTAAATGTTAGCATATTTCGTTGAATGAAAACTAAGAATACCTAACACGCAACTCATACTTAGTAGTTTCATGTTTTACATATTCGGCCAGTCAAAGATTGACCAATATTAATGTGACAGTTCAGATAAATATCGCTGACTGTTACAGAATCGCCGACCATACATGGGGCGTGCAAGATACCTATTAATAAGTACCAATCACCATTCTATCCTATTTGGTACACCATTCCTACCAAAGTTGACAAGCAAGAAGAATGCTGATATGTTTTAATTGAGTCAGGCATTTATTTTTTTAATTTGTGGCACTAGAAACATTTTGATAACTATACTGTATCTGTGAAACGATGTGGCCAATTTCAAGCTAACTTTGTATGCTATATCTAATACTATGTATGCCATGTTAACATGATTGAAATGGATAAGAAACTTATTTTTCACATGGTGATTATGTATAAATATTTTAGGTTCATTTTGTATACAATTTGTATCATACTGATTGGAAAAAAATTTCGTCAAACTTAGTGTGTTGAAAGTATCACCTACAAGTATTAAACATGCTGGTACATTGCCTCTTTCATCTGCCATATTGTAAGGTAGCGCTATAAGAAAATATATCGTGTCAATTTCCTATGTAGAAAAATGCATGGCAGCTGTTTGTTAAAAACTAGATTAACTACTTTGATCGGCAGCCATTTTGCAATCAGAGATATTGTAAAACTAAGAGGCTCTTGTTTTATGACAGCTTTGACAAGTTCAAGTGCCAGATTTCAAAACTTTATAAGCTAGTTCACTTACTTGTCCAAAATGTGTATATTTTCTTCGCTTTATACGATAACATTTACAAAGCACGGCCTTCTAGAAAAATTGGGAGCGGGGGTGAAAGAACTGTATGTGGCCTTCTACGATACTGTAGCCCAAGCACAATGGCGTGAGCTGCCGCATTTGTTTCGCTGCTGCATACATCTCCGACCTGAAACGTCACCTCCTCGCTCGCTTAACGCAGCAGTTATGAGTAGGGTAAATAGCTATATTTGTTTATTAACATGGCTTTAATGGGTAATCCTTTGAACATTTTCACTCTTTCGTGCACTGCAAGTGAAGTTAAAACATTTTTTAACATGCATATCAGCCCAAAATTCCAACCAGGTCACCTTGCACTGCCTGCATTCAAACATTTGAAGTGGTTGGAAGTAGGGTTTCTGCTTCTAAATAGCGGTATTAAAGGAAGCAAGATATTTTGCCTTTCTTGCTGACTTAACGAAGCACTTAAATACAAGACAAATAACATAAATACTAAGCTTCACGTTTCTCTTGTCGCTTTTACAAAAGGAAAGGAAAAGTTAGTCCTTTGGGTATACCAGCTCGCCAAGAAAAGGGATGTGCATTTTGAAAATTTTAAATCGCTTATAGGAGTTGCGGTTTTTTAATTGTCGGGCTACTGGCCTCGCACCACGACAAACCGGAGTTAAATCCGGATTTTCTTGTGTAGGAAACATGGCGGGTGTTTCTGTTGGCCAGTGGGTAGTGTCGGGGTACTCCCGATACACGCTAGTGTCAGGGTACTCCGATACTCGCTAGTTCGGGGTACTCCCAATACTCACTTTTCCATCCCTGCTCCATTTCTATCTCTCTTCGCCACTATCAGCGCTGAGACCTTAGTTGTTAAGCGCCACTTACGTCTCTCTCATGTCACTGTTGTTAACTTAAGACTGTGTTCTACTTACTCGCATCTACAGTGAACGTTTAAAGAATGACATACATATTTCATCTCAGTTCTCAATTAACGTTAATTTTGTGACCACAGAATATCATATGTTACTTGCAGATGTCACTTAGGTATTTCGTGAAATACGGGTTTTGTGCATACCTTACAAAAGATTCCCTATCATTTTTCAACTTGATGACTGAATTATTATTATGTTCGGAAATATGAATCTTTGTCGGGGAGTTTTTTCTTATGAAATTCGCAAATACTCGGCTTCGGTTAATTTGTTGTCTGTAACACAGCGACTCCAGTTCCCTTGTTAGTGTTAATACTTCCAGCCCTACAATCAAATGATTGGTGAGCAAAAAAAAAAAATCCTAATAACAAAAATGCAAAATAAAAGATTAATGACGCGAAAAGTATATAGGAAATAATATCATGCAGTTGCAGTGAATTACATTCAGTCAAACTATAATGTTGTTCAGCTAATCTATACGTGTAACTACGAATAAATACAGTATATAAAACAATTTAACATGTCTGTACCCTAACTTTAATGTCCAAGGATATTTTTACACGAAAAACTAATGAAGTAGATTTTATTTCTTAAGCGGGAATTTGAGTAAATATCGCCAAGTGGACTTTTTTTTACAGGTTGTGCCTCGTGCCGAGACAAAACGAACAGACAGTCAGATGGTTATCCCCATTCAAACGCTTCATAGTCCGCCTGGCTCTGTGCGGTTGCCAACTGCTTGCAGCTCTCACTACTGCTCGCGCCAGACATCGCGTCACTATTGAGCTTCTGTGGCCTTCAGTAATGGGCTGTACACGGACGGACGCTGCAACGGGTGGAAAATACTAACTGCACGGTTATCGATAGTAGTAACTAAAAGCATTTTCGAAGGTGTCTGTTTGATGATTTCACACTAAAGCCTGGTTTAGTTCACATTTACACCGATCACCCCCAACGAAGCTGTTAAAATGTAAAGAGGTAATCTGCATTACCGTTTTTGTGCATGGTCGAAAGCTCAGTTTATGAATATAGGATTACGATGTAAACGTACGACGAGGAACTAGAAGCTATATGTATTTTTATTTTTGGTAATCAGACAATGTTAGAAATATTTTATTAAATTATTTTTAAGTTGTCTCTGAAGAAAAGACTGCACACTTGTTCAGTGCCTTGCACATAGAGACGATGCCGCATGTGATGCGCGTGCCTGGGTCGTCCTCAGCGTCGGGCGGCTCTAAACATTGAGGTATTGAGAGCCTTTGAGGGTAAATCAAGATGAGTATGGGGCAGCATCAGAATGCAAGGGTGGGGAAAACGGGAGATCGGCGAAAAAACCCACCGACCAGCGGCATCGTCTGGCACAATTCCCACGTGCGAAAATCTGGAGGCGACCTCACCAGGAATCGAACCCGGTTCGCCTTGGTGGGAGGTGAGTAGAATGGCCACTGTACCACCATGGCCCCAGGAATGCTTACTGTTCACTTTCGCATTATAATTGCTATGTCTGACACGTGCAATGATGTCATAACAGCAAATGTGCACTAATATGATAAAACCAAGTATTTTTTAATATATTAATATTAGTGTGATGTTTTAAATGGCTGTCTGTCTAAAAATGATCACATTAAAAGATAGTTTATTAACAGGAATAAACACAATGCAGCGAAAATGTTATACTTGACTGGACACCTCGTGAGCCAAAGTGTTATGCTGGACTAGCTACCATGTGAGCGAAAGTGTTATGCTCGGCTAGACACAGGATGAACGAAAGTGTTATGCTTAGCTAGTCACCCTGTGAGCGAAAGTGTTCCACCAGATGAGCTAAAGTGTTATGCTGGTATAGCCACCATGTAATCAGAAGTGTTATGTTGGACTAGACACCCAGTGATTGAAAGTGTTATTCTGGGCTAACGAACCAGTGAGCGAAAGTCTAGCTACATTGTAAGCGAAAGCTGGGCAAACCACTCGGTGAGCGAAAGTGTTAAGCTGGGCAAGATACCTGGTGAGCGAAAGTGTTATGCTGGGCTAGCCACCGTGTGAGCAGAAGAGTTATGCTGGACTAGATACCCGATGAGCGAAAGTGTTATGCTGGGTTAACCACACCGTGATCAAAAGTTTTATGCAAGTCTAGCCTACTCATTAGCGAAAGTTTTATGCCGGATTAGCCACCTTGGTAAGCGAAAGTGTTATTCTGGAATAAACATCCTGTGAGCGAAAATGGTTATGCTGGTCCAACCACTTGGTGAGCAAAAGTGTTATGCTGGGCTAGCCACCAGGAGGGGGAGAGCAGAAGAGTTATGCTGGACTAGACATTCGAGGAGCGAAAGTGTTATGCTGGGTTAGCAACAAATTGAGCGAAAGTAGTACATGTAGGTTGCCACTGAATGAGCGGAAGTATTATGCTAGACTAGACACCCAATGAGTGAAAGTTATATGCATGTATAGCAACGCTGTGAGCGAAAGGGTTATGCTGGGTTATCCACTGTGGGAGCGAAAGTATTATACTGGACTAGCCACCTTGTGAGCGAGAGAGTTATGTTGCGGTAGACTATGGGTGAGCGAAAGTGTTATGCTGCGCTAACAACTTGGCGAGCGAAAGTGTTGTGCCGGGTTAGCCACCTAAAGAGCGAAAGTGTTATTCTGGGATAGACACACTGTGAGCAAAGGTGTTATGCTGGGCTAGTCACCCTGTGAGTAAAGTTTTATGCTAGGCTAACCACATGGTGAGCAAAATTGTTATGCTGGGTAGCCACTGGGTGAACAGAAGAGTTATGCTGGACTAGAAACCCGACGAGTGAAAGCATTATGCTGGGCTAGTAAACCTTTGAGCGAAAGTGTTATGTTGGGATAGCCACTGGGTGAGCGGAAGTGTTATTCTGGACTAGGCACCTGTGAGTGGAAGTGTTATGGTGGTCTAAACATAGTGTGACCGAATGTGTTATGCTGAGATAGACAATCGATGAGCCAAAATATTATGCTGAGATAAATACCTGGTATAGTCCATTCACGCTTTCTCGACCTTTTAGAATCGAACCTTTGAAAAATCACCCTAGGCGTATAATGTCAACCTGTTTTTCCAATAACTTGTATTCCACAAATATTTAACACTGTGATTAACTTTAGAGTACTGTATTATTGAATAAGTGAAACTTTACCTTAGTATCTTATATAACCTGTATTATTTATTTCGTATTAAATACAAATTAACAACAGCGAGAGCAGCGACGTGTTGACAATGGCCGGTAAGAAATAGTTCACAGTTACAATATTTTTTAACTTCGTTTTATGTATACTATTTGTAACATAAACGTTGCCAACTGATATATTTGTATTGTTAGGTAGCACTGACGGAAACACATTTCATTGCTGCAGTTAAAAATATCCGCGCAAATTTCCGTGTGTAGGCTGGTGTTTTTTTTTCCCGTCCGGAATAAAGGTTCAATAAGCGAAGCAGAGCGTGTGTCTCTCTCTCTCTCTCCTCTCTCTCTCTCTCTCTCTCTCTCTTTCTCTCTCTCTCTCTCTCTCTCTCGGGAAGATCGTACCACTTGTGTAGGAAAGGCATACATTTTGTTATTTCTAATTTCAGCACATCTCATACTAATTACAGTATCAGTAATGATGTCTGAGATTGTAATTTACAACTGAAACGAGATGTTATTGTTTAAATACCTATTATATGGTATTTAGAGGCAACGACATATATTAGATGCGATGGCGCGACACAGCTTGTTGCACGACACTTACAAATCCAGCAGGTTGGCAGACGTGATGTGGAAAGCGTTCCCAATATGGCGACGGTGGGCGATATACAATGACATTGCGTGTTGCTCAATGAAGAGTCAAGTTCGTACTCGTGTTTTTAAACATCCTAAGGAAGTTACAATGTTGTGATAAATATGTTTTTCCACGGCAGAGTGAAATGTGTTGTGATCGTTGCGTATGAAAGGGCGTGGTGGCTGCGTTGTGTGTGTTGATTTCAAACATGTGCAAAATTTATACGTTTTAACCATGAACTGATGTTATGACGAAATTGATTATTTACCTTCATGTCTGTTTATCACAACGTTGTACCTTTACGCAAGGTGTTTGAAAACAGTTGTGTAACGAGCTTACGTTTCTGTGATTTGAATGTCTGCAACAATCCCAACTAAATACTAAGTCCGCCCAGATAAAATTAAGTAAATAATAAAATAAACCTACAAACCAGTAAGTACCAATGCATGTAAATGTTAGCGGAATAAATGTTAAGGTAGGCCTATGTGTTTGCATGTTCACCACTATCTTGTACGTTTGTCGATGCTACATAGTACAATAAATAAGCGACACGAGTTGCATGCTTGAATTTACTGCGTCGTTTCGTTGGATTGGTTGTCCCTTCGTTTTAATTTTTATTCCAAACACATATTAATAACAACAGGTTAAATAGTACTGTTGTTTCCGCCACAGTTTTAACAAACACAGTCGTGGCAAAATATTAATGTGTACTATGTGTAACATGCTATATCGTGTGTAACAAATAGTTATTAAGCTGACATAAATATTATTATAGGCCTGCATTGCGAACATTCGTAGGAAATTGTTTCTGCAATATGACATAATTCTTTGAACAGCTGTAAACAGCAACCAACGCACTTGACAGTTATAAAAGTAGAAGTCACATGGCAGTGTTTATGTTTACGTGTAGTGGAAGGATACATAATCAGTAACCAAAAGTATAAATTTAGCAGGGCTTCAGGAAAGGCCAAAGTTATCGTGAGTCAACTTAAACGAAAGTTTTATGATGGGCAAGAAACCCTGGAAGCAAAAGTGTTATTCTGCACTAGTCACCTTGTGAGCGAAAATCTTATACTGGGCTAGCCAACTGATGAGAGAAAGAGTTGCGCAAAGCAAGCCACCTGGTGAGCAAAAGTGTTATGCTGGGCTAGCCAAAATGTGAGCTATTGGGTGCTCTGGCCACTAAGCTACTGCGGCCCCACTATTAAGTGCTGTAACCACCAAGCTACGGCGGCACCACTATTGGGTGCTCTAGCCACTGAGCTACTGTGGCCACACTATGGGTGCTCTTATCACTGAGCTACTGCGACCCCACATTTGGGTGCTCTAGCCACTGAGCTACTGAGCCCCAATATTGGGTGCATTAGCTACTGAGCTACTGTGGCCCCACTATTGGGTGCTCTAGCCACTGAGCTACTGTGGCCACACTATGGGTGCTCTTATCACTGAGCTACTGCGACCCCACATTTGGGTGCTCTAGCCACTGAGCTACTGAGCCCCAATATTGGGTGCATTAGCTACTGAGCTACTGTGGCCCCACTATTGGGTGCTCTAACCACTGCGGCCCCAGTTTGTCATGTAGCCACTGAGCTACTACTGCCAAACTATTTGGTGCTCTAGCCACTGAGCTACTGCGCTCCCACTATTGAGTTCTCTATCCACTGAGTTACTGCAGCTCTTCTATTGGGTGATATAGCCACTGTGCTACTGCTGCCCCAATAGTGTGCTTTAGCTTCTGAGTTACTGCGGCCACACTTTTGGGTGCTCTATCCACTGAGCTATTTCAGACCTTCCATTGTATGCTATACCTACTGAGGTACTGTGGCACCAATATTAGGTGCTCTAGCCACTGAGCTAATGCGGCCCGACAATTGGGTGCTCTAGACCGTGAGCTACCGCAGCCCTGCTCTTGTGTTCTCTATACACTGAGCTACTGCGGCCCCCTATTGTGTGCTCTATCCACTGAGCTACTGCGGGGCTAATATTGGGGTGTCTAGTCACTGAGCTACTGCAGCCCCACTATTGGGCGCTCTCGCACTTGAGCTAGTGCGGCCCCACTATTGTATGCTGTAGCCACTTGGCTACCGCGGCCCCACTATTGGGTGCTCTAGCCCCTGAGCTAATGCGATCCAATACTGGGTGCTCTAACAACTTAGCTACTGCAGCCCCACTAAATAGTGCTCATGCCACTGAACTACTGCTTCCCCACTATTGGCTGCTCTAATCCCTGGGCTACTTCGGCTCCACTCTTGGGTGCTCTAGTCACTGAGCTACTGTGTCCCCATATTGGATGCTCTATCCTATTAGCTACTGCAGACTCACATTTGGGTGGTCTATCAACTGATCAGCCACTGTCCCACAATTGGGTGCTCTAGTATCTGAGCAACTGCGGTCCCACTGAAACCCTGCTTCAAATCTGACACGTGTGTCAATTACCAAACTAAAGCAAATCTTATGTGAATACTCCTGTCCTGCCAAAGACTGTCCTGCCTGAACGATTTATTTTTCGTCCCGCCAGCTGGTGAATTGTGTGATACCTACAATTTTCTGGAGTACGATTAAATGCTGCTATTATGGGGTTGGTGTGTTTAGAGAACTACAGGACATTAATGAACTTGTTTAGCAAGTCTGCTTGGTTATTTACCATTTCTGTATTTGGTAGCGCAGATTAATAAACTGTTATTTTGTTTGAAGAGGGGTTACTATTTGAAGAGGTAATATTTTTGCTGCAGAAAAAGGTACTTTGTTTTTCTTCGCCCCCTCCGCCCCCCTGGGGTGGTACTCGTTTGAATGCTTCCAGGCGATAAGCTATACTGAGGAGAGGCACGCGGCACTCGTGGCACGGTCGAGCCATATCTGGTGGCCACTACTGGCAATTAGATCAGCCTTGCACACTCCGGCACTTTCTATACGCCCCTCTGCTATTCCTGCTCCTTAACCTACCCGAGCTGCATTTTCGCATATAAATGGTCGTCCCCACCCTGAGCAAGTGTGCAGTGTTCTTCGAGTTGCGCGGGCTGGCCAACAATAGATCATATTCTACATCACTTCATACTACGAGACTTCAGCATGCTAGATGCGTTTTCGCATAATATGAATACACAAGTTAAGTATTGCAATAAAGTAGTTGTTATGCCGGGGGTAGAGTTTCATTTTAGTAGTATTTGTTTAGCGATTTTTGTGTATATGTATTTCTGTAGGGTAGTGTTTCTTCACTGTTTTGATTGTTTGAATTTTCAATATGGTATTTTATGGGAATGTTTGTAAGAGATGGATTCTTTCTTTTTTTTTTTTTTTTTTTGCATGCTGTAGGAATGATCTCCTGAACTACGATTTGACAAAAGAATGTTAATGCCAAGGAGTTAAGTGGATACATTATGGCGTATCTTTATAATCATGGTTAAGTGTAATGAGGGTATTTGCTCCTTCCCAATAGTATTCTTAAAATTATCATTCTGTTACACCTCTTTAGGGCATAGGAGGGCTAAAGGAAGGCAAGGAGAAGGTCACGCACCATAAAAAATCAAGAAAGCATAAACACAATAATTCCAAAATCAATACAAATATATTGAAGCCCATCCATGCAAAATCACCAAGAACAATAACTTTGCAATATGATTTTTAAAAAATGTAAATTGCATCTGTAAATTTCTGTTGCTTGCTACCGATCGGTGAACTAGGGTAAGGGGTGAACACACGTGCACTGGAACAAACAGAAAAACAACAATATTAATATATCCTGAGAAATCACTCAACATGAATAAACACTTGTGAAATCCCATTAAAAAGGGTAAAATAATTCCCTGAGTAAATCAAGCACAATTACAACTAAAAGTAAAGTATGCTTGATGAGTCACTAAAAAGTACAACATGGAATACTAATTTCAAGAATAACATTGGGAAGGAGCAAAAACCTTCAATGCACTTAACCATGAGCATAAAGGCATGCCATAAAATATCCACTAAACTCCTTGGCATTAAAATTCTTTTGACAAATCGTAGTCCAGGAGGCCATTCCTACAGTACGCCAAAATAAGGAAGAATCCTCCTCTTATAAACATTCCCATAAAATACCACCTAGAAAATTCACGCAATCAAAACAGTGAAGAAACACTTCCCTAAAAAATCCATATACACAAAAATCGCTTTAAAAAACACTACTAAAATGGAATCTCTACCCCCACCATAACAACCATTGCAATACTTAACTTGAGTAGTACTCATATTATGCGAAAACACATCTAGCATGCTGAAGCCCCGAAGTACGAAGTGGTGTAGACATGATCTATCGTCGGCCAGCCTGCGTAACTCGAAAAAGAACACTGCACACTTGCTCGGGCTGGGGACGAACATTTATACGCGAAATTGCGACTGTGGTAGGTTAAGAAGGAGGCGGGAATAGTGGAGAGGCGTATGAAAGGTGCCAGAGACTGCGAGGCTGAACTCGTTGCCAGTAGTAGCCACCAGACAGTGCTTGGTTACACCAGGAACACCGCGCGACTCTCTTCAGTATAGCTCAGTGCTTGGAAGCGTTAAGATGTGCGCCACCATGAAAAGGGGAGGGGGTACGAAGAAAAACGAAGTACCTTTTTCTGCAGCAAAAATTTGCCTCTTCCAATAGTAACCCCTCTTCAAACAAAATAACAGTTTATTAATCTGGGCTAGCGAATTACAGACGTGGCAAATAGCCAAGCATACTTGCTAACCAAGTTCATTCACATCATATAGTTCTGTAAACACACCAACTCCATAATAGCAGCATCTAACCATACTCCAGAAAATTGTAGGCATCACACATTTCACCAGCTGGCAGGGTGAAGAATAAATCGTTCAGGCAGGACAGTTTTTTTTTGCAGGACAGGAGTACTCACATAAAATTGCTTGAGTTTTCTAATTGACACGCGTGTCAGACTTGAAGCAGAGCTTCAATCCTCCCACACACTGGAAGAGAGCTGCAGGGCCTCTTCTCCAAACCCGGAGAAGCTGATGGATGAGGCCCCCAGTAGAAAACAGCAGATGACGATGAAGGAGTGGCCAGGTCCTCCCCCATATCTTCTGCTCTTGAACTCCAGTTGCTCTGGCAGGGTGGAAAGGAATACGGAAAACAGGAAAAGGTCTAAGGAGGAAATGTCCGCCTAAACTAACCTACCATAACATCTAATAATGCCACCTTGTGTTTCTTCATCATAAAAATATACTTGAATTGGATATCCTTTGCCTTCTAATCCATAAAAACAACTACTGCTTGTAGTTTACTCCTTTAGGGCTAATATAAAATAAATAATACATATATTTAGCAAACCTCTTACAAAAAGGAAATTTAAACAACAATATTTAGAGTACCTTACTTCCAAAATATATTACCATACAGTGTGAACCATTCCCTAGTGGCGACAGTGCTCCTCTTCAGGGCGCAGGGGCCAGCAGATCTTCTGATGGCTGATGAAAAATCTTAATATTAGAGACTTGACTTTTTTAAAACTTGTTTGTTGCTGGGTCCTGCAACAACACTAACATTGGGGTAAGAAAACTAACAATACAATATGGGCCATCGTACTTAAGGCCTAATTTTGCTAAGAAGGAATCAACCTTTCTAGATAAATGATGAGTCTTTACAAGATCTAAATCACCAACCTTGTAAGAAACAGGATCATATTGCTCGCCCTGCACCTTATGCATATGGCGATAGTATTCCTTGAGATGATCGGTAGTATCCTCCCAGAATTCATTTCGCTCCCCTACAGCTACATCATACTGTAAGTCCCAGGCATTAAAAAGAGGATGCAATAATCTCCGACCAAAGAACGCTCCTTGCGGCTTCAAACCTGTAGCAGCATTTACACAAGAATTCAAGGCCAACATTATGACATGGATCTCTTTAGCCCAATCTGTGTGAGCATCAAAATGAAAGGCAACAAGTGCAGCCTTAATGGTACGATTATACCACTCTGCCATATTAGCTTGAGTGTGATAAGGTGTCGTATGGATCAAACAAACTTCCCAAGAAAAAGCTAGATTTGATAGCTCGGTGGAAGTAAAGCTTCTCACGTTATCAGTAACAACTTGGACAGGTGAACCAAAATAACAAGACACTTGTTCTTGCAAGTTCGTACAAACAGTAGTGGCCTTCTGGTATCTCATGGGGAATAACAAAACAAACTTTGAAAATCCATCAACCACAACCACTAAATAATTAAAACCCTTCTTAGATCTAGGGAGAGGGCCAAACACATCCATATAGACTCTTTCCCAGACAAAACTAGGTGGTGAAACAGTGTGCACAAAGCACACTGTTTCATCCAATCTCTAATTTCTGATTGCATTTCTGGCCAAAAGAAATGTTGTTCAATCGCTGCAAAGTGCGTTCTTGCCCCTGATGAGCGCCCAAATAAGAGTTATGGAAATAATCAAACATCATTGGCCTCACTGCCTTGGGCACATAGGTCTTGAAAACGCCTTTACATGAAGCTTTGCCAATAATCCCCTTCTTCACAATAAAACCAGTGAGTTCACCTAGCTGGATTTTATGCCACAACTCCGCACATTCATCATCCTTTTGCTGCTAAACCTTAATGTTCAAATAAGCCTCCGGAACTTGCTTCTGAATTCCTCCATCACACACAAACTCGTCAGGGTCAAACATTCTAGACAAACTGTCCGCTACACAATTGTCCTTTCTCTTTACATGAACTAAATCAAATTAAAAATTACGAGGGTGTTCGATCCAATTGCCTAATTTACCCAAAGGTTTTTTGGAATTCCAAAGCCACGTTAAGGCTTGGTTTTCTCTACACAGCTTAAAACGAGTACACTCCAACCAACCGGAAAATTTCTCAACCCCAAATACACAAGCAAGAACTTCCTTTTCATAGACCGAGTACTTTCTTTCGGCGGATGTTAAAGCCGACTAGCACAAGCAATGGGAAAAACACTATCCTCGTATTATTGTCACACAATGGCGCCTAATGCCAGGTAGCTTGCATCTACATGCAGTACAAACTTACAGTCAAAATCAGCCAATCTTAACACTGGTGGAGAGGTCAAACAAGATTTTATTTTCTCCAAAGTCACCGCTTGCTCGCCTCCCCACAAAAACTCTTGGACCTTATGTTTCAAAATATTAAGGGGTTCGGCCAATTCGGCAAGAGATGGAATAAATCTCGCATAGTAGTCTATCATGCCCAGAAAATGCCTTACACCACGTAAGTTCTTCGGATGGAGAAAGGAAAGCACTCAGCTAATATGATCAAAGTCTAACTGACAGCAATTGCCCTTCACTCAGAATAAATCCCAACAGCCTCACATGCCGGCTACACCAGCTGATTTTCTCTGGATTTATGGCCAATCCCGTTTCCAAAAACTTCTGTAGGACTAACATGACATGTTCCCAGTGCAACTCCTTAGTCTTACTGTAGATGACAATATCATCCCGATAGTAGAAAACGAATTCAGCTTTATATGGCAACAAGATAGTCTCTAAAGCACGAGAAAGTGCCTGGGCCCCAAACGAAACACCAGAAGGGATTCAGGTCCATTTGAAAACTCCCCAAGGAGTAACAAATACAAGAATTTTTTTTGCATCTTGGTGCAACAAAATTTGGTGAAAGGCCTGATTCAGATCTAACACTGTAACATACCTAGCTTTCCCTAATAACTGAAGAACTTTGTCTACTTTAGGTAAAGGGCTAGGATCCAGTTCGCTTTTTTCTATTGATACGTCGGTATTCTATCACTAACCGAAATTAACCAGGCTCTTTTTTGTTTATTAAAAGTGCCGGGCTCGCATAACAACTAGTAGAACGTTTAATAATATCCTCATCAAGCAAGTGGTCTAGCATTTTTTTTTTTACTTGTCTCTAGGCTGGACCTACACAATAAGGATGGCAGCTAATCGCGGTGTTGATGGTCATTACCAAATCATGCAAATATTTATTACATATTCCCAGTTTGTCGGTTATTACAGATGGGAACTTCTCTCGCATTTATTGTGCAAAATCATTATCAATGGTATTCACCTGCTTACATTCCTCCTGCCCCATCAACTTTACACCTTCTTTAAAAAAAGGAAAACTCAGTGTGCCTTCATGCAAATTAAATAGGCACAAGTGCTGTGAAAGAAATCTACACCCAAAATTATATTGTGGCTTAAGTGTGGCAAAACGAAGAATCCCCTCTTCCATGATAAATGACCTATGTACATACTTATGGTCAAAAGAGCTCATGATTGCATCAAACCTCCATTTGCTAGACTAAAAACAGTTTTCTCACTGTGTTCAACAATCACTACGCCTATGGAGTGTTCCCTAAACAACTTATTACAAAAAGCCTGATCGATCAAGGACACTGAACAACCACTATCAATCAGAGTGGGTTCTTCAACTGAACCTTACTTCACTAAGACAAATGGTAAGTTAATCTTTCCTTGGTTTTGAAATTTCTTAGTGTTCTTCTTTGGCTTAGGGCAGTTCGTTCCTTTGGTACTTGTATTCGTATGGAAATTATCCCCATCCCTAGTCACTTTGTAACCATTCACAATTTGCACATCCGAAATCTTATGTTGATCTTGATTAGAACATTGGGCTTTAAAATGGCTGGGCTTACCACACCCAAAACACGTCACAGGAGATCTTCTCTTTTCCACTGACTTAGTCTGAGAATTATCTGCCGAGACCATACGCACTTTACAATGTTACGCGTTGTGGTTAGGTTTACAACATTTAAAACCTACAATATTTTTTGTGGACCTGCGGAAGATTTTTATCCCGAGCATGAGCCCTACTAACCACACCTCCTTCACAATCTTTCACCTGCAAGCGCATGTCTACGTGGTGGAACAACTGTCTCAGCGAGCTCATGGTTTTCGGACTTTCAGCTGATAATACACAAATTCAGCCTCGCACACTCTGGTACCTTCCAGACGCCCCTCTGCTATCCCCGCCGCCTCCTTAACCTTCCTGAAACGCGTTTTCGCGTATAAATGTTCGTCCCCAGCCCAAGCAAGTGTGCAGTGTTCCTCTTCGAGTTGCGCGGGCTGGTCGACGATAGATCGTGTTTACACCACTTCGTACTTTGGGGCTCAGCATGCTAGACGCGTTTTCGCATAATATGAGTACTACTCAGGTTAAGTATTGCAATAAAAGTAGTTGTTTTTATGCCGGAGGTAGAGTTTCCCTTTTAGTAGGTTTTTTTTTTTGCGTATATGTAGTTTTGTAGGGAAGTGTTTCTTCACTGTTTCGACTGTGTGAATTTTCAATATGGTATTTTATGGGAATGTTTGTGAGATGTGGATTCTTTCTTTTTTGGGCGTACTGTAGGAATGGTCTCCTGGACTACGATTTGTCAAAAGAATTTTAATGCCGAGGAGTTTAGTGGATATTTTATGGCGTATCTTTATGCTCACGGTTAAGTGTAATGAGGGTTTTTGCTCCTTCCCAATGGGATACTTGAAATTAGTATTCCATGTTGCACTTTGTAGTGAATCATCATATGTACTTTACTTTTAAAGTTGTAATGGTGTTTGCTTTACTCATGGAGTCATTTTAACTTTTTTTATGGGATTTCACAAGGGTTTATTCAGGTTGGGTGATTTCTCAGGATGTATTAATATTGTGGCTTTTCTGTTTGTTTCAGTACATGTGTGTTCTCTCCTTCCCCTAGTTCACCGGTAGGTGGCAAGCAACAGACATTTACAGATGTAATTGATATTTTTTTCAAATCAAGTTGATAAGTTGTTGTTCTTGGTTATAATGTATTGATGGGCTTCAATACATTTGTATGGATTTTGGAATTTTTGTGTCCATGCTTTCTTGATTATTTTTTATTGTGTGCGTCGTTCTCCTTGCCTTCCTTTAGCCCTGTTACGTCCTAAAGGGGCGTAACACCACAATTGGGTGCTCTAGCCACTGAGCTACTGCCGCCCCACTAAATGGTGCTCTAGCCACTGAGTTACTGCTGCCTCACTATTGGGTGCTCTAGAACCTGAGCTACTGCGGCCCCACTATTGGATGCTCTAGCCACTTAGCTACTGCGGTCCCACTATTAGATGCTCTAGCAACTTAGCTACTGCGGCCCCACTATGTTGTTCTCTAGCCCCTGAGTTATGTGGCCCCAATATTGGGTGGTCTAGTAACTGAGCTACTGCGACTTCACTTCTGGGTGTTCTAGCCACTGAGCTACTTTGGCCCCATTATTAGTTTCCCTAACCACTGGGCTACTGCGGCCCCACTAAATAGTGCTCTAGCCACTGACCTACTGCTTCCCCACTATTCGCTACTCTATTCCCTGGGATACTTCAGCTCCACTCTTGGGTGCTCTAGCCACTGAGCTACTACAGCTTCAATATTGGGTGCTCTAGCATTTTAGATACTGTGGCCCAACTATTGGGTGCTCTAGCTACTTAGCAACTGCGGCCTCAGTTTTGGGTGCTCTAGCCACTGAGCAACCACTGTCCCACAGTTCGTTGCTCTAGCCATTAAACTACTGTGGTCCCATTATTGGGTGCTCTAGCATCTGCGCTAATGCAGCCCCACTATTTTGTGTTCTAGCCTTTGGGATACAGCGGCCCCACTCTCTCACGTCAGTGTCTCTCAAGACACTGACCTACTGTTGTCCCACTATTGAGTGCTCTAGTCCCTTGACTACATCGGCCCCACTTTAGGTGCTCTAGTTTCTTAGCTACTGCGGCCCAACGATTGGGTACTCTAGCCTGTGAGCTAATGCGGCCCCACTATTTTGTTCTCTAGTCACTGTGCTATTGACTATTTAGTTCTCTAGAGACTTACCTACTGCAGCCCCACTATTGGGTGCTTCAGTCCCTTGACTACATCGGCACCATTCTTGGGTGCTCTAGCCACTGAACTACACCGACCCCAATATTGGTTGCTCTAGCCAATGAGCTGCGACGGACCCTCTATTGGGGGTTCTAGCAACTGAGCTACTGCGGCCCATTATTTAGCTCTCTAGGCATTGACCTAATGCTGCCCCACTATTAGGTGTTATAACCACTGAAGTATAGCGACACCACAATTGGGTGCTCTAGCCACTGAGCTATGGCGGCCCCTCTATTGGGTGTTTTGGCCACTGGGCTATTGTGGCCCCAATATTTAGCTCTCTAAACATTGACATACTGCTGCCCCATTATTGGGTGCTCTAACACCTTGACTACTTCGGAACCGCTCTTAGGTGCTCTAGCCACTGAACTACTACGGCCCAACTATTAGGTGCTCTAGTTTCTTAGCTACTGCAGCCGGACGATTGGGTGCTCTAGACACTGAGCTAATTCGATCCCACTATTTTGTGCTCTAGTAACTGGGCTACTGACTACTTAGCTCTCTAGACACTGATCTACTGCTGCCACACTATTGGGTGCTCTAGTCCTTTAACTATATAGGCACCACTCTTGGGTGCTCTAGCCACTGAGCTACAGCGACTCTAACATTGGGTGGTCTAGCCACTGAGCTACAGCAACTCCAACATTGGGTGGTCTAGCCACTGAGCTACGGCGGCCCCTCTATTGCATGTTCAAGCCACTAAGCTACTGCGGCCTTACTAGTGGGTGCTCTAGCCACTAAGCTACTGCAGCCCCACTATTGGATACTCAAGTCACTGAGCTACTGCGGCCCCACTATTGGGTGCTCTAACCATTGAGCAAATACGACCTCACTGTTGGGTGCTCTAGCCACTGGCCTACTGCGGCCCCACTATTGTGTTCCAAAACCACTGAGCTACTGCGGCCCAACTATTTGGTGCTCTAGCCACTGAGCTACTGCGGCTTGACTATTGGGTACTATATACACTGATCTACTGCAGTCCCACAATTTGGTGATCTAGCCACTGAGCTACTGCGACGCCACTATTGGGTACTCAAGCCACTGAGATTGCATGCTCTAGGTACAGAGCTACTGCGACCCCACTATTGGGTGCCCTTGCCAATGAGCTGCTGCGGTCCCACAATGGGGTGCGCTATCTCCTGGGCTACTGTGGCCCCAAAATTGGGTGTTCTAGCCCCTTATCTGCTGCGGCCCCAATATTGGGTTCTCAAGCCACTGAGATTGGGTGCTGTTAACACTGAGCTACTGCGGCCCTACTATTCGGTGCTCTAGCCACTGCACCACTGTGGCCCCACTATTGGGTGCTCTAGCTCCTGAGCTACTGCAGCCACTCTATTAGATGCTCTAAACACTGACTTCTGCGGTCCCACTTTTGGTTTCTCTAGCCACTGAGGTAATTCAGCCCTACTCTTGAATTTTATTTACCCTGAGCTACTGCAGCCCCATTATTGGGTGCTCTTATCACTTAGCTAATTTGGGTCCACTATTTGGTGCACTAGCCACTGAGCTATTGCGGTGTCATTGTAGGGTGCTCAAGCCACCGAACTACTGCGGCCTCACTATTGGTTGCTCTAACCTCTGAGCTTCTGCGTACTCAATATAGGGTGCTCTGGTCACTGAGCTACTGCGGCTCGACTATTGGGTGCACAAGCCCCTGAACTACTATGGCCCCACTATTTGCAGCTTTAGCCACTGAGCTACTGGCGGCCCCACTATTTCATGCTCTAGCCACTAATCCACTGCAGCCCACTATTCAGTGTGCTAGCCACTGCGCAACTGCGGCCCCATTATCGGATGCTCTAGACACTGAGCCAATGCTGCCCCACTAACTAAGGGGCTAGTGAGACTGCATTAGCTCATTGACTAGAGTACAAATTAGTGGCTGCAGTAGCTCAGTGGCTAGAACAACCAAATAGTGGGGCCACAGTAGTTCAAGAGTAGACCTGCAGTAGCTTAGTGGCTAGGGCACCCAATAGTGGGGCCGCAGTAGTTCAGTGGCTAGAGCACCCAATAGAGATGCAACTGGAGCTCAGTGACTAGAGCACCAGATAGTGAGGCACCAATAACTCAGTGGCTATAGCACCCAGTACTAGAGCTGCAGTAGCTCAGTGGTTAGAGCACCAAATAGTAGGGCCGCAGTGGCTCATTGGCTATAGGACCCAACAGTGGGGCCGCCATAGCTCAGTTGCTAGACCACCTATTTGTGGGGTTGCCGTACCTCAGTGGCTAGAGCACCCAATAGTGGAGCCGAAGTAGCTCAGTGGCTAGAGCACATTATATTTGGGCCGCTGTAGCTCAGTTGCTAGTTCATCCAATAGTGGGACCGCAATAGGTCAGTGGCTTTAGAACCCAACAAAAGGGCTACTGTATCTCAGTGTCTAGAGCATCCAACAGTGGGGCCGCAGTAGTTCAGGGACTAGAACACCCAATAGTGGTGCTGTAGTTGCTCAGTGGCTCGAGCACAAAATAGTGGGGCCGCAGTAGCTCAGTGGCTAGAGCACACAACAGTGAAGTCGCTGTAATTCAGTCGCTAGAGCAACTATATAGTAGGGCCGCTGCAGCTCATTGGTTACAGCATCCAACAGTCGGCCGCAGTAGCTAGTGCACCCAAAATTGGGGCCGCATTAGTTCAGTGGCTAGAGCACCCAATAGCGGGGCCGCAGTAGTACAGTGGCAAGAGCACACAATAGTGGGACCACAGTTGCTCAGTGGATAGAGCATCCAATTGTGGGGCCGCAGTTACATAGTGGATAGGGCACCCAATTGTGGGGCCACAGTAGCTCTGTGGCTAGAGCACCTAATAGTGGAACTGCAGTCGCTCAGGGGCTAGAGCACTAATGAGTGGGGCCGAAGTATCTCAGTGGCTACACTTCCGATAGTGGGGCCACAGCAGCTCATTGTCTAGAGTGTCCAATAGTGGGCCGCAGTGGCTCAGTAGCTAGAGTATCAAATTGTGTGGCCGCTGTAGCTCAGTGGTTAGATCACATGATATTGGAGTCGCAACGTACACAGTGGCTAAAGCACCCAATATTAGGGCAACAGCAGCAAAGTGTCTAGCTCACCCAATATTGGGCCCCAGTGGCGCAGTGACTAGAGCAGCTTAGTGTGCGGCTGCAAAAGCTCAGTGCATAGAGCAGCCAGTAGAGATGCTACAGAAGCTCAAGAGCTAGAGCACCTAATAGAGGGGCTGAAATAGCTCAGTTGCGAGACATATGATAGAGGGGCTGCAGCAGTTCAGTGTCTAGGGCACCCAATAGTGGGACCGCAGTAGGTCAACGTCTAGAGCACCCAATAGTGAAGCCGCTGTAATTCAGTCACTAGAGCAACCATATAGTGGGGCTGTAGTAGCTGAGGCACTTGAGCAGATAATAGTGTGACCGCAGTAACTCAGGTGCTAGAGCACCCAATAGTGGGGCCGCAGTAGCTCAGTGGCTAAAGCTCCCAATAGTGTGGCCACAGTAGCTCAGTGGCTAGAGCACCCAATAGTGGTGCCGCCGTAGCTTGGTGGTTACAGCACTTAATAGTGGGGCCGCAGTAGCTAAGTTGCTAGAGCACCTAATAGTGGGGCCGCAGTATCCAAAGCATTATGGTGTGTCTTGTCTAATGTTACGGAGCTAAGTGAATAAAAACTAACATGGTAGGTAGGTACTAATATAGCAAAAGAATCCATAGATAACGCGAACACTAATAGAAGAAAGAGTAATATTACAAGTCCGCGACCTTGAAATCCTAATATTTGGTCGCGACAAGCCGGTTGGCAAAGAGCCAATATGGAAATACGCAGGTTAATCTCGCTAGAGATCCCCAGGTCAATGTTACATTCCGCATGGACGGCGCCTATAATATTAGGTCGCCCTGCTAGCCTTGGGGAAGGTACATGGCATCTGACTTGAAACTTTGAAAGCGATTGATAATGAGCTTCATTAGGTGTAATGTCCAACATACTACACACACCCATACATATACGCGTGCACACATATATTCACATATATACAAAACGTTTTGTATATATTCACATGTATACAAATCGTTTTGTTATAGTGTAACAGGGGGTAATAACACTATACCCATGCCATTCCCTGCACCAGCAAGGTACAGAATTGATAGAAGTACAGACTGTGATGATGTAATGTCTATTATTAGAATGTCATAAACACTTAATTCATGGCTGTTACCTTTTGTATTTTAAATTAGATTTTAGTTATATAATGTGTCATGAATTAGTGACATAATCGCATTTCAATCATGAAAATTTGTCCATCCGTTCAATAGTTATGAATTTGTAAAGTTTCAAGTTTCCTACTCTCATGTTTATGTAATAGATTAAAAAAATACGTTGAAACATTCAAACTATATCCTCTCTCCATGCTGCCAAACTTAACTGTACCCACACCAGTCTCTGTTTGAAGTAACGATGCAAGCAGCTGAAGACTAAGACGTTGTTCAAAAGTCTGTTCCAGTCGTGAACCGACCATAGGTACTTTTCCAAAGCTAATATTATAGGCGCCTTGCAGAATGCAAAAACTTTAACCTGGGGTTCTCCAGCGACTTTAACCTGTATATTTCCAAACTGGCTCCACCGCCGCTAACAGGTTGTCTATCCCAGAATAACACTTTCTCTCACTTGGTGGTTAGCCCAGCATAACACTTTCGGTCACCAGGTGTCTAGCCCAGCATAACACTCTCGCTCGCTGGGTGGCTAGCCCATCATAATACCTATGCTCACCTGGTGGCTAGCCCAGCATAACACTTTCACTCACCAAGTGGCTTGCCAAGCATAACGCTTCCGCTCACCAGGTGAATAGCCCGAAATAACAGTTTCGCTCACCAAGTGACTAGTCCAGCACAACACTCATTCACCAGGTGTCTATCCCAGCATTACACTTCCGCTCACCATGTGACTAGCTCAGCCTAATACTTTCACTCACCAGTTGGCTCGCCCTGCATAAAACTTTCGTACGCCGGCGACTAGCCCAGCATAACACTTTCGCTCACCAGGAGTATCATGACACTTTCGTTCATCAGGTGGCTAGTCCAGTATAACCCTTTCGCCCCCCCCCCCAGGTGACTATCCCAGAATAACACTTTCGCTCACCATGTGTCTAACCCAGCAAAATACTTTCGCTTGCCAGGTGTATATTCCAACATAACACTTTCACTCACATGATGTCTAGACTAACATAATGCTTTCGCTCAAAGAATGGCTATCCCAGCATAACACTTTTGCTTACATGTTGGCTAAACCAGCATAATACTTTCGCTCACTGGGTGGTTAGCCCAGCATAACACCAACCTGTGGATTCCCCTTAGAATTTTCTACGAAATGAAATGTAAATGGATCCGATTTAGTAAGAGGTTGTCTAAGAATTTAACAAAAATTCTTAGAAATGTTGTAAAACAAAGCTTCTTTAACATACACAATATACAGACACTGGAAACACTTTTCAATAGAAAGATCACTCCCAAAAACTATAGTAATTCACAATCTTAATTGCACCTAGTGACAAAATAAAGACAATAGAAAAGGCAAATTAATTTTTGGATATCTGATGGGAAGCCTTTATAATGCTGAGCAAGAAGGATACATAAGTTAAGTTCTCTGTATTATCTGTGTATATGCTAAAACAGTTTGGAAAACAAGTTACATCAAGAACAATAAAACGATTTCTCAATCTTGTAGGATACAGAGACAGGGTACCAACAATAAAGCCCTGCACAAGTAATACAAGTCGAAAGAAGAGTTAGCATTGGAACATCGTTATGTAGGGAATTATCAGAACTTCTGCAATAATTATTTCGTTCTCGAATGAGAGTAAATTTAACACTTTTCACATTGATGGCTGCATTTGATTTACAAGATGTGGAATCACTGAAGAGGACTACCATCATGCACAAACTGTCTGGGAGGTATTTGGATGCACATAATTGCAAGGATACTCCAAGTTGTACCTCCAGACTGATGTCTTGATATTGTGCAACATCTTCGAGAACTTCCAGGGTCTTTGTCTATCAACATATGGACTAGACTATGTCCAATATGTTAGTGTCCCCAGGTTCTTGTTCGACACCATGCTGCGAAATACAGGTGTGGAGATGGAGCTCATCCACCTGTTCATCGAGCCTGGTATCTAGGAAGGGGTGGCCCAGTGCATCATACTTCACATGGTGACAAACAACAGGGACTTGCCCACCACGTACAATGTCACTTGGCCATCTACCTATCTCCAGTATGTGGATGCTAACAATTTATATGGATGGGCAATGTCCCTATGACTGCCATATGGTGGCTTTGAATAGACTGGCACAGATATTGACATGATGCCCATGCCAGACTATGGTCCAATTGGATATATACTGGAGGAGGATGTAGACTACCCTATTTTGCTGGACAACAATCATCGAGACCTGCTTTTCCTGCCTGTTAGTGAGTGTGCCCTAGAGTCCAAACAGACCAAGCTAATGACAATGTTTGAGGGGAAGATGCATTACATCGTGCACTTTGTCACCCTAAAGCAGGCATTAGCACATGGGCTATTGCTGAAGGCTGTCCACTGTGTCTTGAAGTTCTACCAGAAGGTGTGGTCGAAGCCCTATATTGAGCTTAACACCACAAAACATCAGGCTGCCATAAATGCCTTCGAGTGGGAATTCTTCAAGCTAATGAATAAAGCTATGCACGGCAAGCTGATGGAGAACAAAAGGAAACATCAGCAGATGGAGCTTATCTGCAAGGAGCTGAGGGCGAAGAAGCACATCTTCAAGCCAGCATTCCACTGTTGAACAATTTACAGTCCAACTCTTTCTCTCGTCAAGTTGGACTACAAGAGTATTTTGTTTGAGGTGATATATGCTGGCTTTGTCATACTCGACCTGTCCAAGACCCCCATGCACTGTTTCCACTAAGTCATGAAGGCATGGTATGGCCCTGATGTTTGGTTGGTACACATGGAAACTGATTCCTTCATCATGACCATATTGTACTCGGTTTTCCTACCGCTACCTGGCCTCAGACCCGGCACTAATGTCTGAATTTTAAACCAGTGGTTACCCTACCACTCATCCCTGCTACTCATCAACCAATGCCAAGGTCATCAGCAAGTTTAAGGATGAGTGTGGAGGGAATGACATGGTATAGTTTTTCGGACTGAGGATCTAGCTCTACACTTATTGCTGTAGGGATAAGGTCGTGAAGCGGGTCAAGGGAGTCCAGATGAGCGTCGTCCATCGCCACATCACCATCAAGGACTACAGGCATGTTCTTCTGGACCACCAACTCATGAGGGTGTAGTTCAACAACACCACCATGACTTCTGCACAGGATGTAACAATAAGCTCTCACTGTCATGGATGGACAAGCATCAGATCTTAGATTATGCCATTCATACCATCCGTTACAGCTACATTGGGTAAATCTCGGAGCACACAAGTATCATTATATATTTGTCTGTCCTTGGGAGGGCAACCAGGTCGGGATGTATAGTAGGAGGCAGTTCCTCACCTGAGGAACATCGGAGCTAAAGCGCTTCTGATCCCCTCTCCCGCAATGACTTACCTGTGTGTGCATGTGGATTTGCCTTGGCATACTGGAGCTTCAAGCACGAGCTGTATACAAATCCTGCCAGGTATGCCGGTATTCTCCTGTACTGTTTCCAGCACACTGTAGAGTATGTAGGAGCCCTATTTATTGTACCAGGTGTGCTGGCTTGCCTGGACGGCATGCTCGAGTACATACAGGAGTTGTATAATGTTCTTGTCACGTGTGTCACTGGTGTATGTGCTGTGAGCATTTACAACACATTGGAGAACATACTACAGCTGGTCAGGCATACTGGCCATTGTACACTATGGTGCCATATGTACAACTGGTTTTCTATCTCCACACTCTGGTTCCATCCCCCTGCTTCAGATAATTCTCCCCTGGTATACCGCACGTAAGTCATCTTCAATGAGTCTGGTATACTTTGTGGCTGGGTTCCGGCATACCAAAACACGAACAGGGGGTCTGATATGTCCTGTGACGTATGCTGGCTGGTTGTGCACTGGAGAATATGTGGGGTGCAGACCTATTCCCGTGCAGGCGTACGACCAGTGTCTTGGTGCATGTTTTGTATTCGACAGCACTCTCGAGTGCATGTAGTAGTTGTAGAATATTGCTACCATGGGTGCTGCCGCACCTTTTTTGAAGATGACAACTAGTAACCTACCGGCACCTACTGCAAGAGAGATGTCAAATCTTGCTGAGGGTAAGTTACTAGTACTTGTGATACATGTACTACTTCACATTCACTCTCTGGTTTACAGTATACATGCTTCTACACACAACTGCTCTCTACATCTCACATTCAGTTATCTGCACAAACGCTCTCTCTTTCTACTATTTTACGTATTTAATACCAATTTGTCAGAGGGGATTTGAGTTGCGTCTCCGACTCAGGGAACTCTGTTTTGTTCATCCTCCCTGGGGGCACAACGCTTATCTTATTGCTGGGGTGAATGTGCAAACTAGCAGGGAATTGTGCCTAAAACGACATACTCAGATAAAATGAAATGGTGCTCGTTTCTCACGATTGCCGCAAGGTTATCTGCCCTAGGTGTTTTGAAGTATGTATCAGTTTGCGACACTGTCATCTTGTAAGTCGCAGAAGTAAACATGCTATATATTTCGAATAACAACAAGATTCGTAAACTAAGACTATTGAAACATTTCTGTGACTTGATTCGCATTCATTGGACATATTAAACACTTAGTAGTTCAATTTTAATTATATAATTGTCTGATTTTGTCAGGTTATATGCATTTACATATTTTATAACAGTCACTGATATTGTGTTGTTCACAACATAACCAGCTTCATGTTAATGGCTACCTACTAGGGTAAAATGGCATGATAGTGTTAAGTGTAAAATGACACACTGTGTCATTTTATCCTACACAAAGTACCCAATGTTTATATTTCATTATATGGACAATTATTTGTGTGTATTATGTATTATAATACTACTAGGTCTACATAAGGATTATGAAAAGCAAATGTATACAGTTAAATACAGTAGTTTGAAAATATTTTTGTGTAGAGGGTGGGGAAGTACACCAGAAAAACCACAAAGCAGACGTGGGATTAAGTTTCCATGCATAGACAATCGATGCTGTCAACGGTGGAGAAATGGATTGGCTGTGAGCAGCTAAAACATGTGTGTACCACAATCAACTTTAAGACAAAGAGCTAAAAACAAAAACGAACAGATTAAAAGTGTTGAGAAAAGTTTAGGTAGGTTCTAGTCAAAATTTGTCAAGGAAATAGAACATGATTTGGTTAGCCACTTACAGCAACTGGAATCTTGTTTATTTGGCATGACCTGCATAGATGTGATGCAACTTGCTTACCAAATATCAGAAAAAAAAAATTATACCTCACAGATTTAACCATGAGAAAAAAAGGGCTCGCTGGGATTGGCTTAAGGGATTTCGCATGTGCAATCCAGAGATTGCACTAAGGAAACCTAAACCTACATCTGCAGCTCGGGTAATGGGTTTTAATAAACCACAGGAGGTAAACTTTTTCAAAGTTTATGAGGCCATTGTACTTTCAGAAGATATATATCCCACTAGAATCTACAATGTGGATGAGTCTTCCATATCTACTGAGCAGAATCCCCAGAAGGTTTTTGAGAAAACTGGAAAAAAAAACAAGTGGATACACTAACAAGTGTAGAGAGGGGGGTATACATGTTACGATGGTTGTCTGAATGAATACCATGGGGAACTTCATTCCCCCTGCCCTCATCATTCCCAGGAAAAATTGGATGAATGAACTGACAGCTGGAGCACCATTGGAAACTCTTGGCATTGCGCACAAGAGTGGCTGGATGACTGGAGAAATATTTGTGAATTAGTTAGAACACTTTATTATGTTTGTGAAACCAAGCAAAAATGACCGAGTGTTACTAATTGTTGATGGCCACACAAGTCACAAACATCTAGATGTTCTTACATGTGCCACAGAAAATGGAATACTTTTACTTGGCCACCTCACTACACCTACCGGTTGCATCCATTGGATGTCACATTTTATGGTCGGATGAAAACTTACTACAATCAAGAGGTATCAAAGTGGTTGAAAAAACATCCAGGACAGGCAGTCAATCAGTACCAAATTAGTAAACTCTTTGCAAATCCATATGGGAAAGCAGCAAGTGTAGCAAATGCCAAAAGTGATTTTAAGAAAACAGGTTTGTGGCTATTAAATCCAGATGTGTTTGAGGAACATCTGTTTGCTCCAGCAGAGACAACAGACAGACAAATGCTCCAAGAATCCAATCAAAATATGCCTGCCAGAGATAAAGCTGAAGCAAATCGGCCTATTTTTTCAGGCGAATTGCCAGAATGCCAGTTCCAGTTAGTCTCAGTCAGAATTCTAGACACAAAATACAGCAACCATGCTTCGGTGCCCTTCCAGGTACACAACACACTTCCAGTTCCAGTGTCAGCAATTTCTCCAATCCCTTCGTCATTCTGCTCATCAAAAAGGCGAAAAACTTCTCAGAATTAATCAGGGCTCCTTAACAGCAGGCCAATAATGAAGTAGCTCGAGGAAAAGCAGCAAAAAAGGAAGACAGTTGAAATGTGCCGATCTGCAAGACAGGCTCGGAGAAGAGTTGAGTTTGAGAGTGTAGGAGCATATGATTCAGAACACTGTGCAGGTGGTGACGAAGACAACTGTGCATGCCTTAACTGTAAAGACATATTTTCATGTTCAAAGCCAGGAGAATCATGGCTGCAGTGTACAGTGTGCGAAATGTGGGCACATACTGAGTGTGCAGGTCATTGTAGGAAAGCTAAAAATGTTGTGTGTGACATTTGCAAACCATAAGTTAATTGTTAATAATGTAGGTAGGCTATAATAGTGTATTCAATTTCTAGTATCACCTGAGTCACATACTTTACGTAGAACATCTTAATTTCTGTTAAGTAGACCTCATAACTCTGAAAATCAGGACTTCAACCTGCTTATTAGTACCATGTGTCATTTTACCCACACAGTGTGGATAAAATGACATAATAGGCCAGTTTTAAATTTGGTTTATTTTCTTAACAATAATATGAAATATCGATTATTCCTATATGTCTCACATAACATTACAGTGTCTGGTTGTTAGTATCGAAGCTGCTTTTCTTCTTACACACCAGTGCTTTACACTTCTTCTCTCTTCATCTACCTATCCACCTGTAATTTATCTTTGCTATAATGTGTCTTGTTGGTCCATCCTCAATTCTTTGTCTTTTATATCTTGGTCTTCTTTTCTCTTCCAGTGTCAGAAGGCACGTTTTCAATGTTCTGACTTCATAACTGACAGTTCTTTTATTTGTTTACCTTATATACCTTGTGTATATCAGGTTAAAATATAGCCGATTGTTGTTGTTGATGTCGCAATATTGAATTGCTGGTCACAAGTCCTGAAGCCATCCACATGAGGTCATGTGAATGGTAAACCCGAATGTGATACCGGAAGAATCTGCTCTTGTTACAGGTGGTGGTTTCAGTGCCCCGAGAGACCCCTGTGGATGTGCTTGGAGAGCGATCCCAGTGTTGAGTGAGACCTGGACAGGCCGAGTCCAAGATGGCAGCCCTCGACTGTTGGTGAGTGAACATAGTATTAGCATGCAGAGAGAGTACCCATTCTCTGGATTGACAGAGCAGGGTGACCCCTCGCGAGAGCGCGAGAGAGCGAGTGTGCGAGTGTGCGAGTGTGCGAGTGTGCGAGTGTGCGAGTGTGCGAGTGTGCGAGAGCGCGAGTGCGCGAGTGCGCGAGTGCGCGAGTGCGCGAGAGCGCGAGAGCGCGAGTGCGCGAGAGCGCGAGTGCGAGTGCGAGAGCGAGAGCGAGAGCGAGTGTGTGAGTCTGTGAGTGTGTGTGTGTGATGGACTTGGTATGAGAGTGCAGATCAGGGACTGACTGACTCTGTAATTATGAACACTGTTGTAGACAATGGTTGTTACTCTCTTCATGATGTTTTAGCAGTGGGCCCCCTTGCTTCTCCCCTCGACGAACGAACATTCAATGGTGGCTTTTATGGCGACTAGTATAACCTCTTTCTGTTAATCGAACCTGCGATACCTCGACGATGGTTCAGAGTACATGCATGGTTTCCTTTCAATACTATACCAGTAATCACATTGACAAGGGGAGGTGGTGGTGGTGGTGGGGATGCAGTACTTGGTTGGTATCTTCCATGCACGGAAATTAGAGACCGCTCATAGCAGTCTCCATTTCCAGTGTGGTCACATCGACGACGGCGAGATGTGCTCTTAGCCCATGGGTATTCACTGCTACACCAGTTAAGGTAGGGGATAATTCGTTTCGTAATAAGAAGCTTATCATTCTAGCATGTGTTGTATGTGCGTGGACTCGGCTGCATATTTATTGCGATGTACCGAGTCACATCTCATTACATACATACATACATAGAAGTCTTGGTAGACTACTAACGAGTGCAAGGCCAGTCTCCTGTAGTGGGGTGGTAATAACCGATTGTCTGGAAGTAAGTACGTGCATTGAAGATTCGGGGACCGTCTGGATGTAAGTAAGCACATTGAAGGTTCGGGTATGACTGTATGTAATTATTACCTGCTTTTGTACACGAGTGCAGGTCGGAGATAAAAATTGATTTATTAAATTATGTGTGTGTGTCTACCAGTTTAACAGTTACATCTGTAATGTTGGGGACAGTTGATTTTTTTTCAACAAGTGTATTTCAGAAGCTGGTGATTAATCGCGAACCATCAAAAAGTCATTACTCAATGTACAAACACCAAACTGATTGGTGCTAGCTGTGGTGCTTATATTTGCAGTTAGGACGTACTTGACCCCTCAATCCTTTTATGAACTTGACAACTATATCATTGATCGTTCGTAAATTACAGCCAACTATTCTTATAAGCATGCTTAGGTCAATTTTGACCCTTCGGTCCTTTTCCTTGTCTGGGGGTGATGCCTAAGTTATGCATTTGGTAGTTGTATCTCGAATAGTTCGGAAATTACATCCAACTATGCTTTTAAGTCGACATAGGCCAGATTTGCCCCCTAGTCCGTTCTCGTCATCATGGGTTATGCATATGTTACAATTTTGGTAGTTGTATTTAATGGTGTGGAAATTCCAGCCAACTACACTTATATGTAAGCATACATCAAACTTTACCTGAGGTTGCCAGGGTGTCTTGGAATGGGGTCTCCCCCTCCACACGGAATGTGTGAGCAGGACATGTACAGTTTCGGTAGGAAGCAAAAAATCTAATATTGGTTGGCAGCACCCAGAGAACATTATAAATGACAGAGCAGGAGGTTCGCTTCAAAGATGACCGCAGGGAGTGGTTGCACAATGACTCCACGATTTCCGACTGATTCAGCCACATTGTGCAAATTGCTTGTTGCATTGGGAAAACATACTTTTGCGAGAGAAAAACGGGACATTTTGAGGGTAAATAGGAAAAAGGGAGTTTTTAAGGGAAACGGAATTTTTTAAGGGATAAATAGAAAAAGGGAAATTTTTGAGGGGAAAAAGCGAATCTAAGATGGAGGCCGGGGTCCGCAACTTCGCAGCTCCGAACTCCTGTGCTGGAACATAATATTTCTAACTACTACGAAGTAAATGTGAGTATTCAGTAATCGACAATTATAAATTCGTGCCAGCGACATAAAGCAAAACACTTTCACAAAAATTCACTGAGTATAAATTCCCGAAATATGTTTTTAAATTTATTTCGTTCCAAAGTGATATCTGCTTACCAAATGTAGGTTAAACGCCAACTATTCACCTATAGTTAAACTAACAGTTATATGTAGCTCTACTGATCCTTTACGGGATACCCGAGCAACATGGATAGCCTAACTTTAGGGCTTGATTCCTGTGGAATTTTAAGTCACAGAGACTTGTAAGCAACTTTATTTAACAAAGCAAGACTTACAAAACAAAATGTAACAAAACAATTTAGATGAAAAATGAGAAACTGGATTATTTCACGAACATAAAAAGTTCCCGGTGGAACAGGCACTGGCCTCTCCAAACCTCCCCTCCAGGTGGCCGATACCTATTAAAAGGTCATACCTGGAGCGCTACTTTCTATCCAAGCTACTTTAGCCTCCACAAACAAAAGCTCTTTTGATCTCGGGTACCACCGGGAACTTTCCAAATTTTACACCGCCATGCTGTCCGAAATTGAAAATTAATACTACACTAATCTACTAACTCACACAGACTAACTACATTCCGCGACGGCGCATATCATTACTCGATTGAATTTAAGCATGACTATATTCCCATAACTGCCATCTCGGCTCAGTGCGCCCAGATTGTGCAGGACTTAGTTTTGGGGGATGTCCGGTAACCAGTAACATCCCCCTCCACCTCGCCCCCGGGAGCAAAGAGCTTGTGTCTATACTCAGAACTGCTCCTCGTTACGACACTCGTGCACACACACACTCATACATGTCCAATGCTGAGCTCATTCGCTTTGCATCTGTCCAATAATAATACTTCATTCAGATACAAACATCTTTGTCATATTAAATAAAAATACCAGAGCCTTGCTCAATGGCATCAAGTCTGGGCAGGGTTGTCTAATCCGGTAAATTGTTGTCTGGCCAGGTGGCTGGGGCTCAATGGGGAAGAGTCCTTATTTCCTTTCCCTTATTTGCTTCATCCAAGATCGCGAGTTTCTTGTCTCACCGATCTTTTCCTCCCCAGATCCTCCCTCCACCCGGCCAGGCCCCTCCCAGGGGAGGGGCATGTCACGTTCTGTGTGGCATAATCAAAACTGTTGGTAGGATGCCTTCCGGAATTGGAGGACTAGTACCTGACCACAGTGTACCCATTGAAGGGCTTGCTGTAGTCGAAAGTACGCCTCCCGTATGTACGAATGGCATCCTGTAGGACGTCAGATTCATTTAATCTTTCGCCTCTACGCCAATAGCATTCTTTCAACAGTGTGACCAACTCTGCAGGTTTGGTCGGCAGGCCTGCCTGGGCGACGACAAGCCTGTCAATGGTTTCCATTTTTGGGAGAAGGATCCTGCCCCCCCCCCCCCCCAATGTTCCTTATTACAAGGACTATAGCAGATGTCAACGTTGTTGGGTCTTCCAATTTCGTCAACATTGCTCCCCTGATCAGCTCATTGTACAACCACTTTGGGTCGCTCGGGTCCGCCTTTGCAGGCCCAGCCTGTACTGCGACATCTACCATGTTTTTGTCATCCGGCCAATCAATTTCAACAGTTTTAATTTCATCAGGTGTTGCCACTGATTTTCTAGTGAGGACCTTATGGGGAACGACTTCCCTCTCAACCTTGATATTCCGTGGCTGATCAGTCCGTACCTCCTCCATTGGTACTCCCGTAGACCATACCGCTTTGGCTCGGAATATGACACAGACTGTTCGTCGTCTGTTGTCACGTTTGAGCTTGCTTATGTTACAAGTAACACGAGCAAAGCCCTCCCGCACGAACACCACAGGGCTCCAAGTACACGGTCGTCTGGGTGTTACCTGGTCTTTAAGACCTTGGCCGCTTGTTCTGTGAGGTTCTAGGTCTATAACTCCCGTTATAGACGTAGACCTGGGTAGCTCTTGTTCCCTTTTCAATTTTGCTTCAATCCTGGAGGGAGGTGCACGAGTTGGTGGGGCCACCCCCTTCATCCAAGATTACTACTGGGAAGATGTGATCATCCATTTTGGTTCGCATCATCAGAATCGATCCATCAAACAAGAGATGTAGACCACGACTAACATACCTGTTTATAATCGACCACATCAGGTATTTGCCCACCGAATTGATAAGGGATCGGGTAAACGAAATGAAAGACCAGGGGATTATAGAACCCTCGAATTCACCCTACAATTCCCACGTGGTCCTAGTACCCAAAGAGGACAGAAAGCTGCACTTCAGCATTAACTACAAGTGCCTAAACAAAATAACTCACCTTATTGTTCCCCCCAGTCATCGACCTTACCCATACCCTGTGGGACATTGACAAAGCCACAATCTTCAGCATCTTGTATATGGAATCTGGATACTGGCAAATTGCAGTACACCCCGATAGCGGCAAATATACGGCATTCACCACACCAGAGGGCGAAACCCTGCAATTCCGAGGGATACCATTCGGGCTAAAGAATGTCCCAGTCTCCTACCACGCCTAATGTCCGCAGAGGAATTGACCGGGTATATCGGATAGTTTTGCTTTGCATACAACGTAATTGTATACTTAAACAGCTGGGAGAAGCACCTTGAGCATCTGCAGCGGGTACTGGAATGCTTGGAACAACACGGGATGACTTGCAAGATCTCCAAGAGTTACTTAGGCAAGTCCTCTATCGATTACCTGGGACACGTGTCACCTGAGGGGAACTTCCCACAGCAAAATTCCATAGAAGCCATTGAAGATGCCGACGAACAGGCAAATAAACTGCAGTTACCATAGGGTCTGGGCCTGTGCGACTGGCTACGCGACTTCGTGCCGAACATTGTGCAACTCATGGCACCATTACATCCACTACTGGAAAAAGACGCGCATTAGCGAGGGGGGACGAATCAACAACAAGCCTTCCACGACCTGAAGACAAGCTTCGGCAACATACGTCTGTTACACACGACCCCAAGGAGATCAACCATTGATCCTACAAACAGATGCATGCCAGAACGAATTGGGAGCCATTCTCTACCAGCTGGGCAGCGATAACAAACCCCGTGTGATAGTGTATTCCTCCACCCCTCTCAACGAAATGGAGCAACGTTATCACATAAACGAACAGGAATGTCTATGCGTCATATGGGCAATGCAAAAGTACAGATATTACCAAGAAGGCCAGCACATCTTGCGAACTGAGTCAAAAGCTCTCCAATAACTACACGAGTCACGGAACAGCAAAGCCAAGCTAGGTCGGTGGGATATGTTTCTCACCGAATTCGACTTTGAGGTACAGCACTGCCCAGGCAAAACGAACCACCTGCCCGACGCCCTGTCCCACTTTCCAAATCTGGAGGAGAAAGCCGATGAAGAGGAAGGGGAAAATATGCCTCTCCCCCCTCACCCACAAGTAGAGCGAAACCCAGATTCGCTTATCCAACTCTACCAATTACAAATTAACCAGCATAAAATCTCGATAAGCCAACAGGAAGACCCCGATGTACATCGGCTCTTACAATAGCATCCAAAACGATTCGAAGCCCGGGATGTCATGTAGGCACGAAGTGGCCAGCCAAATGCTCGGTGGAAAATCTGGGTACCCCAGCAACTGCGAGCAGACATTTGCTGCCACTTCCACGACCACCCCCAGGCCGGGCATCCGGGAGCTCGAGAAACCCTGCTAGACATCGAGATTCACTATAGTTGGGATGGAATGAGCCACGACGTCCGACAGTATGTCAGCAACTACAGGACGTGTTGCCGCGGCAAGGCCTACCCAGTCCCTCCTCCCACTGCATGACCAAGGAGACCCGAAGACGGCATGCACACACATAGCAGCCAAGCTAATGGGACCTTACCCAAGTTCTCAAAGTGGGTGGAAGCCTTCCCTCTGCCCAGCCAGAAAAAAACCCACAGTGCACAAAATGAAAGCCGAGATTTTCGCATGTTGGGGATATCAGAAGGCGATACTGACTGACAAAGGCACTCAGTACACGAGTCGCCAGTGGCAGTCAGCATGCCAGGGATGGGAAGTCGAAATATGGACGAGACCACCCTACAACCCCCAGGCGGAGGATCCAAGAGATTAAGAAATTCCTCCATGTCAGTGTGGGAAACTACTGCCGACACTACGACAAACACATTCCCACTATCTTGTTTGCCCTACATCTTCTAACGAAGCGGTAGACACCAGCCCAAATACCTCCCTCCTGGGATAGACCCTCTGCCGACCAGGTGACTGGCAATGGAACAGAGAACCAACCACCATGCCTCAACCTGAGGACGTCCGACTAGCCACGTTGACTCGCACTACCGCTGCCCAAAAAGCCCAGGATGAGTATATCTGTAAAACGTACCCACAGCCCAATATAAGGGTATGCGAGTTCGGCGTCGGGGAAACTGTGATACTCAGAACACATCCCCTCAGCAAGGCCAGAAATCAGTTTAGTGCTGGCCTCGCGGACAAATGGGGAGGGCCTTACTGGATTGTCGTAGAGAGGGAGACTGTACACTGGGCCGAAGACGCTAGGGGAAGAATACAGAAAGCCACAAGGGGTCAAATACGTCCCTATCCGGGGGACATGCTACAAGAAGAGCATGCCGGCGATGTAGAGGGGACTTCGACAGTGAGGATGAACCACAACCCCGATGGGCCGCTCGAGAACTCGACACACAACTCATGAGGCCACCCGAAATAAGACCTGCCCCCATTGAATGAGCACCCAGCTATGTGACACCATGGAGTCCGGATGGGGAAGTAGGCCGAGCAGATAGCGTAAGATCATTGCACGCCACGCAGCTATGCGGACAGTCACAGCATGGCGTGACAGAGCTCCCAGCTGCTCCGAAGTGCCATGGCAGAGCCCATGAGATTGCAAAGGCTGCCAAACACCCCAACGGTCTAGTCGCATCAGCGAAAGGTCATAAACACCTTAGGTGAGGCGGATAGAACCACCCTGGACATCTACCCCCGCACCTGGTATAACTTCCCAGTTCGAGGTCAAGGCCATTACACCTTCTACGAAGACAATCTCGAGCTCCAATGGGGAAGTGCCTATCGACGCCACTTGACCACCGGACGACGAACTAATCAAGAGCCCGCAACCCATCAGTGCCATTGAGGACGAGAGACCCGATCTGTATCTCGCTCAATCGGCCACAGATATAGAAGGCACCGAGACCGTCGATTCCTTCCGACAACTGGTGTACAACCCACAACCGAGGTCGGGACTTCTCCCTCGCACTGCCTCGCCTGAGGACCTGGACGTCGAGACCGTTGATGCCAGAGAAACGCCCTAGCTTACCCAGCAGAGTAGTTTCTCTTCCCAGCAGAAAAACGTCGTACCTTACGGGTAGGAACCCGTACAGTTGGGGTGGTGGACTTGGGATCACTCCCCCTCACTGCCACTACGTCCCTAGTAGATGTGCCCTCACCCTCTGTTCCGGCTGAAACAGACACCAAGTGCCGAGCCTCGACGCCTGATGCCACCTCGTGCCGCCAATGCCGACTCTACGTCTGACCGGTATCGAAAATCACCGTGGCGACCCACGTCAAGGTACATAGCCGTACCCACTACATGCCAAACTACGCCCAAGAGGAAGGCCAGCTAAACCCGCACCCACGGAAACCAAGTGAAAGTGCGATGAAAGACAGTATACACGCGTAGTCGTACACAGAACAGGAGCAACGTTACAGACCTGCGAAGTGTAATTTAAAATAGCCTCCAGTCAAAGACAGTGAAAGAGGAACATTCTCAAATTAGGCTAGATTTAAATTAAGTGTCTATCAGCATAAGTGCCTGCCAAATTGTTAGTAAGCAGGGAAAGCAAAGGAGCCGGTGAGGGAGAATAAATCATTTGACACTCGACTAGGCATAAACAGGACTTGTGAAACAGCAGTCATTACACTGTTAGTGATAAAAATAGAACAGTATTAAATATACATTTTTCTCTTTACCAGTGATAAAGGTTCCGAATAATTAGAGGCACTCACCACAGTGCATGCGATAGAAGACACACACGTCCATAGTGAACACGTTAAATATAGCCTTCGATCACAGGACTCTTAGATAATTTTAGATTTGTATAGTAATTAATGTGTAGGTACACCACTAAATTATTTTGTACGTTTTTAAGGGTTATTTGTGAAGATGCAACTGCAAGAATAATGCAGTCTTGCAGGGCAACTGCGAGAAAGAATGCCATTTTGCACGGCTGTTTTTTTTCACAATATGTTTTCTTCTACCTTTCCTAGTGTACTTACCCTGAACATTCTATCAACTTACGTAATGAACTGATAAGACAGATGGAATCCCGACAGGTAAAGGAGGAAGTAGTTTTTTTTATATTTTGTCAAAGTGTAACTAAACATGTATATATATATCTGAGTTTTTACAGTGAGTGTGTGAGTGAAGAGGCACCTACTAGAAGAATGCTGTTTCGCAGGACTGTGTCTTTATACTGTACTTAGAACTTTCATATTCATTGCTAGTGTTTATGTATGTTTGCAATACCTGTGCACCACCAAAGTATCGAACCTGAACTCTGAGCCACAGAGCTCCCAAGTATTCATTACAATGATACCTGGTGCCAGGTATATTAATTCAATTTATCAAAGTATTTTAAGTATGTATTTAGTGAGACCTCCATGTGCCAATTGCTTCGATTTCATGCATGTTATTGAAGTGTACTCGCATTGTGTCGTCTAGCCCGCTAACCCATGTGCTGGAAGGCCTGAGGTTGGCGAACTTAACCTGTCACACGTAACTGTTCAGCTTGCTGTAAGACCCACAGGTTGCCCCCAAAAGATTTTCCTTTTCTTTAATAACACTATAGCAAGCTCCAGGATAGCTAAAGACATTTTTTCCTGCCTTCCGCGAGTAAGGTATGATCATACTGTAATTTTATGTCGTTTTTAGTGTTTTCTCTTACAGGTTTTATGTGATTAATTATCTTGTAAATAACCAAAACGATATGTTGATTTTTGTGGCGACATGCAATAAATGAAGTAGGTCATTGGGACACCTGGTACACCGCGTCACTCCCGACACTAATCCTCACCACAGAGGAGAACACTCATTAGCACCGAGCATCGCTCCGCTTCATCAGAGAAAGAGGAAGAGAGAGGATATCCGCCTGAAGGGAGAGAGAGAACTACCGGCCGGCGTGCCACACGCCCAGCATTTCCAGCCGCCCCCGAAGCACAAAGGAGCGCAGATACAGCGGTCAAGCAGCCCAACATTAAGGGTCCTGCCTACCTTACTTCAATATATTTTTTTTCTTCTACACTGCTTCTCCTGCCTAGATCTTCGAGATGACGGGGCTTGTGCCTTTCTCTGCCGAACCTTCAAGATGAGACTTCATCACAATGAAGGGGGTGGAGGGGGGGGGGGCAATTGACGCATGCCGCTTATACCAATTGATTACAAATCATCTCACTGCAACCCTAGTGTACTAATTCTACATACGTGAGATTCAAACACCGTGCCATTTCGTACACGGAAGTAACAGTCTTCCACAATCCTGTAGGGCAGCCAGACACGCAGATACGAGGGATTGCAAAAGACAGCGGCGCATTAACCACCCCCCTCTTTACCGGTGCTGAGAGCTGACAAGCCATTAGCCACCTCGGGCCATACACGAGTGCCACCGAGAATACGCGAAGGCGAGAGATAACCAGAGGGTACTACCCCCACTCCGGCCTCGAACCTGAGGGACGTCACACGCGCTGTTTCGCTTATAAGGCCATGCGCGGCAGTCCTCGCGAGTTGTTCCTACAGTCTTCTTCGAGCAAATGGGTGCTGAAGTCTAGACTACTAAGAGACCTTCAACAGCCCTTCCAGAGGCTGTCGCCAACGACCTAACAGTCTTCAGCAGCCACCAGAGGCTGCCATCATTAACATCACCATAACAGCTCTGCAGCCCCACTACCGGACGCTCCAGCGACGCCAATAGCTACCAGAAGCTTTCTGTAGCATTATACATACCACACGTAATTCTTCTTTGTCTCCTACAGACACCCCCTATATAGAGTTATGTTTGTATTTAAGTAATTTTCGTGTGTTTTCACTTAACTTAGAACCAGGTCACCTACACCTGGCTACCATAGGATTACTTCCAACCACAGGTCTACCTGGCAAGAGAGCACGTGTCACCATGTTTAATAAGTTTTTAATAAACACTGCTTTGTTTCTCTTACCCTAGAGTCTCATTCATAGAGTAATCTGTCACCAGTTACTGGGAGAACCTCGAGTCGAGTACCGCCGACCAGACATGGGAAATTATTCTTATCCCGAAATTAGCTACGACTGGAGAGACCCCCTCAGGCGGCTCCAAGTTGAATACACCCCCATTAGATGGCCAGTTATTTTATTCCTACCAAGCATACACGTACTGGAGGGACAGAATAGACGAGCCACGACCACTAGCAACACTTCTCAATCAGGACGAGATGGTACATCTGAGTTGTATCCCTACCGGAGCACCTGGGTGATGGCGGGGGTATTTGCTTAGGTGCTTCGACCTGGCCTTGGTTGGGATCGCATAACCAGCGAGTCTTAGCAACCCACATGGCTCCAATGCTTCTGATCAGCCCGCAACAGTGGGGGATCTTCTGAAGCACCGGAGCTTGTGTTGGCAAGACTAATTTAGGGCTATTCGCATCCATGGTGCTCCTTTCGATGTTCTCAGTAATTACACCCTCTCTATGCCATTCAAGGTGAAGCACAGCGCAACGGGAGAGGAGCAAAGCGTTGAACGCCTTACTGCCAGACAGTTGGCCTAACCCTTCTCACGGGTAGCAGACGAGCTGAACGAAATCGTGCCGCCTTACTTCTGTCACTGGAACCACCTACTACAACTGACGTTAACCCAGCTACTTTCCCATCAGCACAGACGTGTATTCACCCGACCTGCCATCCACTGGTAAGAGAGTAAATGAATAAGACCGAGAACTGGCTAGGCATCTCCAATAGTAACTTCTGGAGCAGGGCATCCGAGGACTTGAACGGCAAGTTCTGTGTTGTGTCACGTCGTGACCTCGCTACCGCCCGAGCCGAAACGAGCAACGTAATCAGCTATATCCCGCTGCCCCTCGCACGCAAACCGACAAGGCACCAGATAGAACAAAGGCGTCCAGACTGAATGATGGCAAAGTTTGTCCTAAAGGACTGATTACGCAAGTCGTCACGAACAAGGTAGCACGAGTCACGACCGCACGAACAAATACAAAAAAAAAGTGATGTGGCAGATAGTCAATTACTGTATGTCGGAAGAATATCCTGCGCGGTTGGACTAATAAATGTAAAATAGCAGAAGTTCAAATCTGTACACAGTAATATTTACAAAGGCGTATATACACACAGTACCAAACATGCATATAAACACATTTTTCACCGCAGCGCTGCTCACTTTGTAACAATTAAAGAATTGTTGGTTAAAGCTTCACGATGCTATGAATGTAAACATGGCATGAATTCCATAGATAACTTGGTGCTTGGTGGACGTGAACACTACAACGGTGTGAATTCCAAACAAATAAACTTATGCAGGACTGTGCAGTAGAATGATCACTCAAAGTGACGCATCATCGCGTGCGCATGTTATCTGTGGTCGTAAATACACGTGATGGAAAGTAAACATGTTTTCGTTTATGGTGATAAATCCAAGAAATCTACTGGCCAACTTATGCATGCATTTGTATTTGAATATTCAAAAACACATCAAATATGTTTTAAGAAGCAACTATGCAACATAAAACAATAATAATTCATGAAAATACAATATTTGTACAATTAATGAGTTAAAGCTGAAATTCTCAAAAATCTCAATTTTTTTCATTTTTTATGTGAAAATTCTAGTTATTTTTCGCTTTATCGCATTTGCTAATTTTTCAGGTCTCTACTAATGCTATATTCGTATAAGAATCTTTCACTAGATTGGTTTTTTGAATGCTTTCCATCAACATAGATTACACAAACAAATCTAGAATTATTAACCAGCGGTTCCAACTGTGCATAACACCATTCCAATTGGCTCCTGGTTGATTTCCTCAGTCTACGTGACAACCTTCAACCCTCAAATTGTGTATATACAGAACTATTTCTATTTCCAGCTCGGTTAAATTACATCACAATCACACATTTCTTTTTCATTTGTACCAATCAGCATGATGGTATTGCTGAAAATTCCTTTTATCACCTTTATGGGAAGCAGACTAGCAGTTTTCCACATACAAGAAGGTACTCTCAAGTAACAAATATACAATGAACAACATTTATTACAGGGAAAAAAAATTTAATACAACAACATTTTTATATATAATTTTATTTTCATACTGCAGAAAAATTGACTTAATGAAAACGAGTATCACTGATACACTTACATAAAATATATATTTTTTTTATTTGTCTGTTATATAATTTCCGTAATATACGTATATATATATTTATATACTCTTAATTACTTGAGTTAGATCAATTTTCATTTTCAAAAGAACATCTAGAACCATCTTTAGACAAAAAATTAATTCGTAATGGACATCCCTGACATTCAATTGCCATGTTCAAAATACTTGGCTCACTGATGGTGTTAACACAATTCCTGGCCAACTTCAACACTGTAAAAATCACATGTATAATGATTGATGAAATATAATATTTGTTTTAACATATTAATAATACCTTTATAAAATACTCTGCTTTCCAACCATAAAAAAACTATTATAGGCAACATTAATAAAAAATCAACCATAAAACTACTGTGAATTTTCTTCAAAATAATTTAATACCTCTGTAACCATCATAGTAATATATACCATAATACATCTGATTAATTCTGTACAAATAATCCACTTAACACAGTAATCAATATTACAATATATAAAACTGTGGTCATTCAACCAAACTTTTCTTATCAATATTGTATATTCAGGAACAAACAGTTACGTAATGATGCAATGCAATCTGCAATGGCTTCAAAACTTTATGATCAAAAAATTAAGGCATTGAAGCAAACTCATGCATTACGTAATTTTTTCTTAAAGCTACCCTACGTCCCATCTTTAAGCGCAACAGTAAAAATAAAAACAAATTTTCTGGCAATTAATAATATTGGTTAAATGCACATTATGAAAGGTTTAGCACCGAATACATCACCTGCTGCACAACGGCATACATGATACTGAGAAACGTAACACCAGAAAATAATGAAATGCTCTTCAAAGAAAGGTCAGTAAGATAAGAACATATAAATTTAACATTCTTCTGTACAAATTCTAAATGTATCAGCCCACAAGTACAAATGACCAACACGGTAACATTTCTTCACGACCGTTGCCACCAAGATCAACTTCTATCGGTGACCCCTCGCATCCTCTACCCTTCACTTCACAACACACATTGGAATTAAAATTTGTTAAATACCCTGAATGCACAGTTCATTGCCCGTCACACATCGTAGAGCACGCACACAAAAAAAAACACCAGTTCAGTTTGACAACGCACGTCAGCTAACTCGTAGTCATCTTCCCCTATATGTACAGTACACACATCACAATACATGCATAAGCCCTGGTAAGCCACACGAGAATTGACAACAGTAAATTCCTTTGTGCCAAAGTACAAACTAGACTTTGAAGACGGGGTGGGGAAATAATTGATAGACGAAGAATTGTGACCACCACAACCATCTGACACAAGCTCATGCTTATTCTACAATATTTAAAATAGTAAATATATAAAATGGTATGTTTCATTTGCAGTGTAGGTAGGAAGAAGTTGGAAGTAGAGAGGTGAACACAGGCAAGCGTACGCTGGTTGGAAAGCAGCCTGGAAGAAGGTAATGGGCGCCAGGTGGGGAGGGCAACATCTAGTGTGAGGACACTGGCAGGATATGCTGCACGATGGCCGCCACCAGAACTGCGAACACTGTGAACCCTGCGAGGATCAGGAGCGCTGTCTGCTGGTCTGTCAATGGTTTCCACTCCGTCACCTGCACACAACAAACCCCATATCACTTCAACATTCACTTCAATAACACCTGTTTCACACATCAAGGGATCATAACAGAGTTGCCAGATGACTAGGTAATGATGTTGCAGCCTTAATGGTTATTGAAGAAAAATCCAAGTAAAAAATTATGAAGCACCTGTTTTTAAGGGGGAGGGAGGGGAGAAGATTGACGTGCAACGCATATATCTAATACTTCCTTTTTTTTTCTCCGTAAACTACGCACCGTGCCACGAGCCTACAAGTAATACAACCCTGAAAGGCAACAACCTAAGCCAACATTACGTCTCATATAATAAGGTGGATGCCTGGAGACTGCAATTCACCCGAAGAAAGGAAAAGACAATGCATCCAAAGAAAACTGCACCTGAGCTCCCGCAGCAGCATTTGGCTCCGCCTAGAGGGAGGGGCTACCCCCCACCACCCCCAAATGCAGGTGAATATATGTCTTTGTACCACCACAGAACTACATGTCACATTGTGAGTTAACATCAGCTGCTTGCCTTCACTCAAGTCATGCCAAGACTCTGCTTTATTTACACTCTACTGCTCTCCTCATAATAGACCTTCAGTTGATCTTCAGCTACCAATGTCAGACTTGTAGCTGCATGCGCTGCAGCCCCAAAAGAGTCGTCATACCCCACTTAACACTTGACATTGCTGTCAACCCACACCCTATTATAGGGATGGGATCCACGATACCGCAATACCTTGATACCCTCGATATTTTATAGTATCGAGTATCGCATGAGAACATCCAAAATTATCGAATTTCAACTAATTTCCTTGTGCCATAATTATGGTACAATCGCACTGCACTTTTTGGAATGTGTACGATAATTTTGAAAAACTGTGTACTTAGGACGTCCCCATGCACTCATAAAATTTGACCTAGGTCCATCGGTTCACAAGATACTGATAGCAACTTTCAAATGCGCACCATAATTATCTTGGCTGGTAGCAAGCATTCCAAAGCTTCCCGCTAGCATTCCAAAAGCATTTGCGGGTAGAGATAGGAGTGTACCATAATATACTATATTTTATTCATAGCATAAAATTAACACAGCTGTGAGCACCTCGAGGTGTTTAAAGGCAACCCATAAATACCACAATTATGATTTTGACAACATTTACTTTTATGGTATATATTTGAGGTACAACAAAAACAGATTGACAGTTGCGAGTTAGCGCCGATAGGCGCAAGTAAGCAACTTAGTTACTGTACAACCAATACATACCACAATTATATGCTGCACCAAAATTATTCATTAAATTCATTTTTATCCCATTAATCACTTTTATAGTATATATTTCAGGTACAATAAAAGCAAATAGAGAGTTGCGAGCAAGCAGTGTAATTCCAGTGTAATTGGCGTTTTTATATACTAGTTTCAGTGTGTGTCAGCGAAACTAGTAAAATGAGTAATTTTCTTGGCCAAGTTGTTTTGTTCATGACAATTTTAATTTGGCATCGAGAAAAGTATCTGTATTGAGTATTGTGAGAATATTTTGGTATAGAGTATCGAGAAAATGTAGTATTGACCCATCCCTACCCCATACCTCCCCTTGAGTTCCCTCAGGACACCCACTTAGCTTCAGTTAGAGTTTTGTTGTTATGACTGCTACCTAGTTGTTGCTCTATGCTCTTTTGCTTGCCCTTCAGACTAGGCTCTTCAAGCCTACAGGCACCTTCACCTGTCTTCGATTACCTTCCCAGAGTTAATCTGTGCTCTATATTAGTAAGAGAGTACAGGGCACAGTGTCTTATTCTGGAGAGAATACAACACGTTTCCAGTTTAACCGCAATTTAGACTTTCTTGAGTAAATTGAACTTAGTCATCCCCTGTAAGCATCACTCTAAAAAAGAAAGGCAGGGAACTGCAGATTAATACCGATTTTGTCAATCTTAGGGTAGGACTGCGGCCTGTCCCCTAAAAAGGACTAAGTATATCACAAGACGCAACCCATTAGACGGCCACCCATTAGCAAGAAACATGATAAAGAGGCTAGATTCCCCTTGTCAGCTAACCTACTACCTCCACAGTGTATAAACTTGCTGGAGGGAGTGCCAGGCCTGGTAAGGAAGGATCTACCCTTTCCGAATCACACACTAGCTAGGATTATTGTTGCTTGCCATCCCGTTGTGGACATGATCATAGAAGCTAATTCTTTGGTAAATGTCATTGACCCACAGAAAAGGTAGTAAGTGGAGCGATAGGAAGGCAGCTGCCATCCTCTCTAGCAAGCAAGCGTTGATTAAACTACCAGACCTAACCTTCAGCTACCTTATCCCCTGGTAACGAGTTCATGCCGCCTGCCAACTGTTGAGGCCTACCTCACAGTTACCCCTAGTCATCTGTTTACACCCCTGGTAAAGCTCCCCAGGGCTGTACACCTAGTGATAGAGATTCTATGCCTAGGCCTACCATTAAGACCTAGGTATCGAATGCATCCACGACCTAGACGCAGTTCCACCAGCCAGCACCAGTGGGCCAACAGCCTGCTGCAGCCGAACATGTCTCCCTGCCCAGCCGTCCAGCAGATGCTGTTGCCACCACCCAGTTGGGCCAGGAGGTCCCCCATCGGACCAAGGCCAATAAGCACCCATCAACCAGATACGCCAACATCCCGCATTCGCAAACCAGCTCTAGCACAGATCAACTTTGTGTCAAGCAGGTGGTCTACCTGCCCGGCACTATAAAGGCATCATATTTGCTAAGGCCATACATTGACATACCCTGCCACATTAGGTCTGTAAACACCTTTTACCAGAGTGCCTGATCTAGCACAAACTAAAAAACACCTTTTACTGAGGCGTTGACGTGTTTCTGCCCCATAGACGGTAGCGTGTCAAAAGTAGATGATTGGATATGCACACAGAATTAAAGCGGGTAAAGGAGGTGAAAGAGAAAGATCAGGCCAAAAATAGGTTACTTGTTAGATATAAGTTGTATTCCATCAGTAGTAAAGTTCAAATACATATATTTCCGACCTGTGCCCACTAATGTCTGATGGACAAGGGACCAAATTTGCCAAGCTGTTTGCGCAGGGCGACGAGATAACTGTAGAAGAGAAGGCGAAATTAACCCTGGTAAAACCAAGCCTGGCGCGGACGAGGCCCATGGCCAAACTCAAAACGAGAGGAGAAGACTCTGCGACAAGAGCTTCTGCCTGATATAATGAAAACACAAGTACTGACAATAGTAATGTACTACTAATAAGTTATATACTGTTACTGCTGAAGGTATGCAGTACAGCACATATGGCGAGACAGTGAGAGTTGCAAGTGATGCTCCTGTCAAAACTGCTCGCGAACTGCCAGTGAATTGCACCATTCTGAGGGCGTACATAAGAATAAATACCTAAATACCTGTGAGAGACGACATGTGCGAGAGGTGGCTGGAGGTGGCCACATGGAGAAGGAAGACTCCCCTGATGTGCGGCAGGGGTTGGTTGGGTGTGTGTGTGTATGTGCACGTGCGCACGCGTTTGTGGTGCCTGCCAGCCAGGGCAGGGCAGGGCAGGGCAAGGAGTTGACTTGCTTGTGAATATGGACGGTACAGAGTCTAAAAGAGTGGCGGTCGACGCTACGGTACACAAGGGGAGCAGTAGGGCTGAAGCATATGCAACAGCGCTTGTGGTGCATCAATCTCAACTCAACAGAATGCTCACAAATTAGTCCAAACAGCATTTCAGTATAAAATAATTGTGAGTATCTAATTTTGCTCACAAGACAGCAAAATGGAGTTATTGAAAAACACCTTTTTATATTATGACACACTTCATTATATTCCCAAACTTCATTTGGTACAGCAGATTTTAATCGGTAATATATTTTTATTTCTATCATGTCCAACAGAGCCTTAATGCATTATGGTGTGATAAATAGGAGATTAAATTGCAGGTTTTATAAAGTTAACTGCTGTGAAATTGCACCCACTACAATTCACATCTCAGTAATTTAATAACAATAAAGCGGGAAATTAGCAACTGTGCTTCACTCATGCCATTTTGAATGGCCTCAGAATATCCATATAGCCAACAGTGTTCTGTTGTCCAAATCATCGAGCCAAAAATTAAAGGAATGAAACAGTTACCATGCGTATTTGTAGAAAACAAAGATGGAGAGCAAACAAAATTTAAATAAACTTGGCACTCCACAATATTAACTCGCGTAATTTAAAAATGAACATGTACACAACATAACTACTCAAGTGTAAAAACATTAGTACTGCAATTAATTATTATGTCCAAGTTATGCTTTTACGCATAACTGCCTTCGGCAAGTGGCATGTCACGTTGCCATAGAGATTTTGGCAGGCTCTAGGCTAGTTGCGCCCTGGTGGCAGATATCTTTAATCATTGCGTGGAACGGGAGCTCAGCCAGTGTACAGTATTGGTAGAGTCCCTTTCCAGCAGGGAACAAAATCTGGTTCGGCTAGCAATACTTTACGCTTTGGAGGGATCACTCGTAACGGTATACCCGGGCGACTTTGACCTGCGGCTGTGCTGACTAAGGCTCACTCGCGGCACACTAGGGGCTGCCTCTGAAGTGGGTGTGCTGGTCAGCCTAAGTTTGGAGGTTCTGGCTGATGTCGAGGTACAGGGCTGGTGTGGCATTCCCCAAAACAAAAGGTTCACGAATCCAAGTGATGTTTCTTGGTTACTGAAATAGACTTGGACTACAGGATGATATCCCTCTGCGACCTTGATCGGTGGCTCGAAAGAGGTGGACTTGTAGGTTGGTAAAACTGGTCTGGAGTCAACGGAATTCTGCAGTCCGTTCCGTGAACAGAGGTGCTCGAGTCTGCCCAGGAGAGGGTTAAGCTCCAATGGATATTTAGAGGCAGTCTTCGACTGTTTCACTCTCTTGTGAACATCCTACAATGGGAAAAGGGCATAAGGAAAGACAATCTACAATCAGAGCTCGCAGAAGTGGAGCAGTTGACATGTAGGTAGTGTTGGCAGTGTGCGTATTGCATCTGTCAGCCAAGTGCCGTAACTCACTCTCAAACTCCGCACATGAGGTGCGGGCTTATTCGAGCTGCATATCACTGGCAGTAATCCCAGCACGAGGTTAGTTCCTTCTAAGGTTTGTCTCCCCAGACTCAGAGAAGTACCTCTTTCCGCACCACCAGAAGCACGGTAAGAAGATAAAAAGCCGACCTGAAGAGGATGGAGTACCTAATGTCGTGGCTCTACCGTTCACTACACTTGGTGCAGAGAATGGGTGACCTTCCAAGATTGTATTGTCATAGGTGTGTAGTGTATTAATGAGTTGAATAAAACCCCGATCACCTATTATTCCTCATATGGACCTGAGATATATTCGTCAGTGAGCTAAACTGGGTTTATTTCTTTTGACAGAAATAAACAGCGGTGGAGGTGGTGGTAGTGGTACTACCTCCTATCCACGTGAGCTTATGGAAGTTAAACACTCTAGATGAACACGGGTAAAGGTGACTTGCTTCTAGGCTAGCTGGGTACACAGTAAAAGTGGCTATGAAAATAACTGACTAACTAGCGCTACTACTGTTGTCCTGAAGGTACCAGTACGTGTCTCAGTGTTACGGCGACGTAACACACAAGACATAGGTTCTTCAGCAAAGATCAGGTGAGTATTAGAATCTTCGGCACCACAAGGGTGCAGTAAAGAGTTAAGTAGAGGTTAAGTCTTCGACACCACAAGGATGCGATGAAGACCAAGGTAGGAAATCTGATGGTTCCCACGGCACCAGGAGTGCGGTGAAGGAACAAGACAGATGTTAATTGCTTGAAAACTGGCCACGAGCCTTGGTGTGGCCCTCTATTTATACTCTCGCGGCAAAGGCGTGCCCCTTGATCGGCTTGCTTAGGCGGTTGTCTTCGAGAAGAGTAACAGCTGAGAAGAGCATGACCTAGATCCTCGCCATGTGATGTCGTTAGTGTGTGCTGGATCCAGACTCATGCCTCTGAGATCTAGTAGTGGCATCTAACAGCACGCTGCTGTACTTGGTTTATCTTGATGCATGCCTTCAGCTGCTCGGTCAATGAAAAATAAAGTCTGGTGTGGAGCATCCATCTTTTGCCTTAGGTAGATAAAACAATTCCTGACGTCCCGTTGTTGGTGGCGGCACATCAAACTCCGTTACCAATGCTCCAGGTTTGTGTGCACTGATGAGTACAAGTAGATTCAATAATATGTTGAAAGACGTCACGTGTCAGTATGTTTCACAATTTTGCTTAAATAATTTTTAATTTATTTTGCATTATTTATAATTTAAGTCAAGTAAGGTGCTGATGCGATCAAAAATGATTTTTAAGTCTTTTATAATGACGTGCATCTTTCTCTCGAGTTAAGTGGTTAGAGCCCTGACTGCCCTCCCAAGTTCAGTTGGTGATCCTACCACGGCATGTTCTCTACTGCTTTAGCCCGGTGGGTTGTGGTAGGTTCAATATGGGGGGATACCATCTGAGGGGATGGGAATTAAATCCCAGAGTGAGTTGAGCCGTGATTATCTTCCGTCCAGGAAGCACAATCTTTCTCACTGTAGGGTTGCCAAAATACGGGATGCCAGTTGTCCCGGGGGCACATGTCATGAGTGCAGTTTTTTAATCGATAGTGATGAGGGGTGGACAATCCCATTGGAGGGGTTGACATCCGCAGTGGTTGAGTCGGTCAGCATCCGGGAATATAATTTACCGGGAAAGAGACTACGTGGGGTTTTGGAATAACCTTTAGGCGGTAGCCTAACTTGAATACCATTCCCGGAAGCTAAACAGAGCATACATGCATTTGGGATATCTTTTCTCTGGTCTAGCAAGGGCAGTGTGACAACTGCGGCAGGCAAGGGAGTCTCTGGCTGAAGGTAGTTTATAAGTTACTGGTCTGACAACAGCCAACAGGTGCCCAAGATAACATCGAGTTCAGACTTGCGGTCAAGTGGGATGTACGGAGAAATTTGTCGTGGTGGAAATTCCAGGCTCACCAGTGTGGGCATGTCCTAACACTTAGTTTCTACTTGAGCATTAGCCAATCTTTGTAAGGCCCCGTCGCTCTTAACGTCAATTACGGCTCTGAACCCCAACTTTCCTATTGTGTATGGAAACCAACTTTCTGTCCTCCCTGCAGACATGCAGTCCTAGGGGTGTCTCTTTGGCACACATACCCACGGCACTGGCGGTGAGATACGCAGTCGGGAATTAGGCTACCACCGAAGGTAGGCGAGGGAGCGCCGGAAACCCAGGAGCAGCGGAATGTCTTTTCGGACTCAAATAGCCTTATTCAAGCCCCGTCTCCTGTGGAGTTCGGCAAGGCTCACGACTAACCCTCAGTGGGGTTTATTACACACAACAATCCTTCAATTTAGAATTACAATAAAACAAGTGAATCAGAAAATAATATTAAAGAAAAGGTGGTCAACGATTTTCAAATTTTACGTAATATTTAATGATTATGTTGAAAACAAAGTGGAATCCCTGTTGGATTATACACGCTAAATAATCAAGAATAATTATCTAATTAATTGAAACAGGTGAAGGTCAGCCTGTAATAGAACAATATTGAAATTCTCTCCCCCTACTTCTGCTTTAGGCAATTTACAGGGTAACCTACTGAGGGGTGGTTGTCCAGAGGGATGTCGCAACGACCTCTTACTGCAGAGTCAAAGGAGTGACTGGGAGAAAAGGGGTGCAGGAAGTGGACGTCCAGGTTACCTCTGGCGTGACGTGCCGGTCCTTTTAGTCGGCTGGTGCAGGTTGAGCCTGTTGCAGGCTGTAGGAGAGCAGAGAGAGGTCTTGGTCAGACCCAGGGAGTGCTTGCTAACCTATGAGGCCGGTGAGCCGGCGATCTCTGGCTAGAGGCAAGTCCATGTCTCCTTATATAGTTTAAAATCCCTGTATCAGCGATCTTCCGGGGTGCGGGCAATGATAGCCTTTCTCCGCAGGGGTTGGTCACCATAGGGTTGTGATGGCACTGCGTATTTCTTATCTCCCTTATCTGAGACAGCAACAAGTTTACAGCCTATGCTTGAGGCTTGGCGGTTGTGATATCGCAGGGCAGCTAAGGTGCTGCAATCCTGTGGTGTCTGTAGAAACTCCCTTCTCAGTTATCTTTGAGCAGTGGCTCGTTGGGTAAAACAATCTTGACTCAAAGGGGTGGCGATCGCATGTTGGAGTCTGGGCGGCCAGTACAATTCATAATTGAACACTAATTATTTTTGTGTCTGAGGCTGTCCAACGCATGGAGTCAATTCTATCGGCACATGAAGAGTAGTCTGCTACTGTTTGTAACGTGCCCCGAGCTCTTGCTAGCTAGTTTGTAGGACGAAGTCGCTTGTAGAATGTGCAGATGAGCTGCGCAGCAGTGTGGCATGCGTCAATAATATGCTACTTCTAAATATTCCTTAAGCCTAAATTAATTTTCAGATTGTTATTTAGATTTGTTTAGCATCAAATGCAATAATGTGTACTAACATAGTAAAAAACTATGAACAAGTGTTTTGTAAATCTGTAAAAAAACATCTTTACATGCTTTTTTACCTAGCTTGTAAAAGAGTGTGTAATTATAAAATTTAAAAAAAATTATTGGTGCAATGTGCACTTGTCAACAAAACCATTTGATTCAAAATTCAATTAGAATTCGCGAATATTTTAAACAGTTCACTTTGAATTCATTTGGAAATGAAATTTCCAGCATCGCCCACCCCTAAAAGATGCGGAACACAGGACACTGGAAAACCTGCCTATCATCTGCAACGTCTACTTTTCCAACAAGTGAAATGAAACCAGGACTGTAACTATCAGAGGCAGAAAAGCTAATCATATGATGACCATCTTTACTAAAGGCAGTTCATGTTAAAGTGAGAACTCTAGAAATCTACCTGTGAAAAAAAAAAAAACACCGCCCGCAACTGCGTATGTATAACCATGTGTATCACTATACAGACTGGGGATGAACACACACAGTTATGTTGGCAGTGAAATGTGAAAAGTAGTTCTATGAAATAATGCGGTATTGCAAGTGTAATATTTAAATTTATGGCTACATAAGTTGTTTGAAGTTTATTTTATACACTTTAAAGTAATTATTGGCGTAAAGATAATGGATTTACAGTAACTCATAATTATATTGTCTCACGTGATTGGCGCAACGGTCAAAACCAACAGTCCGTTGTGGTTCCTTCAAGCTTGATGCTTGGCTTTGCTTGTGTGGAGTTGTTGCGAAGCAAGCTACAAATTTGGAAACTGGAAGTTGTGTTTTAATATTTCTCATTTATTTTTCAGCTTATCTGCAATCAGCATTGTTTTATTATAGGTCGTATAGTGTTTAATTGTGTTGTAGTGATTTTGTGTAAAGTTATGAGTTCCAGCAAACTACGTACAAATATTCAGCGCCAGGATGACATTATAAATCTCGCCGAAAGTATTTATTCTTTAATTCGTCGAGGAGAGATGAGGCAGTGCAAGGTAATCAAACGAGTTGCAGAAATGATGAAAACTGCATCTGTCCGGAGGTAAATGTAAAAGAGTTTTGATGGTGTGTTTCCCCGAACAGTTTTTACGACATGTTTTCCCCGCTTATCCCAGTATGTTATTGAAGTATATCATTGAAAAAGAACAAGTATAAATCTACAGTTAGAAACGCGATATTATAAATGGAAAGTTAAATAACAATAGTGAAAGTAAATGAACGACACCAGAAACGCAACATTCATATATTCATGTAAGTTTGCAAATTACATGTTATATCCTAAGTTTGACAAATAATTTTAAAAGTTATCTGTACCTATCTACCCACGCCCATCTGTTTAATCTTTCTTTCAAATCTGTCTTGATAACTAGTGCAAATTTGGCAGTCAATAATTATACGTTAATTTGACACGTTTTGAAATCACAGTGTTATTTTGTAATGTAGACCTAACCTCACACTTGTGTTCATGTAGTTATTCATCCTAAGTTACAGTGTTAAGTTTTACTATTATTAACACAACATAAAAGTCGCAGTTTGATGCTACAGCAAAGGTGTTCCAAGATATAAACTATAAAATCTTGAAGCTGGTTTTGTTAACTATAGACCTATAGATGTGCTTGCTGCCGACATTCTTTCGTCATGCAAGTGTAGGCCTACTTGTTTTATTTGGTAATGCTTGCCATAATAAGAATTATAAAGTATTTACAATTAATTGTCAACAGTTAGACCTATAGAATAATTCCATGTTTAAATTTTGAAATGGATGTTCGACAAGACAACTTGTACCTTTTGAGAAATATCATCAATAATAGTATGCGTTGTCGAGTAGGCATAATTGTTTGTAATATCTGCCACTTTGGCAACAAAAATATTGTAGTAATTGAAATTTAATGTAACTGTAAATTACACACAATAGTCAACACCCCAGACTCCCAGAGCTCCTGTTTACTTGCGAGTGCATGTTTTGTAAAGGTTAGATTACATTACGCAGTGTATGTGTTAAATTAAGTATCTCTAAAGAAGCTGTACGAGCTAGATTTCAATAAGAGCCGGACTACAACTGACATACCAAATACATTCAGAGTTATAGAGATAAGCACGTACAAAACACAAAAGCACAGTGGCCTGTCTACAACTGATATAACGATAATAACATTAGTTTGTTTATGTTGCTACATTTGTACCAAAGAAATGAAGGTCTGTACATAGAGTTGGTAGTGGATTTTTCTAAAATAAATATTTTCAATTGCTCCGAGAGATTTTTTAAATGGTAAACTATTTTAATTCCAATTTATACTATAAACGTTACCTCAAAGCATTACAAAACTTCCGTGGTTGTGATTATCCATAAATAAACAAAAGAAAATATCTTCCCGAGGAATGAAGTCAAAATACACACTTTCTTCATTTGTAAATAAGTTTTTCAATTGATAACAAGTATAAGTGTCGGGGCTTCTGATTGGCTGTTTATTGACGCACAGCTATAGTAACAAGGAAAGTTAAACCAAGTGCTTATCGCTATTCACAGTAACTTGCCTGTACGTATTACTTTTATAATTTGTCCTTCACATTATCATTTTGCTGTCATTTGTGGATATGTATTGGTTTTACATTAATAATACGACATTTCTTTCAGCTTTGTGTGTGCACGCATGAACCATTTTTTGTAAGTATAGTAATTTTCTTTAAATACTTTTCTCATTAAGTTTTCAGTTTTGCTGCAGTCACTGTAATGAAGGAACCACGACAATGATGAGTGTCCATGAACTTTACCTGTACAATTTGTTTCTTGAGGTCTGTGTGGGTTTGACAAAAAAAAAATGTCGCACCCATTTAGACCACAAGAGACACCGGAAATGTGGCCATCGCCACATGCGCATTTCACTTAGCTATAAATAATATACTTTATTTTTAGAATTATTGTGTATAAATGAAGATGGTGCCAGTTGCAAGCCTGGTATACTCTTCTTTTACCACTTCCAATTCACAGTATAAATGTTCAGTTCTTTTTTGGAGGGTCACAGAAGGGTACGAATGCATACTAACGATGTAAAAAAAAAACTATATGTACATATACATAATATGCCTATGCTGAAATATATTTATCTCCATTTATAAAGGCGCATATAAAAGTATCCTTAAAATGTACATATACATGGAATTATTTTATATATTTTTCTTTATCATATACTGCCACGTTTGCGCAGTCACGTTAAGTTATTAGCACCAACTACTTCTGTGCCATGGTGAATTTGCTCGGCTCAGATCCCCTCGTCTTATCTCGCTGTTCTGGCTCCCTGCCTTTCCCTTTCCCCTTCATGAGTCATTTTTTGATTTGTCATTTTGTATTTAAGGCCTTGCATGGCCTCACTCTATCTACTTTATACACTTCAGACATCTGCTACGTTACGCTGCTACCTTACGCCTGCAGGATGTATGTTTTTCCTGATGGCTTAGTCGTACCTAACTTCAGTCAGCCAAGGCCAAACACAGCTACCATGTTTTAGAGCTGACGTTTTACTTGTCACGCTACAGAGCGATGGGATAATTAGAAAACGGTGAGTCAAGGGAAACATTAAGTTTGCGGTACAGTTTTTAAATGTTTGGTGATTTGTGTGATAAGTGGTGTTGTACCTTGGGTGTGCAGTAGTGCTAATCTACTTCAAAATCTGGATTTGCCTGCCCTCCCAAATTATTTTTCAGCTTAACTAATGTGTGTCCTTTTTTAACATGTCGTGATGGTCCTTGTTCACCACCAAAGTTTAATGTTTGCTTTTTCACAGTTTTTCAGGACTTCATCGCTAGGGCGTTCATTTTTAAATTGTTTGTTGAGTAAATTTTTTGTCTATCGGAGCTGTGGCGTGACCCAAACAAAATATATATATGCATGTGTGCGTGCATGTTATATACATCATATATGTTACGTGTTTTATATATAATATACACGTTACATTTAGCAGTCCTAAAATGTAAACATTGAGTTTATTAACATGTAGCAATCACATGGAAGTCACATGGTAATGTTTGTTTACATGTGGTGGAAGCATACATAATGGGCAAGAAAGTTGAATTTTAGCAGGGCTTTCAAAAGTTATCACTTTATCGTGAACTGCCTATATAGAAGAAGCAAAAGTGTTGCTGCCACAGCAGCAAGCAACGTACTCACCTGAGAGACAGAGTTCCTGGGCGTGGCAGGGGTTGCAGGGCCCACGGCGGATGTGGTGAATGCCGTAGAGGGGGACGCAGCACCCAGGATGTGGCCGCTTACTGCACAGCGCACGGGACACACCCTTACCAGGTACTCTGTCCCAGGCTCCAGGTCTGCCAGTTGTGCCTTAGCATCATCGCACACCTGCACCACTCTGTAGTCCTGGTCTCTGGGTCGCATCAGCTGCACTTGGTACATCACCGAGTCACCGCCCACTGGCTTGCACGCTGCCCACTCCACGCAACACCCTCGTTGCTGGATCTCCGTCACCTTCGGCGCTGCCAACACATAACCACTTCACTTTAGATCTATGATCACTATCAACAGCCTTCCTGTAAATCGAAATTACGACAATAACACGCTATTATTTTGTTTAAATTCTGCAATGTGCCTAACAATTTTTCTACCAGTAATTAAACACAGTAAAGTAACAACCGTACAAAAAAGTTAACATGGTTGGGACGAAGAAGGCTACGAGGAACAGGCTGACGCGCCACAAGTTCTGTAGTATACATACATTAAGCCACAGCCTCTTGTGTTCCCCTGGTGTACCCTAGCGCTGACCGCCGTCTCTCATTTTCCCTCTGCACCATTCCTATCCACAAATGAGTTAAATCCTTGCTGCGTGAGAGGCCGGCCATCATCACAATACCGTCCTTCAATCTGAGTGGGTGGACCCACACTCGCTTACCTCACCCTGACTGGCAGGCACCGAATGAGCACTCGCAGCGCATCAGAGTTGGCTTTCCATTTCATACTGCCAGCTCCAGCCACCTCTCGTTTGTCACATTTCTTTTCACCAGTATTTATTCCTATATACACGCCCTCCAGACGGGGCAGCTTTAAGGCAGTTTACAAGCAGTTCTGACTGGAGCATCATCTGCAAATCTTGCTCTCTCACCATGCTTACCATACAGTTTGCTTTCCGCAAATAAAAGTTTAACTTAGCAGTATAACATTACTATTGTCAGTACTTATGTTTCCAACACATCAGGCCAATGTTGTGGAGCCTACTCCTTCATTCCGAGTGTTGGCCACATGCCTTTCCTGCGCCGTACTTGATTTTACCAGGGTTTCACTCACCCTCACTTCTACCATTATCTCGTTGTGGCCCTGTGGTAAACTTGGTCCCTTGTCCATCAGATGTTAACAGGCACATGTCAGGGATATATTAATTCCAATTTATACTTACGGAAACAAACACATATCTACCAAGTAACCTATTTTTGGTCCGATCACTCTTTTGCTTTCACCTCCCGTTTCCTGCTTTGCCTACTGTGTGCATATCAAATCATTTGCTTCTAGATGCACGCCCAATCACCACGATAGTGTCGAACCGAAGTCCCCACTGAAGTTCACTCCTACCTCCTGTCAAAGATTGGTTAGCTGGTTGCTGTCTGGTAGTGCCACCCTTCTAGCGCCTCTGTGACAAGGGGGGAGAGAACCTTTCTCGAAGGCGTCTGAGGCTTGAGAAGAACAAACTTGTTCAGAGTATTACGACTATCAGGCTACAAACTTTTAACACCGTTTACTTGACAGCCGCGGAGTTCTCACGTGGGAACGCTGTGAACCCAGAGGGGCAGTTGGGGTCAGTAGCAGGTAGCGCCGCTCACTCAACTTCTCACAGAGAGGAATCAGGAGGCTCTCTCTACAAGCTGCTATAGGCCGGAGTAACATCCTTGTGCTGAACGAGCGATACTACTCCGGCCAGAAAAGGCTGCCAAGATCGCAAGTACCCAGGCTATGCGATTTGGTGAACCAGAACCTAATGCCTCCAGTGTGCACATGGAAGAGCGCAAAATGGCCACTATCTTGCAATGGGCCACGTGCATCTCTGAGCACAGCAGGAATTCAGTACCTGCAGCATCAATGTCAAAAAAAACCTGGTACAACCTACACCAGTGTCACCTCTTTCCACCACGCCCTCAAAACGGGCTTCACCTGCAATTACAAGGCCTACGGGGGCCAAGGCAGCCCTCATTTCACACCGCTTGGCTTGCTACGTCACATACTGTCCCCGTCAGGACATATTCCATGACAGCCCTCTGCCCAGCTCCACCGCCCTCCGTTCAAAAGGTTATCGAACTGCCAGCCTGGACCTCTGGACCCCAAAAGTAATAAGGTAATAAATCTTGTTAAGGAGGCCCCGTTTCTCTGGTCTCTAAGGGGATACTGGGCCTGTATGCTTCCATGTCACCCCATTGAGAGTAAATAAGGCATTAAGGCTTTTCTACTCAAGGACAAATGTGTGTTACCAAGGCAAACCTGAGAATAGGTGTGATGAAATGCAAGTGGGACTGGCAGAGAAAATAAAGACTGAAAAAATTGGAGCCCCCTTGCAGCCTTGATATCTTGCCCCACACCTGCCAACACGTAACTGCAGTGTGTGAAGTTTAATCGCCACTGAAAAATTCCAGACCACCCCTTATAGCACCTGGAAGTGAACAGAACGCTCCATCCACGAGAAGCTTGTACCACCCACCAAGCCAACCAACCATGTTATCACTGTTTTATATAAGCCCACTATTTTTCTGACTAAAAATTTTCAACGTATGTTCTTTGACAGACAGTTGATGTGTGCCGGGTTATCTAGCAGTGTGCACAGTCACAATGGTTTTGGTTTGCGTGAGACCAAACACGCAGGGGAATGGTTACTATTGGTTCAGCTGACGTTTTGTGCCAGCCACACTTGCTGGACACGTCTGTTGGCGACTGGGAGCAAAATTGTCCATTACTAATGCGGTAACAGTCTTTCGTGAAGGCGGAATGGCTACCGGTGTGACTGGTTGGCGGAATGTGTTTGTTATATGACATATCTGTCTTACTCAAAGAGTGCTTCGGACGAAGACGGCATAGCTGGTGCAGGCTGGCTGGAACTGGCAACGCTGGCAGTAGGATGAAGGACTTTGATACCATGTTGGGCAACACAGTACCGTCGATTCCAAGCTGTTGACTCCAGGCTCCAGAACCTAGGGTTGGCCACCCCTTACCTTGCCTGCACCTCTAACAGAAGGGTTAGTGCAGCACTATCTCAATTAGCTTGCCTACTAAGAGTAGGAGGGGCTAGTACCCACAATCGATTGGTGTCGATACAGGCTGTCATTTGCTCCTACCTCCGTTGGCTGTGCCTAACCCTAAAAGCCATAGAAGTTGGGTTGCCACTTAATGATAGTTAATGTCCACCGTGAACACAAGACAGTGCCCTATCTTAGTGTACTTCCAGCAGTGGCTGCCGACATTAGCTCGGTGCTCCAGAAAGTGCACCTCCTGCCACATGCACATAGTAGCAGTTTATGGCTATTACACTGTTTTTAAACTTCGTGCACTTACTGGCGATCTTCGGTTTCACCTTGCAACGGGACTCTCCTTTGGACGAAGGGCAGCGTGCAGAGGGTATGGCCACATATACCTGGTTGTGGGTCTCCATGGCGATTCCCAGTACTGGCCAGGCATGTGGGCGGCCTTGCAGTACGCGGGGGCATCAGGAGTCGTGGAGCAGCCTGGGGCATCGTGGCATCCGCTTCTGTCGCAACAAAGTAGGAGGGCATTTGATCAAGGGACGTTGAGGCAGTGCGGGGGCGTGACAAACCTTCCACCCCGACTGCACGGGTTCCTACCTATAGGGCAGAATGTTTCTCTGACAAGGCAGTGCAGGGGAGAAAGATCTCCACCCCGACTGCGGGCAGCACAGCTCATCATGGTACCAGGTCAGGGCGGCATCGACGGTCTCGGTGGCCAGGTCCTGGGGCAAGGCAGTGGAAGGGAGATTCACGTCGACCTCCACTGTGGGTGACGTGCCTTTTGAGGGGTAGTGGGTGGCATCAATGTTCTCGACGGAAGCAGCTTCTCGCATACCAAAATGGTGGGGCGGAGCACTTCCAATGTGGCAGCTCGACATCCGGGTCTGCGGATATTCCTGCATCACAGGACCTGGGGACGGAGTACGTCTGGTGCAGCTCGATTCCACGGGTAGCAGAGATTCCTGTGTAACAGGTGGCTGGGACAGAGCACTCTTGTCCAAGTTCGACGTCCAAGCTGGTGGGAGTTCCTGCGTGCCAGAATCTTGAGGCGGAGCACTTCAGGCATGGTAGTTTGACGTCCAGATGGGCGGTTCTTCCTGCGTGGCAGTGGGTTGAGGTGGAGCACTCTCTTCGGAGCTCGACGTCCCAGGTTCCGGTGGTCTAATGGCATCTCTTAATTCATCTTTGGAGCCAAATGTCAACTTCATTGAAGTAAGAATGACCTTGATCTCTGGCTTCGGACTCGTACCAGGAGTGGTAGGTGCTTGTTCTGGGTCCGCGGCGTGCTCGACTGTTGGCGGCCCAGTGGAGGGTATGGTAACCTCCCAGCGTCAGAAACCGGCTTTGGGAATTCTCAGACGTCCTGAATTTCTGACTTGGGAGTTGTACCAGGTGGGAAGGAAGGTGCTCGGATTGCTCCCATCTCCTTCACCATTGGTGGTTCAGATCTCTCGGTCGATCCAACTTGACCAGAGAGGTGTTTGGCTATCTTCTCTATCTCTGGGACTTCGCCAAGACATTTTGGTCCAGCTAAGGGTGGCCCGGTCAGGTGTGACAATGACTCGGGGGCCATAGCTGGTCGACATCGAGGGCAGGGATCTAACGGAGACTGCCCCTCGGCGTGGTTGCATCTCTACTCTCGCAGGTGGAGAATAGGATGGCTCCCTGCCAGGTTCCGGGGTTCGGGCCGCTTCATTGGCCTAGGTTCGACTTCGGGAGTTGCCTTGCAAGTCGGGTGCCTCGAAAGTTCTTGTTTTGGGGACTCTTCGGACTGAGGTCACGCATGACATTGACAGGTTCTTCAGGCCTGACTTCTAGTCAGGTGATTTACATGGGCTGGCTGGTTCATGTCTATCACTAACTGTTGAAGGCAGATCGGAGTACTGGGAGGGGCAGCAATCGGTTGGCTGCCTTCCCAGTTAATGAGGGTTCCTCCGTCTCTTCCCAGTTGAAGGCGACGTTCTCCATAGTTGAGGACGCAGTGCTGTTGAAGTAGCCATGGTTGCCCCAGAATCATGGATTCCCTATATGGGGCGTAGCTATAAAATTAACATGGGATGTCTTATTCTGTATCCCGATCAATAACTTTATGCTTCCTTCAACCTGAAGGCAGTGATCCGGTTGTGCAAGTCTGACCTTACTTTTAACGGGGGTCAGTTGGGCTCGTTGGTGGGGTGCGAGTAGATAGATCATTATAAAATTTCCCATGGCAGGCCAAGTCTAGCACTGCCACAGTGTTTCCTTTATTAAGGCGCACCTCTAAACAGGGCATTCCAGGAAAATCAAACTCCTTTGTTAAATTTTGAATTGAGATTGGGGGTTCTCCCTCTTGTTATGGTTCTAAATTCGCCCTCTCTTTCTTCGTGGGGCAGTCTCTGTTGTGATGCCGGCCGGCGCGATCCAGACACTTTGGCGACATCTGGTGCGGGAAGGGGAAGTCAAGGTCGGGGTTTCAGGCGGCGTAGGGGCGGGCATGTGGCCTGTCAGTGTTCTCCCCTCCTTCCCCTTGTCTGCCAGCCTACAGTCAAGCTTGGCTTGCTCCGCATAATTTCGCTCTGTTTCCCGTGAGTGTTCTATCAGCTTTGCTATTGATTGACCGTGGCTTCAGGGCTTGTAGATAATAACGCACCTTCAGTAATAGCATTCAAGCTATGAGCGTATGCAATTTTCTTTGTCGTTCTCTGCTGGAAAGAGGTGGTGGTAAATCCATACCTTGTTTCATATAAACAATTCAGCCTCTTCATCCAGGTCCTGGGTCTGACTATAAAACTGCGTTGTTAGTCTAGCCAATACCTCCTTACCCGTGAATTCCGCCGCTATCCGGTTACTGAACTGCTTCCAGTCCGTCAAAAATTCTCCATATCTTTCCCACCATGTGAGGGCCAGGCCCTTCAAATGCAGTTGGACCCGGTCCACCCATTGTTTCGGTGGCAGATCCGTTATTTTGAATTCTTTTTTGCATTCCTGCATGAATGCAACTGGGTCTTCATGTGGGTGACCTGCAAAGTCGGTTATTTGAATATAGTCATCTCTACTGGTAGCTGGGTGGCCAGGTGCCGTTCCAGGTTGGATATATATCCGGGAAGGCTTGAATCTGCAGGAGTAAGAGACGCGTTTCCTTTGGCATCTCTCGCACTGGTAGGCCATCCTGGGCATAGAGAGGCGTTCGTCGGGCCACCCTATGCATAGGTGGTGATAGGGTTCACTGCACGTCGTGCACCTTATGCGGTTTATGCCTCGACCAGGGCATGTAACTTTGTTACAGAAACTTGTTGGCTGTTGCCTGCAAGCGATACAACGGTACCCTAAACCATCTATTGCTCGGGTCTCTTCAGGCCAGACTATGCAGGCATAATGAAAGTGTGTTGCAGTAGGTGAATTCTATCCTTAGTGTGATGGCCTGGGCAGTTGGCACGGCTACACTGTAGGTTGGATATGTTGGGTTCATTGTTGGAGTTCTCGCCAGTGGCAGCGTTGACTTCGGCATCTGACATGGTAGCGGTTAAGGGTGCCACGGGGTGTTTTGAAAACTCCCCAAAGTCCGCTCGACTGATTGTTGTTGACCCTTAGTTCTCAGGGTATGGTTGGTCTAGTTAGTGCAGTTCACTGCATACAGCTTTTCATCTGACGCCTCACATTGAGCACCAGAAAATCTCTTGACGCGTAACCGGTTAGAAGAATAGTCACAACAGTTGAGGATTATGTCTGCTAGACCAAAAGCGGGGTGAATGTGTATGCACAGGGATACAAATAATACCACAACCGGAGCAGTCGATAATGACTCGTGCCCGAGTTGGGCGAACGAACTAAGTACAAGTTATAGTGTAAGATAGTGTAAGTTGGTTTTAGCTTGCTGACCAGGCTCTGTAAAGTCTCCACTGATCCCCCACGCTAGGCGGACTGATCAGAGATGGGGAGCCGTTTGGGTCACAAATGCCGCCACTGGATGTGTTTATGTTGTGATAGTTTGGAAAGCAACTGATGGCCATCTAATGAGTGTGTAAAAATATGACGGACCCCTGAAAGGTGCTCGTGGCTGCAGTTAATTCAGTACTTATAAATTCCCCGGTCCTTGTCAAAGGTGTACGTAGCAACCTGTATCTAGCATTACACAGACAGATAGTCTAAGAAATAAAAGCTGAGAGGTAGGAAATAACAGTATGTTTATTGAAGTCTCAATAAACATCCGACGCGTGCTACCTCCTACCAGGCAATTGAGTGCTGAAGGTTACTATGCTGGCCAGGTGTAGGCAACCTGGTTCTAATAAAGACGTCTTGAGGAGACAAAGTAAATTTAACATGTTGGTAAGCCTGTTTTCTAGTTGTCGGGTTGACTGGTCGTCGACGGTGAAGTAGCAGCAGGGGGCATACTCATTGCTTTGAAGATCACGTGCGGTCCCAGTAATAGCAACAGTGCTGTGGGATAATGCAAGAAATGGAACAAGAATGACTGCTCGTGCCCGACAGCATCCAGAATTATATAGTGGAAGCTTGGAGGCTGCCGGCGCGGGGGAGGTATGATGTCCTCCGGCCCTGGTTGGCGTAGAATACTTGGTCAGCAATTCTGCTTCGTGTCTCGCCGTAGACGCTCAGCCTTGCCCAAGGTCTGGGCAGCTTGTAAGCTCTCAGTGCGGGGAAGGGAGGGGCAGCATGCCTGCCACGTTGTGTATCCTCCAGGTGAGAAGGATTTGCTCACAGTTCCCATTGCCAGTAGGGTAGGCAACGTATCACCCACTTCTGTAGTGGTGGAAGAGGTACTCTAGGCAAGGAGTTGTAATCTTATTAGATGCATAAGCGGAATGCATCTATTGTGTTAAACCCTGTTGGAATAAATATTGAATAGAAGGACCAACCATTCCAACACACATAGCGTAAATTCAAGCACTCAACTCATGTCGCTTATTTTTTGTAAGTAGTGACAGTGGCAAACATGCATATAAATAATAGGCCTACCATAACGTTTATTCTGCTCATAATCTTATGCACTGCTACTTATTGTTTTCTAGGTTTATTTCATTATTTATATAAATTTATCTGGCTGGGCTTAGAATTTTGTTGGGATTGTAGCAAACATTCAAATCACAGCAACGTAAGCACGTTACACAATTGTTTCAAACATTTAGGACAAAAGTACATTGTTCATGGTTAAAACTTATAAATTTTGCATGTCCAATATTTGCAATCAAATACACACTGGGCTAGCATAACAACCACGACGCAGCCACAACCCTTTCACATGCAGCAGTCACGACACACGTTACAGTATATTTACTCCTGCCGTGGAAAAACAGATTTGTATCTTCATCTTAACTTATCTAGGTAGGTTTTAAAAAAACATGTACAACTGTGATGTTTTAATTTGAAGCATTTTTCACAAGAAGAGAAATTAACACAACAGCAACAACACGCCATATCATGGCTTGCCACTTGGGCCAATTTAGGATTTGGAACCATCCTTCCTTCGCATTTAAATATATTATAAGTATTCAAACATTAAAATTTCTTTTCAGTTGTAAATTACAAATTCTAAAAACATTATTTAGCTGTTAAAAGTATAAAATATGCTAAAATTGAAAACATGAGACAAAGAGAGAGCAGCAAGCTCTGCTCAGCCGACAGTTTCTTCCTCTGTCGAAAAAACAAACACCATGTCACTAGGGCCTACGCATGATATTCTGCGGTTATTTTATTCTGTAACAATGAAATATGTTTTCATTGGGGCTATTTAAATATTTCAACAGACAATGTTTAATGTACAACTAGCATACCAAAAGACTTGGTTAAAACAATATTTAACTGTGAACCATTTCTTACTAGCTGTTGCCAAAACATCTCTGCTCTCACTGTTTTTAATTCTTATTGAATATGTAATAAATGTCACAATTTATAGAAGATACTATGGTAAAGTATCAATTTCAAAAATATAATCCTTGTTAAGTTAATCAGTATTATATACTTGTGGTATAAAAGTTATTTAAAAAACAGGTTAAAATATTACCCCTAGGGTGATTTTTCAAATGTTCGTTTCAAAACATTCAAAGAAACCGTGAATATACTATAACAGCTAAGAGAGTGGAAATTGTAACACCTAAACCAAATGAGGCAGAAAAAATTAGTTTCGGACTATTATACTACGCAAGTATTACTTAATCACAGACTACTTCGGTCAGGTTATATACATGATCGTGAAACTTCTTTGACAGATTCACACAATGAAAGATTTTAAAAATCTTTTTCATATTCTGCTGTTAAACAATTACAGTTTCACATACAAGACAGGCATTGCCATAAAAAATGTTTATCTGAAGTTCAAGTCTGGTATGACCGACTAGTATACTCAAACACTGTCGCAAGTTATTTAATCACAAATATTGTATAGCCACAACACCTTTAGGAGGGGCTGGGGGAGTTATCGTGGTGGCATACTCCTGGACATCACTGAAGTCTCCTTGGCCGGCGTCATTGACAGCTGCAATGCGGAACCTGTATGACGTGAGTTCCTGAAGCCGATTCACCTTGCACGATAGGCTTGTGCCCTGGTAGACCATCTGAAACCTTCAGCAGAAACCAAGGACTACGTCAAAAGGCATTCAGAACATATAGCTACATTCCCATATCTATCTAACATGTATGAAAACATTCCAAGTACATCAAAATGTCATGTGAAATACCTGAATGAATTTCAAAGCAGGAACAGCCACACAATTTTTCAACACACACTTGAAATCTCCATGTAATTTACATCATGCCAGGCCTGCCATTTTAATGGATTTTATCAGTTTTTACGGAAGTTTAACTCTAGAAACAAAAAAAAAAAAGTATGCACATTTTTTTTCTTTCCTGGGCACATGCAGCATTAGCAGCACCCACAGCAATGTGTGAGAGTTTCACTGACGCATTTGTTCTGAAAGATTCCTACAACAGAGGTGAATAATTAAACAAAATATTTTGGACATACGCAATTGCTTCAATAGTGTAGGTCCAAAATATTTTGCTTAATTATTCACTGGTGCAGGTATACAATTATAAACATATTTATGTTCCTGGCTGTATGATTACATGCAAAGGCCATGCCCATTACAGAAAAGAACCTTTGCTGCGAATTGCAGTTTTTACACCTGCAATCCGAATTTGGTGACTGTATTTGGCATTTAGCATTGATATCACAATGGTGAGAATTCAAAAATTATCGCAGATACAGTCGTCGTATAAACAGAAGTATAAGTGTGAGTGGAGAAAATAATTACCATAGTTTTTATATTACAAACAAAAATAACTACATTAAATATGTAAACGTCCTTCATAACCAATTTTTCCCCTATAATTTGCCACTTTTTTTCATTCCAATGATTTTACAGGATTTCACCCAATTATTCCAGGATTTTACAGGATTTTTATATATATAGGAACCAGGATTTCAGCTTCAGAGCTGGTGGCAGCCCTGGATTATGCCCTTTGCTAATCTCTCCCATGCACGTTAGGAACCATTTCTTTCTAATAAGCAATTTTTTTCTAACTGGTTCCAAAATAAATACAGTAGTATCTCACTGTTACAACGACTTTTTACTATGACCACCTATCCTTTACAACACATTTGTGAGGAACTGTAAAAAATTTGGGTTAAAAAAATTGAAAATTTAAGGAAAATTGGTTTGAAAATAAGTTTGTTGCAATTTTTTGTTACTGCATCTAACATTTCTCATTGATAGCACTTTACTGCAAGCAATGCACTTCTAAAGATAGATAGATATCCTATCTAGGCTCTCAACACTAGTCCACTTATCATTGTCATGCACTTGTCTTGTCATTGTGATCTCCCTTGTGGGTATACTACCTCGGGTCCAGAGGTCTGCAAGCAGAGCCTGATCTAGTCTACTAAAAAGTTCCAAAACCTCAAGCCCAAGTTCAAACTTGTTAATAACTTTAAAAAATTATGATTTATAACTAAAATATTATTAGTGTTTTCAAGTTTAGAAGAAGAATTTTAACTGTACCATGCCTACCATTTAAAATATTGTTTTATTAATAAATAAAGTCTTTGCTAGCAAACATTCAACAAACTGTATTGTCAGGTGCTGCATCTTAGGTGCATTTGAAACATGGTTTTAGGCTAATTTATTTATTAATAAGCGTTCATATTGTCATTTCCGGGGACTCCATTAACTGAGACATGCCTACATTTTAAATATCTATGTTTCACAGACTTATTAGTTGTTGACTGAATGACCTGAGGATATAAAATATAAAATTTTTCGAGCCTGAAAAATATTTACAGCCAAGCTTGAACTGCAAGAAGGCAGACTCGGATTTTCTGATTTTATGAGGCCTCATAGTTCCTGAGAATGGCCTCGTGAATTTGCTGACCTCATAAAATTGTTGCAGGCCGGTCTTTACCCTTCAAAAACCCAAAAATTGTGTTTAAAGTGCATTTGTGTATTTAAGATTTTTATTATCGGTCATAAAAATAGATTTTTTTAGTAAATATTAATTTTTTGAATAACATGTAGAAACCTTCAGTGTTACCCCAGCATGTTGATACAAACTCCCGTCACAAAAATAAGCAAATGCCTCGTGCTGAGTCACTTAGTGTGTACAAAGTTCATTTTTAGTAATTTCTTGCAGAAAAATCACGCAAGTTATTAATAAAATACTAATTATGCAGTATAATACACTGCTTGTTAAAATGTGTAAGGCTATGCCTAAAAGAATTAATTTAACAAAATGTGAATTTAAACAAAGTCACTAAACATTTAAATTACATGCTGTAACTAAGCCGAAAGTTACTATGGACTATGTTACTAAGTTACTATGCATCACTAAAGCACCTTTGGCATTTTTAGAACGAGAGAGTAACATATTGATATACAATGATAACAGGACAGATAACAATTCCGATACAGATGTATTGGCAGATAAACCCAAAATTGCTCTCTCTTACAATTGACCACCATGGTCCAACCAAATCATTTCATCAAACCAAATGATTTAATTCTCATGGAAATTACCGCAACTTGGTTATCTTGCAGGACATGTTTTCACAGACAAAGTATTTATATTTATACAAATAAAAAACAATAAAAAAAATTTTTTTAATCTATTATTGACACGTTCATTAAGGTATACACCATTCACTGTAAAGTGAGGACTTTTGGAAGCCCTCTCTTTCGGAATAATGGTCAATAAGTATATTTTATTTTAGCCATAGATGTTAACTTCCAAGTGCTGTGGAATATACACAATGTGTTTACTACTTACATGGCAATATTTATTTGAAAAGTTGGTTAAAGGATAAAAAAGTGGCTGAAAGGAAAAAGTAACTAAGGCCTCAAAAGTGCTCACTTTACTGTGAACAGCCTATACCTTAATGAATACAAATATGGCTGGCTAGCGTACTGCTACACATTTACGTCAATAAATGCTGTACCTGGTGAAATTCGTAAAATATAAAGTAATTCAACTTATAACAATGGTATCCCCCAGAATCATGACTGAGCCACCGGCCAAGCCGCGAGCCCACCCTCTGTGGTCAAGTAGTTCGAAAGCATACCGAGGGATGGCGCCACCAACACTCCAGCCAGCAGCCGACAACACTTGACTCTGCCCACCAGCAAACGACTTGACCGCCCGCAGCCCAGACGAGGGCAGGCCGACAGAATATATACCTGCATGTGGCCACGTCAGTGTGTGTCTGCTCTTCCAAGAGCAGCACACCTCTGATAGCTCACTCCACCACCTTGTGTGCTGAAGCTCTATACAAACCTCAACATCGTCAAGACTTACCAGAAGCTCAAACTGCTGCACCAACGCCTTCCACACCTCCTAGAAACTTTGCACCAGCAGACCCTGAGAAAGTTGTCAACCCTCCTTGTCAACCTCCGGTAACGACAATACACCCCGCTGCCATTCTGGTAGTGGGCTCCCCAAGTCCCTTCAGGACACAGTACAGAATGAAGCACACATTTTAAGCCACTGGGTACAGTGACGCAATGTCCGCTGTACCAAGGAAGGGAAATTGTTGGGCCCAGTCTGACATGGGCGGAGCGAGAAATAAATCATCTGTATCCCTTCACTATGTATGTTGCTAAACATGAAGATGAATAAAATACAACCTAAGCTTCGACAGGAATCACACACAGGTTCATTCGCTAACTCTGCAGAGAGGAGTGGGTATTCCCCACGCTGGCAGGAAATGCTTGTTTAACTAACCTGCGAGCATTTTAACAGGTTGAAAGCTTGGGGATTACAACCCCTCGGCTTAACTTCACTTCCAATTATATTGCGTACACAGATTTCACGTTAGCAGAGGAGGTGGCCTTCAAGTAAATATTCAACGTCATAATCGTTGGGATCATACCCCAAAGAGGAGTTACTCTCGATTGGGCAATTTGGTGTTATATAGAACGGACCATGTTGATTTGTGAGTGGGAACGTAGTCTAGTGAAACTGACACTGCAACCCTCCGTCTCTACCTGTTGTCCGCTTGGCGCCTGCACTCACTCTGCTACTGGTGGCTGCTGAGTTGCGGCCAGTGGCTGAACAGCGGCCAATGTTGGCTGCGGCGGAGCAGTGCAGGTCCTGTTGGTGAGTATCTGGGACGGGCGTAGAAGAATGGCAGTGTACAAGCCTAATAGGATTTCTCAGTCGATTCCCACAACTTCAAGGTTACAATGGAATATTAATCAATATTCAGATGAGATATGATGCCCTATATGTGTGGGAGGTGCTTATTCTCTGTGTCTGGGAAAGGAATATTGTTAATTTCTGTCTGAAGTTTCTTTAAGGTCTGCTTCAATTTATACCTCTTGCCACTTGTATGTGGGCGCGGCATAAAGCAGTGAATAAAAGTCAACAGATTAAAATAACTTACCTATAATTGAGGGAAAGTTGGTAAAGTAACAAGCGGGCTAGCGTGTACTTCTAAGAGCACGTCTGGCCATGTCACTTCCACTGTGTCCCACTCGCTTAGCCATTTGCCAGCAGAGCATGAGTTACAGAGTCTGGGCAGTTTCTGTGACTAACAATGCTCCTAGGAGAGGGAGAGGGAGAGCAAGAGAGCGAGAGAGCAAGCGAGAGAGCGAGAGAGAGCAAGAGAGAGCAAGAGAGAGCAAGAGAGAGCAAGAGAGAGCAAGAGAGAGAGCGAGAGAGGGAGCGAGAGAGCAAGAGAGGGAGCGAGAGAGGGAGCGAGACAGCAAGAGAGGGAGCAAGAGAGCAAGAGAGAGAACAAGAGAGAGAGCGAGAGAGCAAGAGAGAGAACAAGAGAGAGAGCGAGAGAACAAGAGAGAGAGAGGATGCTAGGTCGCCATGCTCGTTGCTATAGGTAACCACATCCCCTCTCGGAGGTGAAATAGCAAGCCAGTCTTGCACCACACTGCACGGTCGCAGTGTCGACAGACGTGTTGGGAAGACAAGACAAGACATCAGACAGCATGCCACAGAGCATTTATAAACGGCAGCACGCGTGACGTATTTCACATCCAGTTACTAGATGTTTGCATAAACAACCAGCTTAAAAATGATAGTTGCGGGAAATATTACGTGAAGGGACCCAAAATATACTTTGATGCTCCATGTGATAAACGATACAAGCAGTTTATGTTAACATTATTTACATAGGGATTTCGGCCGGGACCACAAAAAATTGTTGGTGGATGCAGTTTATCGATATATACGTTAACGATACATTGAGAGTCGACTGTATTACAGTTTGTTGGGAACAATATAACAAACAGCAAAATCAACAAAAACTAAAAAATTAACTTCCAGAGCAATTACGGTTTATTAAGCCCTTCTATTGTAAATGACATCACATCAAGTTTTCAAAAAAGTGTATAACTTACTCGCGAGAGCGGGGACCCTCCATCTCGACAACATAGCGGGTGAAGTCAGAGTTCTTGCCATCGCCCCACTTCAGTTTCAGGTAGTTGTGGTAGGCATTAACGAGCTCGAGCTTTGGTGGTGGAGGGGGCGTGCGCAAGGTGGTCGCACGCAACACAGGTGAGAATGGGCCGGGACCAACGCTATTCACTGCTTGGACTCGCAACCTGCAACAGCATCACATACATACCTTACGTACCACATCCACTCCCAGCACAACAACCATATTGGACCTGGTTCATGAAAGCCATGCTTGGACGTTCCTAACTGCCCATCATGCAACTCTCCATCACATGAAAATTATAACACTGCTATGGCTGTTCTGGAACAATTAAATCCTTGCAGATATCCTCAAAAAACTGCTTTATGATGCCAAGAAGATACTCAATACTGAAATATGTTTCTTACCAATAAGCAATTTTGACAGGTACAGTGGCACAGCTCACTATTTTGAAATGGAAAAGCCACAAGGTTAGGAAACAAGTTTTTGCAAACTGCAAAATAAAATGTGACATGACGTGTTCCTGCACATTGGGCATGCGCACTCTGCTTCACAACTTTGCCCCATCTCCAAGCAGCAGCGCTTATTTGGGCACAATAATCATGTGCCTACAGGGTCCAACAGTGAGACTACAGACAAGTGGTTAATAAATAAATTGTACTGTTCACTCAAAGTCATCATTCGATCACCCTTATCCCCAACACGAAAATTGTACTGTTCGACGAGATGTAGACAGCTTGCCCGAAGATCACGAAGTTCCACAAGTCAATACAAGGGAGCAGCACCCCTGCCTGTGGAATGTTACAATCTCCAGAGCCTCATGTAGAGGTGATAGAAATGTCAACGCCTCCACCGCAGGCGATAAGAAAAGGGCCACGCTGGCCTAGCACTCAAGGGCCACGCTGGCCTAGCACTCGAAATTTCACTATCCTCTGGGAGAGGCTAGCCAACCCCACACCCCTCTGAAAGCCAACAAGCTGAGATTTTCAGTATATAAGGAAGTGCCCTTCCAGGGCTTGGGGCAGTTCGTCAGCCCACCAGCTTGAATAAGGCTGAGGGCGAAGGAAGGGGTAAGTGGCAGTCCCGACTCCGTCTGTGAAGACCGGAGCTCTACTCTGAAAGGGTTCTGACCACTAGGCCACTGCAGTCGCACAACCGCAGTCTAGTGAAAAGTCTCCACGTGTAATTGGTAAAAACCTCTCTTCCTCTCAGTCTGCAAAGACCAGAGATCATACCAACAGAGAGTAACCAATAGGCTCTAGTTCGAGTTCGACTACAGACGGAAGCAGTCCAGCGAGTCAACTACTGCAGTCACGAAGACTGTCAAAAAGCTCCCAAGAGGTATTGAAGTACGTCCCCCCGTCACCCGGTATGGGTGATAGATGGTAGCAGATCACGTAGACCTGCCGTAATTAGATAATTACCTGTCAGTAATTGTGGTTCATTCTGAACCCACCCCCGTATTTAGCAACAGTTTTACTTAATAATACCTGTATATTTTAAATTCATTCTTTTCGCAGGTCGCCTTCGCTTATTATAAATTCAGAACTTTAACATTAGTTAGATTTTTTAATAGGAGAGCTACGCATAATTTTGTTTTCATATCACGTAATACTGAAATTACATATTATAATATTATTTCACGAGTTCTGTCTATTTTGAGTGTAACCCACCTGTTCTACCTCTTTTCTATGTTAACATATTTTTTAATTGATTCAAGTGGCATTAATTTTCGCTTTATAATCCTAGCCGCAAAAGTCAAACTGATATCCGCGTGAAACTGCCTTAACGGCAGATACACGCATATTAAGAGGCTATATTGAGTTCTGTCCCAGGGTAGATCGCCAGTGGACCCAAAAACACCCCTTAGCAACTCTGTACCTCTAAAAGCTACGGACAGCCTGGGTAGTTGGTTCGACTCCCAGCTTGAATAAGGCTGGACGAGAATCTTAAGTACTCCAGCCTGATCAAACTCTCGAGGGTCACTCACCCAGGGATTTGGAAATTATCGCACTCCTGGTCGATCCCAGCTTGCAAAAGCCAGTTAGTGGGAACTAGGAGTGGAACATACCGTTCCCTGAAAGTACACTGCATAGGGCCGAGAATAAATAAATACCAGTTTCTCTTTCTCCAATTTGTCCCAAGATACAATTTAGGTTGAGTGTTCAAACCTGCCCCCAGTTTGCATGAGGTCGGGGTAGAATTTGCGCATTTTGAGCTGATTGACCTCCAGCAAGTTACGCCTTCAAATTGCCAGGTTTCTAACGATACCTACCATCCTAAGTCCAAGCTTGCAAAGGCTGGACATGGGGACAAACATACCACCCCGAGTTCAGAGGTGCTTCACAGCAATTTTCCATGTTCATTATCAGATAAATGCCTTAGACCACTAAAGGCAGTTTGAGTAAACTTAGGAGAAAGGCATTAAGAGCCTCAGTAAGAGAACTATTATCATTAGCCTCAGCAGAGAGCGCACATACTAATTGTGAACCCCCCTTGAGGAAGAACCTATTGTTTCATTTGGACCCCATTCTAGGCCCGCACTAAGCATTGATCCCCTTGGCTAAGCTATTGTACAGTACAGAGAGTTTGTTAAGATTAGACCGGCTGTGGCATAACAGAGGTTTTGGACACAACCCTGTAGAGCCGCAGAAGTCCAACCTGCCACGGCTCAAACTCAATCTTCGGCGAGTATTTTACAGTCAACTTGCTCGGTATGAACCCCTTCAGGTAAAATAATTCACTTGCACTTACCACCCCAAGGTCATAAGTGTACTAAAGCGGCTCTGAATAGTCCCAACATCATACCCGCACGTATCCTGACTCTTCCTACCCTTTACCGAGGCCGGATAGATAGCAAATAAGACAAATCAGTATAGGCCCTAGTTCCACGTTACCTGTGAAGCTGGTTCCATGGACTTTGACGGCCCTAATTGTAAAGAAAACTAAAGCCTTGTATAGTGAGTTCTACCAAATTCAACTTACTTTAGGAATTTTCTCTCCTCTTGTCACCACCGTTAAACCCAAGAGAACTTAGATGAGACTATCCTACAATGTGGAAAGTACCCAGACCCAGCTAGCTTTTATTGTACTTTATTTGTGTTTTAGTATTTCCTTGAGATTAACAACTCCTATTTCCCACCCGATAGGAGGGTAAGGTTCATGGGTTTTAGAATCCAGAGAATATTATCCAGGACAGATACAGACGTCAAGTAAAATATGGAGGAACTATTTTTATTTTTGAAATTCTGAAATGATTCCCCTATTCATGAAAAATAAATAAATTTCCTCATTAAAAGTATTCAAAACTACATTCCTGAGGTTATTTTTATTGAAAGCACAATGTTCCTAACCAGTAAGTTTTAAAATTTTCCATGTGTGATACAACACAAAGTTGTTCGACAAATAGTACTGATACAGGAGGCAAGAATTAGGTGGGTTGGGCACATCATGGCTGAGAAGGTTGACAAGACAGATGTCGGAACTGAAGTACAATGGAAAAAGGCTGCACGGATCTGAGAAGAAATGGGAGGAGAAAGTAGCAGAGTGAGTGAGGAGGAAAGACGACACTGTGAAGGAAACAGTAAGAAGGCAAGAGAGTAGAGAGTCGCAGGGGAAGATGAAGAGCTGGCCTGGCCACAGGCTGGAAACAGCTACAGGATGGTGATGCTCCCACTTAAACAAGTTTTCCCCTGCCAATTTAAAATTTTACCACTTTGAGATTTTTGTTTCCTATACCTGTGGCGTTCACGAATTATAGGTATCGTAGGAAAGATGTGGGTGGAACGTCACCTGTAGGTGGTGTCAGGGAGCAGTCCCTCGATGGTATACTCAAGCTCAGAGCCACTGGTCGCCACCAGGCGGTCTCCCGTATCCACATTATAGTGCAGGATGTCGGCACCATGACAAGCAGGTTCCTGCCAGCTGAGACTCAGCGACGTAGGGGTTGCCACGCACTTGGGCGAGGCCACAGCTGCTGGGGAGGAGGCCGGGGTCATGGCATGGCTCGCCGGTGACAGACCGCTCCATCCAGCACTGTTGTTCGCCTGCACACACACCAACACCCACATTCAACATATGTTAAGTCCAATGCAATATGCAACATTTGCCAACATACTGGTACATACTCACTGCACACTGTTTACAAAAGTTTTGGCATACATAAGTGTGACTGGAGTTGGCTAGTCTTATGATAATAACAGGTGGCCCTATTCCTAAGGGCTCAAAAGCAAACACAATTTAACACCACGTGGGATATAAATTAACATTAAATATGTGAACTGGATTTTACAGATTTTTGGAAGTCAACATAGAAAAACTAAAAAAAGGCAACATTAGATAATGGTTTTCGCCAACTTTGTTGTGAAATTATTTCAGTGAATTTATTATACATAATACCTTATGTCACAATAACAGAAAAATTTACAGCACCAGAAATAGCTAGACAGAAATACATTTCTCTTGCCAAATATTTGTTTTCCTAACTAGTAAAAACAATTCTATAGGATTCTCCCTTTTTTCAATTTTCTCTATTGGCTTATATAAAATTGTAAAATATGATTAACCTTAAGAGCATTAATTTTAGTAATTTAGAGCCCTATGGTCAAGGGTAGCACTAACATGTCTGCAATGTTTTGTTTAAGGATGTTGAAACCCATTTTCCTCTATTATCTATAAAGAAAGTAACATATAAAACTAAAAATACAGTGCATTACTGTATTCATATGTGCTTTCTGAGGTTGTCAGAGGGCAGACTATTATTGTATTTTTTAACAACATATTCGTAATGGGTGATCCCATGAATACATAGACCACCCGTGATCATGCCTATGATTGTACTGCATGCATATAAAAATAAACAAATGAATTAACCTTAATAAAAATATTTATGATACTAAAACACTGTACTGTGGAGCCTTGGTGTATCACTCCCGTTTTTATAATTTTTCTACAATCATAATTTATTCTGCACAGTTGGAAAAACTTTGATTTAGAACAGTGTTAAAAGAGATGGCACAGTTTGTTTTCTAGGTGTCTTTTTTTTTACAGCAATGTTTATTTTTCAAGAGTTTAGCTGGAATCTCTTTATCTTGATGCACCACGAGTGCTACCGTATACATATGTATATAAGCCTCAGTCTCTGGAGCTCCCCTGGTGTCCCATAGTGCTAACTGCTGCCACTCTTTCCGCCTCTGTAAAGTTCCTGTTCACAAGCGAGTCAATTCCATGCCGCCTGAGAGGCTGGCAATCCGCATGATGCCGCACTCCAGTCTAAGTGGGTGGACCCACCCACTCACTTGCCTCGCCCTGGCCAGCAGGCACGGAACGAGCAAACTCACAGCGCAACAGGGGAGGCTTCCCCCTCTATGAAACCAGCTCCGCCACACCTCGCTCGCCACTTCTCTCACGGGTATTTATTCTGATGCGTGATGGTCATTGGCTTGGAACGTCACAGTCTGGCAAATGTTTTTTTGTGTCGGTCAGAAACACGGGCGAGTTAAAAATTACTGATCTTACTGTCAACTGAATGGGGCCTGACGGCAAGGTATAAAGTCAGTTGGAAGTCCGGCGGAGGGGCTGGAAATCTGCCACTGATTTACATGATGCTTGATGGGATCTGGGGTAGCTACTTGATCTGCTGCTGTTCCGGCGGCTGACGACTGGAGCTGGAGTTGAGTTGGGCCCATGGAGGGCTGCTGGCCCAATCGCACTTAAACCAGGGGTTTGAGAGTCCCAGCGGTTTGAGAGTCGCATCCCAAGCAGAGTTCAATGATCACTGGGTGAGATCGGCCAGTGGTCTTGATAGGAGGCTGAAATAATGTTTGGGAGGGAGCTGGCAACAGTAGAGCCCAGTGGACGAAGTAGTTCAAGTGGAGAAGTGGTCTGATGACTCTTGGATTAAGTTTCTAATGGTTGGAGGTCTATCTTACTGTACCCCAGGTGCACAATATGGGTGGCTGTCAACTGTGCATGTTTTCGACGTACGTGCACCTGGTTAAGGGAGCCCGCAGTCCTACACTAGGTTCGGTAAATTGAGAGTCAAGTACACGGTCTCCTGCTTTGCTCTAATGGGTCATCATTTACTGAGGATTGAGAAAATAGTAATCGTAGGTAGGAGAGAAATGTGTATTTATTCCATGAAGATGAACAAGCAGATACAGCTAGGTAGCTATGAAAATAACTGACCCTAACAAACTATAACCATTGTCCAGAAGTGACTTCGGAGCCCACTACCTGAAGGGTAGTGGTAGTGTTAACACTACCGGAGGAGTCAGTGCGGTTGCTGCTACCAGAAGGGTAGTGTAAAGGCAAGAGTTGTTGAAGACTTATATCGAGGTTTGTCAGAGCAGTGTTAAAGAGCTTCTGGTAGGTTGCTGATGAAGTTGCTGAAGAGCGTCTGGTACGTTGCTGATGAAATCGCTGAAGAGCGTCTGGTACGTTGCTGATGAAATCGCTGAAGAGCGTCTGGTACGTTGCTGATGAAATCGCTGAAGAGCGTCTGGTACGTTGCTGATGAAATCGCTGAAGAGCGTCTGGTACGTTGCTGATGAAATCGCTGAAGAGCATCTGGTACGTTGCTGATGAAATCGCTGAAGAGTGTCTGGTACGTTGCTGATGAAATCGCTGAAGAGCTTCTGGCAGGTTGCTGATGAAGAAGCAGAAGAGCTTCTGGCAGGTTGCTGATGAAGAAGCAGAAGAGCTTCTGGCAGGTAACTAGGACTTCGAAGGCAGCAGAGATCTCCAGCACAAGAAGTGCTGGAGCGAGCTGCTGGAGATGAACTAAGGTTCCTGGACTGCGCACAGACATATATTCCTCCTGCCTGCAGGCCCTACGGGATGTGGGATGCGGGGTGAGGATAAGCTCCACTCTTCCTGAACTAAGCTGTATGCTAGCACCATCCCTTGTTCCGCTGTGGAACTATGTGACCTTGTAGATGCTGTCTCGGCCTTTCGGCCAGTGGTTCACTCACACTTCGGAGAGATTGATGTTACTTTTGACTTTGGGCGAACAGTACAAGCCGACGTGTCTGTATTAGCCCCTGCAACAAAGGGCTTTGCCTGTACAAGGGGCTTATTCTGTACGCGCACTGGTAGCTAGTAGTTCAATTCCAACCCCACCTGGGGTTACGTGTAAGTACTTCCAGATGAGGCGAAGTCGTGTGTAGTATGGTCAGTGGAAGTATCACACGTCAATTCTTATGCACGCCCTCCAGACGAGGCAGTTCACTGACAGTTTGCAGGCAGTTCAGAATGAAGCATCACCTGCAAGTCCCGCTATCTCCATGCTTACTGTACTGCTTGACTTCAGAAGTAACTGTATAACTTAGCTGTAGTATGTTACCATTGTCAGGGCATGTGTTTTCAACACACCAGGCAGAATCTATTGTCACGGAGTCTTCTCCTTTCACTTAGAGTCCAGCCATGGGCCTCGCCTGCACCAGCATTGGTTTTACCAGGGTCACTCTCGCCCAATCTTATATGGTTATCCCGTTGTCGCCCTGCGGCAAACAACATGACAAACTTGGTCCCTCGTCCATCAGACGTTAGCAGGCACAGGTCGGAGCATGTGTATTTGTAACTTACTACTGACAGAATAAAACATAAATCTACCAAGTAACATATTTTTGATCCGATCTTCTCTTTCGCTTTCACCTGCTGGGCTTTGCTTCTAGGTGCATGCACCACCACGTGATAAGACTATCAAACCAAAAGTCCCCACTGAAGGGTGCTTCCACCTCTTGTAAAAGTTTAGGAACCTGGTTGCTGGTGGCAATGCCACCCTCCTTGCGCCACTGTGGCAGGGGGAGAGAGAATCCTCCTGAGGCTTGGGGAGAAGAAACTTGTAGAGAAATCGCTACAAGATGGTAACGCCACTTACTTGAGAGCCGTGGAGTCCTTACGTGGGAACGCTGTGAACCCAGAGGGGCAGTTGAGGTCAGAAGCACATAGTGCCACTCAATTTCTCTCTGAGGGGAATCAGGAGGACCTATCCACAAACAGCTGTAGGTCCGAGCACCGTCCCTTGTGAAGTACACGCTCATGCGCAGAATAAGCGATAGGACTACGGCAGAGGTCTACCCCAAGGCACTGGCCCCAGGAAGAGTAGTTTCCTTCCTGGACGGACCACGCCAGATTTGTCCTCCCCCGTGCTGCCAAATAAATTTTAACAGCAATTATGGTCGTGCCTGCACCTCCAGGATGCCCACTAAATCCTCTACACAGTAATACCCTATTTTCTTCTCATATTTTAATCCTCAGATTTAACATTGAACGCACCATGATTTTTGACAAGTAAATATAAACACAAATTCGCCTCATCTACACAAGGAATCTGGTAACAATGGTAGAGTGTGAACCTCAAACAACTTGCATCAAGAGTCTATCAGCTCACCCCTAGACACTGGAGCACTCACGGACAGAGGCAGCCACATTAGTTCGCCTTATCAGAAGTCATGCCTACACCTCTTGTTTGATACACACTAGCCTAGCTTGCCGCCTAAGCTTACGCTGCAGATGCAACCCCGCGTGACAAGAGCACACTGGGACATTTGGACAACCAGGTCAACTACGCCAAACACACTGGATCCAGCATGAAATCTGGATCACCACCAACACCCCAATTTACAACCTTCCGTACCATGTATTCGCCAGAAAACATCATCTCATCATGACAAGTCGAAGAGATGAAGAAGAAAGGGATCATTGAACTGTCTGATTCACACTACAACTACCATGTCATACTGGTACCAACGAAAGACAGCCAGCTGCGCTTCTGTGTGATTTACAAGGATCTGAACTACATCACGCATCCAATTGCACCGCCAGCTATCAACATTGCCCGTAAGCTAAGACATATTGGGAGGCCAAAATCTTCAGCATCCTAGATATACAATCTGGGTACTGACAGATTGCGGTCCACACAGACAGCCGAAAGTACACGGCACTGAAGCCGTTTTTATTAAAAACTTATTAAACACAGTGTCATGTGCTCTCCTGCCAGGCAGACCGGTGGTTGGAAGTAATTGTATGGTAGCCAGGTGTAGGTGACCTGGTCCTAAGCTGCTAAGTGGGGAAACTGACTAAAATTACTTAAATTCAAACCCAACTCTATATAGGGGGTGTCTGTAAAAGACAAAGAAGAATTACATGTGGTATGAATAATTTTATAGGAAGCTTCCGATAGCTATTGGCGTCACTTGAGCGTCCGGTAGCGGGGCTGCAGAGCTCTAATGGCGACGTCAATGGTGGCAGCCTCTGGAAAGACTGTTGTAGGTTTCGTAGTAATCTAGACTCCAGCACCCAGGTGCTCGGAGAAGACTGCAGGAACAACTAGCAAGGACAGCCACGCATGACCTTATATAGCAAGGCAGCACGTGTTGTGGCAGCCGCGGGGGAGGGCTTGTGACTCCCTCAGGTGCGAGGCCGGAGTGGGGTTTGCACCCTCTGGTCATCTCTCTGCCTTCACATATCCTCGGTAGCACTCGTGTATGGCCTGAGGCATCTGATGGCTTGTAGGCTCTCAGTGAGGAGAAAGGGGTGTGACGCGCCGCTGTCTTTCAAAACCCCTCATATCCACGTGTCTGGCCGCCCTCCAGGATTGTGGCAGACCGTTACTTCAGTGTACGAAATGGCGTGGGATGCAGCGTGTTCACGTGGATTGAGCAGTCAGAACCCGCTAGGCAGGATACGTAGCCCCTGTGAATTTTTCTGGATAGTTCTAGCTTTCTTGGCCCGTCTCTCAACACCACTCTTAAGAGTGTAAGGCATTAGGCACAAAAATCGGGACTGCACGTCGTGGCTCTACCGCTCACTACCGGAGCAGAGAATGGGTGGCCTCCCAAGGAGGTGCTGTTTTGTTGTGCGTAAGTTTGGTATGATAAAACCTGGTCTGCCGAGTCCTTCAGCTCCGATATGACACAAGGAAGGAGCTCGGAGTGAAAGTCAAGAGATGTGGTAAGATCTGAGTTTATTAAGCCTAAGGAAATAAACACGGATGTCAAAGGTGCAATCTCCTAATTCCACACGGACTAGGCGGAAGGTGAAGCACCCTATCTTAAACAGGGGAAGGCACCATGTGCAAAACTAATAGGAGGCAGTAGCTGGTGCGTGTTGCGTATGATTAATCCTCAGGGCGAGCTCTACTCTCTGGGTGTCCGTAAGGGACCGAACGTGTCAGTGTGAAGCCACCAATGCCTCTGGTTCTTCCTTAGGTAGTGTAGGAGAGGACGGCCCCACGAGGTGAGCGGTGAAGTACTAGGAGAGATTTGATCCTCTGCACCAGTAGCTGGAGTGATGACAGCTCAGGAGAGGGAATCGAGAACTGAAGCAGTACTGACGATCCAGAGGCCAGGACGCATCTCCTTATATACTCCTTGGCACAGGGCGTTTGGAGAGGGTTTAGCAGGTGCAAGCCCAGCGCCTAGATCTTTTGTGCAAGTGGCATAGTGGAGAGTGGTGGGATCTAGGCGTCTAACGTGTGGCGGCATCCCGCGGCACACTGCTGTACTCGCCCCGGACCTCTTGCATGGTCTTTGTGACTCATCAAGCGAAATAATAAATGATTGGGACGCCTGTCCCGGCGAATGCGACATCATGACTTTGTAGACACAGAGACGCAGTTGCACTGATGAGTAGCAGTCGTTTATTAATATTGTAGAAGACATTATGCGTCGGAATAAACACCTTCGCTTCATCTACATTCTTCGTCTACAAGCAACAGTGAACAGGGTTTGGAAGCATAGGATGTCTACCGTGGTGCCCAAGAGGGTATTCCCTGTACCGGGGTTAACGTGTCAGAATTCTGTTTCAACAATGCTGCCACCTCTAGTAAGTCACGCTAAGCGCCACCTCTCCTAGAGAAGATGCCAATAATCACTTGTCAGTGATCAATACATAGCTCCAACCCCAAAGACACGCTTTCGTCTGATTAATTACTATTTTTTTCTCGCTACGTGGATGCAAAGTTTTTCACTCTTATTGACAGATAAAAAAAGAAATTTTTTAAAGTGTAACAATTTGCAATATTGTAGAACACTGAAGTCAACAGAAAAATTGAATCTCATTTTTTTTTTTTGTTTGATTTGCCAAATTACCATTTTCAACGCACCTTAAAAGTTCTTTTTTTGTAGGTGTTACCAACTGCACAAAGTCGATACAAATCTCGATTGTAATGTGGTTCAAATTATTGCCACTTGGATGTTTATTATACGCTGGAAACTCCATGTTCACGTCAATTTTGCATACGGATCTAAGACTTCAACCTTTCATCTGTAAACAAATGTCTTGCAGTGGCACACAAGAAAATCTGTGATATTACTTTTAAATCAGTCAATCCACATGATATACAAATCTGCAAAAACTGATAAAATAAAAAAAAATAAAAATTGTTGCCTTGCAAAATGCTATTTTATATAATTTCTTGTAAGTCAAAGAATACTGTTTAAGTACCTGCCAATAATCATAAAACATGTTAATGTCGAGGTAAAGGCTATTTTATGGAGTTGTTTCGGTTATTGGCTAATGCTCCAATACACCAAACCACAGGCATTTTGCTAATTCAAATTGGCACAACTCTTGCATAACTTACTCATCCTCTCTTTATTGCCGCCAATACTGTGGTGATGTAGAGAGAGCCAAATACCAAGCTCCACAATAAACGACAGCCAGCAGCAACCCGACATAGCATACTCCACACCAACAGACTTGACTTGTGGACAAACATCCTCACTCACCGTAACAACTCCTAACTGCCTACAATTCAGTATTAATATTCCGACAAGATGGCGCATACTTAGGTACATAAATATTTAAGCATGGAAAAACTACAGATAACATCAGGCTTATGTTAACATAACCAAATGATTGAAGATCAACATTACAAATTATCCATTACATTCAGTATCAAGTATCATCTTACTATCATCAAAAACAGTACAGTGAAATCTCGTTAGTAAAATAATGCTTAATGCAATATTCATGTTAGTACAAACCATTTTAATTCCCCCAAAGGTTGAGATATAAAATTCAAGAGTAAAGCGTACGGTTAATATGAAATATTTGTTACTATGTAGTACGAAGTAACCTCTTGTCCATTCACGGAATGTACCATTGTTATTTTAACTGCTAAACCTAATTACAATTACACGACACCCGCGAAAACGCTATCAAATTGGTATTGACGAACGCGGCGAGAATCGAGTGTTTCGATATATATCGAACTTCAAATCGAGTTCGAGATTCTGCAAACACGTATCGATACTGTGCTAGACTCGTTTGTTTACACATTTTCAGCTACGCACAGTGTTCTTCCCAAATAAAATTAATAGGAAGTGAACTTTCTGTCGTCATTTAACCTGCAAACATGTGCCGTAATCTTCAGTAATTTATACTAAAAATACGGTATAACTTTTCAGTGCTCATGTAAAGATTTGCATTTGTTCTCACAGGAATGTCGTAACAGTTCTAAATCTGAAAAGCTAGGTTAATAATTTCTGTAATTTCATTATTAATATTATTGAATTTTTACAAACCAATTCACGAGCGAGTGTTGATGTGCATAACCTCAAAATAGTGGTTAGGCCTAACCCAGCATAGACTGAAATATAAATAAACACGCAAGCCAATCCTTTTACTGGTCAACAAAAATAACACACAGGTAGGGCCTAATGTTGTGTTTTGTGTTGCACTTTGAAATAATTTCAGTGCTCGTTTTCCAAAATTTTTGCCACCCGCAATTATTTTATTCAGTGCAAATAGGCTACTTGATGTGGACAGTGAACAAGCTTTTTCTTCTTTTCGTTACATTTGAACAGATTTGCACACAAATTTAAAGTAGAGAACATTGAAATATTAATGCTGTCATATCACTCAAAGGCAGGGCTGTAAATAAAATATTTTTCTGTTATGTAATTTAGAAATTAAAATGTTTTCCACTTTTTGTAAATTTTTACACCACTTTTTGTAAATTTTTCACCACTTTTTTAAATTTTTACACCACTTTTTGGTACTGCCTTGTCAATTTTATGACAATATTTAAGGCCGGTTTTGTGTAATTTGTTTACCGATTTTGAGATGTTTTATTTACCTCTTTCTGGTGTCCCTAATTATAAGTTACAAATTATGAATTTTTTTTAATATTTTTAATCATCTGACCTATATTTATTACATGTGATCAGAAAATACTTCAAACTGCTTTAATCAATTTGTGTGGAAACTAAAATAAATGACTTATGATTTATTTATTGTCCTGACTTAGTTCTCTGCAAAATTCAATGGCAGCATTTGTCAATTTCTTTATTTTGGGAGTAGGCCTACCTACACTTGTTTATACAAACCTTGTTAATTCAAAATACAAAATTTTAGGTCACTTCAGTTTTGTATTAAAGAGGTTTCACTGTATACGTGGCAACGTACCTGTACACGGAAGAAATAGGAAGTGGCAGGAGCTAGTCCCTTAACTTCATACGTCAGGCTCAGTCCATGGAAGACAGTTGAGAAGTCCAGTTCATTTTCAGTGGTGCTCATCTCCAGCCGGTAGTCCAGAATGGCAGCCCCGTTGCACGTGGGCTCACCCCACTGCACAAGGACATGGTGTGGGGAGCGACACGCCACGTTAGGGCCCTGGGGTGCATCTGGGGGAGCCGCCCCACTCGTCACCTCCACCGGTGTAGACCATGGGCCTGCCTAAAGCATTCATTCCCCAATCACCAACATGACTCATACACAATGTCTACTATCTTAAACATTTTAAATTTAGTATGTTTTTAAAACTTCTATAACATTTTGTAATAAAAAATCCGTAACTGTTTTCATGTTCCCTGCCCACAAGTTCAAGTTTACTTTACCATGACAACTATTGCAGCCACAACTTTGAACCGCTTAAATCATTTTAAAATTAATGATCTGACACGTTCCTACACATGTTCTTTGTAAGTTGTAAATTATGAAAATGACTAAGGTATTCATTTAAAACATAAATGGGTGCTAAAAAAAAACCCACAACTCAAAATTTATGCAATTTATCCACAGACTTGTGTCCAAAATGACAAACAAGCAATGTGATACAATAGCTAAAGCATTCCTCAATAGAGGATACCCCAAATCACTGATTCACAAACAAATTCAGCGAGTCACTTCAACTATGGATCCTCAAACTAGGACCAGTATGATATCACTCTGGTTGTTTCCTACCATTAGGGCATGGAACAACTCACAACCATTCTCAACTGTGGGCACAATATTTTTTCCTTATCATGACTCACTCGAAACGTTTTTTTCCAAACCACCCATATTGGTCTTCAAACTACCCTGCAACCTTCTCAACAAATTTGTGCACCCCAAATTACCACCCAATTCCAGTCACTAATACCACCACTCCCAGCTGCCACATACATGCAATAGTCCCCCCCCCCCCCTGGTCCTACATCATCATCAAATCCAGACAAGACACCTGGCTTACACATAAGATAACCCCACCGCCACGTTTCAAATTTCCCGCCACACCCTAGTTCACCTCCTGACCACTATGTTCACTGTTTGCCAACCACCACTCACTAGACTACAGTGTGCCACCGCTCGCCGCCTGATGAAACTGGCTTAGTCAGCGAAGTGTTGTGTGACCGAGCATCTATGTTGAAAATGTGTTCATCTTACTTTTGTTTGTGTGTATCTAAGAGTACTGCCCTGTGATACTTGTGCATTCTGTCTATAGTAAATTCATGGCTACTTCGGCCTTTTCTGAAGCCCTGCTAAAGTTCTACTGCAAGGATATTCCTCTGCCTCCTCGAAACTAAACTTAACTAATCCTGGAGAATTACACTCGGGGGACAACGCACTCAGTTCTAATTATATTTTGTATAAGGACTATTTCTCAATAGGCACTACGAACATACCTATTTTTTCCCTGTTTTTAATTCAGATTATTTATAAATAAAGCATTATATATATATATATATATATATATATATATATATATATATATATATATATATATATATATATATATATAAAATATGAATAACATTTCAATTCAACAGAAAAAAAGTAACTTTAATAAACACAAGTATAAAACGCTACTACTCCTAAACACATCACACACGGGAAGATTTTTCAAAGGTTTGATTCAAAAAGACCAAAGAAACAGTGAATGGACTACACCCTTTGTAACGTAATCAGTAGTTTAGAAGCCTATTGTGGCCATTTCACATTAATTTTGGTTAAGTAAAGGAGACACGTAGGTCACTAGGCTACCAATACTATATAAAAAAAGGACAGAAACAAGAGTACTCACGGTCTTGGTACTTATCAACAGACTAAGAAGGAAGAAACATTTTCACGCAGCTGTGCAGTCGCAACCAGTTATATTTAATATACAAATTATATTGCTTTAAAAAACTGTTGCTGTAGCCCACAACCATTCTGGTGCAGTTCTACTGTATTTCAGTCTTTTATTTTATTTTTTACATCAAACATTTATAGACAGTTTTATAACTTGGCATTAAGAAGCTAATTAGACTCTCATTACATGCACAAAATGTAAAATCAGTGACTGGAAAATTTTGAAATGAAAATCTGGTTCCTCCAGCCCCAGTAAACTAATGTTTTCACCTTTCATTTATTTAGAAACTAACAAACCCAATGTGAAAAAAATATATTATTTACAAGGTATGGTAAAAGCTTGGCGAGGATAAGTTCTTGTTTTCATTGACATTCATGTTATAGCTCATATTATTAACAGTAACATAAGACATTTCCACAATATATATATTTGCCAAATGAAGTTGCCTCAATATCTACACAAAAGTGTTATAAGTGTTTTCAGTAATGTTTTCTTTTCGTGAGACCGCTGATGATTTCAACAGCTTGACAAGAACTTGTGATTAGTTTACTTTGGTACATTGAGTTGAGGTAAAATGTCTCTTAATATATTATTTGCAGTAGTAAGACTTTTTTTTTAAATTTCCATTTTTACTGTGTTCAATTTATTCACAGAAAACTTACAGCTCTCACACACTTAATATAAAGTTTAATAAGGTTACAAGTTGTAGTTTATTGATGTACATATCAGTTCCCAACCTACTGAAATCCTGGATTTATGGGAAATGTTTCACAGTCTCATGAAAAACTGTAAACAAAGAATCCACTGTATACATAATTAAACATTCCTCTTTTGGATGTAGTGACAATAGTGGACAATCCTACCCTAGCTTCATCGCACAAGAAACACAGAGATGAGATTGGCATACTCACTCCGATCCTGTTGGAGGCTCGCACTTGAAACAAGTACGACTGGCCGGGGGAAAGGTCTGTCACCACACACTCAGTCTCCTTCCCTTGGTACACCAGCTGGCTGCTGGTATCCGGGCACGTCATCTGCACTTCAAACTCAGTCAAGGGAGCTCCACCGTCGTACTTTGGGTAGCCTGTTGACAATTTCAAAACAACATTCATATATTTCCCTACTGCTGTACCCCAATCACAATACAGTCGACTCTCGACTCAACGAATCCGGGAATAAAACCCTCTAAAAATAACATTTTTTTTTTTATTTATTTATTTTTTTTATTTTTTTTTTTGGGAAATCTTACAAAATAAAAACTGGTAACAAAAATTGAAAAATTTGAAGGAAATAGATTGAAAACAAAGCTCGTTGCATTTATTTTGGGCACTTACCATTGTGATTCTCTTCGCCACTCCTGTACAACTCAAAGCCTGAGAGATCTAAAACTAGACAGCACCCTGTTGGCACTAAAGACCGTCTACCTCTTCCATCAAGGTACCCAATATTTACCAACGTATGCCTGCAGTTACATTATGCGCCAGGGTTGCCTAGCCCAGAGACTACCTTTTATGAGAATGCATAATAAAAACACACTACTGAAATGCTGAAAGGAGGAATAACTACTATCATTTTTTCACGTGACTGTGAGCAAATATTGTATTTACCGCATTGTAAGCTGACCATTTTTTATCAATTTGAGTCTTCCAAAATCACACAACTTAGAATTGGACAGACAATATTTTACATACAGTTCCGACCAAGTATATGTAAGACAAGCTGATAAAATGGACAGTCTATTAATTATGTTTCATCCCCATGCAGTGAACTTGAGCCCCTTAAGATACTCTCATTACAGCACATAAAAGGAAGCGGCTGGAGGGGTGGAAAACAACTTCTTTGCATTTTAGTCCGTATTACACAACCAAACATGGAAATCACAAATTTTATTTCATTACGCATTGATCATAAGATTTTGGAATATGCATGTCAATTTTTTCAAACGTAGCCAGTATGTATAAAACAGTTTTTTCCTATACTTATAGTGGGATAGAAGACTGAGTAAGTGACAAATGTTAATGTCTTGATTTCCTGTTTGTGCCACAAATCGGTATATAAACGTCTTTCAGACGAGCATATAAAAATGTATAAGCACCTGCAAGTTTATGTAACTAACCAGTAATTTGTGCTACCCAGCCTACGGAGAGCTAACAAAAACAAAAGCAAATGTGTTAAGATTGTACTCTAGGGCTTATGAACCTACTAAAATAGAAAAACCGGGAAGCGAAATAAAATTTTGTGTAACAAAAGATTCACACCACTATAAATTTTGCGTAACAAATAATACACAATATGAACATACAATATAAAACTGGAATGTTTTCCTCACTGTAAGACTTGTGTATTTTCCTCCACACATCACTGCATGTAAAAATCATCTACGTCAATTATTTTCTTATATTTGGGTATTGAAAAGTCAGACTGGTTTTCCTGTTTACCCTCTGCCAAATTCGTTTGACTGTTGATTCTGAATTTCCTGTTGCAGCACTTGTTGCTTCAATGACGCATGTCAATTTTAACTACTTTTTTTCACTGCTGAATTGCGCTGCAGCATTGTATACAATCTCCCATGCTTGTCTCTGCAATAAGGGTGCAGAAAGAGTATTTATGTAGCAAGGGTTCATCTTTGAAAGATATTTCTTGTTGCCACAGCAACACGGTTTCTATGCCCATGGCCATTAGAAAGAGAGGGCCTTGTTTCACTCCGCCCCAAGTAGGACAGGCTACGAAGTTCATCCGGTAGTCCGGGCCCTGGTCACCGGGAGCGACACCATGCTCCAAACGTAGCATATTTGCTATGAGAAAAATATAATTAATTTACTTAGCTACTTTTCGTTGCATTCATAACCTGCTCAATGCAACTTGGATGTGATTACACTTCATGATTCGAAGCGTATGTGTTCATAGACGTTAAAACTTCCACTGAAAGTTTGTAAATTTGTGTCCATGTACACATATTTTTCTACCAAAAATGGAACAAAAAATGTGAAAGTAGATGTCATGAATTTAAAAAGAAAATAACAGTGAACTGAAAAAAAAAAAAAACAATGTTTTTAAATAAATATAAAGTGACACTGTTTTATTATGTCGTAAGTCCAATTTTTTTATTATAAGGGATTTTCCAATTAAAATGTGAGCTACTTTCATGTGAGTTTAGAAACAGTGTGACGGTTAAGCAATCAGACAAGACTGACTCATGTGGGTTTGCTTGCCAAAGGCCTGAAATAAGAGTGAAAGAGTATCCTCACCCCACTTGAGCATAAGCGTGGTGGAGCGAGGCTTTCCCTGCATCCAGGGTGGACAGCACTGGCCAGGAATGACTGCCTCCGTGGTCACCGTGTATGGCTCGGAATAGTCGCTACGGCCGCCCACACTCATGCACGCGACACGCAGCTGGTACGTTGTCCCCGGTATCAGGCGATCGCACACAAACTCTGTTTCAGGGCCCATGTACACCGATTCAAAACCTAAACACCACAACAAAAAATTAGTTCAAAAAATTATGTATGCAAAACTTACCCGATTTACAAACTAAATTAGTAATGAATGACAAGGAAATGAAAAAGTAGCAACACTCCAAAAAAAGTTTTAATTACCACAATCTTCTACATATTCAAACCTTGTGAATTGTTACAGCATAAAATAATAAGATGGAAAAATAAAGAGAGAATGAGGAATTAGATATATTCTTCACAAAATTACAAGCAAACTAAATGGTCATAGGTAATTCAACAAGTTGTAAAAGGCAGTGATGTGTCACGGACTTTGGTTGAGCGGGGTTGTCATGGTCGTGCAAGGTTTTGCCATGCAGGTCAGACGCACGGAGGTTGAATTAGGCTGACCTTACTGTTGACTAATTGGACCGCGGCTGGTGCACAACTTTGGGCGTGTGGCCTGGTGGCAAGATATAAAATCAGTCTAGGGTTTGACCGGCCAGTGGATGGACTGCCAAACTGCCACTGGTTTACCTGTGATTGATTGGGCCCGGCGTAGCTCCTTGGTCTGTTGCTGATGTGGCGACTGGAACTGGATCTGAGTTGAGCCCGTGGAGGCCTGCTGGTCCGGCTGCACTGGAACCAGGGGTTGGAGAGTCCCAGAGGTACGTCACGTCCCTGGCAGATGTCAGTGACCACTGGATGAGGTCAGCTAGCTGTCTTGATGGGAGGCTGTAATAAAGCATGGCAGGGAGCTGGGAGATTAGGCCTCTCCAGCTGGCGGGCAGCTTGAGCTCGTTCCCGCAGGGTTACACTGCAAAGTGCAGCTGAAACTGGGTTGCAGCTCCCATTAGTATCTGTTTTAATAGTGGCCTTTCTGTTGTCTCACCTGGTACCACTCCGTTGGGTGTATGACGTAAGGCAGGTACAATGGACAGCCTCACAAAACGAGAGCAGATGACTTAAGTTCCCTGACTATGTGCAATGCCAAAGCCACAGTTGAACAGGCCAAAGTCGTACCCAGTGCTCCTCTAACCGGTGACACGAGGCATAGTGGTTTTAGAGCCTTGGATGTTTTCTATGTGCCAGACAACCGTGGGTGGGGGTCCAAGTGACGACAGATCTCCAGACCCAGTTTATCACTCCCTCCAGCAATACAGCGCAGTGGACAGAGTGGATTAATGGTCTGATGACTTGGATTGAGTTACTAGTGGTTGGGACTACCTTACTGCACACCAAATATACAGTACACGTGGCCATCAACTGAATGGGTTTTCGACTTACGTGCACTCCGAGAAGGGAGCCTGCAGTCTTACACTAGTTTCGGAAAGTTGAGATCTAATTGCATGGTCTCCTGCTTTGCTCCAGTGGGATGTCGTGTACTAAGGAAGCAACAAACACTCTAGAAAACAGTACTCCGCAGTTTAAGAGAAACTCGTATTTATTCCATCAGGAATAAACCTGATGGCCCATATTACCTCCTAACTAACTGGTGCTGAACGAAAGTTAAGTCTACGTGTATCCAAGTGAAGGAGACCTGGTCCTAAACTGAACAAGGTGATCTGGGTAGGTAATTATGAAAAAGACAGACCCTAACTATTTCCAACCATTGTCCAATTTGTGCGGCTCTTAACAGCGGGATCTTGAGAGCCGATCTGGGTGATTGAAGTGAACATGAAGCTGCACCAGAATGAAGGTGTGGGGGAAATGGGAGATCCCAAGAAAACCCGCCAACCAACGGCATCGTCCGGCACAATTCCCACTTGCAAAAATTTGGTGACCTGGCCAGGGATTGAACCAGGTTCGCGTTGGTGAGCAGTGAGCGTGCTAATCGCTCAGCCACCGTGGCCCCTCACTGCCAAAGAGACAGTGCGGTTGCCATTACCAGAAGGTAATGCAAGAAGAGCGAAGGCATCTTCGAGGACTGCTGGAGCAGTGTTGAGCTTCTGGAAGGTCTTCAGGAAGGTAGCTGGTGAAGTCCCTGAAGAGCTTCTGGCAGGTTATTAGGACTTAGAGAGCGGCAGAGAGCTCCAGCACAAGTAGTGGAGTATGCTGCCGGAACTGAGCTGGCTCTAAGAGAGCCGACGAACAACTGGTGTCTTCCAGTTGCACACTGACAGTCTCCTTGTCCGTAAGCCCTCCGAGATGCAGGCGTGTAGGGGTGTCGAGCTCCGCCTCCTGAGCAAAGCTGTCTGCTAGTGCTTCTAGCATCATCCCTTGGTCCGCCATAGAAACATATGACCTTGGGGAGGCGGTCTCGGCTGCTTGGCTGATAGTACTATCACACTTTGTAGAGGTTGACATGATATATGACTTCAGGTGAACAGTACAAGCTGACGTGTCTGTAATAGCCCCTGCGACAAGAGGCGTATCTGTAGGCACTTAGTAGCTTCCAACACTGTTCCAAACCCCACCTGGGGTCAAGTGAAGTCACATTCAGGTGAGAAAGTCATGGGTAGTATAGTCAGGATGTGTGTCTTGTTATCAGTATGTTCCAATAAAATATAAATGTAAACTTCCAAAGCAGTTGTAAAAACCAACAACTTCCTCCAATCCTGCTAACATATGAGTGACACCCCAATATGTAGTTCCCACAAATAATAAACAGCGAATAATATAAAAACTCAAAGTTCACAACATTGTCACCATCTCAGGAATCTGTTACTGTGCTAATACACTAAAATATCCAAACCAATATAACTGACCTTAAGTAATACAAAAAATTATCTACCATTACAGTAAAATCGGGGGGGCTCTGTCCAATAAATATTTTATATCAACATCCTGTGGGGCAGAATTCGTAAAATTGACAATGAGTGCAAGATTTACAGGTACATACCACTGCTATCATTAAGCTCGAGGATGTAGGCCGCAATGTCGACGCCTCCCTTGTCAGAAGGAGGGTCCCACTTGATCTTGAAGTTGTGAGCATGGACACGCCCCTTCACGCTGGGCCGGGCGGGAGTGGCTGGCTTGTCAGGCAGTGTGCGATAGCAGACCTCATCCGACCAGCGAGATGAGCCTTCCTCATTGTGCGTCCTCAGCTAGAACATCCACCACACACATCACCAATCTGTATTCTAATACAGCACACAAACCCTTTAACATTACCCACAGAGATAAGAGAAAACTGTGTTATTACTTGGTTACAGTTATACATTTGGATGACTCTGAACTAAAACTAAACAGTCCGGACTGAGTTGTACTGCCCAACCTGGAAAAACAAGGCTGCTTATTACTGCAAAAGCAAATAATGACCTGATGCCAACTTGTACAACAGTAGACCCAGTGGGAGTTCCAAGAAGAATTACGAAGGAGGACACAAAGTTGAAAATTTATATATACTTTACTGAAGATACAACAAAATAACAAACCTCTAAGCCCACTGGGTTTTCTGTTTTAGTAGTATCATCATGTTCTCCAAAACTCATCCCCAAAAAATCCACAAAATGTATTGCATTCTTTTAATGTAGACATTATGTAAGTAATTTACTGACTGGTGCAGGCCATCTCTGCTTTTATACTAATATTGTGCCGCTGCCCGCTACAGATCGGCTTGTGCCGCTAGGACAAGGGGTGGTTGCAAAGCGGGGGATGCCAAATGCATGGCTTGCCTCTGTCGTGTTACCGGCCGGCTGGAAGGGGGTGCGAAACAGAAGACAAGCGATAATTACTGTAGGCTGTTCATGGTAAAGAGAGCACTTGTGAGGCCCTAGTTATTTTTTCCTTCCAGCCAATTTTTATCCTTTAATCACCTTTTTAAATAAATATTGCCATGTAAGTAAAAAACATAGTGTGTATTCCACTGCATTCGGAAGTTAACATCTACGACTACAATAAAATATATTTATGGACTATTGTTCCAAATACGAGGGCTTTCAAAAGTGGTCACTTTACCGTAAATAGCAAGCTATCTAGCAGGGAGTGAAATCTTTAAGCATTGTCACGGCGGGCCAGCGAATAAAACAATCTGCAAGGCAGACAGTACAATCTCACATATTAACGGGATAAACTTAATTTCCACGCCGCAGCAAATGACCTGCGGATGGAGCGGAAGTTGTTAAAATCTCCATTGTTAAAAAGATGTGTATCAGCTTTAAAATTTGATTCTCAATGGAAATTTAATATTCGCACAAGTATATCGAGTGTCTGTTTCCATAACAACACGACTAAAGAGCTTGACATCCACTCACATTTGTGTTTATATTATTTTTTTAGTTATGTTGGTGAGGAGCTAAACATGAAAACATGAAAAGTGCACACCTTTCACTATTTCAACATAAAGTTAAATAAAATATTAAGTTTTTATTTTTCATTAGTCTACAAGTCAAGTCCACATCCAATGAACGCCCACATGCTTGGAAATATTTTTATTAGTCTTCTGAAAAATGACGGAGATGCCACTTATTCAATATCCAAAACTATTTGATGCATTAGAATATAAATAAGATGAAGTTGGGTGACAATCAAAAAACATTCTAACATCAGGACAAGCGAAATGACAACATGATCACATACTAGTGACAATGATATAGTGAAACAACTTTATAGCAAAAAATACTGGAAATTAATAATCAATACTAAAACTAGTTGCTCAAAATGATTAAAATCGAATCAAGCCTAGGCAAGGATGACAATTTGATACTGAGTAAGCACACTTTGTGTAGATGGTCAGATAATCTTGCCAAATTCTGTACATAACTGTAAGATGAGGAAAAAAACTGAGTAAATAATTCACATCCAAAAGTGGAAAAATTAGATGAGACAACATAAGCTTCTGTGTGGCAGCTCACCCTGAACTTATACTCCGAGTGCCTGTGGAGACCGTGATGCTTGTAATGGGTCTCCTTGCCATTGTAAATGGGAAGGAAACCATGGCCAGACACTTTGTCATCCATCTGCAGGGTGAAGTCCTCATCAGAAGGACGCTTTTGCCACGCCAAGTGCAGGCTGGTAACAGTTGCCTCTTTCAGTACTGGCGGAGAAGGCATCTCCGGTGGGATACCAGCTGTAGACGTCAGTACCACATCCGAGAATGCACTGTCGCAAACAGAAAAATATTAGATCTTACCAACCATTAAAGTGAAGAGAGTTGGACAAAGAGTCTTAAGGGCAAAGGAAACTTGAGTACCCCAACAAAAGCCACCAGTCTACAACACCACTTGCAACATTTTCTACTAGAGAAAACCATTAGTGATGCTGCAACAAATCTAGCATGGATCCCCTTTGTGGGATACTGATGGGGAAAGTCAACAACTCCACCACCTAGTCGAGAGTTTCAGAGGGTCCAGAACAATTAAGTCTAGTGCCCATGGGGTGAAGCAAAATGTAGATGGAGCAACAGTGAAATGCAAGGACGAAGAAACTTAAATCTACTAGCCACTGGCAATGACCACCATTTTCCTATATGAAAGTCTCATGTGTAACACTGCAGGAAATCTAATCCATGGCCTCTGTAGGCAGCAAGTGCACTAACCACATAACCTCAATTGTCCCTTGATAATCAGTAATTATATTCCAAATTATGTTTTTTTATCGGTAAGCTGTAATCACTATCAAAAAAGTGTGAGCAGAACATCACGTTTGTTTTCTATTTTGGTCCTGGAGGAGGGGGGTTGGTGACCACTGGTAGTGTCGGCACGCGTACCTGCGGCCACAGTCGTTGACGGCGGCGAGGCGGAACTTGTAGCAGGTGGCAGGGTGAAGCTTTGTAAGATTGTGCTGCTTTCCTTTGGTTCTGTGCACCTCGACCCAGCCACTGCCATCATCACACTCCAGCGCATACTGGATAATGTGCGAGCCGTTGTCAACAGGAGCATTCCACCGCAGTTGCAGGCTCGACTTGTTGCGCTGCACCACCTTGGGCGGCTGTGGAGGGTCTGGCTCACATGCTGGTGTCGCAAATGTCACTGGCTCCGATGCCGACCCGTGGAACTCGTCCAAGTGCACCTGGACGCACACCGAGTACTCCGTGCCTGGCCGCAGGTCTTGTATCCTACACCAAGAAATGTCATTAACAATAACTTCTCACTAATCTTTAATTTTACAGCTTACAACAACATCCATAAAAAGACCACAATGAAAATTACAGTTATGGACTCATAAATTTCAAGAGGTCTTTTTTTCTGTAATAAATAGCACACCCTATCAAAGTCCATAAGTACTTCAACTGTGTTGAAATAGTAATAAAAAACTTAATGGTACAAATTCAACCATTTGACACCGGCTGCCAGCTGCATTAAGACAATGACGACGCTCACCACTCACGTCACACATGGGCATGCACGTGCGCAAAGAGGCCAAAACCTGAACTTTCCAATAACAGAATATTTATTTGAAGTGTAAAATTATGTCTCTTGTTTTATTTCCGAGTTTATCAGGTGTTTTTTAAATGTTTAAAATGTATGTTTGATAATATTGCACAATGTTTGGTTATGAATTCAAAATGTGCACTGCGCAAAGATTAAGAACATTATTATTCTGGCGTGAACGCCGTCATAAGAGACATTTAAAGAATATGGAAAATTCACAATTTAAATCTAAAATGTAAATCAATATTTTAATTATTTATGTGCCATTTATTATAAAAGATAAAAGTTATACTCTGTGTGCATAGCACTTCCACTTGTGTAAACCCCGTAAGCTGCCATGGTAGCTTACGGGGTTTACACAAGTGGAAACCCCGTAAGCTTAGAGACAGGGACCGCGCGGACCGCTGTCTCTAAGCTGTCCACTGAGGAGAGCTGGCGAGGTAAGACGCTGTCACGTACGCACTAAACACTTTTTGCACTGATTTAGATCACAATAGTTCACTTTTAGTATACCGGTTAACCTTTGTTTTGCGTACTTTTGCCAGACATTCCCCAGCATTATGCTTCTGCGTAACTTAATAATTTGTGCCCTTGTGGATTTTTCAATGCAAATGAGGAGAAGGAGAAGATGTCAGGAGAAGGAGAAGATGTCACGAGAGGCCTCGCGGCATGTACAATATTGAATCAGACGCCATCCGCCTACGCTAAAGGCGTTTCAGTGTAATTTCTGTTTAATTGCTACGTGCAATTTTAAGGGCTTTCTTTTCATGTATGTATTTAAGGGTAATTTTATGTTTAATTGTTTTCCAGCAACATCATTTGCGACTACATAGTTAATAGCCCCCAAGTAAATATCGGCGCCATCCATGTGCTTTGAGGGCTTATTTAAGTAATATCTTGTGTGCCGTGTTTCATACAGGGTTCCTTGTATTTTTCATGTAATTGATGCTTTGTATGTATGACCACGCGTTCTATTCCAAGATTGATTTTCCCATCATCAGGCATACTAAAAGCCTATAAATGTCTCAATCTGCAGGAGAACATTTTTCTCATCAATAATAATAGTTTGTCTGACAAAAATTTGCAGTTTGTAAGAAGAAATATTGAAATTCCATCTGCACCACGTGATCTACTACAAATTTTATCCAGCGGCATCCGTGTTTATTGTGACCATCCATGTCATGTCCCATCTTGTTTCATATGTATTTGTGCCATTTATGTAATTTGTACGGTGATATTATTTCTGTCCTAGCAGGCTATGTGTACAGGCTGTCACCACACTAACCACGTGTGGCAAGGCGAGCCCCGACGAGTCCGTATTAGCAATGACAAACAATCACACATGTTTGTTCATTTAATAATTCTCTGCGTCTTGTCTTCAGGAAAAACCTACAGTCCACCGTAGTGGCTGTAGACCCCTTTCCTTGTAAAGATTGTGTTTTCTAGCACCACAGAGAAGTCATCCATCTAGGAGTGCGCTAGATTAATTGCAGGCTGGGGAGTACCCAAACGGAGTTAGCTAGACACGTCCGAGTTTCCATAAGGTTAACGTTGACATGATCTTGAATGGTTAACAGAATAAAAAGCAAGTACCGCAGGGCTCAAAGTCTTTCCTTTGTAGTGACAGTAACCGCTCGCCCTTTTTTAGTGATAAAAAGTTTAGTAAAAATGTTTAGTAATGAAAAGTGTTTTGTAAGTACACTTGGGTGAGACAAACACACAGAACCCACAGCATCCCTGAAAACCCTGAGTCAACAGTGCGGTGGCTGGGAAACACTGCTGGCACTCATCTATATTAAGTGTATTGTGTCACTGTTCGTCTCGTGTCTCGCCCGACGGTGTCACATTAATCATTAATTATCAAAAAGTTTATACGCATAAATGAGAAAAATATTATACCGCTTTTCGGCGTGTACAGGCTGCACATTTTTACAAAAAAAAAGTGACTACAGAAAGTGGGGTGCGGCTTATATACAATATATTGGGATAAAAAATTTTTATTTGGAAATTTTTCCTTAAACCATGTTTAGAAACTTGTCCACATACAGTACATTTTAATATTTTAATTCTTAAAGGCAGGAGGGAAAGAAAAAAAAAACACTTGTGCATCCATCTGTTTGCTCACATTCATCCCGCACGTGTATAATGTAAAAATGTTGGAGCTCACCCATAAATGTCTTACATGAGAAAATAATTTCTCTACTGTACAAGAGAAAGATATCTTACGTAGTTTGCATGCCCGCCGTAGCTCTACCAGTGCACATTAATAAGATGCCATTTTGTGTAACATGTTGCTGTGGTTTTGCTTTCTCAAGACACATTACCATCTGTGAAATAGTAATCTTGCAATGTATATTTGCGAACATTGCAACCTAACACAAATTTTCTGTCACAAATGTTTTGTAGGGGAGAAATTTAGTCAGAATTGATTATATTTGTACGGAATTGCGACTTAATAATATTTACAGTAATATCAAAATTCAGTACGGCCTATACTTGAAATATTAATTATCCCTAATTTTTCATCAAAAACTTATAGTGCAGCCTATATATGCAAAAATACGGTATGTTAGTGATTCAGATTGCTGTATTGCAGGAAACTGTAGTACCAAATGTCCACAATTCCGAAAACTTGAAAATGACAGACGTTACTGGTAAGAAAAAGAAACTAAGTAGCTCCGTATTATTGCAGTCTCATGTACAGCAGCATGTCAGCTGGAGATACTGCAAAAATAATTTTTTTTTCCTTTCCACAGCAGTGTACATTTCATGCAATGCCTATTTGTAAGTGCAGAAACTACAGTCAAATAGAGGACACATTCTATTAGTCAAACTAAGTAATGCAATTACTGCTCATATCGTCATAGTTTGTAGTGCCATCAGTACAAATTCAGGAACAAATTTGCAAAGAAAATACTGCTATGAGAAAAAAATTTATTTTACTCTAGAAAATTTTCTTTCCTTACTTTTTTGTAGTAATTTTTTGTTTGAAAGTTTATGGCTAGTATCAGTATTAAAGTCTGTCATCTGGTACACACGCTAAGTACTAAAGGAAATGCACAAACTGGTTATATTTTTAGAAGTGCTGTTTCATGTGAGATGGACAATAGGACAATGCAGAATTTGTATCCTAAAAATTGGCTAGAACATGTGTGTTGTGTGTGCCACTTTCTGAAACAGACTGATTCAACATGTGACCTACCATCCTATGCTGGAAGTCGGTGTTGTTTTGTAAGAAAATGGCATGCTCTGGAAAGTTTGGTGCAGACGTAAGGTGTGATGGTTGGTGGCTGAAGGTTTGGAGGAGGAAATAAAGTCCAGACACAGGCTAGGGAAAAGACTGAAGAAATGTAGAGGCACAGGTGATTTCACTAGTAGTATAGCATAAAGGCTGAGGGGGGCAGGAAGCTCATTACAAGGCACGTACATGCATTGGGGGTCTTGCGCACATTTTTCTGAGTCATGAGTAAGACTGTTGAACATGTTAGCCAGCCATCACGAACATGCCAAGTGATTCTAGTGCATTCATGTGATGTTTTCAACAGCTACATGGAGGAAGCCAACAAAATCAGCACATGCAATGAAGTAATGGCTTTCCTGGCTGTTTTTACAAGTCTATGGAAAGTCTGGAGGGAAAGACTTAGGATGTCATAGAAGAAGGGTGTGTGAATACCACAGGCAGGTATGAAGTAATCAGAATGAAACTCCCGTACTAAGGCAAGGTTAAGCCTTTCTTAGCTTAAGTGAGTGAGTTGTAAGGCACAGGTCAGATTACCACTGAAATGTTAACTGAAATAATAAATTTTTAGATTGTTAAGCTTTTTTAAAATTAGTTTTGTAGAGTACCGTAATCTTTTTTCTTTTAAATTAGAAAAAGAGGTTATCTGAAGTCTTAACTCTTTTTAAATGAACAGTTTTTAGGACTAGCAACAGTTTATTTTTTGTAACGTTGTGTTGTGAGTGAACTTGACTTGAATAATTACTACAACTGAGCATATTTTGTCAGTCTGGTAAGATGACAGACCAGAAAAGCTCTTAACGTGAGTGGTCCTCTGTGGAAAAACATTGAAGTGTGGTATCTTAACATTTTCATTTGGTCCTGCAAGCCGGGTTCAGCACCTGTGATGTTTCCGCATTGTGATGTAACGCATCATTTTGTGTCTCATTTTCACTGCATTATAAAGATTTGAAGCTGTGTCACGTCAGATCACCATTGATGCGATTCTTTGTCATCAACTTGTACCGTTTGGGACAAAATTCTATGCAACCTGCCTCGCATTCCATGAAAAAGAACTACACATGTCTTCCGACATATACCCGAAGTGAAATTATGAAATTACATGCTTTAATGTGTTTGTAGTACCTAACTGGACTGGGTATACAGTGTTCAGTGTTGCTTATCACATGCTACCACAAAAAAAAAAAGGTGGTTTTTATTCAGAATCTGTATCAGTGCTCGCCAAGTTATAAGTTATCAGTGTAGCCCCAAACTTGTAGAAATGTCTGTTTTTTTTCCTTATAATTTTCTAATCTTGCTCCATGAGTTATCAATAGATACTGAAGTGAAAATAAAAATTACCAGTTAGCCCCTTAGTACTGCCTACCTCCCAACAGTCTTTTTTTTTTTTTTTTTTTTTTGCAAAATGAAATTTTTTCAACAATTTCGATAAGCTTAAGCTGGAGGAGGTTAGGGTCGAGCACACAATGTAAAACGTGCAAACACTATAATGCATAAAATAAAAAGCCTTACCTCCAACACACTCAGGCAAAGAATGAATGGCCAGAGAGTAGATGCCAAACAAGCCACAGCTGATCACATTAATAACTTACAGGACATACCAGTTGGAGCACATGCAGCATTACACAACAAAGATTATGATTCCTGCTACAGTACCAGAGTTGTAAAAGCCCCTACCACCTTCAAGCAATACCTCAGAACTCAGGATGCTGGAAATTAGCTAACTAATGTTTAACAAAATCCAGACAGCTCCCAGGCATCAACATAAGATAATCACAGCTCCTAAACCACACTCTTAAGCTATACCTGGAAATTTTAATTTTTCCTGCCCCACCCTAGTTCACCACATGGCCTCTAGGTTTACTAAAAGAACCCTTTCACTATGCTGCAGTGTCCTACAACTCGCCACCTGATGAAGTAGGCTTGGACAGCAAAATGTAGCAATCATGCAACCACGCGGAAAATGCGCCTTTCTGTGTGTGTGTGCGTGCATGCGCGCGCATCTGTCAAAAAGTACTACACTGCAAGTACTTGAATTCTTGTCCTTTTATAAATTTTGTAATATTAAAATATTAGTATTAGTAGTATTAAATATCTTATTGGCATCCTCCATAGCCCTATTGTCTTACAGACATATAAAGGGATTGCCAGAGTGAATTTAAATAAATTTTAAAAAATGTCATAATTTTAGTTGACTAATCCGAATCATGTGACCTTTAAGTACCAATTCAAATACAGCCGAAGTATCCAGTATCGGTAGGTGTATCGGTCCATTATTACATAGAATATAATATTGCGTGTGTGTATTTATTTAAATAATACAATCCACACCTACTAGTAATGTCTACAAAAATTACTGTGTTTTGTGAATTATCTCTGTTGTATTCCACACAAAGCCTTCAAAAGACTAGTTTGAAATACTACAAAAGCAGATACTCCAAATCACCAGCCAATGTTCAAGACTATTGAGTTTAGTGTGGTAAAGCAAAGTGTAATACTGTAAAATGTCTACTTCATTTTCTAATTATTGTAATGTGACATTTATATTAGGTCTGGCCAGTTACTGATACACATACATCAGCAGATAAACCCAAAATCGGTATCGGCTACAATCGGCCATGGTTCAACCAAATCATTTCATTAACCCAAATGATTTAATCATCATGGAAATAACTGCACTTGGTTATCTTGCAGGACACGTTTTCACAAACTAAGTATTTAATTTTTGCAAACAAAAAACTATTTTCTTAATTTTATTTTTATCTTTTAGTAACAGGTGATAATACTGGTATCTGCTTCTGAAGGTAGTTAAAATTAATTTGTAAACAAGAATGTTTAACCTCTATAATACTCATTGTCTTAGATTTTCTATCACGTAAATGTCAACTGTATACATATTGATCTATCGCTCCCACACTGTATATGTATATTTTGTTCGCAGTCACAGCTTAACAAGATTCATAAATTGATAAGTAGCAAAGTTGAATGATTATCGTCTCGTGCATGAATCCGATTCAATATATATTGAGCCAAACTGAATTGGTGATGGTGCTCGTTCAAGGGCAGAATCATAACTACATGTATTTTATATTTATAAACGAACATCTCTAACCAAAAATGTTGGCGATATGACAAAAGTAAATAGTATAAAGCAGATGAATGCAATTTACGCACTAAACATGCACCATATTTATAAACACTGCCATCTTTACTCATCTTATGTGTTTTGCGATTAGGTTCTTAACAAATACGGCATTTACAACTATTGGACAAAGTTGGTGATTGTAGCCGGCTACTTACGTCACAAAACTGGTTAAGAATGCCAAAAATAGTTACTGTTTTAGATTGTGCCCTGGAGTTTTATAAGTGAAATTTTTTTTTTTTTTTTATAAACTTACCCAAGTGTTAAACTGCAATGTAAACACAAAAAGCTAAGTTTGTGTATATTTTAAAGTTACTCAGGCACAATATAAAAAATTACAAATGAAATCATTTGTATTGGCACTATCTGCGGGATCGGTCACAAAGTATCTGTGAAATGGGGTTTGGACCCACCTCTAATTTATACACACTACTATTTTGCACCTTTTCAAACCATCACCCACTAAATTAAAAAATTACAGAAATATTATCGGACATTAAAATAGAAAAAAACACCAATTAATCCAGCTACATTTTTTGTATTGCGGCAAATATTGATAATTGAAACAAACCACCTAACTTTGCATGGAGTTAAAACAAATAAACCCTTTTGCACAGACACATTTTTGAATACGAGAATTATTCATATTTAATAACATTTTAACAATCATCAAAATTCCATAGCCTCTAAAAATTTCCTGACATTTCCCTGTTTTTAGACTTTAGATATCCACGACTTTCTCATTTTCAAGGATTTCCCTTTCTATAGCTACCCAAGACAGCTCTACTTTCCACAATTTGCTGCCAACTGTATTGTCAATAAAATAAAACGCAAGGATTATTATTTTAATGGTTGAATTTAAACGTGCTTAACTCAGAGTGAATCACATGCAACATTACATAGAGGAGCTCGGAAGGCTGTGCAAATGTACATACCTGCAAGACAGGGCGAGGCCATTGTAGATGGACTTGTACTTCCCCTCCTTGCCCTTATCGCTCAGCAGCACCTCGTACCGCAAGTCACTCTCGGACACCATCAGCTCTTGGTTTTTGGTCTCGAGCGCTGGCGGGGCCCATTGCAGCAACGCTGTGCGCGAGTTCAGCTCCGCTATCTGTCCCAACCAACACCAACAATTCACTCGCACTGTGTCCACTCAACACATTTATTGGATAGTCAACGTAGAAACTTACAAGACTTATCAGTTCAGTTTTAAAAATTTTTAATGTAACAAGTTTTGTGACAGTTTCTTATCAAGCACTGGACTGCAAAAGTAGATTATTTTACATTTAGGCTGCTGCTGATGAAAAGAAATCTGAATTATGCAATTTCTGCATAATCACATACATGTTAAAACCACAAAATGACAACTCTACTACATTAATACCCAATAAATATTAATTAAATACTTTATTAATAAAACTGTGATACATAATGGCTTTCAATCCACTTCTACGCGTGTTTTACATCAGATTATTTTATAAGAATTTGGAAACAGCCACTGTCATTAATACAAAAGTAAAAATTTTCTCACAATAACTTATTATTTTTTTAAATAAAAATATGAAAGTTGAAGTTTTATGCAAAATAAGTTTTTGGTACCCAAATTATTTAGTTACCAAATTTCTGAAGAATTTTAAAACACTCGTAAATAATTAGCATGAATCTCTACACAATTATTTAGATGTACAACAAACATACTATTTCTTGAGTAAAACATACGATTATTCTCTTTTTAAGCCTGTGTGCATGCACATGTGTCCACATGCGCACCTGCAGAATGCTGTCACACAATTAAACAAGAATTTTTTTTTGGGCAGGTACATGTACTGCTGTGGACTTAAATTCTAAAAGATTATCATCAATAACTGTTACACTATTGTTACTGTATATCACAATTCCAGTTACTTTGTTAAATTCTTTAAGCACAAGTATACTGACTAACCACAGGAGACTTGACAGTAGACAACATCTCTGCGATGAGGTGCGCTTCATCCTCCTCTTCATCCTGCAAGCTACTGCTCTCATCGCCTTCGTCCGACAAACCTGCACCCCTATCCTTGCTCCGCCGTAGGCCGTTCACCATTTCTGTAACAGATATCACTACAGCAGGCTCGCCAACCAACAAACATAGTGTGCACTCCTCCTTTAACACAACTGTCATCATATGTACAGCAGTGAAAAATTCTTCTTCTTTAATTACAGGTCTGCAAGTACTCAAATTTAGAGCTCAAGCAGAATGTCTTGCAAGAAGTCTTGGAAAATTTGAGCCATTGAAATATAACCTAAAAAGCTTTCCATATCTCAACATAACTTCTTACAATACACTTTTATTCATGCTAACGCCTGTATACAAGTAATAAGGTGTCAAAACTATCTTCATTAGATAAATTTGATCATTCAAAGAGTACAGTAAACCCACAGTAGCCTATGGTTTATTTTTTTCACTCAAGAAATAAAAACACAGTGGACAGTTTTAGTTTTAAACTCTTAGCACATTTGATGATGCATTTAAATAATTAGTAGACAGGGTGGAATTGCCCTTGTGTAAAAAAAAACTTCAACAAAATAAGTACATACTTCCTGTAAGTATTACCGTACATTCTAAGTTGCATGTAATTAGGTTGTGTGTGTGTGTGTGTGTGTGGTGTTTGGATCCTATGCGAGTATAAATATACACACTATATTTTAGTAATTGTAAAGAATTAAATATAACAAATTTTAAATAAGCACTGCCCTCTTTATTAAGTAAAAACTTAAAATTTATTTCTTATAAAAATTATGCAGTAGGTTTTTGAATTATTGTGTACTCATTTAAGCTCGAAAGCTCAAATTCAACTCAAAGCTCAAGAATTTTCACAAAACTTTCCTAGAGTATGATTCAAATGAAACATATGGACTGGCAGACATTTACTAATAATACAGTAAAAAAAATTACACAAGAAAAGAATTTTGAAACCCAAAAAAAGTGCATATATTATTTTCAGAAATGAGTACAAAATCACTTGATATTTAAATACAAAACATTCTCAGTGACAAAAATCACATGGTAAGATATAAAAAAATTTTTTTTTTGCAACTTACTTCTGAGAAAGGGTAAGCAAAATGCATTAAATCAAAAACAAAAACAATTTAAAAATTATTAGTTACCTATACTTTATAATATTACAGCAAGTGTGGGACCCAATGACCTGAAGTACAACTGACAAGAAAAAGTGAGTTGCAAAGCTGTGCCAACACTTTAGAACTCCAAAATATATTAATTCTAGAGTGAACAGAGGTTTCTCTTTCTTGCCTACAAAATAAATCACTCTGAAATTAACACTATAGCACTTATATACACTTTCAAACTTCTAAAAAATGAATGACCCCTCCATGATCTAATTCATTATACCAACAGAACCATTGTATACACAAGACCAGCTTTGGTAAGGATACAAACATTTTCATATGTGGGGCCACGGTGGCTGAGCAGTTAGCCTGCTCACCTCCCACAAAGGCGATCTGGGTTCAATCCCTGACCAGGTCATTCCAGATTTTTGTATGTGGGAATTGTGCCGGACGATGCCATTGGTCGGCGGGTTTTCTCTGGGATCTCCCGTTTCCACCACCCCTTCAAACTGGCGCCACTCTATATTCATTTCAATCACCCTCATAGGCTCTCAAGACCTCAATGTCAAGAGCCACAGAAATCTCTTCACTCACTCATTTTTCGTATGTGTATTTAAACTTTATTGTGCTAAGAAAGAGCTCAGAAACCAAAAATTTTGTGTGACCGCATTGTTCACTACACGTATATGTACTGGAAAAGATACAAAAATCTACATTTAATAACTCTGAATGTCACAAATTTAAGTTTAAAAATTTTTACTTTCATCTAATTTATCATTTCATGTCATGTCAGTAACAGCAATTAAATGACAAACTGTTCACAGAAGCAGTATAATACTGAATTACTTGTTTAACAAACACATCATAATCTTCTGCAATATTCATCTACTTAATCGCAAATAAATCTTTGTATATTTTCTCACTACACAGTGCCGACATACCTTTAGGGGGAGAGAAGGGCGGCGTACTGCTTTGTGAACTCGCACTAAAACTGTCACCTCTTTGCTTCTGTTCCAACTTTCTTTTCAGCTTTATGTATTGGCGGTGAGTGCGCTCATCTTTATGGAAGGAGTGTGGCGGAGGAGGGGAGTGGCCTGCAAAATAACCAAACACAAGGCTCAACAACAACAATTTGCATGTACCTACTGTATACTTTGCCATAGCTGCTGTTTATCGATAATTTGACACATACATTCCACAAACACACTAGTTGTGTCCAGTGTGTGGGAAGGAATTTACAAAAATAAATAAATTATGTGCTCTTGTCTGACAATGCAGTTTAGTCAACCATTAAAAGGAAGAAACAACAAGGAGAAAGGACTTTGCAAATATTTTCCAGAGGTTCACTTTTTCACACGTTTATACCAATAATTTCATGAATTATCAATGTATATAGTGTAACAATCTATGATGATTGAATGTGACAATATATCTACACTAATATAATAAAGAGGTAAAGTTTGTGAGTTTGTTCCGATTAAAAAAATTCCTTCATTGGTGAATAGCCTGGACCTTCTGGATGAACATAGGCTATACATAATGACGTTATGAAACAAGGCGAAATTTTAAATACAAACATATACCGGTAACCATTAAATTACTATTTTTGTATGTACAGTCATACTCGAAATTATAGATTTACGAAACAAATGTTCAAATCAATTCTTTTAAAATAAAGTAAAAATAAATTTTCTTACTTCAAATTACAATTACGGCAAAATAATTATATGTACGTAAGATTTTTTGTAGAAAATTTAATTAGCTACTAAATTATATTTTTGCCATACCTGTATTAGTTAAGCAAAAATTGTTAATTTTTTACACTTAACTTTAAATGTAAATTTGAAAGTTTGTAATAAAAAAAGTTAATATTTTTTTAAAACATAAATTGTTGCCAAGCGAATGGTTTTGTTAATTAATGACTTTGGGATTATTAGGAGTTTATTTTGTAAACAAGAGATCCTCTAATGTTTGTTTGAGCATTAGCTTAACGATTAACTGTTATTAAGACATACTAAATAATATTGGATATCATTTTTTGAAAATGTTAACTGGTATAGGTAAAAAATTACAATTGTCCATTAAAGCTAAGGTAGTTATTTGTAGCGTTACCATTATGTTGAAACCCATCTGAACCACTTAAAAATGTGGGAAACCTTCAAAGAGGATCTATGTGAAGATATTAGATAACATTCACCACCAAATCAGGACTTTACTTTGCCCTTCAATGAGGACATGTATAATGAAGGTTTGATACCAATATAAATAAACTGTTAGAACTGAACGACAAAAGTATGAATAATTTTGGTATACCTTCGCCTAATTGGTCATATAATATGACATTTGATACAATGCTGAGACGTCCGTATGACATCAACAAGTTGTCAGTTTTTGTCAACGGAAATTTGACAAAGTAAGTCACAAATCAAAGTCAAGCTTACGATGCTATATTTGATAGTGTAGCAAATAATAGGAGTAAAATATTTTTTTTTGTACGCCCCAGGGGCACAGGGAAATCGTTCATTACAAATTTCATATTAGCAAAAGTGAGATAATCGGGATAAATAGCACTGGCAGTCGCCTCTTCTGGGATTGCCGCAACCCTATTAAATTATAGGAAAACAGCACATTCCACCTTTAAGCTACCACCAACAGTATTTTTGGAGCAAAATTCAGTAGTGTCATACATAAAAATGGACCCGTGGCAAATTGTTAAAAGATGCATCACTAATTATGTGGGACGAATGTACTATGAGCCATAGAGCTCATGTTGAAGCAGTAAACCGGATGATCCAACATCTCAGAAACTCGTATGTACTCATGGGTGGTGTCACTTTTGTTTTAACTTGTGATTTTTGCCAAACACTTCCTGTGATAGCAATAGGAACACATGCAGACATTGTAAAAGCATGTCTAAAATCATCTCCGTTATGGGGTTCAGTTCAAACACTCAATTCGCGCACTAACTTGAGAGCCCATTTAAGCCAAAACAATGGTAACAGTTTTGCACAACAAATGCTAAAGGTTGGAGAAGGAAAATACCCTTTTCAAGAGAGAATGGAGGTAGCGCTGAAATCAAACTTGATCATGTATTGGGTCGCATAGTCTATAAATTAGAACATCTTATAGAGGCAATATATCCAAATCTAGGAAATTTATTGCAAAGTTACAATAATTGGCTCTGTACAGTTAATGAAATTAATGCAATAATATTACAAGAAGTTCCCGGCCAAGTTAAACATTACAAATCCATTGATACAGTCTCAGACATCGAGGACAGTGTGCACTACCCTCAAGAATTTTTTAATTTATTAAATCCTTCTGGTGTGCCACCACACAACCTCAAATTAATTATTTGTATCGCAAAATGCTACTACGCAACTTAAACCCACCTAATATGTGTAAGGGCACGAGACTATTGATAAAAGATTTGTGAAACATCATCATCAAAGCCATAATATTAACTGAGCCTGCCGCCAGTCAGCTAGCGCATATTTCACATATCCCTAGAATTCCAACGGATATGCTTATTCCTTTCAAGCAGTTGCAGTTTCAGGTGGAGGTATCATTTGCTCTCACAATAAACAAGTCCCAGGGACAAACTTTCAAATTTGTGGGAATAGATTTGAGCAAGGGATGTTTTTCTCATGGCCAATTATATATCAGGTTATCTAGAGTCGGAACTCCAAAAAACCAATATATTTTGCTACCCGATAATAATAAACAATAAACATAAGAAGAACAGAGAAGCTCCAACAAACTAATGTAAATGTCATAAAACCTATGAAAAAAATAATGAACTAAGTTGTGGGCCATTGCTATTTAAAATGCATATGTTAAAATTATTTTCTTACTGATTCAATATTCTGTTACACTATCACATAATATGCCTTCTGCTAGACACACTCCATTTTGTAACACTAGCAAACTTGGAGTTCCCGGCGGAGTCACTGGCGAACACAGTATGGAAGAATAAAACTTTACAAGTCTTTATTTTTGCATCTTGCATGGTCTTGTGTCAAAGTTAGTTATGTCATGGCATCTGAGTGAAGTTGTTTAATTAATTCTGACTTACTCTGTATTTCAGAATTTAAACATTTTAGATGACCGAGGTACATTAGCCAATGTTCAAACATGGTAATTCATGTGTTACTATCACAGCTATTTAACGAGAATGCTACACTATATTGGGTTATAAAATGCAACACTGTGCATAGAGTATAATGAACATAATCAAATCAACATAGTCACTAAATCAGTTTGTCTAATTTGGAATCATGGTTGTGTATGCTTTTCAATTACCAATTTTTAATTTTATAACATATTACAGCTTCAACTTGAATGCATATTATCACCAGCCTTACCAAGAGTTTACTCATAACTTGTACATGAATTTCTAATGTATTTCAATATTGAAATACAATACTCTATTTTGTGTTTACTTTTTACAGTCCTGATACAACATGCTGATGTGCAAGGAAAAATAAATTTCACAGATTCAACTAAATGTAGCCTAAGACCCTGCATTTGTATGTATAAATGAGCCTCAGCTATTTTTCCATTAGCTGCTGCTGAAGGCAGTAGCCAGTTTTGCCTCACACCAGGCAGGGATGAGACTCTCATCCACTCTTCCACTTATGAAGAGCCCAGTTACGTCAGCAGTAGCAGAGTTTATGTTTACGATATTCTGATAGGGAGGTGACCACTACACTTTGTGCCGTGACAACTTCTACTCCACTTATAGTATCCACAATCACACTTGGGATAATGATTTAAAACATGAACTATTAAAATTAATTGTTAAAAAAGGTGCAATTTTTTAACTTAATAGTTAATTTTAAAACTATCTGACTTTCAATCATTAAAATATCTGTTTAACTATTAAAATTAACTTTACAATCGCCTGGAGGTTGAAGATGACAACGAAATATATGCAAATGCCATTAATATCTTGACAAACTTCTTAAAAATATGCAAAGTATTTGATGCAAGACAAGTTGCACACCAGAATATACAGATTTATATACACTGACGTTATGTACTGAATAGATCGTTAGTAACACTCAAGGCGATCGTGAGGTAGGCGAGATGCCATCGTTGCGATCAATCAATACAATCTCTCACTACGCGAAAATCACAGTTGCACAGTTGATGGTCCTCGTGCAGCACGCTGCGTATTACAATTGTTTTTGTAGTCGCTGCCCTGGTCTGGTTTTGTGCTATAAGAGTTTATTTTAGAAGTTTTATTTCAAATGGCTTTGTAGAAGACTGTTAATTCATAGTTTCGATAAGTAGGGCTTATGTGATTCTGCATCCAGTTGTGGTAACATTTTTCTGGGACTATAAAATCAGTTAAGTTTGTTTTAACATAAACTTTAATCTGTTAATTTGCATGGATTTTAACTTCTAACTTTAATCAGTTAACTTTTACTTACTCTAACTTTAAAGTTAGATTATTTTGTTCACTTTCCCAAGTGTTCAAGATAAAAACTGGCTCCTGATAAACTGAAAAGTAAATGAGAACTGAGAATTGCACCCCAGGTAGCATGGGATTCCATCCTTGTTTCCCTGCAGGTCTGCGTATAATAATATGTGATACAACCGCAGAAAGGCCATAAGATGTGTTTTGCCACAACCCCTGCATCCCAGTTATGTATGAACCGGAAAACTGTTAGGATGGTTTAGCACTAACAACTCTTCAGGAACCTATACTCTTTCACATACTTTTGTTGTAATAGGTCTTTGTTCCTACACTTTTTTTTCTATTCCAGTACAACGTGCTGCAATGAAATGCAGATCTTTATAAGAAAAGAAATAGGGAGAAAAAACATAGCACAGGCAAAATCTTTGCTTTGGCATAAACCATTAAGTATTTAAAACTGCATATTCATAACTGTCTTTTATTTGCTCCTAAAACCTGCAGACTGATTAGTGTAATTCATGTCCCCATGAAGTATTGAAGCTACGTATTACAAGCTCGGCTTGCCCTCATATCAATATGGGAAAATCCCCCAAAGAAGTGTTGTCTCAAGTAAGACTCACCCTGTGGGGGGCCTGGACTAGGCACATGGCTCAACACCCCTGGCTGCATGGGGTTCCCGTGGCCAAAGTGAGGGGGGTACCCGGGCATGATACCCTGGGTGGTGTAGAACTGCTGGCCGGGCTGATTCGATCCAGCCCCTGGCCCCGGGCCCTGCAAAACACAACACAGTTACATTGCATGGTTCATCACCATTCACTACTTTAATTCTATGTATAGCTAATCACTAGTAATGACTTACAACTCATGCAAACAATTCCATTAGAATACTATTTACCAACTATAATATACTTAAGTTATGTACACTGTTGTTATTTTCGATGAATGCAAATATTTGTTGTACAAGTGAATGAAAATGAATAGCATATCACAATTTGAATAAGAGATTTTGACAGTTCTCAAGTCAATGCAAAGAAGCATCCAGAAGATGAAACTTGGTCAATCTCATTTTTATGCTTGCTGCAACAAACATATCTTATCACTTCTAGGCATACTTAAGAAAAATAAAATAACCTAACTGATTAAAGTTAAAATCAGAAAAAATTAAGACTGCTGCTTACGACGTGTGCAGCCGCAGACTTTAAATGGGGAATCAAAAATAAAAGAAATTCCTTCTCATTGCGCCAATTTTAAAGACAACATTTTAAAACAAAAAATACTCTACGTGAAATTTCAAAAGGTAGGTTGCTACGTTAAGACATCTTGCCAATTATTTTGTTTGATTTTTTGTTCTAAAACGTAGTATTAAAATTGACATATAACAACAAAAAGATGAATAAATAATTTTTCCAAAAATAATTTTATATACAAATATTTTCTCAGAAAGTCGCACCAAAGTGTTTTTTTAAATAGTTATCCTTAAAACTGATTCAATGAGAAAAATTTTGTTTAACAATTACTCCCCATTTCAAGTTCAGAGCTGCCGACTTGATAGGCAAGGCCATTAAGTGAATACAGTTATAAGTGGAAATCCACACAAATAAACTGATTACAGCCAAATGTTAGAGGAACTCTTAAATGATTACAGTTAAAATAAAGTCTCAAAAAGGTTTTTCATTAATGTTTATTCAATTATTTATGTTTGGTACACACAAAAAAAACAATTGAAAGTCAAATTGCTTGTGTTCCCTTCACATTCAACCTGTTCAGAAATGACTTAATGCTTGCGCACAGTGACCACTTTAAATATAATATCTAAAATAAACACTATAACACAACTATGCATGAAACAATACGAGTGCAGTGACTACAAAAACAATTGAACTGTGCACTGCATGCAAGGGCCATCAACTGTACCTATGTAAAACCGGTATTGATTATGTTTACCTCCCTCCCCCCTCCCCCATCATTTATCAACATTTTTTTTTTCCCAACATATTCATTTATGATGTATGGAACCTGAATGTTTCAACCAAACTGGTAATGTAGTGGCTGTGTTGAAGAGCGTTTACTTTCCCTTTATCAACACACTTTAGAGAGATCAGTTTCTATCAGTTGCTACGGCAATCCTGCCAGTCAATAAAAAATGCTAACGCTAAGCAATGACGACTTGTGCGAGGCATACACCAGAATGTCACTACTTTGTAATGCCTCAAATTCAGGTGAATCACAGATTTCAGACTGCATGTCTAGGTGGCTAGGCGAGAACAATGTTCCATGTGCTTCAGTGTGATGCTACGCTGTAGAAAAATGCTGCTGAACAATACTCAATGTTTCATGTAAACATTGGCTGTAGTTGTGTCAAACCTATTTATTTAGCGCAGCTCATGGATGATGTGTAAGTTTATAATGGAAGAAAATTTCAATACATTTATGATAAACTGCAATAATCAATAATTTTGTGCTTAAATTTAAATAAAATTAGCGGTTCCACACACTTAGAATATCATTATTGTGGGATACAGAGAGAGTGTTCCAAATAACCAGCACTTACAATCTCATTTGCACTCACACTCCCTCTTGCAATGACTTTTATAGCTCTCGTGTGGAATGCATACTCACTCACTCTCCTGTGTAATTGGTCGTGGTTGTTTGTCAGCTTTACTGTCAGATTAAAAATATTAATACTAATACTTAAAATTATGACCAGTTTTGTAGTCTATACAATTTGAGAGCAGATTATAGTACTTATGATGGTGTTAGTACATATATGACAGGCTCATTTAGTTGCAAACAGATGAGATGTATGTAAATACATTGTCACTGCAATTGATCACAAATAATAACAGTGGAACATCTTATGACCATTTTGCATTCTGTGCACAGTACAACTAAACTATGTAAATAAGTAAACAATACACTGACAGCATGTGTAGAGCATGCATTCTACATACATTGTTAAACACATTCATGCACTCGCACTCTTATGTGGAATAGAAGTGTCCGAAGTCACTTCCAAGTGCGAGAGTGCTTGTTTTGGCTATTTGGAACACAGCCAGATATGCTTATGCCACTTCATCCCCCGCAAAATAATATTTTGAATTGTTTTGAAATTTTTTGTGGCCTTTAAATGTAAGGGACAGAAGGTATGGACAGTAAAAAAATTGCTCAGAGTCAACTTTCGTAAGTACTGGTTGTACAAACCCAAATATAAATACTACCGTAAGAATGTTCACAAAAGGTTATATGCTACGTAAACTATAAAGGAAAAATTCACAGCTGATATTCTAGAAGTCTTGAATATCAAAACACAATGACCTATGAAAGAGTACCCTGTAAACATGATTATTCTTTAGAACAATGTGGTGTAGTATGATATTCCAGTTATCAGAAAACATTCTTAACAAAGGCTATAAAAATAGTAGACAAGAATACAATCTCACCTTATCTTTGATGTGGAATCTACTTTCCGTTTCATTATTACACATGATTAAGTGGTAGCACTCTCCGTAAAACACAACGGTAAGTAAATAGGTACTACTAAACAAGAAAATTAGCTTTTTTCCGCACCTACCTCATGAAGCTTGCCCAATTCAAATAACATTCCCAATGTTATCACCACAAACTACACATGAAGAATTATCAAGACACTAAATTAATTTGCAGCAGTATCCTCTTTGAATATAAGATAGGATATTTTAATCTGAGCAGAAAATGTGTGTATGCATATATATAATTAATAATTCTGTATACGTTCACAAGAAGCTGCAGCTTAGCAAAACTCAGTAACCTATTTTTGAACAAACTTAGCACAGCCTTTCTCAGTACGATAGATTATATATATATTAATTATTTACTGAAAATTATAACTTTCTATATCACAATGCAACTAAAGTTTTGTGCAAAGTAAATTGACGATATACTTAAAAACGCTGAGCTTTTAGCACATAATAGAATGACATTAATTTGAGGATGAAGTTATTTCTGGAATCCTGAACATTGTGTGAAAGCATTAAGGCAGAGATTATTCCCTTGCTCTTCCATTCCACATCACCCCAGAGTAGATACAAACCCAAAATAGAATTAAAACAATTGTTCCGATATAGTCTCAACAATAGCTGGCAACAGTTGCAATACAATATTATATTTTGATAAGGTCACCAGTAAAGGATATTTAACTCTATGCCATTTTCGTATAAAGAATTTACACTTTCTTGCTACCTTTTATCTATAAATACAGTTTATGTTGAAAGTTTTACTTAAGTGTAGCGAAATCCCACCCAACATTCACTTCCTTAAATGAAGACTTGTTTCACTCATGTGAATGTTCATTTTCTGGTTTTATATCTCAACGAAGTGAATGTTTCATTCTAGTTTAAATGAATGTCAAGGAAGTGAATGGCTGTAAATACAATAATTCAGTTTCTAAAATAAATTATGGCAATTGTTTTCAGTTTCGTCACTTCTTGATGAATTGCAAAGAGCTTTTAACACATAAAAATGCCCGAGAATGTTTATTTATCATTGTCATGAGAACAGATTCTGAACAGAAAGACAATAATGTAAAAAAAACCACTAAAAGCTGTTAGGGCATTTTTCTGTTTCATATTACTGTCTCAGTTCCCAAGGTTTGCAACAACTCCAGAATGCACGTCAGGACGAAAAATTATCAAAAACTTTAAATGCCATCTTTTTCAAATATAAATATTACAACTTCTTATATACACAAATGTCTTAACTTCAGCCAAATACACTCACTTCAAAAGAGTGCTTTCGAAACGTTATTTTGTGGTGGGTGGCATTAAAATTCATTCTCTTTGGTAATGACTCAAACGAAGTAGAAAGCAGAATATTCAGAATCCAAATGATTCATTTGATTTCAAATAAGACTATTTGAATAAAAACTGATTGAGAATAATTAGTTTTACCCATCACTATCAGGAAGCTACCCCTCAGTTGAAAATGTAGTGTGGTAGGTAGGTAGGGCTTAACACCTCGTCGACAGCACGGTCATTAGAGATGGAGCACGATACTCAGTGAAGCAGGTACAGAGCAGCAATCGGCCGTCGCCTGATGTAGTAAGAAACCAAACCACCCCAGCATTCAATTGTAGAACGATTTCAGAAAACTATGGGAAACTAAAATCAGGATGGCCTGACCAGGATTCGAACCCAGATCCTCCCGAATGTGAGTCAGAAAGTTAACCACTGCACCACCTCGCTCGGTTATGCAGCATGACAAAGTCTGGCATCCACGGTACAATAAAATCAACAAATAAAACTAAAAACATCTTGTGAGCCTCACTATTTATTACTTGTTTTGGGCTTGTAACCCACACAGCGAGAGTAGAGCATTAGTGAATTTGAACACTTTCCTAACGGGTAGTCCTCTGCGTTCTCGGACCACCTCTTGGACATTGTTTGCAGAGTGGCAACCCTGTCCTATGCACCTTCTACAAACAGTATTTTCAAAACTAGCATTTGCTGTATAAAAGTATGTTTTTAAGATAAGATTTGCAAAGTTTTGCAGCTTATGGATTTTATATGATTTGTACAAACAATCTCTTAGGCCAACATAAATCAACCGTAGTAAAAACTTTACGACAGGAAGCTCTGTGTAGTGCTGGCTCCTGCATCACACAATACTGCAAATAATGAAACCCAAACAAACACAGCCCCTTAAGAATTCTGATTTTGGTAAATTTATTGATAGATATCTGTTGTTTTAACATTAATGTAACTGTGATGTTTACGTAAATGCAACATGGCTAGAAAGAATGGTGGAATAAATAGTACGGGTTATATTTACATCTGTTAATTTTTAAGTTCTGCGCACTTTTCGTAGTGAATAAATAACATAAGCAGTATATGAGAAGATACTGTAATACTTTTTTTAAAATCTTAATGATTTAGTACAAGAGGTGGCAAGTAATTTCTAATGGGATTAGGATAGTTTTAATAATGTTTATTTACTTTATGGGGAAAAAAATTCTGAAATGCATTACAATTTCTAATTTTTTTCTTAGAATGAAACATAAATTATTTTGTAAGTACCTCAAAACAGTTATAGAACAAAACTGTATTAAAATATTATTCTATTTTTGTGCAGTATTTACAATTATTTGTTCTACTTAAAACTTTCGTAGATTAAATAGGATTATAGGTTTTACTCTGAAGATTTCTGTATGTCCTATAAAAAGCTCAATTTTTTATTAACCAATTTTATTTGCATTGCTACAAAATAATGTGTAAACAAATAAAAACATGCAAACATGTGCTGATATAGGCTGTTCATGGTAAAGTGAGCACTTTTGAGGCCCTGGTTACTTTTTTCTTAATGCCCATAGTTTATCCTTCCACCACTTTTTAAAATAAATATTGCCATGTAGGTAATGAGCACAGTGTATATATTTCACCAGACTCGAAAGTTAATGTCCAAGGCTCCAACAAAAAATATTTATTAACTATTATTTCAAACAAGACGGATTCAAAAAGTGCTAACTTTACCGTGAAAAGCCTTTACAAAGGTTATTCCTGGTAAAATGAGCACTTCTGAAACAAATCATTGAGAAATGTCACTGCCTCTAAAGGACACTGACTGGTGTGAACGCATTAAAATTGGTAATGATATAAGTACATAGTTTATGTCTGAACGTTGTATTAAAATGTTAAGTAAAGATTTGTGAAAATTTAAATTATTTATTTTGCTTTTCGATTTCTTAGTAAATATAAATGTTTGAAATAACAAATATGTAAAATATTTACTTTTCTAACAATTTCGAAACTTCACTTAACCAACGCACAGATAAAGCGCCCACTGCAATGTTAAAATTACATACGGTATGATGAAATAATACGCAACAGAGGCCCTCCCAAAATCGTTGTAGCATTCCCATATGAAAATAATAGTAGCGTTACCATTCCAGTCTGAAAACGTGCTGTCTACGACTAAACATGAAGTAGACCAATTCTTCATCTTCTGAGCATGTACTTAACATTGACCCACCCCAAACCAACACAAACTGTCACACATGGTCAGCAGTGATGAACGAGTTTGTTTATATTTTAATTTTCAAAATACAAGCACTTCAATATGAATACAAAATTTTTTTCATTTTTAATTTAAACTAACTGCATTACAAATTGGTTAGAGCATGTATACAAACATTTCAAAGCACTAGCTTACTGAACAGTGTCCTACCCTCAATCCAATACACGTCTTTTCTGCTAAAGGCTGATCACAATAAAGTGAGCACTTTTGAAATCAACCTAAAAAGAAGATCACTGCCCTACCTGCATATATTTTAACGGGCGCACTGAGTGACATTTATCCAGTAAAGTTGGTAACGATAGAGGAAAAAGTAGTTCTAAATATTAATGTAAAACAAAACGTGTGAAGTAACATTTGTGATAACTTATTTCTCAGATTGTCTGTATTTTTGTAATGCATCTAAGTGTATAAATGAGTAGATTTGTACAATATTTACTTTTCTAATAATATCACTGTTTCACTTGACAGATGCATTAATAAAGTGATGAGGCCCATGACAATGTTAATGTGACATAAGGCGGAAGAACACACAATGTGTATACAAGTAGATCTTAAGCAGGACTTTAAAAAGTGCTCATTTTACAGTGAACAGCCTATAATCATGTTGGCAGAAAAGCAGATCCATATTGGTACACAGAGCAACATCATACTACTTCGTGTAGCCAATCAAACATTATAATTAAAAAATTGCTGTCTTTTCATATGTCACTGATATTTACAAAAAGTATGTTGGCTAACAAGACAAGCTTCTTTTTGTTTATTTACCCATGACAAAAATTGTGTTTATTGCCAGAAAATATTTACATGTTTATTTTCAGTTTTTGTTCAACTGGCCCAAACAAAAATCTTGGCTCAAACAAATGGAAATTGTAAATGCAAACGGAAATTGTAAATGTACTACGGCGTCCACTTAACACAGTCTTCCTGTTGTGAGTTTGTTTTGCACTGGCTCCCATATAGTCCATTCACTGTTTCTTCGGATCTTTTGAAACGAACATTTGAAAAATCACCCTATTCGTAACATGTCAACCTGTTGTTTCAATAACTTGTATTCCACAAATGTATAACACTGTGATTAACTTTTAAGTACTGTAGTCTTGAATAAATGAAACTTTGACTTAATATCTTCTATAACTTGTAATATTTATTTTGTATTAAGTACGAATTAAAAACTGTAAGAGCAGCGATGTGTTGGCAACGGATAGTAAGAAATAGTTCACAGTTAAAATATTGTTTTAACATAGTTTTTTGGTATGCTATGTATTTGTAAATTAAATGTTGCCTATTGAAATATTGAAATAATTAGGTAGCTTCGATGGAAACATAATTCAGTGTTACAGTTTAAAATTAATAGTGCAAAATAGTGTGTGCAGGCCCTAGTGACATGGTGTTTGTTTTTTCGACCGAGGACGAAACTGTTGGCTGAGCAGAGCTTGTCCCCCTCTCTCTCTCTCTCTCTCGTCTCTCTCCCCTTCCGGAAGTTTCACATAGCTAGTAGTAGCAGCAAAATTATACATGTTTTCAATTTTTGCATATTTCATACTTATTACAGCAAAATAATGGTTTTTGAACTTGTCGTTTACAAATGAAAATAAATTTTAATGTTACTTATTTTAATACAAATACTAAGTTGGCAGAAGTGGTGAGCCATGACATGGCATGTTGCTTTATGCCAAATGAAGCATAATTTTTCTTTCTCAGAAAAATACTTCAAATTACCACATCAAGTTTGTACACGACACTTTTTTAAACCTACCTAGGCAAGTTATGACATTGTGATAAATCTAAGTTTCCACGGCAGGAATAAATATACTGTTACATGTGTCATGATCGCTGCATGTGAAAGGGCTCGGGTTTGTAATTGAAACAAAATACTGTAATCGATTAAGAGCTTATAAATTAGATCTGAAGGTTCTGATAATTAAAACTGATTAATTGCATTCAAATAATCAATTGTTAACATATCTGATTAATATTAATAGATTTTTTTAATGGTTTTATTTTTCCGGCCTAGTAGGGAAAACTATTAAGGTCGCGAAGATCAATGTTTTTAGTTCTGCTACTAAAACTTTTGCCGCCAAGTAGCACTGGTACCAGATTTTTCCATTTCATATGTAACTGGAATTTCCATAAAATGAATGTAATTGTGAAAAATCTTCTGAGATGTATTGCATTAGACCTTATGTAAAGAATAAACTTTGCTCTTTGCATTAGAATGGAAATATAGCCTAACAAAATATATTTACATATTGTTAAATATTCTGTCGTGATTTCTTCTTTTAAAAGTCGCAACTAAATCGGAAAATGAAGTAGTGATATGGTTGAAAATATCATTGTTAGGGCTTTCCTTCGCAGTTTCCGTAAACGAAAGTAGAAAAGTACAAATTCCCTTTTAATGACAACTATATATTTTTCGCACTTAAATTCGTAAAGTTTTTCCATTTAAATAGCTTGCTTATAAACGCCCAATGCCAAACACAGCTAAACTTTTTACTGTTCGCATTAAACAAAATTCGAGGCACTCAACAGTTTTGCAGATTTAATCTATAACTTCCATTGGTGAAATTTGCTGCATTCTGAAATTCTGCTACAAACTCCAATAAAAGAAGTAAACTTATTTAGCAAATTCAAATTGAACCCACTTCGCAAATGCCTACACTCTCAAAAGTTCACGTAATTGATTAATTATAACAAAATAATCAATTACCTTACTGATTGAACTGTAATCAAGCATCCCTAGACAGGGTGTGGCTGCCATTTCCTTCTATGGTGGCTGCATCGTGGTCGTTACGCTGGCCAGGTGAGTGTGATTTCAAATATTGGATGTGCAAAATGTATGTTTTAACCGTGAACTGTTTTAATGATGGAGTTAATTATTTTAATTCACCTCTGTTTATTTGTTACAACATTGTACCTTTGCCCTAGGTGTTTGAAACATAGTTGTGTAACGTGCTTCCTTTTCTGTGATTTGAATATTTTCCACAATTCCAATAAAATATTAAGCCCAGCCAGATAAACTAAAAATAAATAATAAAGTAAATCTAAAAGACAGTAAGTAGCAATGCATAGAAATATGAGCGAAATAAAAGTTACGACACAATAGTAGCAAAATATAAACGTGCATTACGTGTGTTGTGCTATGTCACGTATAACAAATATGTTAATAATGTAGGTAAAATAATAACTGCTAGAGCCATTGTCAATACATCATTTTTTTAAAATTCATCAAGTATGTTTATAGGCGTAAATTGTTAACATTCATACAAAATGGTTTTTGAAATACGAAAGAATTCTTCGAACAGTTGTAAACACTAAACAACGCATTTGACAGTTATAAAAGTAGAAGTCGCATGGCAGAGTTTACGTTTAGGTGTAGCGGAAGGATACGTAATCTGTAACCAAAAGTAGAAATTTAGCAGGTCTTCAGAAAAATCCGAAGATAGAGTGAACGGACTATAGTTGCAGACATCTCGGTGGCCAGCACAGAATGAGACACAAAAAAATAGAAAAAAGTGAATTCTCCATATGCCGTTACGGCGAGCAGGTGACCATTTATTGCAGTTATGTTTTGTTGCAACAGGCCCCATAAACAAGCATGTGCTCAATTTTCTACTGTTATAATTCTTACTGCAACAGTAGTGCAGCCTTAAATTTGCCCACATGTCGTGAGTGAATACGTTGGCTGGCTTTTAAAAAAATTACTGCCACTTCTGTAACATCGGAGTTATGATTAGGGTTAATTTGAATTTTTGTTTTTTTTTATGCCAACTCAAATGTCATATTTAAGTTAATACTAGATATCTACGAGAGACAATAAAGGAATATGTTTGTTTTTAATAAAATACTGATTTTTTCTTTGTAAGAAAAAGTAACAAACATTTATTTATTCTGTGCATGGAACAACACTATCCGACCAATTAAAAATTATAACTTGAACGTATTTTATTGTAGAAAATTTTATTGATTCTGGAATGTGAGGAGAAGAATGGATGATGTTCTGAGAAATGACGAGTCGTGACAGTCCAGTTAGTAAGTGTAATTAATCAAATTAGTAAGTACCTAGCAAAACAACAAGCAATATTTAAAGAAGCAAGATATATGTAGCTAAATTAGTCTTCCATGACTGGCTATCAGAAAATATGTTTTTTACTGTAGACCTACACAGGTGTTTCAACTGGTGGATCCATAGATGAATTTCCTAATATACATTGGGTAACGACCTAATTGGCCGTGGAATCAACAGTTGTTCAAGGATAATATTTTTATTAGTAACGTTTAAGAATGACTTGATACCATGTTTGCCTGATAATTGCCTCATTTCTTGCGTCCCCTGAGTTGTTGCCTACGGGTAATTTTTATTATTAAAACGACAATTAAATGAATGCCTTTTTATCACCGAAACTAGAACCAAGCAAATACATTTAAAATGAAATTTGCAAGTGAATTACGCTGGGATGAGTTTGCCCGTCGTATGCTATTGCAAACGGGTATCACGCACGAACCATAACACGTCTCGCGCGAAAAAGTGTATTTACGTATGTAAACGTAGCTTCGCCATGTAGATATCAATTTGTCATGCCCAGCTGTCACCTGACTGAGCGGAAACTAAGCCTGACAGCTTAAATACCGCCCTCGCACAAGAACGCGGAATGTTAATCAGTTTCCTACGAACTCCTGTACACATTGAACGCAGGCGTTTGAACCGGGAAAGAACCTCCAGCAAGCGTCGAGAACAGCTTTCTATGGAGCGACTTAAAAAAAAAAAGTAAAGGCGCTATAAGCGCGTGACCTGAATCGCGTACGAGCCACAGGCATTATTTCCTTACCTCCTCTCTATTGTCTTCCTCTGCAGACATGTCGGTGTGGATGCGAGGCCTGTATTCTCCCACGCAACTAAATAAATACACTTCCCTGACACTTGCACTGCGCGCGCCGCGCGTCCAGTGTTGCTGCTCTGTTGGCACTGCAGTTTCCAACACCGGCCGCCGCACAGCGCCACTCGCGGTCCAGATAGCGCGGCTGTAGCAGCTGTGGACCGACGCGACGTGGCCTCGTACTTATTGCGCATGCTCCCCACCTAGAGTACACGTACGCAAGACGTAGATGGAATATTGCCGTGTCTCAATTAGCCCAGAGAGCGCTCTCTCGTGCTCTCGCGACGTCATTATGACGTTAGAGAGAAGGCTCTTTGATCGTTTCAAATCGTCGGAAAGAACGAGAGCACAGAATGCACTAAGTTGTATACTTTCAGGCGCCATATTTGTTTACATTATTTCCATGTTTGACAAAGGTTATGGCAGCTTTCTGGACCACGACCACGTTGCATTTTAACTGTCAAGTGAATAATTTCAAACGTTTTAATCAGCGAAATAACATACGCAACACATATTTATAAAATTATAAATACCGAATTATGACATGTCTCGTTATTTGTCACTTTGCTACAACATGACGGTATAATATAAAACAAAAAATAATAGTATTTTATGCTTTAATGATTATTCTGGTAGTGCTATAGTTACTTGTGAATTATTTGTAACACGCTTATATTAATTACTATAGCCATGAACGTGATTATAGCTTAACATGATTTCCCGCCTTTTGACATCAGCTGCTTGACGTCGGAGAGAAACGAGAGAGTGGTTGGTTATTCCCACGAGAGCATGAGAGAGCGCAAAGCAGTGCTCTCGCCAGGTTGTGCGAAAGAGTGCTCTCTCGAAAAAGTATTCTTATGCATTTACCCATCATTGACCTACCCCAAAGGAACACAACTGTCAAAGTCACATGGTCGACAGTGTTGAACGTGTTTGTTTGTATCTAAATTTTAAAATGACAAGCACTATTATATTAATAGAATACTTTTATCAATTTGAATTTAGTGAAACTGCATAGCAAATTGGTTAAAGGAGATATAAAAACATCACTACGCACTTGTTTACAGATCAGTTTTCTAAACTAAAATCCAAACCATGTCGTTTTCGCTAGATGTGTTGGCAGAAATTCAGTTCAATGATGGGACACAGATTGGTTGTGCGCAGCCAGCGAGATCGGTCTACCTCAACTTGCCAAGTATAGATCCTGTGTGTACTTAGGAGTTCGGACAGCGCTAGTATATACATGGTTGATGTCACTTCTGGGGACAGGTATGCATTTCAAGAGAATCCGGAAGCAGCCCAAGACATTTTTACAGATGTTTTGATCTAGTTTTAGTGCAACAAAAGTACATTCATGTTAGTCTAAGGCTGTTTCCAGATTTCCGATAAATGCATACTTTTGCGTACTTGTCCTCGAAAGTAATATCATCATGTATATACTAGCGCTTTCCGAATTCCTAGTAAAGTACACACTGGTTCTATACTTGGCAAGTATTAGAAATGGTATGCTTTTGGGCATACTTGCGTACTTACGACAGTTGCCATATTGTATTTCAGGTGCGAAAATTAACATGTACATATAGTGGTGATAAAGCTCGCAAGGTTTAAAAGTTAATAAGTATTTACAAAATGTCGTTCCGTTGTATGTGTAAATAATTGTCCGTTTATTAAATGTGCTTCAAATTATAAATAAAATTCTGAGCGTTTTGTAGATGTCTGCAGCATATTTCCCAGGTGTATGCTTACAAATAATATTACAATTGCAAGTTAATACAAACCCCTTGAATTGTATTTTTCTTATATTTCAAACACATGGTAAGGTACGTATCGAGGGACGAGGGAAAAAATGCCAGTTTCTGTGTAATGCTCCTTTACATACGATCAATAAATGCAAAAAATCTCATAACAACTGCCCTAATTTGTTTACGATCTTCCAATAACGTGATAAAGCAATATCACAAGGCTACTGGTGTGGTATGAATGCTTGTGAAATAGAAAGAAGCCGAACAAATAAACATAACCTCAGGATACCGAGGTGCCAGAATTTCTATATCCCTGAAAAATTTTTCTGCCGTACAATTTGTCCTCAAAGTTTACAACAAGCAAAAAAAAAAATATTATATTGGCATATTTTTGTGTATTAGTTTTCGTTCAAAACAACCTGTTGTCTTGATGCTCTGCCAAGCAACCAGTGTAAAACAATATTTCTTCACCGCCTTCCATTTCCCTCGTGTAAATAATACGCGCCCACTATTGCTCCTATTAATTCCTCATTCCCGACTAAAGCCATCTTTCAGCTCTCTAACTCGTAAGATGTCAAGGTACAAAACCATGACACAAAAATAAATAAATGTTTATATGGTTGTGCGTTCTTTATGCATAACCATAGAAGTTGCTGCAACGTATATATAACACCATGCACCGCATTTTTCTGTTGTCACATAGTTTCTGATATTTCCACCAGAATGTGCGACCATTCTAACATGAAGAAGCGATAACCTTTCCGAATAGTTTCAACAAGTACACGACACGTACACATCACTACTAGTATGCAAATATATGTACTTACGAGTATATACTGACAAATCGGAAACAGCCTTAGTAGTCTACTCCTATAAAAGGTGAGTTACGAAAAATGTAAACAATCACAGCTGACCATGTGCTTTTGACAGTTGCTTTATAGTAACGCAGTCAATGTTGGGGACCATTAATATGAGGTAGACCATGTCTCAGTCTTCGACACGTGTATCCAACATTGGCCTACCTTAAACCAGCACAACTTTCTTATGCCCAGTTGCACCATCGTGGTTCGAAACTCGATCCGAGATTGGATCTAAGATCGGCGCTGAAAACTGTTGCACCATTCGAATTCAGAGTTAGACTGGAGATCGATATGAAGTTCATTTCGAACCACTGAAATTGGCGGTTCGAAATCTCGATCCGAGATCAGCACGTCGATAAATGTAGTTTTAAAATACGCCAATAAATAGAACTACGTTCGATCGTTTTCTAGGAAAATTAAACATTATACGCACTTAAATATTATTCAGTAAAATTGGCATAAACAATGATTCACTTAAAAAAGATCAAACATCGCACATCCAGTTCTATCTTTAGTGAAAAATACGCATAGTTCCATGACGTCATATATTACGAACCAACAGCAAAATCTGTCTCATACTTAATCTCCATCTCTCGCTTTGGAACCAAGATCGACGAATCTGAGCTCCAGAATCATGAAATTTCGTTGGTCAACACTTTCACATTGGAAACAAGATCAAACTGGATCCTGGTTCGGAACTAGGATTCTATTTCAGATCGGGGAAGATGATGGTGCAACCGGGCATAAGTGAGATTAGTCAGCAGTGATAAACGCATATGTTAATATTATTATTTTCAAAAGACAAACACTTTAATGTGTATAAAATAAGTTTACTAATTTGAATTTTAATCAAACAGCTTTACAAATTGGTTCGATGAAGTGTACAAACAGCAAATCAATAACTAAACAGTGTTCTAAACTTAAATCCTATCCACGTTGTTTACAATACTAGTGTCCGTAAAACAATTCAATGTAGGGACAGTTGTGCGCAGACCGTGAGAATGCACTACCACATATTCACTTTACGTTGGTGACGTGCCCTCATTTTATACTGCACAAGAATTCTCATTGATTTCTTATTCTTTAAATAAAAAAAACATGCTACATGGTTTGAAGTTGTTTAATTAGAAATACGTTTATTTTTTAAGTTACAAGGTACAGAAACTTTGAATTAAAATGAACTACTATATAATGGCAAGGGTAATCTGAACTACAAACGTTCATATTTTAGCATATTTTCATAAAAAACTATACGCCCTTAGGTTTGCACATATGACTATATATATTTACCATATATTACAATACATGTTTTGTCCATAAACACTATCCATGTGTAACGGGTATTGTTAAGTTTGCCTGACTGCTTGTTAAGAACAAAAGTCGACTAAATTTAAATTTGAAATTAATTAAGATGAATTAAGCAAGTACATTTACTTTCAATCAAAAGTTCACTGGTGGCACAAAAGATTAGTAAACATATGCTAAATATTTATTTTACTCAAAAACCCACACATTGCATTACAATATTATGAAAAAAAAATTGCCTAGAGTGAAGGAAAAATAGTGTTACGCGCTGCAGCTGGCACCGGGTTGCTGTCCAGCGCTGTAGGGTGACCCACCTCGGCGCTCCCCTCCTCCCTTCCAGACCTACGCGCTCGCTGCCTTGTTACAGCCCTTCTGAGAAACCCGTTGATCACTGACAGCGGCGGTCAATCTATCGCGCCGCTCGGCTCCTGGCTGGCGTCAAAGCCCCTCTTCTCCCCTGCTGGAGATGCCGACAAATTTAGAGAAGGCGAAAGAATATTCTGGGAATTAGGACACTCCACGGAATTCGAGAATCAGCAAAAATTTCTGTATGGCGGCCCACGACACTATAAATACCGCGGTGGTCCAGCGACGAGTAGTCTTTGGGGAAGGCCATCTAGCCGAGTGCGGGCCGCAAGACGACGCCAGCAGTTGAGTTGTTCGTTGTGTGAATGGACGAGAAGGCGTGAAATCCGACGAGTGAAGGCTACTGTGTGTGACGGAGCTCTGAGAACTCTAGGGGTCTCGTATATCAAGCCCTTCGTGTGGTCCCACCGGAAGTAGTCGAGCGAAGTCAAATCGGGTGAACGTGCAGGCCAAGTAATCGGGTCACCTCGACCTATCCACCCCGTCGCTTAGCCTGCACGTTCACCCAACTTGACTTCGCTCGACTACTTCCTGTGGGGCCACATGAAGGGCTTGATTTACCAGCCCTCTGTGGAAGACCTGCTGGCGCGGGTTATGGCTGCGGCGGATCTCGGACTTCCAGGTATTGGTGATCGTGTGTACCAGAACATGGTACGTGGTACCGTGTTTGTGCAAGACGTCGCTGGCCATCACATCGAGCCCTTCTTGTACGTGGCCCCTGAAGATAAACAAGGTACAGTATGTTGCAGACGTGGGAGAGGTCAGCATGTGATGCGGTGGTGTTTTGTTTGTCGCGGGGAAACGGTACGTTTCCGCACATAAGTTCCTATGCAAAACGTAACCGCCAGGATCCCCACTACAAGCCCTTACATTGTGTACTGGGAATTTAGACACATCCTATATAATTCAGTTGAACGCAATGCCAAATTTCCGTTTCAGTTATTTTGTTTGATTAAAAACATTTTGCTCACTTTACTTTTTTCATTATTTTTAACACCAATATTACTGAAGAAGGTAGTTTTACATAGAACAAGATGGTGCGATGATTTATCTGCTCTAAGTAAAATAATTTTAGTACGAATTTTACTGAATAATATTAAAGTGTGTATAGTGTTATTTTGAGTTCCCAAAAAATCTGTTTTACTTATGTGTATTTGTTGGCGTATTTTCAAACGACATTTATCGCCTACGGCAGCTCCTTCGTGAGCAAAAACTTCGACGTGAGATTAAGCTCGTGCGGAAAATTGGGACAGTTTCTGGTGTTCTGAATAGCTTTTCCAGTTTTCCGTTGTGTTTGCTCGGAGGGGTGAATCACATGAATATTCGGCGGTTCGAAATTAAGTTCATTTCGATCTCCAGTCATGCTCTGAACTCGAATGGTGCAACAGTTTACTGTGTCTATCTTATCAAGTCGGGCATGATATCAGATCGAGAGATGAAACTCGATGGTGCAACTGGCCATTGGTGTTTGTTTAGAGAGATTACCGCCATTTAAACTTTTACGTTATGGACAGTTGTTTATTTTTTTGTAATGCCTGCAACATAAAGATATACGCAACATAATTGAGTACTGCATTTAAAAAAATGTTAACCTGCGCGATTATTATGATCTCCAGGTCAAAACGTCGCGAAATTAATCACTGTGCAAAAAAAATAATACATTATTATTAACGGAGGTACGTGTCCGTAAAAATCTATGTTTTTTTACGTATAAATATTCGAATTAGTAACTTTTAATTATATAAATTCCTGGAGAGAAATTAGCGAACTCAATATTGTGGCGTAAATACGAGTACGTGGTTTAGCCGTTATGTCTGTACCGCTGTATGTCCATTCACCGTTTGTTACAACTTTTCTGAAGCTCTGCTCAAGTTCTACTTCCACGACATTCCTCCATACAAATAAACTATAATAACTAAGTCTAAAGAATAACACCAAAGGGACAATGCACAGCGTTAGTGCACACTTACTTCAATAATAATTTGCAAGAGAACTACTCCTTACTAGGCATTAGAAATACATCTATTTTCCCCCCATTTCTACTCATATTTATTATATATGAAATATTATAATTCATAGATAAAATACAGGTAACACTTAAATACAACAAAAAAAATACTTTTACGTTAACAGTAGCATAAAATGCTTGTGATGTATTACATATTTAGGAAATAACCATGGGCGGCGGAACCCGTGTGTCGGGGGGGGGGGGGGGGGTCATATGTGTTAAGGGTCATATCCTCAGTAGGAACAATAGACCCGCAGTTCGCAGCAGCTGTAACTATGACACTATTAGTCTGCGCCATCTACAGGCTGTTCACGGTAAAGTGAGCACTTTTTAAGGCCCTCTCAATAGACATTAATCACTAATAAATAATTATATTGCAACCTCAGGCGTTTACTTTTCATAAAGGTAAAATGTACACACTATGTTTATTAGTCATAAGGCAATGTTAACACCAAAAAGTACCGAAAAGATAGAAATTGGCTGAAAGTAAAAAATTTAGCAGGGCCTTAAGAAGTGCTCACTTTACCGTGAAAAGCGTATATCAGTGTTTGACTGTTTATTTCGGTTACGTTTTCTTCCTTGTATGAAGACATGGCTTCGTTCGACAATGACTCAAGGGCGTATTGATCACATTCGTTGTAAATCGAGATCTGGCAAAAAATGTTTCCAATTTGGATACTGCCGACAAATTCAGTTGTTTAAGAAAATCAAGAAAATTCGTTTCTGGCCACAGACACATACAATGAGCACTAAAATGAGCATTTTCGAAAGTCCTGCTTAAGATCTACTTGTATGCATGTTATGTATTCTTCCGCCTTATGTAAAATTAACATTGCCATGGGCCTCATCGCTTTATCCGCACGTCCGTCAAGTGAAACTTTGAAATTATTTGAGAAATAAGCATGTTATAAATCTGCTAATTTTTACACGCAGGTGCATTAGAAAAGGCAGAAAGCGAAATAGATAATTTAAATTATCACAAATGGTTACCTAACACTTTTTATTCGACTTTAAGATATTGAATTACTTTCCACCCATCGTTACCAACTTTACCGGGCGCGTGTCACTAAATGTGCCCATAAAAATATATGCAGGCATGGGCAGTGACTTTTTTGTAAGGTTGATTTCATAAGTGTTCATTTAATCGTGAACAGCCTTTAGTTCATTAAAACTACGACTTTTGTAGATAATTAATACTGTTACGGGCTGAAGCTGGCACCGGCGGCGAGCTCTCGTTATGCGTGGCCCTGGGTGACCCATCTCGTCCCTGACTGACGCGCTCGACGTCTCGTCCCCCCCCTCCCGCCCGGGGAAGCCCGGGTATGATTGACAGCAGCGAGACCTGGCTGGCGTCACGGCTCCTACTCCTTCCCCTGCTGAGGAACCGACAAGCATACAGGAGGCGCAAGAATATTCTGGAAATTAGGAAAATTTATGGATGACGGCTTGCGACCCTATAAATACCGCAGCAGTCCAACGAAGAATAGTCTTCGGCAAATGCTATCTAGCTGAGTGCGGGCGCGAAGTCAAATGCGGACGAGGTGTTCGTGCTGTGAATGGACGAGAGGACGTGAAACCCGACGAGTGAAGGCTACTGTGGATGAGGGCGCTTGGATGACTCTAGAACATTTGGACTAGCAGGACATGGACTGAACTGAGGTGGGACTGAGTGAACATGTGATACGGATTTTATTGTAAATATTGGAACTGTCAAATACGGACACATAATTTATAAAAAAAATTGAATAAGTTTTCATACACTATAATGGCTAACTTTTAACTATTTAATTTCATTGATTTCTTTGAGGTAATTATAAATTGTATTATTTAAAGTCATTAATTGTAAACAGTAAATGATATCGCTTTATTGTGAGATGTTCAGTCGAGAGAATCTTGTTTGTAGTAGTTGTAAATAAAATTAGGAAATTAAAATTAACTCTTTAATTTAATTAAGACCCCATCCCTTAATGAACTTGGTTCAGCTCGCTGGATTTTGAGAGGGAGAATATAACAATGCGTAAAGAAAAATTTGATTTTAATTTTTTATTTTCACATATAGTTTCTTTAGATTTTAAATGCTTGTATTTGAACGATGCATTACTTCTAGAATTTATACGGCTCGCTGTAAGTTTCTAAAATATATCAGTTAATGTTTATAAAAAATAAGAAATCTTCGATATAACTGAATAGGCTATTTTCCTGTACATGGATGTAAATAATTTTGATGAAGATTTTAAACAGTTAGGTGGTAGTTGGGTATTGACGTCTCGATGGGGAGGGGGAGGTAGAGATAAAGATAGAGAGAGCGTGCGTGTGTGTGTGGTGTGTGTACAAGCCATGACCTCAGTGTAAAAAGATCAATGTTTGTAACTAGAGGTGGGTGTCGCAGAGTATCCACCTGCTACTTTGTATCTGATACACACGTGTATCAATTACTGTAAATCAGTACACTGCCGCAGTATCGGATACATTTAGTATCAGTGTAACATTCGTCGCTAGTATGTTGCGTCTGCAGTTGCAAGTAATTATGATGCAATAAAATTTTAATTGTATTTAGGATGTGCGGTTAAGATGAAACCCAATTTCTTGGTTTGGATTCGGAGACTGCAAAGTTTAGTTATTTACTTTTAAAAAAAGAGGGTAATTTATAAGTAAATTTTCGTTTACACAATTTACGTATAGCACGTTCATCATCCTCTCTGAAACATTTTTGCGCAAATAACGTATTTTATCATGACCTTGTTCTTACCCATACTTTATTTCACCGTAAATTATAAAACACAGTACACCAACTCAAAACACGTACTTCATAATGCGCGTACTCGATAATACGCGTATGTATCGATACACAACGCCTACCTGGTACCGTGTATAGGCTGTTCACGGTAAAGTGAGCACTTTTGAGACCATAGTTACTTATTTCACATCGGCTTTTTTTTTATTTTCCCAGCAATTTTCAAAATAAATATTGCAATGTAAGTAATAAACACAGTGTATATATTTCACCGGAGTCTAAAGTTAACGTCTAAGGCTACAATAAAATATATTTATTTACTATAGTTCCAAATGAGAGATCTTCAAAAAGTGCTCACTTTACCGTGAATAGCCTATATATACTGCTTTATACACGCCCAGTACTTGAGAGACTGGCGAAGCAGCGACGCGCTCCAGAGTTCCTTTATCTGGTACAGAGAGTATCAGATAATTTGTATCATAGACTGAAGATTAGGTAGGCCGATCTCGCTGGCTGCGCACAACCAATCCCTGTGTACCAACATTGGACTGTTTTCTGCCAACGCGTCTAGCGAAAACTCCATGGTTTGGATTTTAGGTTAGAAAACTAATTTTTTTTTAAATTATTTGAGATGTATGTATACCTCCACCAACCAATTTGTAATGCAATTTTACTAAATTCAGATTGGTAAAAGTATATTATACTCATAACAACAGCGCTTGTCACTTGAAATTTACGATACAAACACTTTCATCGCTGTTGACCATGCGACTATTTTGACAGTTGTGTATGATTGGGGTAGGTCAATGTTGGGTACATGCGCAGAAGACGAATAAGTGGTCTACCTTATCTTTAGTCTATGATCTGTGTCAGTTTGGAAAAGGAAGGACATAATTATGGAGATGGGGGGAGGGGATGACAAGTGGCGGCGGCACGCAGAGACACAGGAATCATGCTACCTGGCGCTCGCGGCTGGCCTTGAGGAACCGGCGACACACGACGGCGGAGGAATAATTAGCGGGCCACGCGGCAACCGGAAGTGCCAACGACACGTCACGTCCTGTGCTAACTTTCCCTCTCGCAGCCCGACCATTCGCATAATGCCCACTTCCCCTGCCGCTGCGCGCGCGGACGTGGCGAGCCGGCGACGTATCCAACCTCTCACTTCCATCAAACACTATATTTACAACCCAATACAAGAGCCTATTTATTTCCATCAAACACTATATTTACAACCCAATACAAGAGCCTATTTATTTCCATCAAACACTATATTTACAACCCAATACAAGAGCCTATTTATTTCCATCAAACACTATATATACAACCCAATACACGAGCCTATTTATTTCCATCAAACACTATATTTACAACCCAATACACGAGCCTATTTATTTCCATCAAACACTATATTTACAACCCAATACACGAGCCTATTTATTTCCATCAAACACTATATTTACAACCCAATACAAGAGCCTATTTATTTCCATCAAACACTATATTTACAACCCAATACACGAGCCTATTTATTTCCATCAAACACTATATTTACACCTCAATACACGAGCCCATTTACTTCCATCAAACACTATATTTACACCCCAATACACGTACACGAGCCCATTTACTTCCATCAAACACTATATTTGCAGCCCACTACACGAGCTCTTTTACTTCCATCAAACACTAGCTATACTTACACCCCAATACAGGAGCCCATTTACTTCCATCAAACAATCTTTACACCCCAATACAGGAGCCCATTTACTTCCTTCAAACACTATATTTGCAGCCCACTGCACGAGCTCATTTACTTCCATCAAACACTAGCTATACTTACACCCCAATACAGGAGCCCATTTACTTCCTTCAAACAATATATTTGCAGCCCACTGCACGAGCTCATTTACTTCCATCAAACACTAGCTATACTTACACCCCAATACAGGAGCCCATTTACTTCCATCAAACAATCTTTACACCCCAATACAGGAGCCCATTTACTTCCTTCAAACACTATATTTGCAGCCCACTGCACGAGCTCATTTACTTCCATCAAACACTAGCTATACTTACACCCCAATACAGGAGCCCATTTACTTCCTTCAAACAATATATTTGCAGCCCACTGCACGAGCTCATTTACTTCCATCAAACACTAGCTATACTTACACCCCAATACAGGAGCCCATTTACTTCCATCAAACAATCTTTACACCCCAATACAGGAGCCCATTTACTTCCATCAAACAATCTTTACACCCCAATACAGGAGCCCATTTACTTCCATCAAACACTATTTGCAGCCCAATACAGGAGCCCATTTACTTCCATCAAACAATCTTTACACCCCAATACAGGAGCCCATTTACAGTCATCACACACTATATTTACAGCCCACTACACGAGCCCATTTACTTCCATCGGATACTAGCTATATTTACACTCCAATACAGGAGCCAATTTACTCCCACGACACTACAGGCTGTTCTCGGTAAAATGAGCAATTTTAAAAGCCCTGCTTTAGATCTACTTGTATGCATGTAGTGTATTCTTCCGGCTTATGTAAAATTAACGTAGCCATGGACCTCATCACTTTAGTCATGCGTCCGTCAGGTGAATCAGTGGAATTATTTGAAAAGTAAATATGTTACAAATTTGGTCATTTTTACACTTCGATCCATTATAAAGACAGTGGACGAAAGAAATAGTATACGTTATTACAAACAGTTACCTAACACTTTTTATTTGACGTTAAGAAATGGAACTACTTTCCATCCATCGTTACCAACTTTACAGGGTGCATGCCACTCAATGCGCCCGTTAAAATATAATGCAGGTAGGAGCAGTGACTTTTTTCTAAGGTTGATTTCGAAAGTGCTCACTGTATCGTGAACAGCCTTTAGCTATATTTGTACCGCAATAGAGGATCACGCTTACTTCTATCAAACACTAGAAGCTATATTTACACCGCAATACAGAATCCCGCTTACTTCATTCATACACTTTACTTACACCCCAATAAAGGATTATGCTCACGTCATTCTTACACTTTACTTAGTCTGCACCCCAATACAGGATTCTGCTGACTTTCATACAACTCTACAGGTGGGGATGAATTGGACCTACAAACTTCCTGAGGTGATTCCTTATGCAAAATCAAGTGGCAAAAAATACATAGAACACTTTGTACCTAAATTAGATATTAAGGGCGAAATAAGTCGCCGAAAATGGAGATTTTGGAATGTATTTTTGCGACATATCGGAAATCAGGTGAGATGAAAATTCAATTCGGAGAAAATTATTTTTGTGTTATCGGGATCTTCAACCTAAGAGTAAATTCACAATAATAAGATTCCCAGTTACGAAAATAGCAGGCCGGCAACTTCGTTACCGTCGAGAATCATGAACGTTTGAAGCTGGTTTATTGAGCACTATGACCTACGAAACAAAAATTGTCCTCTTGTTGCAACTGCCTAGGACCCACCGTTTCCGTTTAAAACGCACAAAGATCCCGCGTAGATTCCACTGCAGCGATACAGCGCCTAGTATGCAGGCAATTCTACCTACATGCGTGTATGGCCACAGCACTGCCGATAGTGGCAGACAAGGTTAACACCTACTGTAAACAATGCGTACCATTCATTAATAAGCATACACGACTGTTCTATTGTGGCGACAGTCGATGTGAGGGTATATATGTTTAGTTCACATTTTGTTTAAGCAAATAGGTATATGTTGTGTGATGAACATTCTACCATACCCCTCTAAGTAAACATGGTATTGTGTGCATTATGTAAAAATCACAGCATTCGCATGGAGTGAATTGGGAAACTATTGGGGGGAAAAGAAATAACTCTGATGTTTTGGAGGGGATTCGAACCCACGTCCTTCCGAATACAGGTATAAATATGGTATTTGCCTACACATGATAGATGAGTCAGATATAAACAGTTTATTTCTTGTATATAAAATTGGTTATGGAAAACTTTTTTTAAAATGGTTTTACACAGATTATATATATATATAAAGCTTACGTGTTATATCCTATACAAATGGTTTAATTTTCCGGGGGAAATATTTTCATTAACGTGGTGCGTTCTCGGAATAGGTAGGCCTACCTTAGGGTGAAAACTTAAGTATGTCAGGAGGCCCAAAAAAAGTTTAAAAAATCGACAATTATCTTTTCGAGATATAAATGAACATGCTGTGAGTACAAATTCTAAAAGGGTGAGACTTGTTTCATTGTATTTCTCGTAGAATTGCCTAGAAAAACAGCCCAAACCCGAAAGATGGTTTTTCACCCTAAGGTACATTTTCTGAGAACGCATCACGCATGTCATTTTGACCTCATATGTTACTTACTTCACGAAAAATAAAAAAAGTTTAGGTAGTTACTTAATTATGTTTGTGTGTGTGCATGTAATGATTGGTAATAGCGAAATTTAGATACTTTTCAGTGAAAAACATATAGTCCCCTGCGTGAAACAATAGCAATTGAGGTCGTGGAGACACCATCATAGTCTGCTAAGTTAGAAGTAAATATGCTTTCTTCAGAAGAAACTTCACAGTAAACAATATATATTCTTATAAAAATTTTAAGGCTGTAATAAACATGATCGGGGAACTATTATTTAATTTTTGCACACAGGTTTTGTCTGATGGACATATGTTTACAGTCCACCCTGTGGGATTTACACTATAACTTCTTGTGAGAATGGCTTGAGTTGATGTTGAAAGCGCAAGGTGAGTTCTGAATTTTTGGGTATAGAAACCATTTTAAACAAAGACGGATTAAAAGTGTATTTCTCGGTATAGGTACACAACTTGGGGAATATTTAAGGTGATGGAATGCAAAATGTTTATGCACCTACAAAAAGCTTAACAAAATTTGGTTGGTTACAGAATTTGGTGTATGTAGGAAAGTTTATGGTAACAACAAAATATTTACTTTTACCCTAGAATGATTCGGCAATTGGTTTTTCACAACTCAAGCATATCGAGAATTAAAGTGTAATGTGTTTTTATTTTTAATTTTATTACACATCAATTAAAAAATATATATTAATTTTGAAGATTTTTTTTTATATTTCAACTAAATATGTGTAAGGCGAATTACTGGCACCATTGTATTTGCGTTCATGAAACCTGTGTGTGGAGAACGTTGTTTGAGATCTAAGTAATCTCTGTTCACACCAATTGTTGACAAATGGGGTTTGTAAGGAGCTGTGCCAGACACTCGCCTCCTGAGATGCCTGCATGGGGCAGTACTCTAATGACGTAGCAAAACTTAGGGTCTCAGCGGTCCGCCCTCTGTCGGCTGAAAACTCAACTCTCGCCCCTCAACCCTCCCGCAAATAACCCTTACTCAATCTTATCGGCGCGGGCAGCATGTTCATGCCCGGCGTGCTGCAAGCCACTCTGTGGCACGCATCCCTAGCAGGAAAATATGTCGGCCCACATGTTCGTTGTTTGATACAGAGTACACTACCTTTAAACAATTGTTCATTGTATAATGTTAAAGATTAATGGGGTTTGAAATAAGGGGTGTGACAGTAAAAAAACTTTGTTGCAGTTTAAGTAACACATATTTTTAGTGAATATGTTTCAACTCTTACAGGAAACGAAGCATTAACTAAACAAATACAGATGTATTTAAACAAAACTTAGTTTTGTTGGAAAACAAAGCATTCTTTATACACATACTGTACTTGTGTAATTACTTGTTATGTGCTTAGAATCTAAGTATTCTTGATGGATATCGAACCAAAATCTAAAAGGAGAAAGCCTTAAAACATTCTTTAGTTATGGAATTTTGTTTACTGAAATAAAAAAAAAAACATGTTTGGTAAATGTAGGATACTAGGGTAACAGCAAATTATTTGTTTTTAACATATGATAAATTGCACATTGGTTTTCGAAGCAAAATCGGGAAAACATGGTTTGAGCACATGTAATGAGTTTCAATTTTTTTTAAATGTTATTATGTAGGATTTAGAAACAATATTGACAAGTGGTTTTATAATAATATACTACAATGAAACACGTACACGAGGAGCTATGATCGTGGTATGGAATTAATTGTTATGCGGTTAAAATTTAAGCAGCCTTGACGAGTTTCGAACCAATAGGTAAATACTACTTGCATGTAGTTATTCATTATGTAAATACTATCAGTAATTATTCATTACTTGCTGTGCAATTAAAACATCCTAATTATGTGCATTTACTCTCAATTGATGATGAGGCGAGTCATCATTCCTGCTGCAAGCGTACAGTTGGGTTCCAACTTCGTCAATTGTGGATCATCAGTCGGTGGTTAAACATGTACATTTAATTTCAGCTCATTACATATAGTTACGCATAATTATGTATAGTTATTCGATACGCAATTAGTATTCACGCGAATAGAATCTATTTTCCCTTGTAGGGTTTCCCTCATCGCTCACCGTTAAACTATGAAACTAATAAAAAATATTAAAAATTGATGTGAAGCGAAATAGTATTAACACATGAATATCGTATTTTGCATCGCACTGTTAAACTTTTCAACTATTAAGACTGACTAAACACTGGTTGTGTTACGCGAATTGAGCTCAGTGGATCCAAATTTATAGTAGGAGTTTATCAGTAAGTGCCCATCATATATATATATATATATAATTGCAAAGCAATATGTTTGTAAACCCTTCGTGTTTTCCTACAGTATTCCGTCCAGCGCCCGTCATTAGTTTTTGACTTACATAATTTGTGAGAGAGTATAATAAAAAGTATTGAAAAATGAATCTTAACTTGTGTCATTTAAGTACAGCCTTGATTATAATTATTAAATCCGTTAGTTTTTTTTTACTAAGAATCGTACAATTTGTGAGAATATATTAACAGGTGTAGAAAACATAAATCGTAACTTGTGTCATCTAAGTAAAGGTTTGTTGATAATTTTTAAAAATTAATATACTAGGGAATATCTGACTAGCCAGTTTAACTTCACATTTGCGGAGAACGAAGCTAAGTAGTGCTCTCGGCTCCAGAAAAGTTATTGGGCAGTGGAAAAGGAGATAGAGTGGAAGAGGCAGACAAACACGGCACTGTCCTATGAGGAACAGCGTGTACTATCGTTACAATATACGGCTGTCTCACCTTCCAGACAGTTATCTGTAACAAATACAGGGCCTGGCAACCCTTCATGAGGATCTGGATATGCATCAAGTTCTAGGAGGGTAAAAGGCGAAGAAACAATACAAACTATCACGTGCAGTATAATCACTAGGAGATATAAATATAAAGATGCTAGATTTCTACAAGGAGGGAAATAAACTGAACAGAAAAGCGAAGCAGGAGTGGCAGAGTAAACGCCCACAAAAAAAAAATGTCTCGTTCGTGTCCCATCTCGAATTTATCTGCATAAAATTTTTATAGCCCAATGATCAGACGCAAACCTCAGGCTTGTTAATAATGCGCTAGGTACAAAAAAAAATCAAAAATGGGTAATACTGTAAATAAAATTTTCACAGTTGTGTATTCTGCCTTTGTTCCTGAATAAAACGTCGGATTTATGACATTGCAGAACAGTTGCAAAGATGTTTTTCGACAAGCTTCGAACTATAATTCATTCACGGTTTCTTCGGCCTTTTTGAATCAGACTCTGAAAAATCTCCCCATGTAAGACGTGCTTGGTTGTTTCCTAAATACGCCTGCCTGTATCACAAGTGTTTTATACTTGTGTTCATTAGAGTTACTTTCCTTTGTTAAATTGAAATGTTATTCATGTTTTATCTATAAATTATAATGCTTCATTTATAAATAATTTGAATTAAAAAACAGGGAGAACATAGGTATGTTGGTAGCGCCTAGTGAGAAATAGTTCTTATACAAAATACTGTTGCAAGAGAGTGCGCACGAATCCGGTACGTTGTCCTTCTGGTGTAATCTTCCAGACTTAGTTAAGCTTAATTTGCACGAGGCGGAGGAATATCCTGGAAGAAGAACTTTAGCAAGGCTTCAGAAAAGGCCAAAGATACCGTGAATCAACTATACAATGAAACATAAATGTGATAAAGTACTTCTTGAAGGAGATGATAACGTCCCCATCATTCTCACAGATTTCCTTGAACCTTCAGAGAACAGCAACAATTGATTGATGAAGACAGAAGACTATGAAAACCTCGAAGACATATTTTATGAAACATCACAACAATTTACTGCAGTCTTGTAAACATTAAACTGAGAAGACGTGTAGTACTGTCTTGAAAGATACTGAGCCAAGGAAGTTAATATTAATGTCCCCCTCTGATAAAAGGGTCGAAACAGGTTGTCTGGTAAGACAAAAGTCCGCATTTCTAAACTTTCATGAAGATCAAAGTGAAGAACTAAAATATGGATTTTTAAACTGAGTAAAATATTTTGTGGGTAAGTCACCCTGTCATTTATTTTTGTAGTAACAACAAAATAATTGTGTATATAATGTTTATATATTTTTTCATAGCAGGTTTCAAAATACATAATAAACAATAACCCTATTTTTATTCGGTTCGACGTGACGGGGTAGCCCACTGTTTGTAGAGTGATGGCGATTGCACGAAAGGACAGATGAGTAAAATGGTCTGTTTCGCAAAGCGATACAGGAAAATACTGCCTAGCATTATTTAAGATACTGCAGAAATATCTTGTTTCGAAGTAATTTTCATAATCATAAAATAAATGTGAGCCAGATTTATTTTCTATATACGCATTTCCGAAGTCTAGAAGAGAAGTACATAATCGAAATCGGCACACTGTAGCTTGTACCGCAATTGACAAGATGGAGATTTTTGGACATTCGCCATTACGATGCAGATGTCTGTCGTGGAAAAAAAACAGGACTGAGCACGAAAAAATACTTACAAAATATATTTATTATCTAGTCAATAGGTTGCTTGTCTTGGATCGCAATTATTTGTAAACTACGTGGTCTCGGTAGCTACCACGATGTTTGTGAATTACGTGGTCTCGGTAGCTACCACGATGTTTGTGAATTACGTGGTCTCGGTAGCTACCACGATGTTTCATGTTTTCATGTTAATTATGAAAATTATTTTGCATTTTACTGGAATGCCCATACCATGATAGCGCTAGATTCCTTATTCAGCCAAATTTCTTTGGTTTGCATATTTGTAGTTCGGCGATTATTTATTGATTTGGTAGGCTTAATGTGTTGAATTTCATCAAGACAATGCTAATATTGCCAATTTTTCTCGGTGCACCTTTACGATTTGTGCTTGTACTGATGTCCCCCAGTATCTGGCCATTGTTTGTACTTATAGACAATTCACGACGAGATGAGCTCTTTTGAAACCGCTCTCATTTGAAATATTTGTCAATAATATTTTTATTTTAGCTTTAAACGTTAACTTCCAAGTGCGGTGGAATATGTATACTGTGTTTATTACTTACAAACCAATATTTATTTAGAAAGGTGGTTAAAGGACGAAAAATAGCTGTAAGAAAAAAATTATTATAGTCCATTCACAACTGGAATAGACTTTACTGGAGCCCTGCTAAATATCTACTTGCAGGCCCGTTTCATATCCCTTCCGCCAAATGTAAACAAACATTGCCATGTGACTGCCATACAGTATCTGTCAAAGTCAATGTTTTCATCCACGAGTGTGTGTGTGTGTGTGTGTACACGTGTTCGTATACTTTCGCTACACCTAAACATAAACATTGAAATGTGACTTCTACGTTTATACCTGTCAAATGTGTTGTTTACTGTTTACAGCTTTTCAAAGAATTCTGCCATATTCCATAAGCCATTCCGTACGAATATTCACACTTTAGACCTACAACATTATTTAGGTCGGCTTTACGACTTTTAAAATTGCCTTAATTGACGATAGTTCTTACGGTTATTTTACATTGTTAACATATTTGTTTTCCACGACATAGTACATTACACGTAATGATCGATAATATTTTGCGCGACTTTGTTAAACACTGTTACAACAGCGGGGTAAAAAACTGTAGTATTTAACCTTTTGCTATTGATATGTGTTGGGTTATTTCTTTAAGAGGATGGCCTCCGTTGGAATAAGTATTAAAACGAAAGAACAACCACTCCAACAAGAAAGAGACATTAAATTCAAGCACGCAACTTGCGTCGCTTATTTTTTATCATGCAAACTTAAAAAATAGCGGTGAACATGCACACAAATAAGCATAACGTAACTTTTATTCCGCTCATATTCCTATGCATTGCTACTTACGGGACAGCAGCGGTGGCGCAGTAGCTAGGGCGCCCGCCTCCCACCACGGCGATCCGGGTTAGATAACCGGCGGGTTCCCCATCAGATTTTTGCAGGAGGGAATCGTGTTGGACGATGCCGCTTGCCAACGGGCTTTCTAGGGGTACTCCCATTTCCCTCGACCTTGCATTCCAGCGCCGCTCCATCCTAGGGTATCATGTCATGTCCGGGGATTACGGGCACCTACGGGTCCCAGCTAGAAAGCCCGTCACTCGGTAAGTGGTGCTTCGCCCTGGGTTCCCTCCCCAATCAAGTTTTTTTTTTTTTTTTTTGGGTTTATTGAAATTAATCGGGTTGGGCTTAGTATTTTGTTGGGATTATGGCAAATCACGTTACGTGACTGTTTTCAAACAGCTAAGGCAAAGGTACAACGTTGTGATAAATAAACAAATGTGGATGTGAGTAATTAACTTCGTCATGAAAACAGTTCACAGTTAAAAAGTGTAAATAATGCACATCAAATATTAGAAATCACACACAGGGCCAGCATAACGACCGCCATGCAGCCACGCCACACCTTTTCACACGCAGAGGTTAACGAAACACGTGTAACAGAATATTTATTACTGCCGTAGAAAAATAATTTACCACAACATCGTAACTTGCCTAGGTAGGTTTGAAAAACACAACATCTACAAATGTGATATGGTAATTTGAAGTATTTTTCGTAGTAATTATATTTTTCCGCTTCGTTTTTAAAACAGCAACATGCCATATCATGGTTCGCCACTTTTGCCAACTTCAGATGGTAACTGTTCCACCATCATATCGAAATATATTAAAATAAGTATTCAAACATTAAAATCTCTTTTCAGATGTAAATTACAAATTCAAAAATCACTATTTTGCTGCAATAAGTATGAAATATGGTAACATTTTAAACATGTATATTTTGTCTGCTACTTAACGACGTTAAAGTTCCAAAGCGGGAAAGAGAAAAAGTGAGTGTGAGCGACAAGCCTCGCCCAGCCGACAATTGCTTCCTCAGTCGATAAAACAAACACAGTGTCACTAGGGCCTAAGCAGGATATTTTGCGCTGTTATTTTTAACTGTAACTATGAAATATATTGCCATCGGGGTTAACTAAATATTTCAATATGTCAATACGCAACATTTAATTTACAAATAGCATACCAAAAAACTAGGTTAAAACGATACTTATCTGTGAACTATTTCTCACTAGCCGTTGCCTACACATCGCTGTTCTCGCTGTTGTTAATTCATCTTTAATACGAAATAAATATTACAAGTTATAAAAGATACTAAGGTAAAGTTTCATTTATTTAATAAAATTATACTATAAAGTTAATCACAATGTTATATATTTGTGGAATACCGGTTTTTGAAGGAAAAAAAACAGGTTGACATGTAACGCCTAGGTGGATTTTTCAAAAGTCTGTTTCAGTCGTGAATGGACTATAGAGCTCACTTTACCGTGAACGACCTATACATACCGTTCAAATCAGTTTGTACGCAACACTGACCTTGGCGCACTTACCTACAGAATTATAACTGTTATATTGCACGCAGTGTAGTTGATCTTCCCCAAAGTAATACGATTACCAAAACTCTGGAAAGACACAGCCAACTTCAGTGAAATTAAATGCTATACTTCGTTATACAATACGAACTACGCTGAGCACACCTTACTGATTCTTGTTACAGCAGTACACAGGGCGCGCACGGATAAATGAGCGCATGCGTTAAAACTATGGCGGATTGTATACTAAATTATCGATAAGTTCCAAATTATACGACTGATCCTCAATTTTAAACTTCAGGTACTATTTTAAGGAGTTCGAAATGGCCACAATTAAAATGAGATAAAATGTTCTACTTGTATTGCTATTTGACTCGAGTGTACTTACCTGCAGTTACACAACTTAAATTGCATTCCCATAATGGTTTTGGCAAGCTTGCTCATAAGAAAAACATAATTAGTACAATTTCATACGCCTTCATACACGCCTATAACGTACTCGTGACTAGAGTACAAAGCTAGTTAAAGACAGTTTATCTTGGTTCCACCAGGCTGTTTTGCCAACACAATTCCAGACAAATCATGGTGAATATCAAATTATTTACATATTAAATAATTATCTGATAAGGCCGTCTTCATAGAATGAACGATTTTTTTTTATAACTTCGTCAGAACGGTTTGAAAGTTTCTGACCATCAAGTTTGTTGCAACAACTCTTAAAAACTTCCTTAACAGCTACTTGAGCAATGAACTAAGGTATCGTTTATATTTCAATTATCTGAAGTTAACCATGCTAACCCCACCTGATACATCATACAAGTATGCGTCGCTAAATATTCTGAAATATTAAAATACTCAGTGTGAAGACTAGACTATGTCGTTGACGCTTCAGAATGTTTTCGATTGTTGTTTTGTTTCGGGGTAAAAAGGCACCAAGTAGCCAACGTGTTCACAATCTATGCAAAGACTTGAAGACTAGTCCGAAATTCAACTTTCAAGGCATCTTGCATATTGCAAATCATTATTTAAAAGAAACAAATTGGACCGCTATGTCTTGTAATATTCTAGGAGAAAATCTGCTATACTTGTCCAACAGCCTGGACCTACTTTTGCTACACTCCACCAATACGGTTATTGGGAGGCTGTTTTAAGATAAATCTATAATTACTCCCAGCAAGACGTAAAACAGGCAGGCACGCCATGCGTCTCGAAGCAAACGTGAGTGATAAGAGGTGAAGGAAGATATTGTCACAGAGAATATAGGCTGTTCACGGTAAAGTGAGCACCTTAAGGCCCTGCTAAATATTTCCTCTCGTTCAATTTCTATCTTTCCGCCACTTCTTAATATAAACAATGGCATGTAACTAATAAACACAGTGTATACAATTCACCTCTCTCAAAAGTTAACGCCTGAGGCTATAATAGAATACATTTATTAGGGCCCAATACATGTTTCGAGGGCCTTAAAAAGTGCTCACTTTATCGTGAACAGCCTATAGAAGTAGATGGAGACGAGATAGCGTTGCCTGGGTGGCCACACGTGCCTCTGAGAACTGGCCCCGTCACGCTGGCCACTACGCGGAGCGGCAGGTTCGCTACTGGCTGGAGACTGCCAGATTTTTAGCCCCTGTATTCTTATGTATAGGCTGTTCAAGGTAAAGTAAGCACCCTAGCTGCTTTTTTCAATCATTATTCATCCTTTAAATACCTTTTAAAGTAACTATCGCCATACAAGTAACAAACACTGTGAGCAGATTCCACCGCACTCGGAAGTTAACGTCCAAGACTTTATTGACTAGTATTCCAACTGAAAGGGCTTTCAAAAATGATCACTATACCGTGAATGACCTATTACTACGGGATGCTGTGTTACAGCTAACACTTTTTTCTACTGTTGCCAATATAAAGACAATTAGACAACAACCAGTTCAAAATAATACTGTTACGTACTTGTTTGTCGGAACTAAAGACTGATCCAGTCACATTTCTAAACAAGGCTACCCCAAAAACACGAATTTAAGGCGTGCGGAAATGCCTATAGAAACCAAACTGAATATAGAATGTCCGTCTAAATAGGTTACAAAATACATATTTTGCTTTCTCGATTTCTTTGTACTTGCTTAATTGGATACCTGTATTAGTCAAAACACTCATCTAATGTTAAGTTTTACGCTCGAGCACACTCTTAATACTGCTGCAGCATGTACCAGACAAAAAAAAAAACAGGAATGACAACAATGTGGCCTGGGCACACACAGAGCCGCTTGCCAAGCAACAATTGCTGTTTCGATAGCTGTAAAGAGACCGCTGGATTTTTCGTTTTATCTGCCACATTGATTGTACTGAAGTACTAAATGAAAGCTAACTCCAAAGATGTTGAAAGAGGGAGAAGGGTTTGGGAGGCTCTTAACAACGAGGTCTTGAGAGAATGATGTTGAAAGGAAGGGCCCTCCCGATACATCAATGCCGGACTACACGTCACAAGTTATTATAGGCTGTTCACAATAAAGTGAGCACTTTTGAAATCATTCTTTGAAAAATGTCACTCCCCCTTCCTGCATGTATTTTCATGGGTACACTGGCCAGCATGCACCCTCTAAAGTTGGTAACGACGAAGAGAAAATAGTTCCTTTTCTTAGCGCTGAATTAAAAGTGTTAAGAAAGCATTTGAGGAAACTGAAATAACTAGTTTTACTTTCTATATTTGTAATGCATATGAGATATATGAATAAGCAGAATAGTAAATTATTTACTTTTCTAATAATTGCCTAGTGTTACTTGACCGACGCATAAATACTGCAACCAGACGCATGGTAATGTTAATTTTTCATATGACGGAAGTATACGGAATATGAATACAAGTAGATCTTTAGCAGGGCTTTCAAGTGCTCACTTTACCGTCCTGGCAGCGGGGTCGTCAAAAATAACTCCCAGGCCTTCGGTGCACAGCAAAAGAACTCTGTATTGTTTTTACAAATATTCATTTAGAAACTAGCTGCCAAAGTACAATTTGCAACACCAAAAGTAAGCAGAAACAACATTTTTCAACACGTTTCTGTGGAATATGTGCGGTTCATGTTTTATTTTAACACGTACTGTAGAAGTCGTTTACTATAAACAATAATATGAAACTTGTATTTCTATTTTGGTCTAAAAGAAACATTCATTTCTCAAGAAATGATCTGGGCATGTAATTGAATTACATTTCATCTTGCCACTTAAGTAAATGTTAAGCAAGACTTGTTTGCAGTTTTTGAAATAAACAATATGCTACGTACTATACCTCAAAAGCATAACATTCTTAGTAAGTCGCTTTTTTTAATTCCTTTTGTTTTTGTAACTATAAAGCATAGACTTAACGTGTTGTAAATTTTGTTTAGTGGCTTTTACTGTAATGAAAACTACATCCAGTCAGGAAACGTTAACTCACGTGCCACTGCTCAAGACAAAAACTCGCCTCACACCTTGGCAAACAGATTCTATTCCCGACGGAGTCGCTTCCAAATCTTCGTATGTGGGAATCATGCCAGACGATGCCGCTTGTCGGCGGGTTTTCTCGAGGGTCTCACGTTTCCCCTGCTCTTTCATTCCGTTTCGCCCTCATCGACTTCCAAGAACGCGATGTTAAGAGCCGCCCAAAGCTCTTCAATCACTCAACCAAAAGAAAAAAAGTAACATCGAACATTTTAATACACGAAAATAGGACGTGCCTCAGTTTTTTAAGGGGAATAGTGAATGAAAGCAGTATATTTACCCAATTTTTGCTACAGGTCGTTTTCCAAAGGGTTTATCGAAACTTTTGGTTCGACAAGACGTAAATAACATTATTCTCGGAGCACTGATGGAAGAAAGGATTTTTTTTTCTGATCAATCATGGCTCCGATAATAACGAACGCAGAGAATTTTTAACCATGTATTCAGGTGTTCAACATGTCGACATGTCATTTACGTCTTGTCGAACCAAAAATTTCGAAAAATTCTCCGTAAAACAAATTGGGACAAAAATTATTTAAAAATACGATTTTCGTGCACCATTCCCCTTAAAGTAAAAATAGGGATCCATGTGTTGTAAGTACATGGTATTTCCCTTGTATTGTTTCAACTAATTTTCTGAGAGCTATCTACGAAAGCTATAAAAACTATCGAGGGATGGGAGAGTTTAACTACGGCCAATTCTACACTGATTGTGGAGCACAGCGCTAATAGTTCAGCAACTATCGCCGCTTTCTTGGATACGCTTACGATTTCCGAACGATTGATACGTCGTGAATGGCCTACTGGCTGGCCTACAAGTTCTCCAGACGTAATTCCATTGAATTTATGTTTGCGAGACCACTTGAGAATATATGTTGCAAACACACTATTGTTTTCAACATCGTCAGCGTATCCAAGAAGGCAGCCAATGTATTGGACATTTCGACAAAAACCTGGCATTGTTAAAATAATACTACAGTCTATACGATACGACGGACTGAGAGTGATAAATCTGACCACTTCCTATAATAATAAGCAGTAACCACAATATTGCCCTACAAACAAGACTATAACTCGTAAACAATAATATGACCAGTTTGCATTAGTGTCTCCTGTCCACTGGTGAAGTATGTCCCACGTGTTATAGGCCTAAGATATACTTAGTATTGCAATTAGTTCACGATAAAGTGAGCACTTTCGAAATCAACCATCGTAAAATTCACTGCTCCTACCTACATATATTTTAACAGGTGCAATGAGTGACATGTGACCAGTAAAGTTAGTAACGATAGAGGGGAAAGTAGTTCCATATATTAACGTTGAATAAAAAGTGTTCGTAATCATTTGTGATCACTTAAATTATTTCTGTCGCTTTGTCTTTTTCTTTATAAGCATCGAAGTGTAAATCTGGGTAGATTTGTACAATAATTACTTTTCTAATAATTTCACAGTTTCACTTAACCGACGCATGAATTATGTTACGGGGCCCATGGCAATGTTAATCTTACATAAGGCAGAAGAACATACGACGTGTATACAAGTAGCTCTTAAGCAGGGCTTTCAAGAGTGCTAATTTTACCGTGAACAGCCTATATAACCCAAAAGGAATATTTTCTACACGAATATAATTGTTGAATGTACGTATCTCCAGTTTAAAACTCGGCCATAGTGAATCTCGTTTTGTTCGGAGAGTGAAGAATGTTAGTACTCACGTAGGGCGGCGGCGGAGGCGGCAGCGGCATGATGTGCTGGTGCGAGAGGATGACGTGGCGCAAGGTGCCGTTCTCGTCGACCACTTGCTGCACCATGTGCCCGGGAGGCACCTGGACCGGCATCGCGATCGGCGGCGACGAGTTGGACGACACCATCGGCACAGTCACCGGACCTGCAACAACGACCAGCACCCGCGCCCTCAACAACTGTCACCACACACGCCCTTCCTTCTCCACACACAGCGCTCTAGGCACAAGGGGGCAGTCGGTGATGTCGGTACATTGCCTCCATCACTTTCCACCAATACACTAAGGATGAGGTAGATCGATCTCGCTGGCTGCGCACAACCAGTCTCCCTTAGGGAACATTGAAATGCTTTTCTCCAATACGACTAGCAAAAATGGCGTGGATTGCATTTGAGGTTAGAACACTGTTCGTGTAAAAAAAGTGCTCCGAGATGTTTGTATACGTCCTCTAACCAATTATTTAATTATATTTGATTAAATTAAAAGTTATGGAAGTACTTTATTCATATAAAAGAGCTTGTCTTTTGAAAATTAAGATATAAACAAGCTAGTTCAACACTGTTGATCACGTGACTTTGACAACTGTGTTCCTTTGGTGTAGCTCAATGTTAGGTACAAGCGCAGAAGACGAATAAGTGGTCCACCCCATCTTTAGTCTATGCTTTCCATAATGACCAGTCGTGCATTCCGAGGTGCTTAAATATAATCTTGGATTGGACAAAATCGGTTTCAAGTTATTTGTATCGGGTTACAGCTAGTTATTCTTGCAGGGTTATTTCTTTGGTTGTATCCACAATAAAATAAGCACTTTTAACTGGAGCATTTACACGAATATTTTGACATGATAAAAAGAAACAAATTGTAATTGATTTTGGATGGCATCATATAAAATTAATTTATTGATGTCAGCTTTATATAATTCATTAGCATTTAACTTGCAATAAAAGTAATTATAACCTTACATATATAATCTACATATACTTGTATGACATAATTACGTAATCAAACACATACGGAGTTTAAAATATGCTGAAATACCTGCACACTCTCAACACTCGTGTTCACAATAAGCCAAAAGGTACATTTGACAACAGTATTTTCAATTTATTTTTTCTGAATCCTTATTGCGAATTACCGACCACACAACTGCCTAAGGCGGCTCTGCGAAGACTACTACTGAAGTTATGTGGAGCAAATACCTGTTCTTAATAGTTACGACGAAATTCGAAGCGCACTATTTGTGATCTGCATATAAACTGTGATGCGACACTTACTGAAACCAGTGAATTAGATACAATATCACTGGGATTTGTATCAATGTATTGTATGAATACAGTGAAACGTAAACAAAAATATTGTGATGTAGCAACAGCTGCTGTTAGAATTATTTTTTTAAACATTTTACCACTCTCATTTTAAATTTTGGTCTTACGGCACACAAATATTTACACTTTGGGTTCCACGTGTTTTCAGGAACAGGCTTCGTAATTCGCAGCATTTACTCTTCCACCACACTAGAGAATACAAGGAGGGAAGGGGAGAAATCACACTCCCCCCCCCCCAAGAACTTAACCATGTTCCAGAAATCGTTAATATATTTTGTATTTTAATACTGAACATCAAAGTTATTTTATGTTGAAAATTATTAACATTAAATTATTCATTTGAATGACGATTGTAGTAGTAACTATATATTATACGCATGGTGAAATGAATTTAAAACATTCAAATGTTAATATATTAAAAGATTTTAGTATTCTGTAAAAGACCCCCGCGAATACTGATTCCTGAATACGCCTCTGCATTACTATATCATATGAATTTCCTATAATTTAAAACTGAATTTCAAGTACTTATTTTAAACATAACAAATTGACGATACATTCATCTAAGTGCTAATTAAAGAAATGAGTACTTTGTTTTAATAAAACACATACATAAACCTTAAAAACTTGAAAGTGAATGTGTGAGGAAACTGTAATGAATGCAATATGGATTTCTAGTCTAACATTTTCCTCGTTTCTTTCTTTGCAATTTATCAAAGCCGCCAAAAGAAACATATGTAATAAGGAGTAATGGCGAAAGGCTGGTATAAATACTGTAAATAAGTAATCAAGGCAAATACAACAAACAACAACTTGCAAACATAATAAAACAAGCCTTTGTAAAAGTCATTTTTAGTACCATTCTTCTTCAGCTGCAATCGTAAACATTTACTACTTCAACAACGAAAAATAGTAGTCACCTTGGATTTAACTTATTTTTGCTATTCGTTATTTTTTACACATAACACATAATGGATGAAGATAATTTGTTGATAAACCTTCAGAAACTGTTCTTTACGAAGTTTGGTGATGCCTGTGCAATTGACTCACATTATTATTGACACATTTCCCAGAGAATAATATACAGACTTCGGGAGGTGATTCGTCATGTAAAAGTTAAACATATGTGACACTTTATACCTAAACCGAATATTAAGGGAGGTATAAGCCCTTATAAAACAAGGTTTTAAACAGTATTTGTGCAAAATATCGGTAACGACGTAAAATACAATGCCAACTCTCGTAACATTATTGTATGTTATCGGGACCTTCAACGTAAGAGCAGATATTTGGCACAAATACGGCTTAGAATCTCTTTCTCTTAAGGGTCCATACCTCCCTTAATATTCGGTTTAGCTATAAAGTGTCTCATATGTTTTCCTTTTAATTTTTCATGAAGAATCGCCTCCCGAAGTTTGTCGGTCTAATTGAGAATCATCCTATATATATATATATATATATATATATATATATATATATATATATATATATATATATATATATATATATATATATATATATATATATATATATATATATATATATAAAGATATTTATTCAGATCCAAAAACAGTGGGTGAGGTGCACCAACCTTCACAACAGTGGGTGAGGTGCACCAACCTTCACAACAGTGGGTGAGGTGCACCAACCTTCACAACAGTGGGTGAGGTGCACCAACCTTCACAACAGTGGGTGAGGTGCACCAACCTTCACAACAGTGGGTGAGGTGCACCAACCTTCACAACAGTGGGTGAGGTGCACCAACCTTCACAACAGTGGGTGAGGTGCACCAACCTTCACAACAGTGGGTGAGGTGCACCAACCTTCAAAACAGGTGAGGTGCACCAACCTTCAAAACAGAAAGGAACTCGCTCTTACATACGCTTTTTCGAGCTTACAATGAAATATTTAATATCTACTTATCAGCTAATAAAAATGTAACACAATATAAATAATAACAATTACATGAAAACAATACACAAAACCTGTGGACATGAAAAATAAAGGTGAACAGTAAATTTTAAAACTAAACAAGAGAGTATATACACTGTGTAATAAGTACAAAAGAGAACAATAACGTAACCCAGACGGGGTTTTCATGGTATGACACGCTAAATATAGGGATTGTATATACATGGGGTAATTAAGAACTAAGGAACAAGAAACAATGATGTCGGAGGGGGGACGGATCATGTGAAATGAAGAAAGCATGAAAATTAGGGATGAAATACAGATGAGGATATTTAACCAGTAATGGTGAAATGTGATGTCGGTGGACAATGAAACAGAGGATACACAATAACAAAATCATTTGATAATCAAGTACAAAGTTCAATCAACTATAAAAAAAAATTTTAAGAGGTGGTAAGTTAAAATACAGACGAAAATACAATGCAAAATTAATGGTTATTTGGTGAAATCTTGAGTCTATATGGAAAGAACGACGCACTGAATTTAGAAAAGCGAAACTAAATGCTCATGACCCGCACTCTGATGTGCCACCCAGGGCACCAACTCCCGCACAAACACTTGATGTGTTGGGAGAGATCAGCTACTATGTAGCTGCGCGTCCAAGGTCAAGAAGCGAAGGAGCGATACGAACGCCTAGTGCCTCATCGCTCCTACGCACAAAGCGTGCAGTGTTTCCGTCCTAACGCTGTACTGTGCAAATGAGATCTGTAACATTGAGGTTTTATTATACGCGATGAAAGCTCACAGATTAAACAACGTCCGTATATTTGTACTTTTCTCTTGCAGTTTAACGAAACTGCATACGCAAGTTTTAAATAAGCGATATTTAACCATTTTCACGAATTTTTTTCTCCGAGAATACACTTAATATGATTAAAGTAAAATAATACGGTCATAGATAATTTTTTTTTTTTTATCTTTTCTGACAAAAAGTTATATTTACAGAAGTTTTATTTACCGAGATAAGCGTTTATGCGCAAACAACGATTTACAGAAAACGTTTCAGTACATAGGACTCTTAAGGGGGATGGGTGGAGACAATGTCCAGGATACGACGGTATGGCTGAAGATCTTGGAAGTCGTAATCTGCGATACCTGCTATGATGGGGTGGTTGTGCCTCCGCGCCCACACTACGGAACCGTACAGCAAGACGGGTAGTGAGAGCGCCCTACATAGCTCAGTTCATACTTCCTGGAGAACTGGCGATGGTGTGGAAATAATTGGGCGAACGACATGAAGGGCGGCTTTGGCTTTGGATCAATGGTGGTGCCAGGTGAGAGTGTTTTTCAGGTATAGGCCTAGGTACAGTGTTGCCAGATGTACCAGAATTCTGGTATTTGTGCCAGATTTCCGTCTTAGTACCAGGTACCAGGTTTTATTCATTCTGGTACGCATATATACCAGATTTTTCTTGGTAATAAAAATTTGCTAAAAATTTACTGATGTAGCAAAAGTATCTCTTAATTTAAATTATTTTGTAAACTAAAATAAACATGATTGTAAATCGCAACTGCTTAAGATTATTTTATGTTATTTTGTATTTGTACAATACATAGTGTTAAATTAAATTATATGGTCATAAATAATTTTAAAAATTATTTTCCTATCTTTTTAGTTTTTGACTATACATTTAAAGAAAATTAAAAAATTTCAATAGGAAGTAATCTCTGAGCACCCTGAAAAAATTAATATATATATTAATATATGTAAAATCCAACCAATAATAATCCAAAATCATAAAATAACTATTCTAAAATTACGCAAATTATATTTGGGACATTAAATTACTGTAATATAATTCCGCCTATTTTCTGTGGTGTGAAAGAAGGGAGGAAAGGGGGTGGTTGGACTCCTTTTTTTTTAGAGTACCAGAATTTTACAGCGCAATGTACCAGAATTTGATTCCTCCTATCTCGCAACACTGCCTAGGTATCGGAGAGTGGAGCTCCAACGGAGTTGGTGACCGAGCATGGTGGGTGCAGAAGGAGGTTTGCGACGACGTTTAGTGAATAAAGGGGCTGTAGTTTTCTGCGGATTGGGTGTCACGCCCCATCGAAGAAAATAGTTTGTGACATGGCGGAGTGCATTTTATGCCCGGGTGGACAGGAGATGTGCTTCTTCGTCTGTAAGCAGAAGAACGGTATCGTCTGCATACTGTATGATGTATCAGGTAGGGTTAGCATGTCCGCATACTGTATGATGTATCAGGTAGGGTTAGCATGTCCGCATACTGTATGATGTATCAGGTAGGGTTAGCATGTCCGCATACTGGACTGAGTAGTTCTCCTTGTGGAACTCCTGCTGAAATGGGTCGAGACGAAGACAGAAGATAGTCAATGCGGACTAAAAATATATAAATACATAAATTCAAACCACCCCAAAAAGAATATTTAATATTATATATATATTCATTCAACACTCTTTTATGTTGGCGCAGAACTCCGGTCATATACAAACAAAAAGAGGAGGGGACAGGGGAAACCGAGAATCGCCACCATTATATAAAAATAAACTAAAATACTGCCACGACTAAAAAGCAAACATATTGATAATAAGAATAACAGCTTTATTATTTTAGGCACGTGGCGCGATGTATTTTAATTGAAACTGTGGCTCAGTAGTGTAATAATACACAATGATATTTAAATTATGTGTTACTCAGTGTCTTGGGAAATTACTCTGATGGACTAAAGTTAAAGCACATCATTAGGTTTCCTGACAATAACAGAAAATAAATGCCTGGTTCAACGCTATTTCGCGAGATAAATTCAAGAGTGAAGAGATTTGGGCGGATCGTAATAGCGAGGTCTTGACAGCCGATGAGGGTAATAGAAGTGAATATGGAGCGGCGCCGGAATGAAGGGACGGGGGAAACGGGAGATCCCCGAGAAATCCCGCCGACCAACGGCATCGTCCGGCACGATACTCACTTGCGAAAATCCGGTGACCCGGCCGGGGATTGAACCCGGTTCGCCTTGGTGGGAGGCAAGCGTGCTAATCGCTCAGCCACCTGAGATAACTTCGTGCCCACAAAGTTTTGATGAGGTGTAAGTAGGCTTTTATATATCAAATTCATTACATTACTATTACTAACGAAAGCCAAGGCACTCCAAAAAAGAACTGAAAGAGAACGTAAATATGTCCGGTAATAGAGTGATGTAGGGCACAAAACAAATAATTATGAAAAAATTATGAGTTTGGCGCTCGTCAGGAAAGGATGTGTTCTGCATCTGCTCCTGCGAGATTTTCGTTTTGCTTGTGATTTACGTGAGTAAAGCGTCAGAAACACCGAAACGGTTGGACTTCCGGGGTTTTTATATGTCCCCTGGTTCATATTCATGTTGCATATGCGGAAAACCGTTTTTCGGCAAGCAAAAGTGTGTAAAGTGTGCTGGTTCGTGCGTGACTCGTCACTGTTGCCAATGTGCTGGCGCAGCAAGCGATGAAGAGTAGGGTACGTATGTGTGAAGTGCAATGATGCAACGAACATGTCTAGTTTTTCACCTAAACGAAAGCCGAGTGGTGTGGTAAATAAGTCGATTGTGGGTGAACCCTAAAGACCTCTCCATTACGGTGTAGCTTACGGACAGCGAGTCTTCAAGTCGGGAAGAAACATCCGCAAAAACAGCCGAAACCATGGAATCGAGTGTCCAATCAAAGTTTGAAGTACTTTGTAAAATGATAAATGAACTAAAGAAAGAAGTTAAGGACCTTAAAGAAGATAACTCTTAATTATGTGCAATATTTGAAAGTCTGCAAGTCAGCAACGAAAAAAAAAAAAAAAAACCAATATGCTTCATGTGTTGTTTGAGCGGTATCGCAGCCTTCCCAAAAATTTTTTCAAAATAAATCATACAGTGAAGTTGTTGGCAAAAAAGTAAATCTGCTTCTGCCTCTGCAAATGACGTCAAGAGGCTGGATCTCCCCTTATACAGAAATTGTTTATTTTAGTGTCATAACAGAAGAGTCAGAGCCATTACTGAAGAAGTTTCATTATAGAAGTATTACATTTAATGGTCCTGTGTAAATGTTTGTACCTAATAGTTAACAGGTGTGCTCTGGTTGTGATTAAAAGCTGAGAACGAATTAATATATGCAATTTTGTATTAAGTAAATAGTTGGATAAATACGCATTACTAGTTAGTATATTACGTCTGTAATCATGGGTAAGGCATTTAGCTAAGCAAAGCAAGTCATTCTAAATTTGAATCAGGAAGAAATAAATAAAAAAATTCAAAATGGCGGGTGACGTGTGCTCTTAATAACAGGGCTCAACTTGGCGAAGCCTCGTTGGCAACACGAGCGAACGAAAAAGATGTTCAGCTTGAATGGCAGGCACAGCCAGCTGCTGATGACGAGGGTTTAGTGCAAGTCAGCAGAGGTGGAACGAAGGCGTCAACAGAAAGCGGGTCCTCCTGCTGCCAGGCCAGTGGTAGCTCGAAAACCTATTCAGCTAGGTGTCGCAAGAAATAACGTAAATACAAAAACAGTTTCTAAAACTACAAAACCTATGTGGTCACTCCTAAAACAGATGCATCAGTCGTTTTGGAAGCGGTGTCATACGGAGTACCTCCATCTTCAGTGCAAGAAGGTTGAGTGGACCAGTGGAGAAGACAGCATAGCTGAAGGTAGCTTGGTTTTGGTAAAAGATCAAAACTTGCCTCCCTTATGGTGGAAGCTTGGTAGACTAGTAAAGATCCACCCTGGTTCAGTTAAAAACTACGTTGCTAAGAGAGACACTTCGAATAAAGTGACTATAAAAAGACGTACACGGAACCATAAAACTGTCACTTCAATCAAGATCACTGCGAGGCTAACACGGGCCAACTAATTGCTTTTAAGGGAAATATGATACTGTTAACAGAAATGGAAGACATAATTAATGTTGAGCATCCAATAAGTTACGAAAACGCAATCACCAATACGGAAATACATTTGTGGGGACCGTTCCGAGCACGTACATGCACGTTTCCATCGGAAATAAGGATTTCTATACAAAACCACGATATTTATACGTCAGTCCCACGCGCACTGTGTTGTGCGCATCGTTGAGGCAAGTACCCAGTAGGGCACTTTCACCAGGCCAGCTGTTAAGTTGGGTCCTCTTCCTCTCAACTAGTACCTACACGACTAAGAAATCCAGCTGTGTATATAGAAGCATGTTTCTGTAAACATTGATTGTTCTATTGTTTAATACCTTTGTATAATGTTAAAGGGATTGACTAGTGTTGAAATGTGGACCCTTCAAGGCGGGCGGGAATGTTTGGGCCATGGGTCAGTTTGACATAGTTTAAATTTCCCGACACAGTGTGGCAACACTGTCTATGGTGGCGCCATCGGCCTGGAGCGGCGCTGCCAGAATGTACAAGACCAGTTCGGCTTTGTTATCGTATCGGTAAGTCGCAATTCGAAACGTTTTTCGTTAAAATACAGTCTGCATTGTTCTCGAGCTCAAGCAGACTTCAAGATAGTTAGCAGTATTGCTCACGCAATTAAGTGTTATAAACGTTTTATTGCACTTCCCCTGACCGAGATTTATTCAGCAACGTACAATCAATTTCACATAAAAAGCGGAACCGTTCGAAATCTATATGTAAACATTTGTTTTACAATATTTAATCACATGTTTCTAACAGTAATATTGGCAAGTGAAGAGTCGATATTTATGGACACAAGCAGAAGTCTAAGTCTGCCAATCGCCGAACGTGCCTACGAATGACGACCTACGCCCTCGCAGGCCAAGCCTCGGGAAAGGACGAGCTGGCAACGTTACTAACAACGGAACGTGACCGACTTTTGAAACACCGTCCAGGGTTGCCACATCAATTTGAAGTTTAAACTGTTCAATCACCACATTTTTTCGTAGATTTTAAGTATATTTTATGGTTTCGTGACGAGATTAACGATGATGATGTGATTTAATTAACAAGTCATTTGAAAAATAACATTCGTAATGTTTTAGCGTAAATATGATAGTTCAAACGTAAAATTTTAATTCGTAAAAATGTCTGACAGTCACTTCAACACAAAGCTTGGTCTCGGCGAAACTGCAAGTTACAGGAACGGAGTGTCGCTATTTTTTTTAACGCGATAAGTCGCTCACCTGTGGCGAGGAGTTAACCTCCTAGCTAGTTTTAAAATTAAAATTAATCTCAAAATATAAAATTTTAACACGGGCGAATCGCATCCTAACATGTTAATTTTGTTCTATTCTTACTTTAGAACGAAACTAAATATAAATTTTAAATCCCAATAACTTGTTTCACTGGTTTTTGTGAAGAGATTAGTATCACAGCGAAAAAGGATGCAATACGCTGAAAATGTAGAAAATCATTCTAAGCTCTTGAACGTTCATTAGTCGTTGATATAGGCTGCTAACGGTAAAATGATCACTTTTGAAAGCCCTGCTTAAGATCTACTTGTATACCTGTTGTGTTCTTCCGCCTTATGTAAAATTAACATTGCTATGGGCCTCATGACTATTCATGCGTCGGTCAAGTGAAATTGTGAAATTATTATAAAAGTAAATACTGTACAAATCTGCTTATTTTTACACTTCGATGCATTAAAAAAAAATCAGAAAGCGAGATAAATAATTTAAGTTATCACAAATGGTTACCCAACACTTTTTGTTCAACGTTAATATATGGGACTACTTTCCCCTCCATCGTTACCAACTTTACTGGACACATGTCACTCATTGCGCCCGTTAAAATATATGCAGGTAGAGCTAGTGACTTCTAAGGTTGATTTTAAAAGTGCTCAATTTATCATGAACAGGCTTTACGATCACTAAACTTTCAACACCGATCAGACAACCTAAAATATCATCAGTAAAATAGCTTAATTTCTCACTAGCCAATTTAATAACCCCCACCTGCTTACTCATTGCAAACACAAATGGAATGATGATGATTATGATGATAATAATAGTAATGATAATAATAGTAATAATAATAACGCCCTCACTCTGAGTCATGTAACATAATGTGTATCATATCCTTCAGACCAATTACCATATTACCACCCTCTTTAAGATTGGGTGGTAATATGGTCATTTTGCCTGCCACAGTCTTACATACCACACCAAATGGATCTCCATTTCCTACCTTGGTGATATCAGCCCATGACTTTTTTACTTTTGCCAGACTACGTTTAAGTAGGCTTTCTTCCTCATTTTTTATTCTCTTACAAACATTGGGATTTGAAGCTTATGAACTTTAGGGGAAAAAAAAACTCCGACTGTTTTATCTTGAATTGCAAATATCCACAAAACTTGTTTAAGAGGCGGATCTCAATTTGCGACAAATGTTTATAGGCTGTTCACGGTAAAATGAGCAATTTTTAAAGCCCTGCTTAAAATCTAATTGTAAACACATTGCGTATCCTTTCGCCTTATGTAAAATTAACATTGCCACGGGTCTCATCACTTTATTTATGCGTCGATCAAGTGTAACTGTGAAATTATTAGAAAAGTAAATATGTTACAAATGTACTCATTTTACACTTTGATGCATTAAAAAAAAACAAGAAGCTAAAGAAATGACTTAAGTTATCAGAAATGGTAACCTAACACTTTTTTTTCCGACGTTAAGATATGGAACTACTTTCCCTTAATCACCACCAACATTACTGGGCGTATGTCACTCATTGCGCAGGAGCAGGGGTTTTTACTAAGGTTGAGTTCAAAAGTGCTCACTTTATCGTGAACAGCCTTTTTATTTTTTAGTCCCGTAGTTAGACGCAACACGAGGAGACTGCACAGCACTGCAAGTCTTAGCACAGCGGTAACGAGTAGTGGTGGCATTATAGTAGTTGCCCTGCACTATGAGGCCGCTTACATCAACATAGTTGTTCCCGGCCGGTTGGCCCACGCAATTTTCCTTTGAAAAATTAATTCAAAATATACTAACCCAACAAATCTGTTTTGGTCAATAATTTCCCACCCTCTCCCCCAAATTGAGACAGGAGGATGGCTTCTAATGCCGAACAGGTTAAAAATAACACCCCCTACCGAAATAAAAATAAATCTTACCATTTATGTTGCAAATGAAAGAAAGATTTATATAATTTGTAACACTGTACAATATAATGCTAGAATTAATATTTTTTCATGTTTTACAAAATGAGTTAGTAAGAGTATATTTTACTAAGAATTAAAGAGTATTTTAATTTGGATGCTTCAGAAAACGCATTTTGCAGGGAAAATAAACACCAAGCAATGCTCTCATAATAACATCACACTGTATTGTGGGCCTATACCAGATGTTTTAGGAGAAACGGACATATGTTAAACGGTGATAGTATGGGCCATTCTAAGGAGAAAGCATCAATAAACACATGCTTTTTTTCGCAAAGGTGTCCGAGATACAGCAATGTTTACAACAGTTGTTCCAAAATTCCATCGCCAAATTCAGCTCGCGTAGTCAGCTGTTATGTTGCTAATTGGAGCTGGTGTCGACATTCTTACTTAACGTGCACACAAGCATTTAACACGCGAGCGCAAGCCATTCCTCCTTCGTTTGTGCTTTTAGACTGTAGACTTCGGTCTTCAACCAACCCCACAAACAATACTCTAGCGTAGTTAGGTCGGGTGACCGCAGTGAGCAAGCAACATTACCAATGGCCGGGATAGGTAGTGTTTCAGTGAGGTAGTGTACCACTGGTCGTGTGTAACGTGCAGGGACTCCATCCTGTTGCAAGTACACTCCAGCCCTTGTTGCCAATGGAACGTCCCCAAAGCATTCCGACAACAGATTCTGAAGAAAGTGCAGATACCGATCTCCGTTAGGACGGTTGTCTACAATAACTGGACCAACGAGTTGGTCATCAATGATGCCGCACCACACGTTCACTGAAAAACGACGTCATTAGTGTCATATAGCTGTATGTCGAACATCCTTGCGAATGGAGCATATGATTATTGGTGTTTTCCCTTCAGAATGGCCCATACTCTCACCTCTTAACGTATGCCCGTTTCCCCCTGAAACATCTTGTATAATAAAACAAACTATAGGCTATACATGGTAAAGTTAGCACTTTTTGAAGTCCTCTCATTTGATATAATATTCAATGACTGTATTCTGTTGTGGCATTAGACAATTGTATAGTCCTGAGAAATATATACACTGCGTTTCTTACTTGCATGACAATATCTACACCAAAAATTTATGGAAGTATAAAACTGGCTGATGGGGGAAAAAGTAACTAGGGTCTCAGAAGTGCTCACTTTACCGTGAACAGCCTATAGTAATGTTTACAAATATTATTAATATCCGATTTTATGTGCATCTGTTTCAGCCACGAAACAGACTTCTAAAGCATATAAATTGCAAATTCGCTTAAATATTTATTAAAATTATATAGGTATAACTACTATTAAAAAACTTACGTTCTGGCTAAATATTTTACGCGTTACGACATGTGTAGTATTCTTTCATATGCAACATAAATCGAACTTTTCTGGCAATTTTTATAGTGTGTGTAATACAAGACGAGTCCTTTAAAAGAGACCCCGGGGGAGTGTGTAACGGAGCGAGGGAATGAGGAAATACAGTCCAGTGTGACAAAATACCTAGAGTAGGTGCTGGAAGTAGCCGCCATTAACCTCGGGAACAGATCGCGCGCATCGAGTCGGTGTTCCAGACTGATCGTGTCATCAGCCGTGGAACAAACCAACCTATACCACCACGTTCTTGTGGGGCGCTGTAAAGGGGCACGTCTACAGCAAACAATCCGCACACACTCGAATAACTCCAGGCCAACATTATCACAGCTATCGATGTCCTCGCCCGTGCATTTAACAGCTTTTGGTGTCGTCTGCGCACCTGCCTCGAGGTCAATGCCGGCCACTTCCAGCACCTACTCTAGGTATTTTGTTGTCACACTCGACCGTATTTCCTCATTCCCTCGCTCCGTTACACACATGCCCCACGGGACCGCTTTTAAAGGACTCACCCTGCTTATTCTTATTAGTTTTGCATGGTGTACAGTCAGGTGCAATACTCCGTTGGAAGACACTCCACCCCCTTCCCAGTGTAGCCAAAATGCCGGCGCCACTGATGAACCATGGCGCCAGTTGCGTCGCTGTGTCGTCCCGTAGTGTTTTGTGTTCCGGCGAGCAGCGGGCGTGTCCTCGGAAGCCTTATCGCTGCAACCAGAGACGGCGGCGACTGTTGTAGCCTACTGCAGCGCCAACGCGGACCGCCCGCCAACTCGATAACCTTCACCGCGGACAATGTCAGTGTGGCAAGACCGCTTATCTCGTGTTTACGACCGGCGATGAAGGGAGAAACGACCTCAAACAATGTCCTCGTCTCTTCGCTACCTGTCGTACGACTGATCCCCGGTTGCACCAACATCTACCCCAGTCCGAGATCGAATGATCCTGGTTCCGAACCAGGATCCATCTTGATCTTGGTTCCAATGTAATAGGGTTGCACCAACGAAATTTCATGATTATGAATCTTAGATTCGTCGATTTAGGTGTAGAAGTGAGAGATCAAGATTAAGCAAGAGACAAATTTTGCTATTGGTTCGTAATATATGACATGGAAGGAGGCTTATGTTTTACCTGTTTTAAGTGAATTATTGTTGTAGTACGAATTTTACTGAATAGTATTCAAGTGCGTATAATGTTTTAATTTCCCAAGAAAACAATTGAACGTAGTTCTATCTGCTGGCGTATTTTCAAACTACATTTATCGACGATGGCTGCTGATCTCGGATCGTGACTTCGAACCGCCAATGTCGGCGTTCGAAATGAACATCTCTATCTCCAGTCCAGCTCGAATTCGAATGGTGCAAGAATTTGCTGTGTCTTTCTTAGATTCCAATCTCGGATCGAGTTTCGAACCACGATGGTGCATCCGGACATGACTATTTAGTAATTATGTATGGCCGAGGTGTACTCTACTCGGATGAGGAACTAAACGCAAGGGAGACTTTGGCACTGGGATAGCTTCCACCACAAGGTGCGCTGCTGTTCCTGCATCGTTTTCCTCGTGTTACAGAAGAGATGCGCGGGGGGAGGGGCTATAAGGGTCACACGGACACGCGATACAAGAGAGCCATCGCCACTACGCGCACGGCTTGCACAGTGTTCTCGTAGTGCTGCGTCTATGGCTCTTTCAACGGCGAAAAGTCTCTACCAAAGTTCAATACAGGCTCCTATCGTAGTTTGCCTCGTGTCCGGCTAGTATGCTTTAAGATACGGCAGTCTGAAAATGCTTGCCTCAGCGAAAATACCAAGTACTAACTTTATTGGGTAACAATTATTCGCGACTTCCTATTCTCTTTACGATGTTAAACTGTAAAAATACAATTGTGTTTGGCGTTGAGCTTTAGTACGAATACTGTTAGAAGTCGCCAGCAGTGTATTCGAGCTCGTAGGGACCACATGGAGGTCTTGATAACAATAAAATAACCAAGTTTTATTTCGTAATATAAACTCGCGAGCAACCAAATCGACTCACCCACTAAGCGTGGGTACCGATACGAATGATGGAGTGGCCGGCACTCAGTCCAGACATGAATCCGACGGAACGTGTATGGGACTAACTTAAAGGAAGGGCCCGGGCCAGAAATCCAGTTCCTTCGACTATCGACAAGCTCATAACGCCGTTGTTAGAGGTGTGGGACGGAATTCCTTAAGACCATGTAAGAACGTTGATTAGATCGATGAAAAATCTATTAAAAACTGCCATCAGTAGTGATTCGACCAATTGACTTTGTTAGTGTGCAATTGTTTGTTTCAGTTGAACAATACGTGACCATACATCCTTTCCCCCATTCCCAATTGTCAAGCAATTTGACGTAAATGGCATTACTGAAAAAAGTACTGAAGTGAGTTTTATGTGAACGGTATCAAAGTAAAGCTAAAAAGTCGGGCTTTACAACGACAATGTTTTTCATGAAACTGTTACGTCCTTTTTGTGGGAAACATGTCTGTATGCGCGCGTTATGGGTGAATTGATTTGGTTGCTCGTGAGTATATTTGAAAGAATATTTTAAAAACGATGCGTACTATTTCACTTATCAGTGAACGCAATAAATAATGTTAATATTAATTCTATCTAAAATCCTTATCACTCTTTATACTGATTACTCACTTAATCCTCACTTATTAATTACACAAACGCGATGAAAATATAAGTTTCTATAATTAATATCATTCCCAATGTGTGTCACACGCAAATTTTCAAGAGTTAATATCAGGACTAACTGAAAAACTTCATACAAAACGATTCTAAATTGTATGCCCACACTGAAACCACAGCAGTAGATATCAACAACGGAAGATGGAGCAGTCTTTCCTATATTCATGTTATTTTTAAATACACTTAGGTTTTAAGTATGATTGAAAAATGAGTTATTTGAAGTGTCCTCGGGTTTGGGGCCTCAAAAGGTGGACAAATTTCAAACAATACACTGACGTAAGCGTTAAGCTTCGAAATCGCAGCTGAAACTATTAAATGTGTTCCCCATATATCGATCTACGAAAAAAAAAACATTTCAAACGAGGTGTGAACGAGTGATACTTAAAAACACTATTTCAGAGCCCTCCAACATGACTTCAAACGTACTTGAGAAATGCTAAAGTCCGAAACGAAAATATAAATGGCGATGTGTGCACTAGATAGTATGTGGCGCCGCGGTGGTGGGGCCCCAAGACTACACGCCTCACACCAAAGCGATGCAACCCACTATTCTCACGTATGGCAGGCGTGGCCGTTAGCCGGAGGTTTTCTCTGGGTATTCCGCCCCCCTAGCCTCAGCATTTCGCAGCTGTTACAACTTTACCTCATTTCATCCTCACTGGCGCTCAACAACTTGACATCAAGCGCCGCCCGAAACGTCTAAGCTCAACCAAGCCACGCCCACACTTTGCCCACATTAAACCCCCCCCCCCCTCCCCCATCGGTAGCAGCGACTGGGCGCGGCCTGCTTAGCAGGCGCTCCATCATCAGAATGCTGGAACGACAACCCCGCAGTGCTGGTCCATCGCAGCATCCATTCATTCACATGCTTTCCAAATGCTTTACTGTTAAGTCTTCTGTAGCTCTTTTTTTACGAGTGATATTTCGCTGTTACATTCAGGCCTCATTAACTTATGTGATGTGTGAACCGCTTCTCTTCCCAGTGGGGGGGGGGGGCATCTTCCTGTCATCTGCTGTACGCACTTGGATTGTGATCGTGAAGATATTGCATTGCTGTTTACGACGGTTTTTCACAGTTTACTTCAATATGGTTTGTCTTTCTGCATCTCTATTACCATGTTAGTTTTTGTTCTTAGTTCACTAACAGTCAGCAATAAGTAACCCGTACTGGTTGCAGTTGGCATGTTATCTTGCGAGAAGGGTTGCTATAGTACTTGGGTTGATCTTGCGGCTGTGTTTTATACTCTTAGGTTGAAGTAAAGCAACTGCCTATAGAGCACTGCACCCGACTATACAACGTGAAGAACTCATTTTAAAAAATACTGCAGGCACCATAAAAATTGTCAGAAAAGTGCGATTTATGTTGTATATGAAAGAAGAATGTATATATTTTGCAACACTAGAAAATATTGTACTACAGTATACTTTTTAGGTGTAAAAACATAATCGATTAAAATAATATATACGTTTAACAAAATTTAAGCGCATTTCCATTCTAGATGCTTCAGAAAGCAGAATTAGCAAGAAAATCTTCTCCAAGAAAGATCGTCATAATATTTACTGTGATCATGTGTAATAAAATCATAGTAATAATGTATCATATCAATTTTATAATCAACTTTATTTACGTCAGTTTCAGCCATAAATATTCGTGACAAATTGACGCACATAAAGATAATTATAAAGATTATTTCCTACATTATTGTTACAATTTTCTTTACACGATCACAGTAAACATTTTGACGATATTCCATGACGAAGACTTTCTTGCTCTTAAATTGCGTTAAAAATACAGACTATTTTAATCGATTATATTTTTACACTTAAAAAGTATATTTTAATAAAATATTTTATAATGTTGCAAAATATATACATTCTTCTTTCATATACAGCATAAATCGCACTTTTCTGACAATTTCTTATGGTGCCTGTGCTATTTTTTTACGAGCTCTTCACGTTGTACAGTCTGGTGCAGTGCTCCATAGGCAGTTGCATTACTTCAACCTTAAAACAAATTACACGACTGCTGGCTGTTACCGAGTTGTAAAATGCGTACCAGGGGGTACGGAGAGGAGATGAATTTAAAAGGGTGATTTGCTCGTGATATTGCGATGGGTTAGGAACCCAATTAAAAATAATCTAGATATACGTCATTCAAGCGCTTTACTGTATACCGAACAAAAAGCAGAAAAATACAAGGACACGAACACCGGAAACAGGCCAATGGTGTAGCAAGTTTCGTAAACGCAATTCGACTGTAGAAGACGTACCGCGTGCTTGGCCTAGAAACTAGAGCTTTGTTCGAATTCACCAGCCAATGGCCCTTACCTCGCTTCGTGCCCTAGAAAAAGTGAACTTTGACTGTGACGTATCTTTGTCGATCACTGTCGAAGGTGCACACAGGCACACTAGAACGTCCCCTTTAGCTTTGCCATATAACCACCCTTCTCGATCATTGATCGTAGCTCGATTGTTTAAAGTATTCCTTTTGTTAATCTTTACTTGGCACCTGCGTTTACTACACCAAGATAATGGCTGAACAACCAACAGAAGAAAGTTAAAATTTGTAAGACTTCCTGTGTTACTGTTTTAAAAACCACAGACTTCTTATATTTTAAATATTTCTATCACATGTAAGATATTTTGCGGAGTCAACACTTCATAATGTAAAATTATTGGTCAAAGGAAGGGAAAGGGGGGAATGATTTGTTTTTCTGACAGGAACATTGCTTTGATGAAACTTTGCACGAGTGCAGATTTACAAAGTTCTGTTACAAAGGAGGCCACGGTGGTCGAGCAGTTAGCTCGCTCACCTCCCACCAAGGCGATCCGGTATCGATTCCCGGCCGAGTCACTCCGGTTTTTCGCATGTGGGAATCGAGCCGGACGATGCCGTTGGTCGGCGGGTTTTCTCGGGGATCTCCCGTTTCCCCCGCCCTTCCATTCCGGCGCTGCTCCATACCTCACCCCACTCGCCCTCATAGGCTCTCAAGACCTCGATGTTAAGAGACGTCCAAATCTCTTAACTCGCTCTGTTGCAAAGACAAATGAAACTCGCAGGTCGAAGTACATCGTGATACGAATGAACAAGGATGTTCTAATTCAACAGATGCACATTTCGATACGAAGAGAACGATGGTTAATTTTCGAGAGGAATCGAGAGCAAATGAAGGTACGCAGATCGAAACGGTGTGGTGCTTCTTTCGAGCGCGTGCGCATTCTCTCATTGGCTGAGACACTCTGGAAATGGCCTTTAGAGTGTGTGTGTTGTGAGGCTATTGCGTGCAGCAAAACATCGCCTATTAGCTGTTTTGTAAAGTTGTCAGGCGCTAATTGGCGCAAGGCATTCACACATCATACTCAACAAAGACGATGTAGTCTATTAGCGCTTTCTTCGCACTTTCTGAAGCAAACCTTTGAAAAATCAGCCCATGCATAACATGTTTGGTAGCTTCTTAAATATGCCAGCACACATCACAACTGTTTTATACCTGTGTTAACCTCGCTTATTTGGGTTAAATTGAACTTTTACTAGTATTTAATTTATAAAATACTATATATATATATACATTAATTTATATTTAAAAAATCCTCAATGCATCAATTTTTAAGATAACCTTTTCATAAAAAACGTATCCTACGTGAAATTGCTTAAGGAATGTTGCTAGTAACGACATCTTGCCGATTGTTTAGTTTAACATATTTTTTTCTAAAATGTAATATTGAAATTCACACGTAACAAAAAAAAAAGTACACTATTTTTTTTTTTTTCCCCCAAAAATAATTTTATATAGCAATATTCTCTAAGAAAGTCACGTCAAAATGTTTTTGTACAAAACAGTTATCTTTAAAATTAACGCAATGAGAAGGAATTTCATTTAACATTGATTCCCTATTTAAAGTTGGCGGCTGCCGGCTTGGTAGGTAGCCTGGCCGTTAACATGTCAGGATCCTAAAGGGGGGCTGCCTACTCGCGCCTTGAAATGTGTTTCAGTGTGTTGGGAAATCAGTTTTTTGACGAAACTATTCCACGTGTGTCCAATGTACTAATTTACGAAAAGAAAACACGCTTCAGACGATGACTGAATGTCGCTGTCATGACACTACGCATGTTAGAACCACAATTTCCAAGCGCTCCAACGTAGCTAAAAACAGCTTTTCAGACTGCCGTATGTCAAAATGTGCTGACCGAATCTACGTGAAACTCAGATACAATCCTACATTGAACATTGCAACAGACTTTCCAGCTGTAAAATAATATTGTCACCGCTTAAATTTCCATAGAAAAAAACGCTTCGACGAAAAGCTTGCGCGGTAGTTTACTGCTACGCGCATAGTGGCGATGCGGCACTTGATGCGCGTGCCAGTGTCGCCCTTAGCGTTCGCTCGCTCCTGTGCCATGTCGCGTCAGGTAGGCGGCCCCCTTAAGTCTCGGCTTCACGCACAATGTTGAATTATTGGTTCTAACTTATTTCAGTTGTAAACCGACACTTTTTACGAAACTGCTACTATACAATCATGACAATATACGTTACGCTGAAGTACAGACATAAATTCTGAAAATTCGTTAAGTAGTCATGCCGTATTTTTTCACGAATTATGAACAGATTAATGCCATTAATCGCCATATCAAATGTGGAAGACGTTTTACGACTAAATTTGAAGGGGATTGTCAATTGTAATAATGCTATAGTAACAAATATTTGGTTTTTTCACTCAAAAGGAAGTTACGACATATGAATGGAAAATTCAAAACGGCAGGTGAGGCTGAACCTTAGGAAATTCCTGCCATGCGCCCGTGTGGCTCTTGAGCTGTTACACGACCTTTCTTGAGTCGCGTGCGCTGCGCAACCCACTCCAGCTGAGAATTCACTGCATCGTACTGTTACAATTTCTCTCTCTAGAAATAAGTGATCTATACCAAGTTCGTTAAGGGCTGAAGATCTTAATCAAATAAGCGAATTAATTATAATTTCCTTATTTTATTTAAATTAACTACAGCAAAATTCTCCTAACTCAAATTCTCACAATAAATTGAAATCACTTACTGTTCACAATTGACGCCAATTAATAAAATGTATGATTTCGACAAAGAAATCAATGAAATTAAATAATTAAAGATCAGTCCCAATAGACAGTGTATCAATCTATTCAATTATTTTACAATGTATGCGCCCATATTTGACAGTTCGAACATTTACAATAAAATCCGTATTACACTTCCATTCAGTCCCACCTCAGTTCAGTCAATATCCCGCCAGTCGCAATGTTCTAGAGTCCTCCAAGCGCCCTCACGCACAGTAGGCTTCACTCGTTGGTTTTACACCCTCTCGTCCATTCAAGCCACGAACACCTCGCTCGCCGTCGTCCCGCAATCTCCTGTCGTCGTCCACACTTACTTCGCTCGCGCACACTCGGCCAGACGGCCTCCGTCAAAGACTGCCGGCCGCTGGGTTGCGGCAGTACATATAGTGTCTTAGGCTGCCACCTAGAATCTTCCCCAACTCGTGTGATGCGTCGCGCAGGGCTGAGGCACCAGCCAGTCTCACCAGAACATTCTTGCGACGTCGCTAAACGTATCTGAAACCCTAGCAGGCCAGAGGTCTGTGACACCAGCAAGTCTCGCCACTGTCCGCATTCACGGGGTTCCCAGAAAAAGGGGGGGGGGGCATCAGGAGGCCGCGAGCGCATCGTTCCAGGAAGAGGGGAGAGCGAGATGGGTCTCCGATTACGGCGCGAGGCAGCCGAGTCGGCGCCAGCTGCAGCACGTAACAGTACTCATTGCGTTCCTCCAGAGTAACAACCATGGCGACCTTCTATAAAGAGTCTGGCCTCGCTAGCCCGCCGCGATTGCTTCCCAGCCAAGTGATTGCGCAATGCAGTCAGACATTTTCTATAGAGCTTACGGTCAACCGAGCACTTTCGAAATCAACATTTGAAAAACCTGGATATATTTCTACGGACACACTGGCTGACCACTGGCTCACATGTGCCCAGTAAAGTTGGTTAATAACGGAGTGAGATTATTTTCACATGTCTTCATGTTGAATTAATAGCGTTATGTAAACATTTTTAAAACTGAAGTTATTTCGTTCGCTATCCGTTCTTTTAATAGATAAACGTGTAAAAATAAGTAAAATTTTAAAATATATTATACTTGCCTAATAATTCCACAGTTTCACTTTGTCAAAGAATGGATAAAGTGATCGGGATCCTAGCAATGTTAATTTTACATATGATTGAAATATATAACAAGTATATCTTAAGAAAATTTCGAAAGTGCACAGTTTACCATTAACAGCCTATCGATTAATATACCCCGCACTACGCCTATCTCAGTTAAGTGTTTCGTGTGTTAAAATGAACCCAAATAAAAACAAATGTGTCAATGTAAAAAAAATTTCCCTTGTCTAACTGTTGGGACTTGTCTAACTGAAATTTTAGCTAAACTCATGGGTATATGTTAGCTTTCATGCATACGATGTAATGTTATACTAAATATTACTCCATAGCGAGTACTTAAGGATGTTAGGTAGCAATTTAGGCGCGTTACACGAAAACAAGCAATTTAAAACCAAAATTTCAATTTCAAATTACATTAAAAATTCCGACTACTGGAGTAAAAAGGAGCCTAGAGATATGTTATACGAGTGACCACCTCTGCTCCAAATTTATGAGCAATGCAAAAACATCAAAAATGTTATACTTTACTTCTTATTTCCTCGGCCTACATACTACGCAAGAATGTATTTACGTTTGAGAGAGGACTGGAGCCCCTCAGGTTCAACTCCCCCCACCTTCCCTTTTGAGCGCCTAGCCAACCAACAGTTCCTCTATAGTAGCTATACTCACGGGATATCTGCACTTTTTTTATTCAATCCTTCGAAAACCACCTTATGTATGACATGTTCGCTTGTTTCCAACATGTGTCATGTATCACAAGCGTTTAATACTTCTGTTAATATATAATAGGTGTATGCAACAAGAAAAACACTGCACGCTAGTTCAGAGCCCTGCGCATAGGTGCGATGGCGTATTTGACGCATGTGGCTGTGTCATCCTTATCGCTACCGCGCTTTTCTGCCTAGAACGCGGAAAACAACTCAGGTAGGCGGGTTCCTTAATACGACGTTAACATATGGAACTACTTTCCCCACAGCGTTGCCAAGTTTACTGGAAGCATGCCAGTGTGTGTGCGTGTGTTGAAATATCCGCTGTCACGGGCTGATTTTTTTTTTCAGAGGCTGAAATTAAAAGTTATAAATTAGATCTGACTGCAAAATACGTTATGCACTTAATAGTACATTGCCAATACGAGTGCGATCCTGGAAGCAGTTTAGTTTATACGTTCCACTTTGACAAATCAACTATACAATACACGTTCGTAATTTAGAAAATACGCCTCGTTATAGGTTGTTCACGGTAAAATAAGCACTTTTGAGAGCCCTGCTTAAGATCTACTTGTATGCACGTTGTGTGTTCTTCCGCCTTATGTAAAATTGTCATTTCCATGGGCCTCGTCGCTTTCTTCGTGTCTCAAGCAAAACTGTAAAATTACTAGAAAAGTATTTAAAAAACCTGCTAATTTTTTACACTTCGGCGCGTTAAAAAAAAAAAAACAGAAAGCGATAGAAATAATTTAAGTTATCACAAATTGTTGCCTAACACTTTTAAATCGATGTTAAGATATGGAACTACTTTCCCCTCCATCGTCACCAACTTTACCGAGTGCATATCACTCAGTGCGCCCGTTAAAATGCATGCAGGTAAGATCAGTGACTTTTTTCTAAGGTTGATTTTAAAAATGCTCACTTTATCGTGAACAGCCTTTAACACAGTATAGGGCAGCACACTTCACATTGTCAGTGTGGTATATCACACTGGCACACAGATGATGTGCAACTCTGGAAATCCCCCGCCCCCTCCTCAACATTCAGTAAATTCATGAGTGACTGTTCCGTTACAACCAATCACAAACGCTCGTCTTCAAAAGCACAGCTTCAAAAAAAATTTTTCACAAAGCGCTTGTTACAGTTTAACTGCCTACAGGATATGCAACCAGCACGACTATCACGTACAAGTAGTTGCCTATCGACACGTGCGTTGATGGTAAAGCCCAGCATAAGATCTGCTTGTAGACTAATTGTGTATTCTTCCACCTTATGTAAAATTTACATTGCGATATCCCCAATTACTTTATTCGCGAGTGGGCCAAGTGAAACTGTAAAATTACTAAAAAAGTAAATATTTTACTCATTCTTTCACTTGTATGCATTAATATAATAGAAGGCAAAAAAAAAAAAATGTTTCGGTATTCGCACATATAAACTTAACACATCATTCAAAGTTAAGACAGGAAACTATTATCTTCGTCGTTGCCAACTTGGGTGGGCAAATGCCAGACAGCGTGTTTGTTCAAATATCGTAGGGGCAGTGACATTTTTCAAACGTTGGTGGTTTTTAAGAAAAACATGGCGATGTTAATTAATTTATCATAAATAACTGTTTAAGTAAAATAGTAGTATCGAACCTGTTGACATAAAAGCATTTGTTTTGGATGTAAGGTGTTAATTTTGCGTATTATGATGATCACCATGTCGTAGATTTCATTCTGCTTTTTCTCTTACGTGCGATTGGCTGGTATAAGTGTTCAACAAGTGTTGAAATTTGATACGAGGGTTTTCAAAAGTGCTCATTTTACCGTGAACAGCCTATGGACTATTTTATTCAAAGTTTGTTTTCTACTTCGCTTGGTATTTTGAGTACCCACCTCCGAACAACAATAAAGTCTCCGTAGAGGATCGCTAAATGTTAGTGAATGGGGGAGGGGTTGGCCAGGGCCAGCATTAAGGAAGCATCCCAACATTCGCCTGGCGTGATTTCAGAAAACCCTGGAACGGCCGGAGCAGTAATGGAAGCAGGGTCCTTCCTCCGGCATTATTTTCCAGGACTACAGGATAGTGAAGGTGGCATGGCGACGCGGGCAGCTGGCAGTTCCCACGGACACTGCTGGCGAGGCCGAGCCTGGCCTGCTTGCAGTCGACTGCGAACAGCCGCTCGACAGGCGGTGGGAAACTGCGAGCATGCGTGACGTGAGCTGTGAGTACAATGAGACTGCCACAGACGTCGAGCTGGACCACACCACCCCTCCCTCCTTCATTCCTTCTCCAACCAATCTTATTACTTTTATCTCTGTCCCTATCCCTCTCTATGTCTCACTGTATGCCTATGTCAATGTCTTTTTCCATATGTCTCCTATGTGTTTGTGTGTGTATGTATGCTATATTTGGCCTTTGTGTCTATCTCTCTCTATCTATCCTTATCTAAGTGAGTTTATATCCGCGTGTCTGTGTGTCTCCTTTGTATTTGTGTCTCATTGTCTCTATATCTGTCTACTTATCTAGTTATCTGTGCCTATATCTATCTCCACCTGCATGTTTCTATCACCATTGCTATTTCGCTATTCTATCGCTATCCCTCTCCCTCCCACCATATATATATATATATATATATACACACACATTTCCCTCGCTATACCTGTCTCATTCTTTATTCAAATTCCTTTAGCATATTTTCTTCAAACCTCACTTAAAACTTTAATTATAAGACTCAAGGTGTTCGTCTGTCTGGCAGGAGGTATTTAGCGTGTCTTAGGCCTAGAGGCGTGGGAGCGCTAAGGACAACTTAGGTGCGTGAATGAAATGCACTGAACTGACCTGCAGTCCCCTAGTCTATTCGCATCTCCTTACTTTCTGTGGTGATCCTATCAGCTATAGAGCTAAACGTCTGTGCACTGTGGTCCTGGACAAACTGTCACCTTAAGAGGGTCATTGTGCATTTTATCGTAACTAGTACATTCTTGTTGACTGCAGACAAATGAAAAAGTTTACGACATTTTAGCAAGAGGCAATGGCTAAGAATAGTATACACGGTTCTGTTTGGCCAGGAAAGTACAATATTGCAACGCAAGAAAAAGCTCGACAAAATTTCAACACATTAGCATAAATATTTGCTCCCAAAGAAGGTAAACATGATTTTATATTGCGATCGGTCTAAATTGGCTACCAAAAGCATGTAGACTTTTAGTGTATTTATCTCGCACGCCCTTAAATGACTCGCACCATCTATTGGTTGCGCACATTGTAAACAGGGTTGCATAGTTTTTGTCTTGGTTTTTCTCACACTACTTATTTTCAAAACTTAAAAAATCAAATAAATGTGTTTGGTGCCCTTACGTGTGACATGCGCGCAGCCATGCAGATCGATTACAGCCACGACTACGAAAAACAACTTAGTCTAAAAAAAAAAGTGATAGGCGGTGGACAACTTGACAGTGTCCGAACTGTAAGTCATATATACACTGTAAAATTAAGTGTAAATTTACACACACAAATGTTTGGAAATTTTACATTTTGTAAGTGTAATTTGCTAAATCGATTACAGTTTTTTTAATTTTACACTAATATTCTTGTGAATCCAAAATAACTACAGTTATTTGTTTAAAATATGCGATCTAGGGGTAGCGGGAAGAACTACTTCGAACCTTTTGAGTTCAAAAGATAATCTTAACTCCCGCTGATGTAATATGCAGGCTTTGTATATCGGAATCTTCAATACGAATCCGAGCTGTCGTGGGATTAACACCTGTCTCGTGGAGGCTCTCTCCGGGATCTGCCCATGACTTGAGGACCAGTGAAGGCAAGGTGTGGCTGCGAGTGTGATGGGACGATGGCAGCTTGGTTGCGGCGACTATCCGCAACTCGTCGCACCCCAGGTGGTGGATAGGAGATCCCCAGGCTCTGGGATGGCTGGGAATATACCAATACCAGCCCGCGAACCAAATGGCCGGTGCGAGAGCACCGTCGTCGTGGACGTCGCAACCTCGGTAGCTCGGTACGAGATGGCGAAACACGTCTGCCGAGGGTGGCCCAACGATCAAGGCGGGGAGGAGGATCTCGAGGTGCTGAAAAATGCGAAGTGTAGCGATCCTCACTGCTGGATTCTGCGGGCTGCCGACTGCGGGTGCGTGATTAATGCATCGGGCCTTGGAAAGTTGATGCGCACATTTCGGAGATAACTATAACTCTGTTTAACTACCAAGTTACAAAACGGAGTAAGATAACATGAAAATTGTAAAAATACACATACAAATTATGTGAATCGACAAGACGCAGTAGTAAAAGAACATATGCAGGTGGTACAATAGTAGATACAATAGTAGATACAATAGTAAACCAGTGAAAAAATGTACAGAAATTGTGTAGTTACAATTGCAGTGAATTTGTGATTTTTCTTTTTTGTTAGTGAGAAAAAACACGAATGTTTCGACTTATTTTCTGCTACATAGTAATAGTCATTTTACACCATTATATTTAAAGTTAATCGTACCAAGTGTATGCCATTTTACTGATTTTAGGATAAATTTGCGTGGACGTAGAGTGAAAAACACTGGCATACGTAGGTGTAAAATTACACCGATGTCAGTGGAGTCACTGCTGCCACATATACATTTAGTGTAAAATTACACCATTTTTTTTAGAGTGTAGTGGGCTTTGCATCGTGTCGAGCAGATTCTGGCGGTGATGCTTCAAGAGAAGCAGTACTCAATAACGCTACGCATGGCGGCGTGGATTTCCGTGATAGAAAATTGCTTTATTCGTGTCATGGTGTCTTCTAGCTACACCCCATCTCCTCTTACACACTACTGGCCGTAGTTTCGAACGACGCTCTACGCAGTTGTTCATTGTAACACCGCATCAAATTCAAGCATAAAATGAGCTATAGTATGTACATGGCTGATCGAATATTTGCTAAACAATAGGATGTTACGGTAAAATGAGCACTTTTGAAAGCCCTGTTTAAAATATACCTGTATTCACGTTGCGTATTCTTCCGCCTTATGTAACATTAACACTGCCATGGGCCTCATCACCTTATTCATGCGTCCATCAAGAGAAACTTTCAATTTATTAAAAAAGTAAATATTTCACAAATCTGCTCTTTTTTACACTGCGATGCATGAAAAAAAAAGTACAAAGCGAAATAAATAATTTATGTTGTTACAAATTGTTACCTAACAATTTTAATTCGACGTTAAGATATGGAACTATTTTACATCCATCGTTACCAACTTTACTGGGCGTACGTCACCATGTGCGCCCGTAATAATATATGCAGGCAGAGGCAGTAACTTTTTTCCAAGATTGATTTCGAAGGTGCTCACTTTATCGTGAACATGTATTTAACAGAAAAACTAGTTGAGGCACGAACAATTATAGAGTCAACGAATTAGTGGAAGACACAATCCTTCAATATTTTTATATTAACGCACATCGTACAGCAGGAGAATAAATAACGAGCACGAAAAAAACTAACTAAGCTTGCGTTCAATTAACCCAAGTGAACCGTGTTGTAAGAGCCACTTCAAGTAGTATTGACAAAAAAAAGAGGGGGGCGACGACAAATGAGACGGAATAAAAGCCAAAGTAGTGAGGCAACACGAAGAAACGAGAAAGTAGTTTCAAGAACTGCAGGCTGTCTCAGTAATATGGTGAGAGTGAACGAGCTGTGGTATGTAGGGAAACTTACAGTACACGCTGAATCTTAAGGCCCGCTAGACGCTTTATTCAGGGAAAGAAACTTCTCCCTATTTTTATTCCCGCGATTTCTTAAGAATCGTATCTGCTTAGCGTCCCTTCTAATGTGTATTTTTGAAAGTGGAAATAGCGTTTTTTAAAATCAGTTTAATAAATACACGAACGTTTAGCACTCGCCACTAATGTAAACTATATTTACACAGGAAAACTAATAATTTAGATTTACACTTTAATTGTGCACCTTCATTACTAACTGCATTCTTGTACAGGCAGATGCTATATAAAGAAATATTTTCACCAAAACCATTTTCGTTTCCTGTTATCTCCCTGACAGACCACGACGACTCGTGGATAGTTTGTGATTTTCACAAATCTGGCCGTACAAAAGCGTAGCATACGGATTCTTGTTACATAGCTGTGTTGTGCCGAGTCTGGAAACTCCAGTAGCCTCAACAGTGCAGGGATATTCTGCAGTGGCTCCGTTCCTTCAATTATATTATTTATAGTCGACGTTTCTAACTAATTCAGCAGCGTATTACATGAATGAGCAACATCGGTAGGCCCTGCCTTTTCTCTTGAAACACTCGCGTACAGCTTAACGCTAGCAACCCCTCGTGGCTGTCTCCTATTCGGGGCTTAAACGGTGTTCAAGCGATGTGTTTTTTTATAACTATTTAACTTCTTCCAATATGTTTAGCTACGAAAAGATAAGATACCGCGAACAAGAAAGAATCGTTGCTTTTCATGACATCACACGTGCTATACGTATTATTTTGGAGCCCTCCAACTAAGTTATAAAAAAAAAAAGCATTTCCAGACTGCTGTATCTTAAAACATACTCTCCGGACACTAGCGAACTACGATATAGGCTGTTCACGGTAAAGTGAGTATTACACACAGTGCGTATATTCCACCGCACTCGGAAGTTAACGTCCATGAGTAAAATAGCATACGTTTATTGACTATTATTCCAAATGAGAGAGCTTTCTGAAGTGCTCATTTAACTGTGAACAGACTACAGAAAACTGTATTGCGCCTTACTACATGCTTTCCGCCAATAAACAGCAAGCTCGCCACTTAAAAGTCGTACAGTTACTCGCAGCACGACGAGAACACACACGCCAGTTTAGAATGTAGCGCGTAGGGACAATGGCACCCTACGTGCGCAAGGCCCCGTCGTCCTTATAGCTCCCGCGCTTCGAAGCTCCTAAAGCTGTTTTCACAATAGAGCGTCGCGTCGCGTCCGACGCTGGCCGCCAGCGACTAGCGATATTTGCGTTATTTACGTCTTCACGATATAGCGATTTTCTGATACAGGCCGTGCTGCCATCTGGTAACCTGCAAGGAAGCCTGCAATGAAATGCTAAAAGTGAACGAAATGCGGTGAGTTTCTTGACATTTAGTTGGTAAAATTGTTATTTTTTTTAGCGATATACACTTTTCTTTAATAAAAATACTATATTAAAATTCAAAATGATTATTTAGAACATGAACGACTCTTCAGGCATCGGAAAACATACTTTGTTTTCCTAAGTAGGTCAAATTGATATAAATTTGGACTCCAATTAGTATATCTGCAAACCGTTTATGTATGTTTTCAGTTATTTGTCTCAGTTTCTCGCCAGTTTATTACAAAGTACAGAAATGTCATTCTCCGACGTTGGCGACGAGCGTCAAAACCAACGTTCGTCGCTCGTCCAATGTTCTCTAGTCGAGGCTCTGATTGGCTGATGCTCGACGCGACGCGTCACGACGCTGCGAAGAAGAGTTCAGGTAGGCGACCGACGCGCGACGTCCAAAAACGGAACCTACCGACAGGGTGCGAAGGCATCCGCTGCATTCTTGTGGCGGATACAGTCGCCGATCGCATTCCGTATTCTGGGTCCGCTCTCCCAGTCCGCGGGAAAAAGAGACCGCATTTGGAAGCGAAGGGGAAATGGCAGGCGTCCAGAACTCGGGACGGTCGCGCCTAACCTCGATATGCGACTAGAATAAAGCCGTCCCCAGACGTGGAATGTTTCGTCTATTCCCCGCAGCGCAGCGCTGAACCCAACTTAACTGTGCAGAACTTGCGGGTAAGTTGTTACATACTATCCTGACTCCCACACAAGTTCCTGCTTCTCAACAAGAGCAACGATCACATTTTAGGCCAAGGTGCACAAAAGTAGTATATTTACGCGATTTTCGTTATAACTTGTTTTTAGGAGGGTTTATCGAAATTTTTGACAGGACAAGACGTAAATATTAATTTTTAACAACTTCTTGGATTGTTAAATATTCATTACCTTTATTATTCTGTGAGCACTGATGGAATATGAATACCGAGATTTTTTCTCTTACCTTCGATCAGTGCTCCGATAGTAGTTATGGTAGTGAATATCTACCAACGTAAGAAGGCGTTCGAAATTATTCTTTATGTCTTGTCGTGCCAACAATTTTGAAAAACTCTAAAAAACAACTTTTGACCACAATTAAGGTAAGTACACGACTTTCGTGCACCATCGGCCTTAACCCTTTTTAACACTCGTATATGCTGTTCACGATAAAATGAGCACTTTTGAAAGCCCTGCTTAAGATCTACTTGTATGCACGTTGTGTGTTCTTTCTTTCGCCTTACGTAAAATTAATATTGCCGTAGGCCTTATCACTTAATTCATGCGTCGGTCATGTGTAACTGTAATATTATTAGAAACTTAAACAGTTTACAAATCGGCTATTTTTTACACTTCGATGCATTAAAAAAAAGCCCAGATAGCGAAAGAAATATTTTGTTATAACAAATGGTAACCTAGCACTTTTTATTTGACGTTAACATACGGAACTACTTTCCATCCATCGTTACCAACTTCACTGGGTGGATGTCACACGGTGCACCCGTTTTTATATGTGCAGGCAAGGGAAGGTAGATTTTAAAAGTGCTCACTTTATCGTGAACAGCCTTTACTTATTTTTCCTGACGTTACACGCAATACATTTCCTGATGCATGATTCGTCACTGAACTAAATTATGTACCGGAATCACCACTGCCAACAGGTTTGTTAAGAAACATCTATATGTGCCCGTAGAGAGGTGAGTCTTCCGTTAGCTGCTGTACTTTGCTTACGTGATGACTTCATTTACTGTTATTGGCTTGCTGTGCCTAAAGGTTGTGGCCAACTCCGCGTGAACCTATAGCTATATCCATATTTAATGCTAGTGTTTTTAGATTCGTCATGCTCTGTGACGTATTTTATATTTGAGCAGTTTTATTCGGCAGAATGATAACATTTGAAGGGCGTACATTTGATTCTGCGCTCCTTGCATACGACACTGCGTATAAAATGGAGTTAGTAGGTGTATAAAATTTAAAACTAAATTAATGTTATTAAATCGTTTCCAGATGGAACACGGGCATCGTGCTGAAAATGTTAAACCTGTCCAGCACTTGTTTCGCTATCAGGAGCAATAAGTAGGAGCAGGAAAATTCCGTGTTTTAAACGACCTGTATGCTAAACTCCACCGTCGTATGTATTTTCGAGCCCCAGCTTTCTATTGAAAGGCTGTTACCCGAGGCATGTATAGACTGTTCACGGTAAAGTAAGCACATTTTAAGGACCTTCTAATAGTTATTTCTTTCGTCCAATTTCCATCTTTCTGCTGCTTTTTAATATAAACATTACAGTGTGATCAATAAACACAGTGTATACGTTTCCCCACCCTCAAAATCTAATGCCTGAGGGTGCAATAAGATATATTTATTATTGGTTAGTGCCTGTTGGGAGGGCCTTAAAAAAAGTGCTCACTTTACCGTGAACAGCCTGTAGTCTGTTTTACCTTAGATCACGGTGGTACGGGATTCGCTGCTTGTTTCATTCCAAATCTGCTCAAGAGATCACCCGCGCGTGTTTGATAAACTGTAAACAGTTTGCAAACACAGTAGCAATGTACACGTGCTTGAAGTCTAGCTTGTTCAGTTCACGAAATGTTCCGGTCATACCAATGAACTGCACTTTTTGTGTTCGATTATAGTAATATCAACCATTCTCTAATCCAGAATAGCAACACTGTTTACGAACCTGTCTCCTACAAAGAAGAATGGGTATAGTCCACTCACGGTGTTACTTCCCACTTTTCCGAAAGCCCTGACTTCCTAGCTATTCCTCCTCTTTTGAAGCCCTGCTTCCAGGCCATTCCTCGCCTTACGAAACACATCTTGACTGTGTCTAGAAAATTACAGTACCGACAGCAAACATCATTCGTGCGCATTCGCTCCCTTCAAATATTTCGAATGAGAACGATTTCTTGCTAGATATTACCAACGTACGTATTTACTCCCTGTCTTAATTTATATTTATTAAAAATGAAATACTATTTATAGATAGCATATAAGTAAATTTAACCATACAATTAGATAATTGTATGCTAACAAAGTATAAAATGATTGTGATGCGTGGTATATTGAGGAAACATGCAAACGTCATACATGGAGTGATTATTTAAAGGTTCGGTTAAAAAAAAAAAAGTGTGAACATATAGCGAATAGACTAGGTATACCGTAAACAGTGGCGGATACTGAGGTAGGGCTGCGGGGCGCAGCCCTCCCAATAAATTCTCAGAACGCATACCTCTAATTATCTGCTACTCAGTAGATAATACTGCTTACGAATAGAGAGGTTATTTCGCAACCAATGTTTTTGAGATGGACGAAACTCTTGTCACGAGAGAAATGTTTTTGGAAATGCCGAGTGGTGGGGCAGCAGATTCTTCGCCCCGATGTGGGTAGAGCTAGTAGAGAGTGATAACGGTAACATAGGTCTAGGTGCTACGGGAGGGAGGGAAGACTTCAGGGTCTCAGTCCTTTTCAGCCAATCACATGCTGTAAATCGGAGAGAGCTGGGCGCGCCCCTGCTCAAACAAAAAAAATTGTTTCCTGGAACTTGACCAAGCTACCAAAACTACATGTTTTGTAAGCACATTTTCGCGCTCCACTCTTTTGCAGTTGTTCAACACATTTCTTAACATTGCTTGTATTTCTTTCGAATATTTTTTATTTATAGATATCGTTCAAACTCGCGTGAGCTTCAAATATAGTGTGTAATACTCTGAATAAGTTTGTTGTTAATTAATGATGAGCTACGAGCAACGGTCAGAAGCATGGTTTAATTGTTATTAATGTCTTGTTCTGTAAACTTGTAAATAATTGTTAATTCGGCGAGTAACATTTTAAACCTTATTACGACAAAGATTTTCAATTACGAGAATAAACTAGAGCTACAGAATCTGGGACCAGCAAGGCCACAGTTAACTATAATTCAACAACAAAGCCAAGGTAGTAAATGGTTCGTATTCGAGAAAATTCGACGTAAGTACATACAATTTCGCAGACTGGCTATGCGGGTGTGAAGTTGGAAATGTGTTGTCTTGTTTGATTTTTTTCTTGGTAATGAAACCTAATGATCTTGCGTGGACTGTCAATGGAGTAAAAGATTGAAAACATTTGGGAGATAAAGTTAAAAGACATGGTGGCAACATATAAAAAATGCCATAAAATTTTTATTGCTTGGTAAGGTGAATATACATTGCCAGTTAGATAGCGCGTACAGGTTGACGAATTGATTTTTTTTTTTTTTACAAATATATTAATGAAGATATGCCACATTCATCCTCTAATTAAAATTTAACATGAATTTTGTATGTACTGTAGGCTATGTAAATAAGTATTTGGTTTTCAAAGTATTTGTTGTAGTATATTTAAGTTATTGTCATTATTAGTATGGTAGAATTGGTGGTATTATGTTATCTCTCGTCGTCTCGTGTACCACACCATGCAGGTACTGGTTGGAAGGCATATAATCTAAACAAACTTAAAACAAACACATACCTGTGGTAGTGATTAGATCTGAACCAGAGGCCACACACTATATTGACCATTACAAATCGGGCGATGATACACTTTTCTTCAAACAACCACACTATATTTTTGTATTTAGCTACATAAGCTACAATTACTTAAGACTGCCGTGCCCAATATATTTATCACTGAGCCTATTTAAAAAATTATATTTGTAATGATATGAGTTAGGACCGCTACAGCCCTCCCAGTTTCTAAAGTCACCAGCCGCCACTGACCCTAAATGAGGAAATAACGAATTCTAAGACGGCTGTGATTTGAGCTGAGAGATTTGGGCGGCTCTTAACGAGGTCTTGAGAGCCGACGCGGGTGATGTAAGGTGAGAATGGAGCAGCGCCGGAATGAAAAAAATCGGGGGGGGGGGGAGAGAGATCCCCGAGAAAACTCGTCGACCAGCGGCATCGTCCGGCACGATTTCCCACTTGCGAAATTGCGGAGCGACCCGGCCGGGGATAGAACCCTGTTCGCCTTGATAAGACAGCTACGAGATACAGTTGGTTTGGATTGGCTGCGGCGCGGGGCAATGTGGGTCTGTGAGGTGAGCTTTCTCTCGCGGCGACACGGCCAGTTCGCTGACCCCGCGGGGCGACAGCCAGGAAGAGGCCGCCCGCATTGTTTACATCGCTTTTACCACACCCCCCCCCCCCCCCAAATTCATACCCCTTACCCACCACACTATAAGCCCTTCTTGCCAACCACTTCTCTTCTCATTTCGTTCTCTCCCGAGACCTCGTCCGTTAACGTAGCAGAGCGCCCGACTGTATCATACGAACACAACTCATTACAAACTATATAGACTTCCAAAATAATCGGAAATTTTCGATTTTTGTTATATATGGAAGAAGAATTCATATTTTTGTAAAACTGTTAAATAATTTGCCACAATTTATTCAAAAAATAAAAAATCATTGTTAAAGATTTCAATTTTTATATTAAAAAATTAAACAGTATTACAATTGCCGACCTTCCGTGGCGCAGTATGTTGGTGCGCCACCGATCTGGGGTGCGGGAGGCCCTGGGTTCGAACCCCAGGTAAGTCATGGGTGTTAATTGAAGTTAGGTTATAAGTTAGTCTGTAAGCCGCCCCCTTCGAGAAACCGAGGGATATTAAGAAAGCCCTTTACAATACAAATATTACAATGTTTGAAGCACAGTTTGTAAAAAGGTCATGAAACAGAGCCATCATAATAATTGCTATAGTTATAATTACAAAAATATTGGTGAAAATTGTAAAAACGATTTATATATTTTTGGTTTTATGTAGGTCCAATTATTTTACTCATAAAAATGGTAACTTTTTTGTGGCTGAAATGGATTTATATAAAATAAATTATTTAAAATGTGTGCAAGCGTTGTTGCTAAATTCTATTACAGACAGAGTAGTTAAATTATAATGGTCTAGCTGAAGATGATTTTTTTTTTTTGAAAACCTGATTTCATTTTATTAATAAATATATTATAATTAAATTATCTTACCCACTTATATAAGTACAATCTAACGAAATAATTCAGAGTTACTAAATATACACAGTATTCTTTTATCTGCAGTATAAATCTTTCTTTTCTAATAATTGTGGTAGTGGGTTTACTATTTTTAATATCCTCTCGCCGCAAATAAAATTAGAATTACCATGGGCCAAGTCCTACAACCAACCAAGTAAAAGCGTGCAATTGTTAGCAACAAAGTATGCTATCGATATCGAAAGTCATATTATAATGGGTACAAAACAAGAAATAATAAATTCAGTAGCCACTCATTCAAACATTACATTCGCAACACGTCATCTTTCAAAAACTATTTTTTTATAAATTCGCTGCCAACCTAACTATACTACGTTCACGGTAAAGTGAGCACTTTTTGAAGCCTTCTTAATTGGAATAATAGTCAATAATATAATTTACTTTAGCCTTAAGCGTTAAATTCAGAGTCCGGCGAAATATATACACACTGTTTATTACTTTTATGGAAATATTTATTATAAAAAGTGGTGTAAAGATTTTAAAAAAATGGCTTGTAAGAAAAAAGTAACTAGGGCCACAAAAGTGCTCACTTAACCGTGAACAACCTATAGGCACGCGCACGCCAGTGTGTAGTGTAGTTCGTACTTCACCGTGAACAGCCTGTACCACTGACTAATGAATTCTGCAGAATGGACGAAACCACTACACAAATTCTCCGCGTTGGTTTCCTGGCCGGCACCAGGTAGCTCTGTGCTCGCTTTCGTATGTTCGTTACGATGTTGCACAACGAGACTGTGGCCATCGTAAAACATGGATCCCTCCCGCCTGGCACAGCCAGTGGACCTTTTTCTCTGTGTGCTATCTTGGGCTTTGTTACACTTTGTTGGTTTGATTTTTCCTGTTTTACTTTTTTTTTTTTTTTTTTTTTGCAATATCTTTTACATGTTTAAACATTATTTCGTTGGAACACTACGAGATAAAGTTTTTTAGTTTGCAATGCTGCTATTTACTGGGAAATACGACTTTGCTGATGATGTGGAATTATTTTATAGCTTAAAACTTGATAGTTGTTAACAATATCTAACTACTGTAAAACTATGTTTAAAGCTCTGTTTTTGATATCATAATAAAGAATAAACACAAACTTTTATCAATTAGTAACTAAACAATAAAGTAACTTTTTCGTGAATAGGTAGTTCAGAAACTTACCTCACTAAATACGTAGTAATTTTGAAGTGGATTCACGTTTATTACAAAAACTGCGGTTTTGTGGTTATTTCACATTTTAAACCGTCAGCGAAATTATTATATTGGCGATTCGGTAATTTGTATTTGTTCGTAGTTGGCAAACCGCAAATTACAATAATGCTTCATACTTTTTGCGGTCAAAATCGGTTACGTGGCGTGCCAGTTTAGACACGGCCTTAGAAAAAGAAGCAACAGACACGCCATAGTAACCTGTCTTCCCGCAAACCAGCACTAGTATTCTTCCTTCCCAATGCGCATAAGCGAAATGGTGCAACTATTTTTATCAGACAGGTGTACGGATTCTTCATGCATTGGACGAGGGTCCGTTGCAATTCCCTAATTCTCCTCTCGCGATCTTCTCGTCACACGTGGACAACCACATGGGTTCGCCATAAGCTTGCGAACTTTGAGCACAGTATCAAGTCTGACAATGGATTTTGCCGTATTGTGCCACACACACTTAAATGTGTTGTAATTTCTTTCTTTCCCTACATCCGTCAGTACGAGAGGTGACGGAATAAAAATGTCGACGTCGAAACTTGTTCCGTGAGCGGACTGTTCAACACAATTTTGCACTCGGTCCAGATATTCGTGTCGCACGTTGGAAGCGGGACATCAACTGCAGGGTATCATCGTGATCTGTCAGAACTGTCTGGTCGCAGTCCTAATCAGAAGAATAATTCAAACATAGTAAATGGTTTGTCAGCTGTGCTGGAAGAGGGCGTTAGTGCAACTAGACACTGCGTACTGCCTACATCGCCGGTCTGCGCCATCCGACATAGTTAAGAGTGAGAGGGCCCCCGTGGGAACCCAACGTCCTAGATCAAGAAGAGAGGGAGCGACACGGGCGAAACTAACACGCACGCCTAGTGCCTCATCGATCCTACGCGCAAGGTGTGCAGTAACGCTGTACTGTGCAAATTAGATCTCTAACAGTGGTGTTTATCGCTATGAAAGACCACAGATTAAACTGCGCCTGTATATTTGTACTTTTCTCTTGCCGCTTAACAAAACTGCATAAGCAAGCTTTAAAAAAGCGATATTTGACCAATTTCAGGAATTCTTTCTCCAAGAATAAACTATATATGACAAATGGGGGCATAGATAATTGGTTTTTGTCTTTTCTGACTAAATGTCGCATTTGCAGAACATTTATTTACCGAGATACACGTATTTGCGCAAACAACTATTTCACAAACAATGCGGAGGTCCGTCCCACTCTGAAGCCTCCAGGCGATTAGCGGAGTGCATTCCGCTATGTTGCTAGCATGAGATGTCACTCCTCGCTCATTCGCTTCTGTGGTCTTAGTCGTTCTCTTTCAGTATTCCTGATCCTAAGAGAGATGAGGGATCTGCGCATAAATAGCATCCCAAGACGCTCGTTTAATTGGAACTATTTTGAGTGGCGGCGGAATAGCGGTTTGAAGTCTGTGCGCCTCGTCGCACGGCTGTCTACAGGAAGGATGAAGAAGCAGGCACCTCTTCACAAAAATAGGTCGAAATACACAGCAGTTCTTACAAAGCAGAGGTATTCCGAGGGTCGAGCCCAAACCATCGCTGGCTTGGTTTGCCTGCTCGCCACACAAACGTGCCATTAACATCCGCTACTTCACACGAGACATTTTCTAGTAATTTTGTTTTCTTCCATGCAAGAAACCCATGCATGTAAGAAATTAAGTAGATAATTATTATTCGTGTGAAAACATGGTCGCACGAAACAGCAGTCGGGGTCTGCGCCTGGTGTGGCGACTTAGGAGACCGTCTAGCTGCTGGGAGGCACATTTCTTGTCACTTGTTACACCTACCTGCCTCGAAGCTCCCGTACTGCATCAACTCGCATCACAACTACACTTCCTAAAAGACGTCAACATTTTTTTAAAATCAAGGCACGTTTAGACAAGGGTTGTTCGATATCATAAAAAATTTAATATCGATATTTTTCCAGTTACTCGGTATTTTCGGTATACCGAAATTATCGACATTGCCGAAATCAACAATAAGACCGAAAATGACGATAATACTGAAATAATCTATAGTACCAAGATAAACGATAACCCCAAAGTAATCGATAATACCGAAATAATCGATAATTCCGAAATAATAGATTAGTACAGAAATAACCGATAGTACCGAAATCTTCTATAATATCGAAACATCGATATACCGATAATTTTCAAAGTTACATATCGTTCGATAGGTTATTTTTCATATCGATGATTATCGATATATCGATATTTCGAAAAGCCCTAGTTTAAGACGTCCCATTCTATATGTCGGAAATGCGGAAGAGTGGCGACATCAACAGCAAGTTTCCTTTGAGGTTTAGAGTGTAGATCTATGCTTCGGCGATCGATATCCGCGACGCCGCTCGCAGCGAGCCATGTGGCACAACTCCACGCACACAGACCAGTTATCGCGCAAGAGGTGCCCTGACGAGGCCAGAGATATCACTGTCAGCTTCTCGCTGATGTCATCACTAGTGTCCAAGTTCTACTAACTGTAAAAGAGAAACCAGCGTGACAAATACCTGCACCCTGCTGACACGCGCAGCTGTTAGCCATACAAGGCTATGGAGGTGATGATCACACTTGGAAGCTGAATGATGTAACGAACATCTTAATGGCCATGGTTCGTACCGCAGTACCTTGCCATCGGCCATCCAGATATCAGGACATAGAGTTACGGTCGAAAGCACGTCAGTGGAAAATTAGAGTGCAATTTATTAACATCAGAAAATGTGTACGTGGACTGTGTATACTAAAATGCTGTGTGGATAAAAATAAAATAAATAGGGCGCTACAAGTAGATAATGCAAAATGAGTAGCAGCACAGATGCAAGATATTTTTACCAGGCAGCACCCTAGGAAACCACTGCAAGATCTTGTTACAAGGGCAAGTACTGAAATCTTCAAGAGACTCGGGAAGCATTCTCTTCTGGACCAACTTATATCACGGTCAAGTGTTTCACGACACTGCATCAATACAAAGGCGGGTGGACCCAACATTCTGTCTAGATTCTCTCCACGCAACCGACATTATTCTGGATTAAAGTGTGACTGGACGGTTAGTCGATGGTCAGCTACCAATGTTCGCGGGATTACAGCCAACTTAATGAAGTAACAAAGAAAGAGTTATCAAATCCCTAAAATAGACGAAACATCTTTAGAAAAACTGGCAGCAGCGTAGTAGTTTTGGAGCCGGCTATTAGTATATGTTGGCACAGGAAAGTGGAATGAGGGAAGGCAGCATTTTCGGTCCTAGAAAATGGCGTTTGGAAATTGCTGCTGCATGCTATGAAATAAAAATCTTATGTGACGGAAAAGGTCCTCTCCCTAGTTACCTGTCACATTTATCTGGATGAAATGTTAAAACACAACAAGGACTTACGAAGTACGCCTAATATAACAAACCGCGTGAAACAAACGGCGTGAAACAAACCGCGTGAAACAAACCGCGTGAAACAAACCGCGTGAAACAAACCGCGTGAAACAAACTGTGTGAAACATCCCATAGGAGACTGCTGTTTACTGGCTAAAAATGGCGAGTTCAAGGATCCACAAATGTAGAAATTTCACTTACATTAAGTAACAACAAAACAAAGGAAGGCCAGTTTAAATACTAAATGTTGTGCACCACTTATGAGAGTGGAAACAATAAGACAATCCAACGAAATGGAGGGAGACAAACAGTCTCGGCCAAAACTCATTTGCTAAGGGAATTGGTGCCCACTATCAAAATTGCGGGTGTACGGATACGAAACTAAATTAAATGTACTCATAGAGCACAGACTGTGCTAAGTTATGACGCTACCTGTGCTATACTTGTAAGGCACCAAAGAAACCAGGACTTATGCATCAGGTCATCTCCAGATACAAGTTGCAGCCTCATTTGAAAAAATCTCAGTGCCTGTACTCGGCTCTTTACCAGCACACATGTCAAATTGGCACGAAGTGTAAAAAATACTTCAGCGTATAAATTGGATAATTAAATTGATTTTGACTTTAGTTAACTCAAAAACTCGCGAAATTTTATAGACCGCTTTTCTCGTAGTGACGATGTACTTCAGTTACTATGTGGCAATGATGGCTGCCGTATATTCACTCAAACTGTAAACGTGATTTTCCAGGAAGTACTAGACACTGTGATTAAGCTCTGCAGTATATGAAGAAGCACAGTCGGAATTTTTTTACACACGTGGAGACATATTCCAGGCTGTTCCTTATTTGTAGTTATACTCTGAACGTAATGCGACGGTTACGTCTCGCAAAAATTATATATAAAATTGTGAAAGTAAACAAAGTGATTTAATGACGCAGATGGCTGTAGCAGTCAAATACTGAAACACGAAAATTGATGCCCCCGCAAGGAAATGGGGTTAGTATTTTTTCCCATAACGTGGAGCCCCTTTTAGAGCATTGTAATGTGAACATAAAGTTATTTAAAGAATATATTATCGGTGTGAAGTAGTAAAAATAAAATATATAATTTTTGTTTTTCTCAGAAGCCTGAAGACTGCGTGAATTTATTTCGGCAAACATAGTAACCACAAAAATAATCTTTGCACTACACATTCCAGTTAACTCCGCGTACACAGGAGATAATGATTGAAATTATTTCTTGCTTCATTGATGGAATTCTTTATTTATAAAATACTGCTGTAATAATTATATCTACAGAAACAATAAAGATTTCTATAGCGTACAAAGACAATTTTTTTTTTGTAAGCAGGAAACATTTTAAAAATGAACTTCATATAATTGCCACCCATGTTTCTATATTAGTTTTGCTAAAATATAAGTGCCCATCCCGATACACGCTAATGGTTCTAAATTTAAAAAAAAAAAAAACTTCAGAGAATGAAATGACGAAACGAAAAACTGGAGACATATCTTCACATCAAATGTACGAATTCATATTCTCGGCACTTTCATTCTTTCGAGTATAGTTATGCTCGTCGCTGAGCCATTATAAAGAAGATACCACAAATGCTACTAAAATGAATGTTCTAAATGCGAGAACCCGTTAGCAAAGGTCAGAATTGCGTTCGGCCAGGAAAACAATATGGACGGTGAACGCTGGATGAGGAAAGCTAGGATGACGGATTGTGAGAGAAGTCGCAGACGATGATGGGAGAGGAGAGGAGAGGCTGCGTCTACACGTGGTCTTGAAAGTCGCTACTTCCCGGCAATTGCGCCACTACATATAATGAAGTGATGGTGTAGATCACTCGTGTGGCTTAACACGGCCTTCTCAGCAGACGTCTTGAGCAACTGCCTCAAGAAGTAGCGACGCCATTATTACGTCAACTGAGAAGAATGCTGGGTACTTCTCGAAACTAGCACGCGCCGAAAGAGTGTGTGCCTGCGCGTTCAACGTCAAGCACCGAGGGAGCGATACGGGCGACACTAACACGCACGCCTAGTGCCTCATCGCTTCTACGCGCAAGGCGTGCAGTGTTTCCGTCCTAACGCTTTACTGTGTAAACTAGATCTGTAACTGTGCGGTTGTATTACACACGATGAAAGTGCACAGATCAAACTACCTGCGTATAATCGCACTTTTCTCTTACCGCTTAAACAAAATTCACCGGGAAGCTTTAAAAATGCGATATTTGACCACATTCACGATTTTTTCCCTCCATTAATACACTTAGCATGATAAAGGTAAAAAGATAGCGTCATAGACAATAGTTTTTATCCTTTCTGGCAAAACTTCGTACTTCCAGAACATTTATTTACAGACACACGCGTTTACGCGCAAACAACGATTTCACAGAAAAAGTTTCAGTACATAGGACCCTTAAGAGATGCAAAACTTTATAGGCTGGCAAGTCCGCCCGCACTTTGGCAGAGTACCACGCCAACGGACGGCTGCAGTTTGTCGAGAAACACGTGAATTTGTTAACGTCGTTGGAAAAGGAGGCTGGTGCCAGGACTCTATGACGTATGTAACAGTTTAATCTTTGCTTCAGCTAGCCACAAATTTCTCAGCTAATTTGAAAAGTTGGCGGGTAAGATATATCTTACTTCAACTGAGCTCGAGACTGACGCGACGATGATAAACAGCAAGAATATCATTACAAAGCTATCTACTGCCACTTTTTTCCGCTATTACATACTTGGTATTAGTCCTAACACAATACTAGCAATAAATTGAAAATGAACGAAAAATAATGTTTCCTGCAAAGGCAAAGATACAAACCCCTATAGGCTATTCACGGTAAAATGAGCACTTTAAGGCCCTCCAAACAAGCAAGAACCCCTAATAAATGTATTTTACTGCAGCAATAGGCGTTAACTTGAGTGGTAAAAAAAACTCGAAAGGGGAGTGAACCCAGGGCGAGGCAACACACTCAAAGTGGCGGGCTTTCCCGCTGGGACCCGTAAATACCCGTCATCTCCGGACATGACATGAAATGATACCCTGGGATGGAACGGCGCTGGAATGCAAGGTCGGGGGAAACGGGAGTACCCCGAGAAAACCCGCCGGCAAGCGGCATCGTAGAGCACGGTTGCCACGCGCGAAAATCCGGGAGTGAGCCCGCCGGGTATCGAACCCGGATCGCCGTGGTAGGAGGTGAGCGCCCTAGCCACTGTGCCCCTACTTGAGTGGTGAAATGCATACACTGTCTTTATTAGTCACATGGCAAAGATTAGATTAAAAAGTGGTGGAAAGGTAGGTAGAATTTAGTGCTCACTTCAGCGTATGTATATAAGTACAAACTTCAGTGTAATCTCCCCCATCTCTCACTCTTATTCTACGAAGCAACTTCAAGGTCGTGCTGAAGGGACGAAACGAGTACAGCGAATCACATTCAAACTGAAGACTTCTCTATCTAGCTGTTTCCAGTAACGACAGTTAACACGAACAGTGAACTACACTTAAAAATAGTCATACCAGCCGAATCGAGAGAAATGTCAAGAAAAACACGTTACAATTCTTCTTGGCCCGACAACTCATCACTGAAGGCGACTGCACCACTCAATCGCGAGGTATTTAGATAAGTTTGCTGAACAGTACATAGGTATGTATTTATATAACACTCCGAATTAATGCGAGATATTTGGGCGGCTCTTAAGGCAGATTTCCACCCGTCACCTTGCATTTATTGATTTTTCGCCAAAGCTTCTATTTCAGAAGTTGTATTGAAATTACAGCACAACATATCCTAAATAACAGCTTCCCTAACTTTATCGAACTACCACAGCTACGCTACATTTATTAATTATTAGCTGGTAACTTCCGAGGCGAAACGCGAGATTATTTCTTGCGGACGATTACAAAGGCGACGATATCAACAGTAATCAAGAAATACTTACCTCAGACAATGCACTAAGCAATGATCTGTGCGCTGTCGTTAAAAAAAAAAAAAACATGATACAAAACTGTATCTCTAGAGTATGGCAAAAATTCCATAAATCCGAGATGGCGGGTGGGAATCTGCCTTAACAGCGAGGTCTTGAGAGCCGATGAGGGCGACTAAGGTGAGTCTGGAGCAACGCCGGAAATAAGGGGCCGGGGAAACTGAAGATCCCCGAGAAAACCCGCCGACCAGCGGCAATGTCCGGTATGATTCCCACATGCGAAAATCCGGAAGCGATGACACTCCAAATAAAGGTGGGTGGAGCCCAGGGCAACATGGCGGCAATGGAAACCATGGTGCTCAAATGCGGCTATAGTCCATTCACGGTTTCTTTCGGCCTTTTTAAATCAAACCTTTGAAAAATCTCCCCATGTATGACGTGGTTAGTTATTTCCTAAATACGACCTGTATCACAAGCGTTTTATACTTATGTTCATAAAAGTTACTTTTTTTCCTGTTAAATTGAAATGTTATTAATATCTTATCTATAAATTATAATGCTTCGTTGATAAATAATTTGAATAACAAACAGGGAGAAAATAAGTATGTTGGCAACGTCTAGTGAGAAACAGTTCTTATACAAAATATCAATACAACTGAGTGCGCACGAATGTGGTGCATTGTCCCTCTGGTGTTATTCTCCATACTTGTTAAGCTTAGTTTGCACGAGGCGGAGGGATATCCTGGAAGTAGAACATTAGCAGGGCTTCAGAAAAGGTTGACTCCTCAGTGAGCTCGCCACGGAGATCGCGTGAATGTAAACACTACTACACTGGAGAGTGCGACGAGCCCACTAGCTCCAGTACCGCTGCTGCACGTTAAACATGCGGACCTGCCAAACATGGGACGGTAGGGCCATTTATCGAAACAGTCGACCGACTTTGAAGGAAATTGGTGTTTCAACAGGTTACGCACCAGCTGATCCACCTCCCCCCAAGCCATCCAAAAACAACCGTTCCACTACTTCCACCATCATTCACCTCCACGTAAATACATATAGGCGAGGGACCTACATAATCCTCTCTCCTCGCAGTATCGTTTAACGCTCACTCCCAATAACAAGGAATTTAATTACGACCAATTAGGTCTACCTAACTTCAGTCTTCATGCTACGGACCTCGAGAATTGTCCAGACTTTCTTCTTCCGGTTTTTCTTTCCCGTTTGCTTCAACATCACTCCCAAGACGTGAGTGTGTACAAAACCGATTGCTTCTACCGCCCCCCGACAACATAACTCAAGAGAAAAACTCACAAATTAGTGCCTCGCATCGCAAACATTTAATAATCTCCTTTTTTTTTTTTTTTTTCTATCTCGACATCTGCCCAAGTTGGCATCAGTACGATGTCCGACAGATATTTCAAAACAGTTTTTAATTACGTTAATGTTATACACATTAACATTTTATTACACAGCAGTAGAGGGAAATGGGCAGTTCTGGTGCTACATGCGTTCCACACCATGCTGGAGGACAATCGGGCCTTCGAGGAATACCTTGGACAGCTTCCAGTCTCCTAACTAAATTAATACTTAATTTTTAAGTTTTAATATAGCCTACACTGCCTAAAATGCACAATTAACACGGATTGGCTGATTGCATTATTACGCCACTACATGACGGGCGTTGGCGACGAAAAGACTCAGTCGAGCGAGATAGTTCCAGCCAGACTGCGCCCACGCTCATGCTGCACTCGCATCACTGCCTTATGCACAGAGGCGATTATGCGTGTGATGTGAGTGATAGCGACCCACTACAGCGCCTTACAAGTGCGGAACAACAACAAATAAATTACAATTTTGATCTGTACTCGGCGACTGGCCATAACTATTATATTTTTAAAATTAAAGTTAATTAATGTACTTCCTATAAAACGTTATTATTAATTTCTCTAATCGGTTAGTAGTCGAAAAAGGGATCGTTGGTCATCTTCCTAACCCCCCCCCCCCCTTTTTCAACCATTGATACAAATTAAGAGTTGTGAACTCTGTTACACAATCAGTTAAATTAAATAAAAATTGTGTTTTATTTGGGAGAGGGGTTTTAATTTTGACGGAAGTTATTGAAATTTTTTTTACCACTGTCAAGAGAACATTACTACAGAAGGTATTGGGATGATGATTAATGGGTTAACATATGAATGGGATACTATCATTTGTATGGGCTTTTAATGGGTCCTGAACTCTGATGATGTGTGGTCAGGAAGGCGGCTGTTCGTCCAGGCACCGGTGAATTTCGTTTGAACTATTTTCGAAATTAACAAGTGCGGGACAGCTCCCAAAAGGCGCGGAAATGTTTGGCAAAGTAAAGACACCACCGGACAAGGAAAATATTTTTCTCCCACGCTGCTAATTATCAGTGCACAAACAATGTGGCTTTTTAAAAATATCCCCAGTGCTTCATCTATTCACGCCCTTTGCATACGCGATTTAAATGGGTAAGGCACTATCTTCAAATCGGTGGCCATACGAATATTTCTGGTTTAGTGGCTGCATCTATCATTCAGTTCAGCCAAATTCGACCAAACTTCTATGCAGAAAATATTTACTATAAGCATAATATATGCCAACGCATAGCTACAGTTGTCAGTCATTTTGTAAGACAGCGTCTTACCAAGAAATAAATATTGTATGTAATATATCGGGAAACAATCAACCTAGTCCTAGCAACTTTGGCTAAATTTTAGTACTACAGTAGACCATATAAATCTATAGTTTCAAGTAATTCGTGGACTTATTTTAAAAATGGCCATCATATAGACAGTTTAGCTGACTGTGGTTAGTATACATGGCCAAAGATTCGAAGAGGAAGAGACGAAGAAAACCAGTCTACGTCATCTTGGAAGCCCGTCCATTGAGAATCGCACCTGCCACACACGAGTTACCGTTATAGAAAGCTCGGCAGGCTGCGAGCTTGAGTGATCATGTTACTTTGCCTTTCACGTAGAGAGCCTTAAGTAGGTGAAATGATACAATATTCATATAATCATATTTATCCCACGGTAGATAGGAGCGATGACAAGACGCAGGGAGGGGGGGGGGCGAGAGAGCAGCTGGGCCTAATTGCCGCTTGTTGAAGGCCCTAATTGCCGCTACCCAACCTGCAGCTAGTAACAGTGTTACAGCGTAACAGTTCCTTGCCCCGCGCAAGAATGCCGTCCGACATTCCTGCCGCAATGACGTCACCACCCAACCAGCAGGCCCCTGCTACACGATGCGGCCCCGCCCCGCCTGGCCGACGCCGCGCGACAACAGCAACCAGCTTCTTACACAATAGAAAACTTTAACATTTGAATTTACATTTCCTTGACTTCGAAGAAACCACCAATACACAATAAAATTATAAAAGTAACAGTTGAGAAAAATTAAACATCGGTTTTACGAGCTTCATAAAAATGTGTATCTTGCTATATAAATCATCACATTATCCAGGAATGCATTTTACGTAACTATTTTAAAAATAGGCTTACAATCTGTGTTAAAAGTTCATTTCAAAACAAAAACTTTTTTACTTTATTGCTTGTTTACTTTATTCAAATATGAAAATTATTATATTTCCTCTTAACATCATATTCGTTTGCCATATATTTAATTTAAGACAAGCTCCGTTTAATATACCGAGGTTAAAATCGCCTTATAATAAAATAACACACTTTCCACATAACCTCTGTTACATTCTCGGAAAATCGTAAAGTGAAGAGTGCTTGACTTTACCTGGGACAGGTCCATTGTGTCAAGTTCCATGAGAAACGACATGTCGGAAAGCAAACGTAAAGACAAATGTTAAAATCTTCAATTGTGTAAGGGCCTTTACACGTATTTCAAAACTGCTCACCATCCATTCAAGGTTACTTACAACTTTTCTAAAGCCCTGCTTAGGTTCTACTTCCAGGATATTCCTCCGCCTCAGGCAAACAAAGCTTAACAGAGTTAAAATTACTTCTACTACAGGCAGAAGAACAGCGTTAAGGGCACTGCCTACAGGCTGCGAGCAGCTGCGAAATTTAAATAGGAAATCCCATGTTAAGGAAATTTCGCCCTTATGCGATCATTTTAAAGATAGGCGTTTCAAACAAAACGTATTCATCGCGAATTTTTTAGGAGAAGATTCCTACGAGTATATATGTTCAATATATAGTCCATTCACGACTGGAACAGACTTATGAAAATAAACCTTTAAAAAAACATCCTAACCATTAGCTGCATGCATAGCTAGTAAAGAAAGTGGCGGGTTCAGGTGCTGCCACTTTTTTACTAGCTATGCATGCAGCTAATGGTTAGGGTGTTTTTTCAAATGTTGTTCTTCACAAGTCTGTTCCAGTCGTGAATGGACTATACGCAGTATGTACTTATATGTAAAACATAAATTTAAAAAATTCCTTGCAGACAGTTTATACATGTTATGGAAACATCTTCGATGTAGGGAATTTCTACTAAGAAATCTGCGAAGAATACATTTAGTTTCAAACGCACGCATATCTTCAAAATTAACGCACCTAGGCGAAATTTCTTTAGGATGGTATTTCGTATTTAAATTTCGCAGCTGCCAGCCTGTAGGCAGTTCCCTTAAAACTTTGGCAACCAACAATTTTAAAGTTTTCGCCACTAGGTAGCGCTAGTGTCGGCAATGTACCATATCTCAATTTTATACGTTAAAAAAAAACTTAATATGTGTTGTAATCATAATTCAAATATTAAAAAAACTTCGTAATTAAGTAAAATATTTATCTTTTATTATCTACGTAGCTTGGAATCCTAATTAAAATTTACGTTTCGAAACACTGCGCACCTAGCGGTGGATATTTTCCCTATTCCAACTCTCCCATAAGAAGTAACATTTTGTTCCTAACTTGAGTGGAACAACAACGCTTAAGAAACTCTAGATAATTACACCAAAGGGACAACACACAGCACTCAGTTTAGTAACATTTCGCTTAAAAACTATTTCTTACTAGTCATTACCAACACACATTGTTATCTCCGGTTTTATTAATATCAGTTATAGATGAAATAATATAATTTATAGACAGAATATAAGTCTAGTTCCATTTTACCAAAAATAAGGTACTTTAATGCAAACACAAGTATTAAATTCTTGTGATACATAGGTAAAGGCTGTTCACGATGACATGAGCACTTTTGAAATCAACCTTAGAAAAGTCACTGCACCTACCAGCATATATTTTTACTTGCGAACTGAGTGACATGAGTACAGTAAATTTGGCAACGATGAATAGAAATTAGTTCCATATCTTGACGTTGAATAAAAAGTTCCAGGTAACTATTAGTGATAAATCTAATTATTTCTTTCACTTCATCTGTTTTTTTTTAATGCGTCGAAGTGTGCATATGAGCAGATTTGCAAAACATTTGATTTTGTAATAATTTCAAAGTTGCACTTGACCGACGCATGAATAAAGTGACGACACACATGGCAATGATAATTTTACGCAAGGCGGAAGAATACACAACGAGTATAAAAGTAGATCTTAAGTAGGGTATTCAAAAGTGCTCATTTTACCGTGAACAGCCGATATATTTAGTAAACCAAAGGCGTCATACATACGATGATTTTTCAAAGGATTAATTCAAAAAGTGCGAAGAAACTGCGAACAGACTATATTGGTTCATTGGGAACTTTGAAAAGACCTCTCTTTAGTATCTACTTTTCTTCTCATTGTATATCCTTTTGTGTGAGTATATCACATTAGCATTGTCAAGGGCCTGATAAGTTTACTCGTGCACCATCCACGTGGAGCCGGAAATTTGTCAGGAGTGAAAATGTGTTACAAATGTGCAGTTTCAAACTATAACGTGTATAAACAAGAACACTAACTACTGAGATCATACATGTAAACATTACAAGCGCAATACTACTTAAAGTACTAAAAACTAATTTTTCATTAATTTACTGCAAGTTTAACCGACATACCGTGTTCGCGCATCCACAGAAAATGTTATGTTAGGTTTAATACTGTATTTTTGTTCTGAAGGATCCCGTATTTTACTCTGAATCCATGTTTATAGAAGAAAAATTACTACTTCCGGTGTACCCATAGCAAAATGCCTTTAGAGTTTTGCAATTATTGGCAGACCTTTTGAGCACGATTAAATTAAGACTACGCCATCAAAATAAACGCAATAAATTAAGTTCCCTCGCTACAGCCCAGAACGAATACACAGCCGCTTTGCCCTAACTACACATACACGTTTGAAAAATTACCACAACTATACACATTTTAACGTGTAACACAGGCTGGAGTAAATGTAATTGGTAGTTAATTAGAGAACGTAGTTCTCAGTATACACGTCTTAAGGCCCTAATTGCCTTATTTACAGTATTGTTTACGAATTAACTTGGTTTCTTTTTACTTTACATGGAAAATTGTGTAACAGCGACGTCGATACGATTATCTTACAGGAAGTAGCACGAGGATAAAACGAGTTGTGGTACCAACTATTTACATTTCTTGCACACACGTGTTCCGCATTCCAAAGTTCGGAACGTAACACAACAGCTGATTTCACAAACTGCGCTTGTCTGGTTTATTCACAAGTACCGCAATAACGAGAATCCAGGGCACAATTGAAAATGTAATTTAAAACCAAGGTTCCTCCAGGAATACTGGACATACAGTTAATCGTTTAGAAAAATGCAAACTTTTATTAGAGCGTTTTATTGCCTGAAATTATTACGGACTTAATTTTTTTTGGATAACACCTCGTAGAGTTGGATTTTACAAAAACACTTTATTTCAACTATCAAAATATAAATCTTTCTTTACTTGGTAAAAAAAAGGGGGGGTGACGTATAACGTAACTACGCTGGCTGCTGCAAACATGTTCGTATGGGCTGTTCACGGTAAAATGAGCACTTTTGAAAGCCCTGCTTCAGCTCTACTTGTATACACGTTGTGTATTCATCCGCCTTATATAAAATTAACATTGCAATGGGCATCATCACTTTATTCATGCGTCGGTCAAGTGAAACTGTGGGATTATTAGAAAATTAAACACTTCACAAATCTGTTCATTTTTACACTTCGATTCATCGGGAAAAAAAACACAGAAAGCGAAGGAAATAATTATAAGTTATCACAAATGTTTACCTAACACTTTTTATTCGACGTTAAGATATGGAACTACTTTCCCTCGATCGTTACCAACTTTACTGGGCGAATGTCACTCAGTGCGCCTATTAAAAAAAATGCATGCAGGGGCTGTGACTTTTTTTAAAGTTTCATTTCTTAAGTGCTCACTTTATCGTGAACAGCCTTTACGCACATGGATGCCAGTAAGAAAGAAAGCGCATAACATGATGACAAGAGCAGGGAGGTTACATACGGAACAAGCAAAAGGGAAGGGCTTTACGAACTAAGCCGCCTTCACGGCGTTAGCCAACCACAGCGGAGCTGAGAGGAGAAGAGAAGAAGCGCTAAGCCCGTGTCACAGCACGCAGCGCCGCTCCAGCGCGTGCCTGACGTCAGAGGCGCCAAGTGTCACGGAAATACCGCGCCTGCCACTCATCGACGGCGATGTTACACGCCGCCGCGCACAAAACACACACTCTCTCTCTCTCTCTCCCCCCCCCCCCTTTTGAGCCAGCTTAGGCTGTTCGCGATAAAGTGAGCACGTTTGAAATCAACATTAGAACAAAGTCACCGCCCCTACCTGCATATATTATAATGGGCGCGCTGAGTGACACGTACCCAGTCAAGTTGGTAATGGAGGGGGAAAGTAGTTCCATATCTTAACGTCGAAAAAAAAAGTGTAACTATTTCTGATTTGAAAAAAGCAAAATAAATCACTTAATTAACGAAATATAAAAATGAGCAGATTTGTAACATATTTACTTTTATAATAAATTCATAGATTCATTTGACCGACGCATTAATAAAGCGATTAGGCCCATGGCAATGTTAATTTTATATAAGGCGGAAGAATACGCAACGTACATACAAGTGCATCTCAAGCAGGACTTTCAAAAATCCTCATTTTACCGTGAACAACCTAGAGTTCCACACCACAACATTCATTATTTTCAACTTGTACACTTTACGTGTAACGACGCGATGTTTCCCCTCAAGTAAAAATACATGCCGCTGATTTTGTTTAATTAAATGACAAGACTCGCGATTTTGCTGGTTTTGTAAGACACTAATTACAGAGTTATCTCTCTGGCAGGAATCGCATGTCCCATCATATTACCTTCACGACCTGCGACATGAAACCCAACTTAACACACACATCATTTGGAATAGACGTTAAATGGCAAGTACATAACGCGGGAAAACGTTCGATGGTCACTAACGCTTTGGTTCATATCGCACACTATGTCTCGTTTAAAGTGATTTCTCAACCAGGAGCAAAGTTCGAGTGTACTTGAAGAATCACAAATAAAACTACCTCAGACGCATCCCGACCGGGCTGAAACAGTACAGGAGAGTCCAAGCACCCAGATGGACTGGAACATAGGAGGAAAAAATTACTATTAACACCAGACAGGAGTCGAATTATAACAGAAGTGGGGAGGTCTCCATGCTTGACCATTAGGTATAAATAACATGCATATGTTTAACGGGAAACACTACCCCACATCTTGAGTTTATTAATCTGTTTGCACATTTTATACTTTAGGATGAGTATCTAAGGTTTTAACCAAATCAATCAAATAGTTCCCATGAACTTTCTTGAATTGTTTACATATTTTAGCTGAGCGCTGCCAAGAAGTAACTCTGTGTAACTGATCTGTGCATATTACACATAAATGATATCAACAGCCGACACGCAATACTGACTTCAGAAAATACACTAGGTTCTAACTGATCTATGACTTGCTTATAAATAAATGTCTATACATCAGCACGTTACAGCAAAAAAAATAAATACAATATGGCTGGTATTCCTTCCTCTTACAAGATTACCTGAATAGATACTTGATGTAGGAGACAACAAGAGTGCATCGCGAATAATAAAATTTCAATCTCGCCTATACTTGCAATTTAGTAAGTAGGTAGAATCTACTCTGCTTTCTTTCTTGTTTACATTTCAGGACGGGGTTGAAATTTTACTGTCATTTTTACATGTCCAATACCGATTAATTATCATTTTTATATTGGTCGAAATTACAACTGAAGATGGGTTCGCAAATAGCGTCGACAAATGGATCGAACGCTAGTTCAAGAAAAATTGCGAAGCCAGATCTGAGGCTTCGTCTCATGACGAGCCCCGACCGCATAGGTCTCTGTGCCTGCTGCCAATCAAAGTATAGGCTGTTCACGGTAAAGTGAGCACTTTCGACGTCCTACTTAGTTTTTTCATGTCAGCCCTTTCTTTACTTCCTCTACTTTTTAAAATCAATATTGATATGGAAGCAATTAACATACTGTGCATATTCCATAGGACTCCGAACATAACATACTGTACATATTCCATAGGACTCCGAACATAACATACTGTACATATTCCATAGGACTCCGAACACAACATACTGTACATATTCCATAGGACTCCGAACATAACATACTGTACATATTCCATAGGACTCCGAATATAACGTAGGCTGTAAGTCTGCAATAAACTGTATTTATCAACTATTATTCCAAAATGAGATGGCATTCAAAAGTACGCACTTTACCGTGAATAGCCTATAGCAACATTACGAGCAACATTTTATAGTGACCCGAGCCTCTCGTTTGATAGTTAGTATACTAACTACTTCCTCCTTATCAAACGAAACATTTTGGACTCCCTCATTACGGACTTTCTGCGAAAAACTAGAACTAACTGTAACAGTTTTCTTCTGGCATGGATAATATTAATTAATACTCATAGGTCATTCACTACTCAACGAGACTCACCTACTGCATACGAACAGTGCCTACCATTAAAGGAAAATATGGAGAAGGACGGGGTGTTGCGGAGAATGATCTATTAGAACCTGGAAGCTCCAACACAGCTGAAAAATAGAACAGATTTCCTCACACCATATATTCACACCTCCGAGGATGGTTAACTTGGTAGTACTACTCTATTTTGACGTTTCTACATTTTCTCTTTAAAATATATATATATATATATATAAGCGAATCTACAAAACTGAAAGAAATCAATTCCACAAATTACCACAGCCCCTCGAATTAAATCAACTAAAATCGAGGAGGCAAAGACGGCATAATCTTAAGAGTCTGTCACGGCAAACTCTCAATCCAGAGCCTGTGATATGAACACACTCCAGCTCAAACGCCCTAAAACCTTAGCCATTTTTATTTTATTTTTACAAGCTACGAAATGATTCCGTACCGTAATTGTGCAACGGTTCTACCAAATATACCTATCATTATTTGGGTATATGTGTGCGTGTAAGTACACACACATACGTGCGCGCATATACAATAAACTCAGTTATTTTCTATCTGAAAGTTTCTTGTGTCCTGAAAAACAATTTCACGAAGCTAGGGAACGGCGGCACGATAGTAATTCGGCAGGTCGTGGGTTCGACGCCGGCTGTTGTACAGGGATGTTTCTCTCAAAGTGGCTTGCTGCACCCACTCCAGTCCTGGCCAATGTCAATGCATATCATAAAAATTTGCCTTCCAAATATTTTACTCGTTCAACCAAAACTCTTTATTAGTCTCAACTCTCACAGGGTTGCCACCTTTTTTACATTGGAAAATTCTCCGACACTTTCCTGATTTCCAGACAAAGAGAATATTTTTTCCCCTGACCTTTTTCTATCATTTTTTCTCTGTAAGGTTTGGCTCCTTTGTATTACAACACACATTAACACCAAAATTCTTCTCAGATCTTACAAAATTGCTCATTACATAGACTACAAAGAAAAATGCCAAAGCATTTAGTCCACAATCATTAAAACAATTTTATATGATTCTGGCAGAGGTGCACCATTGATGACAAAACTGCGAAATATATCGTGCAATCACAGAATGCTCTGACAATTAGATAGCTTGTTTGAAATTCCCTGACGTTTCCCTGTTTTCCAGGTTTTCCAGACCTGTGGCAACCCTGCACTCAGGCCGAAAAAGAATTTAAAAAAATTAAAACTACTATCTGACTTTGCTATAAACTTTGTAACTTTGACGGCTGACCACACCATTCTTTTTCGTCTTTTAAGCACATTCCTAACTCTGGCTCAGCAGCTGACAGCAGTAACACACACAGCGACGAGGGCGTTCTGTTTTACAACACACCCGCATTTTTATAAACGATAAAAATAGCGTAGCATATATATATTATATGCCATTCACGGTAAAGTGAGCACTTTTGAAGTCCTCTCATTTGGAATAATAGTTAATAACTATATTTTATTGTGGCATCAGATGTTAACATTCGAGTCTCGAGAAATATATGGAGTTTGCTTATTGCTTACATGGCATAATTTATTTTAAAAAGGGGTGGAAGGATATAAAATGGCTGATGGGGAAAAAAGTAACTACGGCCTCAAAAGTGCTCACTTTACCGTGAACAACCTATATATGATTGTTCATACGACTCGTGTTATTTTTTCATTCCAGGTACCTTTACACATATTCTAAAATGGCATTTTTTTTGTTTATGTTTAATTGTGTTATTGCAGTGTGTTATAACCATGAGAATATGAGACAATGATCAAGATTTCTAGAAATGGGAAATACTCGCACCTTTGATGACGTCATGGAAAATTCAGTAGTCAAGAGTAAGAGTACAAAAATTAAACACTGAATATAGGTTGTTACCGCAATGACTGGCGCCTCACCTCGCCTCGAGTGTAGGCAGCCACACACTGCGACCACCAACCTGCAGACGACGTCGTATGAAAACAAGGCGTTACATCACGAGTTCAAGCCACGTGGTTGATCTGTCGTCGTTCAATTCAGGCACACAAATTTGTTACTGCGCAAATGGCATGTGTGTTGCAATTCGCGCTGGGTCGTCCACAGCAGCGAGCAAGAACACCAGGAGAGTTGTAACTCAAGCATATAACGAGGAGACATCCTTAAGATGGCTGTACGATTAAAGACTTCAGAATTGTACGCAATAACTCGATAAGCACACGGAAAATGAAAAATAAGAATATTTCCAGTTTATGACTGAATTAACAACTGTTGAGTCTAGACAATCAGAATCGTACGAGACGAAAACAGCCGATATAACCTGGAAATATGGACAAGAGTGAAAATTATTTATATATATATTTAATTATTTGTGGTTACTGCTTGTGCAAAAGTTTTGGAAAACTAGAGAAGGGAAAGCCGGTTACGACATTGGGCATTTACATCAATACATCTAAAAACGTTAATTAAAGCGAATTCAATAACCTCTTCCAAGAAATAAAACATGACCATGAACTGTTCTTTAAATTAAGATGATACTGTCTATGAAAATAATTATTTGCAGACGATTTTACAATACTACATAACCTATATCCAATATGTAAATACAGTTTCCCGCCAACAACAAATGCCACTGGTTTCTGATTGGCTACCTCGTCTTGACTTGTACTTAAGATATTAAATATAACGATATCTCAAGTCACGCCAAGAACGCACACGACAGTCATAAACTAATACCCTTGAACACGTTGAATCATATCTTAAGCACACGGCGAACTTATTCTGTTAAGTCAGTCGTAAACCCACCTTTATTCTATTCATTTGTTCGCCGAAGTAGGTTCTACGGTACTGCCAACGTTAGGACACAAGGGTAAATTACACATTATCACTTTATGTTAGTGGTATTGTAGAGACCTCACCGCCAGCTTATATATATTATAAATAGTGATTCTTAAGTATTCCAAGTAATACTATTGATGTGTGTCTTATCCACAGTTATTTCATTATCACAAATATATCTGAGCGTAGGCTATATGAACTGTAAACGTGAAGGGCGCTTACACAAAGATGTCTGTGCTACCACCATCAAATTTAAATTCTGCAAATCCAGCATGAGTCACAATATTTAAAAAGAAAAACTACACGACTGTTTTTTGTATATTTATGCTATGTGAATATAGTAGAGACTTTATTTAAATATGCAATAATTTTTCTCAATGCCGAAGTTATAAGACCGTATAACATCGACTTTGGGTATCTTCGGTAGTAATTTATTTTCCCTATTCGCACTGAGAGGGCCTGCTCCCCCGGCCACGGTGGACAGGTATGTCTAAGGAAGAAAGGGGGAACAGGCAAGGAGAAGAGGAAGAGGCAGTAGCCGAGGAGGTGTGAATGATCGGGACCCCCGGCCTCGACCCGTTGCTCCGGTGACCCGGATACCTGCCCTGCCTGTGACAGCTCTACCTCCAGTCTTCACCCGCACACGCCATCGAGTACAATAAGGTGTGTATAGGCTGTTCACGGTAAAGTGAGCACTTTTTAAGGCCCTTTTTAATTTTTCCTTTCATCCAATTTCCATCTTCCTGCTGCTTTTTAAAATAAACGTTGCAATGTGACCAATAACTACAGTGTATAGATTTCCCCACGCTCAAAATTTAATGCCTGAGGCTGCCTTAAGATATATTTATTATTGGTTAATGACTTTTGGAAGGGCCTTAAGAAAATGCTCATTTGATCGTGAACAGCCTATACCAGTGTGGCAAAAGCAATGTAAAACAGGGATCACACGATGCAAGATGCATTTCCTACGAGAATGCCAACTAAATTCCATGCGAAACGAGCTCACAAGCAGATAAACAAGATGAATAGTGTCTCGCATCAAAATTAGTTGATGGCCCTGGTGAGTACCAAACAGCCATGACATTATAATACAAAATATGAAGTTGCTTACTTCAACAAAGTATATGTTTCAAAGCTTTCCCTCCAAAATATGATCTTTTTATTTTATTCTCGGCGAACTGTCTAAACTTCAATCCACGTTTTAAAGTTATTTTCCAGCAATGTTTTATTTCTCTATATTCCTCTTCGCACACCTCAGATTATGATTTTCTTTTAATCTATGGCTGCGTTTACAACAGGTCACATGACCAGCATACAAGGACCAATAGGATTGCAATTTGCATCGCTTTGCACGAGAAAATCAGGACCTGCTCTATCTTCTCATTTCGTGCAAGATGTGCCTTGCACACAAACTTGTGCAAGGTCGGCAATCATCTTGCATCGTGTGATCCCTGCTTTATTGAGCAGTCGCTAATTCTTGTCGGCCCTCTCCACGCATACCAACTTAGTCGGCACAACTACTGCATCACTTCGAACGAGCACTGAGTACTTACAGCGCTTCTGGCGGATATACCTCGAACTTCTTAAAACTGCAGTACAAATATTATTATAATCACGCGTACCGTTCAATATCTTTAGGAAATTTTTAACTCTTGTGAACCACCTTCAACAGTGGAATAAAATAAATTATGGGTGGGATCAGAAGATTACGATGTTCTGCCAAGAATTGCAACGCATTTCAGAAATTCAAACTTATCCTGGCGTTACGCTAACGTCAACAACAACAATATGGCCAGGCAACATAGTAAAAATGAAGAGGCAAACATTTATTTTTGCTTGAATCTGTGAGAACGCATACTTTTTTTCAAATGTATAAAATACTTAAGCTCCCGCAGTGTAAGAACTAGGAAACCAGTGATGGTATGCGTGGAGAGCGCCAGAAAAAATAGGCGACCTATTGTTCCCTATCCTGTGAACACCCGCAGGCAGACACTAGCATTTCGTCACACACCCTTCAAATACTCTCAATAGATACATAAAAAAAATATGTTTTCAAACTTAATGCCCCCAGATGTTAAAAATCAAAGCTCGATATGTTGTACGAGGTCTACTTAACATAATTTCTACCAAATTCGTGCTGTTCCGTATACATAAATATTCCCCCGTGTGGGACGGAAATTATTAAATAAAGAGGAAATATTTCCTAAAGATTACTGGCATGAAATGATTCACGCGTGCAAAAGAAGTTTGATTCCGAAATAACTTGAGAAGTACCATGACAAGTTTGCCTTGGAAATCGTGGTTTTTAAATATTGATCAGAAAATTATGTACCTAATGGAAGAATATACGTATATTAATGATGGTGATTCAAGAAAGGAATAATGCTATCAGATGTCCACAGTAAATCGGGCACTTTGGAATGCCATGCTTACGATCTACTTGTATATACGTTGCGTAGGTCCTAATTATGTAAAATTAGCTTTGCTATGAGCCTCGTCACTTTTCATGCGTCAGTCAATTGAAACTTTGAAATTATTAGGAAAGTAAATATTTTACTAAACTGCTCATTTTACCCTAATATGCATTTAAAAAACCGGAAAGCGAAATAAATAATTTAAGTTGTCACAAATGGTTCATCAACACTTTTTACTCGACGTTAAGATATGGAACTATTTTCATTCCGTCGTTACCAACCTTACTAGGTGCATGTTACATGTGTCTCGGTGCGCCCTTTAAAATGTGTGTACGTACGAGCAGTGACATTTATACAGTTGATTTGAAAAATTCCCACATTATCGTGGACAGCCTTTACAAGAGTTTTTGTTTTTTATTGGAATTGCACATTTGAATTTACCTGCAATTTTTAGAGCATTAACGAGGATTAGTCCCCGCCCTCTTGAATTTACCCATTTGTCGCCATTACTTACGTTTAATTTGGTTAAACAAAATTTTACTGGCGACACAGCATAAACAAAGCTTCTCGACCTTCATCAAGTTATGTTTTCACTGCTATGATAATTTTTAACTACTAACAGCTGGGAAGAAGTGATTTATCCTTGCTGGCAACTACATCAGTTAAAATTAATCACAGCAGTAAAGGAGAACCAATTTCAGAAAATTCACTAAGGAATGTCCTGTGTTATGTCGTTCAGTAAAATTCAATACCAGGTTTTTTCAAAAATTCTAAAAATCCAATATGGCAGGGACTGATTCCCCTTAACAATTTTACACAAACCTTTACGTAGCAATATGAATCGTCTAGACTCATGTAACATATTGTAAAACACACTCTCATATCTCGAATTACACCCCCTACCCCCTCATTTACCCTCCTCGTAAACCGCGTCTTATGCCATAACTACTGTAGTTTCTCAGCTGCCTGTTATCTTCCATGTTTTATAGAGAAAGCAAATGTCAGATTGGTAGATGTTTCCCGAGGAAATGCAGGAAAATAAGTACTATGTAAGCAGAAGCATACCCTGATATGTAGTATTATGCCAAGTCCCACAGCTGCCAAGGGCTGTAGAGCGTCCCACTCTTAGACTTCAGTACAGTGTGAATTTCGTGCACTGTTGCCAAATTACTTCAGCTTACCGAAGTAACTGGCAAGATGATATGTTTACCTCCCTGACAACTCTTAAGAGAATCCAATCCTGCGACCCAAAGCTAAGCAGCTCCTTTGAAACTGCAACCCGTGAGAAACCCTATCCCATTGTGATTGCTTGGCGCGCAGGCAATGAAAATGGCATACTTTTTTAGGCTGCAAAAAAAAAACTTATCAGGCAACAGTGCTCGCAGGAATAAGGAATAATGTATCGTCCATTTCACCGCACACTGCAATGGAAGAGTGAGACGCTCTACATATAAAGGCTGTTCACGATAAAGTGAGTACTTTTGAAATCAACCTCAGAAAAAAGGCACTGCCCCTACCTGCATATATTTTAACGTGCGCCCTGAGTGACATACGCCCAGTAAAGTTGGTAACGATGGATGGGAAGTAGTTCCGTATCATAACGTCGAATTACGTGTTAGTAAACCATTCCTGGTAACTTAAATTATTTCTTTCGCCTCTGTTTTTTTTAATGCATCGAAGTGTAAAAATGAGCAGATGTTAAATATTTACTTTTCTAATCATTTAACACTTTCATTGACTAACGCATTAATAAAGTGATGATGCCCATGACCATGTTAATTTCACATAAGGCGGAAGAATACACAATGAGTACACAAGAAGATTTTAAGCAGGGCTTTGAAAAGTGTTCATTTTACCGTGAACTGCCTATAAATACCTTTTCACTATAATTAGTTATCAAAGTCACAATTCCCAAGCGTCTACGAAAACCAAATACCTAACTATTAGCTACACGATCCTCCGGTCGAAAAATAAAAAAGTTACGACATTAAATACACTTAAGTGTAACGCCATTTCCCACGGGAATTCAAGTCGAATATTCTGTAAATGTTAGCAAGTGAGAAGACATTTTCGTCTAACCGTTCCCGAAATGCCTTGAAACTGTCAATGACGCATAACTTGATACTGCGGTGTTTCTGTTAGGCAAGTTTATTCCTACGCCACAAAACCATAATTTGTGACTGCATTGGTATTCAAGAGAACAAGTTAAAGGAATAGTAGTTGTGGAGCTGGAAATGTCGCGCGTCATTGTTCGGTTATACAGTGAACGTGTGTGTACACACCAGTTTTATTCACCGGCCCATTCTTTAATTGACACGCCCTGAGTGAAGCTCTGCGCCGCTATCCATGCGATCTCCGAACGTTTTTTTAAAATCAAACCTTGAGAGATCGTTCTATTATGACGTGTTTGCTTGTTTCCTTCATAATTAATCTATAATAAGCGTTTTATACTTCTGTTAAAATGGAAGCATATTTTTTTATTAAATAACACTTTTACTATAGGCCTACAGCAGTGGCGGCTGGTGACTTTTGAAACTGAGAGGTCTGTAGCGATTCTAACTCATATCATTACAAATATCATTTTTTAAATAGGCACAGTGATGAATATTTGCGTACGACAGTCTTAAGTAAATGTAGCTTATGTAGCCAAATACAAAAAATAAGTGTGGTTGAAGAAAAATGTATCATCGCCCGATTTGTAATGGTCAACATAGTGTGGCCTCTGGTTCAGATCTATTCACTACCGCAGGTATGTGTTTGTTTTAAGTTTGTTTAGATTATATGCCTTCCAACCAGTACCTGCATGGTGTGGTACATTACACGAGACGAGAGATAACATAATAATACCACCAATTCTACTATACTAATAATGACAATAACTTAAATATACTACAACAAATACTTTGCAAACCAAATACTTATTTACATAGCCTACAGTGCATACAAAATTCATGTCAAATTTAAATTAGAGGATGAATGTGGCATATCTTCATTAATATATTTGTAAAAAAAAAATCCATTCGTCAACCTGTACGCGCTATCTAACTGGCAATGTATATTCACCTTACCAAGCAATAAAAATTTTATGGCATTTTTTATATGTTGCCACCATGTCTTTTAACTTTGTCTCCCAAATGTTTTCAATCTTTTACTCCATTGACAGTCCACGCAAGATCATTAGGTTTCATTACAAAAAAAAAAATCAAACAAAACAACACATTTCCAACTTCACACCCGCATAGCCAGTCTGCGAAATTGTATGTACTTACGTCGAATTTTCTCGAATACGAACCATTTACTACCTTGGCTTTGTTGTTGAATTATAGTTAACTGTGGCCTTGCTGGTCCCAGATTCTGTAGCTCTAGTTTATTCTCGTAATTGAAAATCTTTGTCGTAATAAGGTTTAAAATGTTACTCGCCGAATTAACAATTATTTACAAGTTTACAGAACAAGACATTAATAACAATTAAACCATGCTTCTGACCGTTGCTCATAGCTCATCATTAATTAACAACAAACTTATTCAGAGTATTACACACTATATTTGAAGCTCACGCGAGTTTGAACGATATCTATAAATAAAAAATATTCGAAAGAAATACAAGCAATGTTAAGAAATGTGTTGAACAACTGCAAAAGAGTGGAGCGCGAAAATGTGCTTACAAAACATGTAGTTTTGGTAGCTTGGTCAAGTTCCAGGAAACAATTTTTTTTGTTTGAGCAGGGGCGCGCCCAGCTCTCTCCGATTTACAGCATGCGATTGGCTGAAAAGGACTGAGACCCTGAAGTCTTCCCTACCTCCCAGAGCACCCTTAGACCTATGTTACCGTTATCACTCTCTACTAGCTCTACCCACTTCGGGGCGAAGAATCTGCTGCCCCACCACTCGGCATTTCCAAAAACATTTCTCTCGTGACAAGAGTCTCGTCCATCTCAAAAACATTGGTTGCGAAATAACCTCTGTATTCGTAAGCAGTATTATCTACTGAGTAGCAGATAATTAGAGGTATGCGTTCTGAGAATTTATTGGGAGGGCTGCGCCCCGCAGCCCTACCTCAGCAGCCGCCACTAGCCTACAGTAAACATAGTATAAAACAAAGTCGCCCGGCCGCGTGTGTCTGTGTATTGGGCTAAGGCTTCTAAACTACTTGTTAGATTTGGATGTGATTTTCGCCATCATTTAGAGAATTTCTTGAGGAAAGTTTAGTAGAGAAATGTCGTTTTCTAATAAAGTCGCAAAAAAACTGCTTTTCGGGTACTTACATAGCTTACGCTGACTAATACATAAGAGATACATCAAATTAATGTACTACAGAATTGTATATCTCAAAAAGATCTACAATAGTGTCCGCGACAGCGTATGCTATCTTTTAAGGATGACCCTCAGATTTGATTAAAAATACAACATTTTGAACAACACAGTATTAATCCTTATCAAATTAAATACGTTTACAACGTGTAATTTCCGGAGCTAGCACAGATTTATTAGTTACGCGCCAACAAAATAATTTCAGCGGTTGAGCGAGCTGTTGAGGAAAAACCTATGACGTCACACTGCTCACCGCGGCGTGCTCTATCCTATGTAAATGGCACCCGAGCGATGCCCGGGCGGGTCGCTAGTTTTATTTATACATCGCAACATTTTATTTGCAATTATAATGAATAACAACTGGGCGAAAATAACTGTGCTGGGAATGCTTACCAAAATATAGTTCTCACGCAAAATAATATAGACCGAGTGCGCATCCCGAACACGGTGCAAGTTTCTAGCCGCCTCGCCATGACGAGGCGGCTAGAAATAGTCTGCATGGCTTCGGGAACGCCGCCTGCAATAAGTCGTCCTGAGTGGAGCACACACACTTCATATCAGTGTAAAGGAAACTTCTGCCGTACAATGTGTACGGCTTCACGCAGCCAGAGAGCTGCCAATGAACAGCTGACGCCGGCTCTAGTTCATACTGGACAGTTAAGTCTAGCATGACGCCAAATAACTGCCACACTAGATTTCGCCAAATCCTGCCAGAAGTAATATTGTGGCTTAAATACAAGTTCGCAGTTCAGTTACAACTGTATCGCTGTGCTAGGTCAATGGGTAGTTTAGTTGCCAAGGGTTAGGCTACTTTCGCAATTCTCTTTTTAAGCTGAAGGAACCAAGAATCAAATATAGTGGGTTGTTTGTACAAAACATTATTTAACTTGTACACATTGTTATTGCAATTTTGTATTTGCACCAAATATTATTCAACTTGTACGCATTGTTATTGTAATGACATATTCCTCGAATACAAAAACTTAACAAATTATTCAAAAAATATAAAGTGTAATCAAATACTGTAAAAAATGTTTCTGTTATGCTGCACCCGTAGCAACCGACACTAAGTTATACTGATGGAAAACTTCTTCCACATAAACTAATGGCGTGGGTTACAGCTTGATATATATGTAACCATTCTTCACACTATTTAAACAAAACGTCAAAAATGTGCAAATTATATATATATATATATATATATATATATTACACACACACACACACACACATACATATATGGCTTGTTATTTGGTGATCACAATTTTTCCCAGTATTCGACACACTCAAGTGCCCCAACAAAGCTGTCCTGAGGAAAGCGCTTTTAGAACCTAGTAGAATAGATGGTGTCGAGCTATCTAGATATTGAAAAAAAAAAAAGGGGGGGGGCGTTCGGCACACAGCTGTAGGCCTTCGCGCGTGCGCATTCCACGCGACGTTGTCATTGGCTCTTCACCTGGCGGCTAAGTAAACAAGTCCCCGCCATAGCAACAACACAAGACAATGGCTTCCGCCGAGTAGGAGAGGAAACAACAAGTTGAACCTCAATAACACGCTCGGTCGCATACAGGCGGCTTTGTCCCGTCTCCCGTAGATCAATGTCCGAGGATATAGATATTGGAACTGCAAACAGCTGTCTCACACGCTGCGTTTAGCCGATTTGCAATTACTTAAATCTGAGATCACCAAGTATGGCTGAAGTAGGATTACATCAATCTAAGATGATGGCGTATATAAATACGTCATCAAAGAGTAATTATATCTGCACATTAACTAGTGCATTTAACTGCTTGTGTTACATACATATTTCGGAAATAGTATATTATTCTTTATTGCTTTACTGTCACACAGTCATGTATATGATATATACTCAACACCGTGCAAGACCTGTTGGGAAGTAGTGGTATGATAAGAAAAATTGCGGAAGCAGTCACTGAAATAGTAACAAACAGTTATTAAATAAATGGAAAAGTCTGTTAACTTCAGTACGGCTGTGTATAAATCCGCAAAAAAAAATCAAGATTTAGTAAGGAATAGCTATCCGAGAAAAATAATCTGCGTAGAAGGAAGAGCTGGAGCAGTATCAAAGAAGAAACAGTTTGAGAACTTATGGCATAAAGTAAACTGACTACGGAAATACTGATGATGTGTCTATACGCAGCAAATACGTGCGAAGCTACAGCTGACAATTCGAATACATCGAGTTAAGGTGAAAATCAGGACTATAATAGTACAATTTGCAACCTACCTCAAGAGAAAAGAAGTTTTTTTTTATACAAAAAACAGTTGGGTAAGCACGTGGCAACGAGGCAATACACAAGTTTGGTTTGTGGTGCGTGTGAACGATGTTTAAGTGGTGTGGGGCTCCGCAAAGATACGAGCGACCACTATAGAAGACCTGCAAAGGGTCGCAAAATTTCATATCAACGTAAGAAAAACTTTCGTGATACTACAGTCCTGACATCTGCACACCCTCCTTCATTACCATACATAAAGTATAATGAATGGACATTGTTCCATGTAGAACTAATATAATTTGTTAACTCTGTTTTGTTGCAAGTAAGTTTTTGAATGTATTATAACTATTATTATTCATCTCTTAAATAATAAATTTTTCTTCGCTATATATATTTAATTTCACTATTAATTTTCACACTGCTTGTTTTCTACGACAGCTTACGAAACATTTTGTAGTGTAGTACTTGGCCACCAGTTTATTATTATTCCCTTCTTGTAATATTCCATAATGTTTATATACCGCCGCACAATACCACGAATGACTCGGTAACTGCGGAAACTCATTCTATGGACATCCCTGACGGATGGCACCTTCCAGGTGGATAACACGCCTCCCCTCGTTGTGAACAGCTCACCTGCTGAGAGTGAGAGTTCTCTACCTTAGTTCCCACCAGGGAATACAATACACCAGGGGCTAAACCTTCCTCTGTGAAGGCTTTACCTTCTCTTCCCGAACGCGCGCAAAAACAAGTGGGCGTTGGCTAGCCGACACCTACTGGCAACTCACTTCAATTTCTTTTAGTTTCAGGTTTACTGGAATACAGGAAGGAATGGCCCCATAGCGCCACTTCCCTCACCCCCTGGCTGAAGCTAGCATCACCTGAAGAGTCCTAACTGCAGCACCCTCTTTCTACTAGTGTTTCATCTCTACTAATAAAGCATGAGTTCCAACCGCTGTCTCCCGTAGCATTTCTGTTTAATGTAAGAATAATTTTGAATTATTTCCTGTCGACTGGGTTTTCCCCAGTCTCTTCTTAGTTATAGTCTTAACTATAGGTACACTCAGGGATGTAGTCATGGCTCCCTCTCTGCCACGATGCACGTCTCCTTGTATGATTTCCTTTCCTTGTAGGCGTAAGTGGTTAACCCTGAGACGCATAAGATCCCACCCTACCCACCGGGCTTCCACTTAACACTTAGTCATACGGTAGTTAAAAAAAAAAAAATACACCAGGGGTAGGTACTGCCTTGTGTCCCAACCTGGGGCAGGGTTGGATGGAGTACAGTACCTGGTCGATGCGACCTCACCTCCTGCCTATCCATGTGTTGACTGCCAGACACCCTCTCAGCTATAAGTCTACTTAGTAGCTCACGAGTGGATGAGAAAGTTACTTAGACTGTCGTTACCAGCAAGTTTCCATGTACACAACCAAAGGAACAGGTTACAGTTCAAGTTCCACAAGGCTCCATACTCAGGCAACTGCTATTCTCCATTCACACACATACACTACAGTTATAACATTTCACATGCTACCAATATGCTGACGATACTCTAGTTAGTTGTATCATGCAAACCACAGAACGCATCGCAGGAGATGGTGGGTATAAACAACGACCTGTCACGGATTGTTAAGTGGCGTGACGAAAATAACCTAAAGCTTAATCTCCCTAAGTGACCACATATGTGTATTGGATCAAAAAAAAAATGTTACACAAAGACCGTACTACACCACCAAATTTAATAGATTGTCTAACACAATATGAATACAGAACTTGGGCTTTGCTTTCACCAATACCGTGAATTAAACAAAGCATACGTCAAAAGTATTAGAACGATCTTATTACAGACTTAAGTCTTTAAAAATATTTTAAAAATACCCCGCCCGTAAACCTGAAGCTGCAATTAGGTGATTCTCTTATACTATCTTATTTCAATTATTATGCTCTATTATTTTACGCATCGATTAAAAGAACCAGTACCGAACTCCGAAAGTTTAGAATGCTTGTATTCGTTTTTGATATAATTCAAAAAATAAAGCTCTTGAGTCACAGTATTTTAAAAACACTCAAATCGCTTAATATGGAACGCAGATACTCGTTTCACTTCTTGCGCCAGCCAAAAGCAACTCTCATAACGAAGGAGCCATCCCACATACTACATAAAATAGGTAGTTGCAACCCACAAATAAAACTAGGCATAAAATAAATTTACAAGTTCCACAACATCAGGGTTTCATCTATCTAAGATCATTCGACTACCTTTCCTACAGCCACGGGAATGTTCAGCTGGTCGACCTAAAATGGTGTAACAATGTCACGTCCAAAAAACACTTTAACGCTATGTGCTGATGTAGCAAAATGCACTCATAAATATGTAACAACCTATAAGAGCATAAATCTACCATGCTCTTACTTTCAATGTTCTCCAGACAGGTATACTGGTGTAGTTAAGAAATGCAGCCTCTATTTTTTTTTCTCAGTTTGATATTTTGTACTTAATTGTAACAATGTATAGTTAGTTTAAAGTAATACATAAATTGTATAAGTAATTAGGGTAGTAATACATATATTTTTTATTCCTTTAAGATAAAAAAAATGTATTCTTCAGAACACTGTTTGTAGTGTGTGTATTCTGAAGCGATGCGAACGTAGTTTCGTTGAAAAACGTGTATTTCAAACTACACTCTGCAACGCAGTTCAAGTTCCACAGTCCTTTCACGGTTAATTCCAACTTATCTGAAGTCCTGCTGAAGTTCTACTTCTAGTATTACCTCCGCCTCAGACAAACAAAGCTTAACTAAGTATGCAAAATTACACCAAAGGGACAACGCACCGGATTCGTGCGCAATCAGGGTAATAATATTTTTCATGCCTATTTCTTACTAGGCATTACCAACACACATTTTTTCCAAGTATTTATTCATTTAATTATTAATGAAATATATAATGTCTATGAATGTAAATGTTCAATTTAACTAAAAATTAGGCAATTTCATATTAATACAATTATAAAACGTTTTTAGTACGTAATTTTTTTTTTATAAACAACCAAACACGTCATACATAGTGATTTTTCACAGGTTTGATTAAAAAAGTGTGACGAAACCACGAATAAACTTATTATAAAAACTATAATAGAAATAAGCTTTTATTTTGCCGATTTTTTTTTTTCGCAATCGTTCTTAACAGCAGGCAAATATAAATAAATCGACAGCAGGCAAATATAAATAAATCGCTGTTGCGAATAATAATTTTTTTTTTTTTTCCAGTTAACTACTCGCTGTAAAATCCTACCGCTCAAGTATTCGAGTGTGTAAACCCCTTTATTATGCCGTTAGTTTTTCCATCGTGTACCACAGACTAAGCCGAGGTAGACCGGGTTTTAGTCTTCAGCGCATGCCTCCAACATACTAACTCGACCTTCGCCAGTACAAGTGCCAACTTCGCCAGTACAATAGGCAACTTCGCCGGTACAAGTGCCAACTTCGCCGGTACAAGTGCCAACTTCGCCGGTACAAGTGCCAACTTCGCCGGTACAATAGGCAACTTCGCCGGTTCAAGTGCCAACTTCGCCGGTACAATAGGCAACTTCGCCAGTACAAGTGCCAACTTCGCCGGTACAATAGGCAACTTCGCCGGTACAAGTGCCAACTTCGCCAGTACAATAGGCAACTTCGCCGGTACAAGTGCCAACTTCGCCGGTACAATAGGCAACTTCGCCGGTACAATAGGCAACTTCGCCGGTACAAGTGCCAACTTCGCCGGTACAATAGGCAACTTCGCCGGTACAAGTGCCAACTTCGCCGGTACAATAGGCAACTTCGCCAGTACAAGTGCCAACTTCGCCAGTACAATAGGCAACTTCGCCGGTACAAGTGCCAACTTCGCCGGTACAATAGGCAACTTCGCCGGTACAAGTGCCAACTTCGCCGGTACAATAGGCAACTTCGCCGGTACAAGTGCCAACTTCGCCGGTACAATAGGCAACTTCGCCAGTACAAGTGCCAACTTCGCCAGTACAATAGGCAACTTCGCCGGTACAAGTGCCAACTTCGCCGGTACAATAGGCAACTTCGCCAGTACAAGTGCCAACTTCGCCAGTACAATAGGCAACTTCGCCGGTACAAGTGCCAACTTCGCCGGTACAATAGGCAACTTCGCCGGTACAAGTGCCAACTTCGCCGGTACAATAGGCCAACTTCGCCGGTACAAGTGCCAACTTCGCCAGTACAATAGGCAACTTCGCCGGTACAAGTGCCAACTTCGCCGGTACAATAGGCAACTTCGCCGGTACAAGTGCCAACTTCGCCGGTACAATAGGCCAACTTCGCCAGTACAAGTGCCAACTTCGTTCACTTTTCAACACATCCACTTTTTCATACGTATTAAATACCTTGACCAACTTGAATATAACTTAACTGTATTAATAATAAACCAGACGACGTGTAAAAACTGTGTGCCCACGCGCAACGCGCAATTTTGTATCCTTCCCGCCGCCACCAACCGTTTTTTTGCCTGACTCTGCGCTCTGACGAAGTCATCATGACGTGTTCGGTGTGTGCTACCTTGTGTGGGGAGATTTCAGCGGGAACTTAAGAGTCCCCATGTTTTTTTTATGTACGTCATGTAGTGTAGAAATTAGAAAAGAAATTTATTTTAAGAGGTAAACATGTAAGCAATTTCTTCGCTTCCCTCCAAGACGGGTGAGTTGAGCATCAGTCTTTCGCCGGTAGTAACATGCCAGAGGGATATGTTTTGGATAATTAAAGTTTTCAAGTATTAATTTTGTTGGATAACTACTTTGCCAGCTTAATAGTGTCCGGCATTATGGTAGCAGAAGAATGTTATAATTTTACGCAAGTGTCCACAGTATAATATGTTCTTATTCTGGTAATTATAAATTGTAAATAACAGTTTTATGGACACTAACTGATTGTTTATGTACCAGACACTGAGGACATTTCTGCAACTTTGAGCATGCTTGACGTTTATTGATTTAAACTGAAAAGAATATGATCAATCGTTCTCGAGCTTTGATTTAAGTATTGCATATTTTTAATAACAAACATTGTATTAACAACCATGTCACACACCACGGTACAATGTGAAAAACCAGGAGTAATCCGGCCCGGGGATTGAACCCGGTTCGCCTTGGTGGGAGGCGAGCAGGCTAACCGCTCAGCCACCACAGCCCCTGCAAGTTTCAAATAATATTAAATTCTGCGTTCCAGTTTTATGCAAACCCACTAGTACGGACGGATATCGCTCGAACAGAGGAGAATTCGAGGAGAGACTAGCTGTAGTGGGCGGCACTATTTGTAAGGATACGAGAGAGAAACCATTAGGAAACACAAAACTTTGTGCAGTCGACACGAATCGAACCCACGACCTCACAAATAACTGGAGCAAGATCTGCAGTTAGAAAGAGGTTTCATTAGTAATACAACTGAAGGACTGACTACATATAAATTCCTAATTTATTTACAGCATTAAAATCTAAAACTCAGTTTAAGAGCTAAACTGTTATGAAAGTCGTACTTCGTTTCCTGCATACTTCTCACTTTCTCTTTATTATGTAGGTATAGTCCAATAACGGTTTCTTCACACTTTTTGTTTCAAAACTTTGAAAAATCAGCCCATGTATGACCTGTTTGGTTGTTTTCTAAATTTGCTATGTATAACAAGCATTTTATAAGTTTGTTAACATAAAATAATGTAGCTTACGTTTATTTAAATTGAACTTTAACTTATATTTTATTTTTAAATTATAATATTTTGTTAATAATTAATATGAACAAAAATTGGGATAAAACAAGTGTGTTCGCAATGCCTAGAAAGAAATTTAATTCTTATGGAAAATATTATTACACTGAATGTGCACGAATGCGGTGCGTTGGCCATCTGGTGTAATTTCCTATGCTTAGTTAGCATAAGGTGGAGGAATATATTGGCAGGAGAATTTCACCAGGATCACAGAAGAGTTGAAGTATTCGTGAATGGACTAAACCAGCTACGCTACACTAGTCAGCATTTCGCAGGTCAAATGTTCCGCGCCGCCTTGCAGTTTCGCAACAGTCGTTCTTTCTTGCACACGAGAACTCCAGAGCAGTCCCACGCCCACAGGACACTTTCCCAGCCATAATGAGAAAATCTCCTACCTGGACGGAAGTATATGAAATATATATATATACTCTTACATGTGAGGACGCCTAAGGGGATTCTGAAATCATAAGGGGATGGAGGTCTTAGTAATAAAAATAAATGGAACTAAATTTTATTTCTAATTTATTCACTCTACTATTATGTACAACATCAATTAGCTGTCTCCACTTTTACTACTCCTATTTAACAATGAGCGCAATATTTAATGTTTACTTTAACTTTACTTAACGTCCTCCTTAATGTCTCTCTTGATTACAGTCACTTAACTCAAGGCCACTACTAGCATGTGTTCTGTCAATCTGTTTCCATCAGTTATAATATCTTTCACTCACGCACTTAGTCCAACCTGTCAGCCGCCTACTCTACTGCTTGCTAATTGCAGTCACAGTATCCCCTTCCGCTTGTCTTCTCCCGCTGCTCGTCCTCTATCGCTACGAAACAAGCCAATCACACATTCAGCCACTCCTACTCAAAAACTGCCGGTCGAGAGGCATGCTATACCATCTAGAAGGTTCAACACACCCGAGTTGCGCTGAGAGACGAGGTCAGTAATGCAAAACATTCTTCTATGAACGATGTTCACGATAAAGTGAGCACTTTTGAAAATCAACCTTAGAGAAAAATCACTGCCCCTGCCTGCACATATTTTAATGGGCGCACTGAGTGACATTCGCCCTGTAAAGTTGGTAACGCTGGAGGGAAAATAGTTCCATATCTTAACGTCGACTAAAAAGTGTTAGGTAACAATTTGTGATAAATTAAATTATTTCTTTCACTCTTTTTTTTTTTTTTTTTTAATTCATCGGAATGTAAAAATGAACAGATTTGTCAAGAATTTACTTTCATAATAATAATTCCACAGTTTCATTTGATCGACGCATGAATAGAGTGATGATGCCCATAACAATGTTAATTTTACATAAGGCGGAGGAATACACACCGTGTATACAAGCAGATCTTATGAAGAGCTTTCAAAAGTGCTCATTTTACCGTGAACAGCCTCTAATACCCTGTAAGCCTCCGGGGCGGTTGCTGTTGTGCCGTCGTTATATTGCCTAGGTCACCGTTCCGTTACCGTCAGCATGCTCTAGGAATGGCATCGCACTGAGCCGTGGTGGTGGGGGGGGATGTAGAGCCAGCCCGGTGGGATGTAGAGCCAGCCCGGGTGGGATGTAGAGCCAGCCCGGGTGGGATGTAGAGCCAGCCCGGGTGGGATGTAGAGCCAGCCCGGGTGGGATGTAGAGCCAGCCCGGGGGGGATGTAGAGCCAGCCCGGGGGGGATGTAGAGCCAGCCCGGGGGGGATGTAGAGCCAGCCCGGGGGGATGTAGAGCCAGCCCGGGGGGATGTAGAGCCAGCCGGGGGGGTGTAGAGCCAGCCGGGGGGTGTAGAGCCAGCCCGGGGGGGTGTAGAGCCAGCCCGGGGGGATGTAGAGCCAGCCCGGGTGGGATGTAGAGCCAGCCCGGGTGGGATGTAGAGCCAGCCCGGGGGGTGTAGAGCCAGCCCGGGGGGATATGTAGAGCCAGCCCGGAGGGGTCACAGTAGATAGGGCTTACAATCGCGTTATTTGAAGTCAGTGCCTGTAGAAACACCAACATAGACATTTTGCCACTAGAATTAATGATTTTCTGGAACAGATCTGTTTGGAGTCAAAACTAAGAGTGTTTCGTATCTCAGACACACTGATTTAACCTACATATATTTCAGGTGCTGGTTTAATAACTTACTAAAACGATTAGAAAATTTAATCCGTATTTTTCACAGCTTGTGCAAGATTTATTCTATTCCGTTTGTCACATTTGGAGGTAACGTAAATATTTAAAAGACAGGGCAAACAGCACAGATATATATTTCATTATTGCCGAAAAACAGCATTCGGCAATTAAGTGGTGTTAGTCAAGTAGATTTTAATTAAGCAATTTTAAAACTTCGTTCTAGAACCTCTCAAGAATAATGCAAGCTGTAAACATACTGTAAATGCTATCCGTCAATAGCCTAAAATAAAGTTTTATTTATTTTTTGTAAATAAGCTACTTTATTAAAAATTTTACACAACGTGATTATTAACTACTGCAATGAGGCGTGTTTATCACAAAATACTCATTGAAAACTATTATTTTTGTTTTATTGTACTAGGTGATTATTTTTCGTAACGCGTGTCTGCTGTTGGTATTAATCCAGGCTCTTACCACCCACCCACCCACCACCCCTGAAAGACTTTAAAATCAGCAGATCATTACAACATGGAAGTGTCGACTCTTGTCCCCTTACTTTCTCTGAGGGGCCTGTAGGTCCGCCCGCCCACGTTAAAATAGCGTAAACTTGGCACAATTCTAGAAACTACGCAGAGAGAATGTGCGCGGAGAGGAATTTAACGACTGAGAGGGCACAGCAGCCTTCCTAGAAGTCCCTCTCGAATTAGAATGTTTGTAAACACAGACACCCGAGTGGACGCTACGTATAGACTATTCACAGTATTTTTACGAGTTTCGAATCAAACCGTTCAAAAATCACCCCGTGTACGCGTATTTCGTCGTTTATAGGCTATTCAGGGGAAAGTGAGCACTCTTTAAGGCCCTGCTAAATTTTTCGTTTCAGCCGATTTTTATCTTTCCGCAACTTAATATAAACATTGCGATGCGACTAATAAACACAGTGTATACATACCACTAATCTCTAAAATTAACGTCCAAGGCTAGAATAAAACATATTTATTAGTGGTTAATGCCTCTTGTAAGGGCCTTAAAAATGCTCACTTTACCATGAACAGCCTATACTAAATATGTAATGACACGCATGTTGTAAACCTCTAAGTATCTTATGTTTGGTTAAATTGAACTTTTATTTGTATTTAATATACAAATTGTAATATTTCACTTAGAAAATATGAATACAATGAGAGAGAAAATTGGTATATTGCTAATATCTGGTAAGAAATAGTTCTCGTGTAAAATATCATTAAAGTGAGAGCGCCAGAGTACGATGCCTTGTCCCTCTCGTGTAATTTCCTTGAAGTAATGCAACTGCCTCTGGAGCACTGCGCCCGACTATACGAGAAGAAATCATTAAAAAAGTATTAGACACCATAAAAACTGTCAGAAAAGTGCGATTTATGCTGCATATGAAAGAAGAATGTATTTGTTTTGCAACATAAAATATTTTACTAAAATATACATTTTAATGTAAAAACAATAATCGATTATAATAGTGTGCATTTTTAACTAAATTAAAGCGCATTTCCATTCTGGGTGCTTCACAAAGCAGAATTTGAAAAAAAATCTTCATCATGGAATATCGGCATAATGTTTACTATGATAGTGTGTAAGAAAATTGTAATAATGTAGGAAATTATTTTTATAATAGATTTTTGCGTGCATCCGTATGTTACCAACATTTACAGCTGAAACGGACGTATATAAAGTTAATTATAAAATTGTTATGATACATTATTACTATGATTTTATTACACACGATCACAGCAAATATTATGACGATCTTTCTTTAAAAAAGATTTTATTGCAAACCCTGCTTTCCGAAGCATCCAAAACGGAAATGCGCTTAATTTTGTTAAAAATGCAAACTATCGATCGATTATTATTTTTTTAAGATTTAAAAATTATATTAGTAAAATATTTTATAATGTTATAAAATATATACATTCTTCATAAATCGCATTTTTTTTCGACAATTTTCATGGTGCCTGTACTACTTTTTAACGAGTTCTTCACGTTGTACAGTCGGGTGCAGTACTGCATAGGCAGTTGCATTACTTCAACCTTAAGCTTAGTTCACACGAGGCGGTGGAATATCCTGGAAGTATATAAGTGAAAGGCGCCGCGGAGAGGGTTGGGAGGGGTGACAGCCTGCGCGCGGCGCGATTCTCAATCAATTTTCCGGTTATCAGGGGTTCAATTACGCGAGAGAATCGCCAGAAGGGCTTAGCCGAGCACAAGGTATTCTGATACGTGTCACTATACGTAGTGTTTCCGCGACGTAAATACGCTCCCGGTCAAGCGTGGAACTGAATGATAACTGCGCCACACACGACCTAGTGTTGTCTACGAGTCTCTTGCAACAAGAACTAAATAAATAGTAACAATCATAACACATCCATGCTAATGGTCACGTCACTAGTCCTAATGTTAACTATAGGCTGTTCACAGTTAAACGAGCACTTTTGAAAGCCCTGCTTAAGATCTACTTGTGTGCACGCTGTGTGTTCTTTCGCCTTATGTAAAATTAACATTGCTACGGGCCTCATCACTTTATTCATGCGTCGGTCAAATCAAACTGTGAAATTATTAGAAAAGTAAACATTTCATAAATATGTTAATTTTTTACACAAAGAGGCGTTATAAAAAACAGAAAGAGTAACAAATATTTTTAATTATCACAAACAGTTGCCTAAAATATTTTATTCCACGTTAAAATATAAAACTACTTTCCATCACTCGTTGCCAACTTTACCGGGCGCATGTCACTCAGTGCGCATGGTAAAATATATGCAGGCAGGGGCAGTGACATTTTTCTAAGGTTGATTTCTAAAGTGCTCACTTTATCGTGAACAGCGCATAAGTACATTCTTTCAGCACGAATGCAAGAGCCTGATGTCGAAGTTTGCACTTTGGTTGCAAGGAAGGTTGATGTTTCCGCTAAAATAGTCCAAGCCACTTTGGGTGGGCCGCGGATGCGCAGCGGGCAGAGCACTCGCCTCCAACCAGAGCGAACTGAGGTCGTTCCCAAGTTTTCGCACGTGGGAATCGTGCCGGACGATGCTGCTGGACGGCGGGTTTTCTCTGCGACCTCCCATTGCCCGTGACCTTGCGTTCCAGCGCTGCTCCATACTCACCTAGCTTCACCCTCGTCGGCTCGATGTTAAGAGCTGCTTAGACCTTTCTACCCGACTCGCTTGGCCTCGCCATAAAACCACGCTGATTTACTGTAAGTGCGACCACCCAAGCACGTTTACACATTATGTAACTGTTGCAAGAACACAAACGCACTTTATTACAAACAAAATGTATTACACTAATTTGCCAGGTAACTAGTTCATTGATATGCTCTCCTATAGGCTATTCACGGTAAAGTAAGCGCTTTTGAAAGCCCTCTCATTTGGAATAATAGTTGATAAGTATACTTTATTTTGGCCTTGGACGTTGACTTCCGAGTGCAGTGGAATATACAGACTGTGTTTATTACGTACATGGCTATATTTATTTTAAAAGGTGCTTAAAGGATAACAAGTATCTGAAATTAAAAAGTAACTAGGGCCTCGAAAGTGCTCACTACCGTGAACAGCCTATACCACAGATGACCTATGTACTGAGTGCTTCAAATCTGGACGTTGTCTCCACGGCGAGCACAGAAAGTATAAAAGTCAACACCGGAATCCGAACCTCTTGGGTACTGAGGAGTCCTTAAAGTGATTGAACCATACGCCGGCTGTTGAGCTCAAATCATGACCCTTCCAACGTCCTCGCTACATATAAATGTGGCCTTAGCGTGTTTGATACCGGAGACCCTACGATGAATATAACAGTGATACGGTGCTGAAACGATTTAATAAAATGATAAACATCAGTATCACGCACCAAAAAAAAAAAAAAAAAAACAATACATACGCACAATGATGAAACATTATTTCTATATGTACGAACAGTCCTCATTATAACACCCCCCCCCCCCTTCCCCCCCCCCCCGCCACACTCTCCTACCCAGCACAAAAAAAAAAGTAAACTCTGCCACTCTTAACACGTGTAACATTTGTACCTTAGTTGCATGCATGACTGGACTGTAATTGTAAGATAATTTTTACATTTTCAGATTTAAAAAAAAAACTCTAGTGGGGAGTGAACCCAGGGCAAGGCAACCCTCTCCGAGTGACGGGCTTTCTAACTGGGACCCGTAAGTGCCCGTCATCCCCGGACATGGCATGAGACCCTAGGATGGAGCGGCGCTGGAATGCAAGGGCGGTGGAAACGGGAGTACACCAAGAAAACCCTTCGGCAAGCGGCATCGTCCAGCACGATTCCCACATGCGAAAGTCAAGAAGTGGAACTCGGCGGGGATCGAACGCGGATCGCCGTGGTGGGAGGCGAGCGCCCTAGCCACCGAGTCACACCGCTGCCCCTTATTTTCAGATAATCCTGAGCAAGAAGACGTTAACGTTGGGGAGTTCCCACAACCCCCATCTTCCCTTCAGACCAAATTCCTTTAATAACTGTGTTCAACTAGAGCTGTCCATCCGTAATGCCCCGAGGAAAGGGGAAACCATCACACAACTACAGCAGTGGGCGCCTGAAAAGCTCACAATTCCGGCACCACAAAATGTGGCGACTGAAACCGCGACCTCTCGAGTGCGAGGTGGGCATTTGACCGCGCGATCAATACAATCCGCATAAATGGGAACGATGACCTATCACCAAAAAAAAATATATATATATATATATGCGATTCCGGGTAAAGGTTTTTATGAGCACGGCATCGGCGAAGTTTAAGTAAAAGCTACTCATGGCCGATTACTGGAACTACCTAGCTAAAAAAATGTTTTACGCGCAGTAAAAAAAATTGAACATTTGTAGATACAAAGTAAATGTTAGAAAGTTAAAAAAATCTCCCAGAAGAAAAACTAAGAGCACTAGGGCTTACTCGGGATGGGAACCCAACACCCTGTGATCCTAATACTACACCATTCAAAATTCTATTGTGGACGAGAGCCCTAATCTTCGGAAGAAGTAGTCCTACAAAACATATTACTAAAAGAAGTAATATAACTCAAGTTTCTACATACACTTAGATCTCGATGGCTATATTGGATTATGTTATTTGGTGATTATTTTATAAATTCCTCAATAGTCTCTTCGATGCAGACACAGCAACTAACGTGACAAATACTCTTTATTACGTTTCTTTTCTTATTTATTATACATTAGTAGCTAATATGTTGCATTATTACTGAAGGATATGGTACCTAGCTGCAGGGCTATTGCTGTGTTAGAAAACAGCACTTTGACAACCATGGGTGTTAAAATCGAACGACAAAGAACAGCACTCCTAGTGTTCAGTTTCGAAACTGCATTACTGAATCTTTGGATGTTTGTTACTTGCCCAATGAAAAGAAAACTAATAATTTTATTTGAAAAATTATAACCCTTTGCGCCCTTTGAAGAAAAGAACAAGTAGGAGTAAATTAATACGAATTGTGTTTCTGTTGAGTCAATAAATCTTAATTTGCCAGAATTTTCAAAGTATACAAATTTTTTTTAATTTTTCACCCGGAAGCAAGATGGAGCATGTGTTGTTAGGAAGCGATGCTGGGAATCGTACCTAGCTGAGATGCAGCAATGTGTCCTGGGCGAAGACGGAGCATGTGTTGTTTGTTAAGAAGCGATGCAAAGAAAGCTACCTACATGCAGCATTGCGTCACAGTGAAAAAGGACCACGTGTTGTTTGTTAGGAAGCGATGATGAGAAAGGTACTTACCTAAGACACACCTGTGTGTCCTGGGCGAAGACTGAGCACGTGTTGCTTGTTAGGAAGCGATGTTGAAAAAGGTTACATGAATAAAAACCTATACCCTCTTCCCCATAAGTCGTTACATGAATACAAACATTTTTTTTCCTGAGAGGGGTTCGCAACGAGATCCGAAACCTAGCCCCTAGCTGCAATCCAATATGGTGTTGGGGGTATAAATCATTGATATATGCGAACAAACTTCAGTTGAGCGTTAGCTGTCCTAGAGAGCGGACGTGTATGGAGATGGTGATCACGCAATTATATTGATTATGCAAGTGCACGAATATTCATTGCTAGTTATACAAGTGCGTACTTAGTAAATATTCACCGTGTTATTATACAATTCATTACATAATATACTTATATAATCTAATTACAAGTAAACAAGCCTTATGCAAGTGCATTTCCCTATGCAAGTGCATTTCCTATACAATTGCATTTTCCCTTCTAAAATCGCCAGCTGGCCACCTCCATATGTCAGTCTCTCTCCAGCTGCCGAAGAGTCAACGCCTCATTGTGCAAAAGCAAAAATATAAAAAATTAAGTTTCGTGTCCAGGAATCGAACCTGGTACTAATCCGACAGAGCCAGGGGGAAGGGAAGTGCACATCCATCGGGTCAAAGGTCATTTGTATCGCGGACCACTACGCTCATTCTACTCTCATTCTACTCTCAATTTACTCTCATATTTTAAACACCTTAGGTTTTAAAATGTTCTTACCGAATAAAAAATCAGCCATCTTGTTTTTCTGGAAACATAACAGCAGGCAAGACACAAAACATATAGTGGAACAGGGTAACAACTGTGCAACTATCTAGAGAAGTTACAAAAAGTGTTGTGTAGTTTGTCATATAATAAAAGTGAAATTTTCTAATCATTTCGTAGTTATAAACTAGCAAAAATATTTTGGTCGTTTCAAAATTTCTAATTTTTTAAGAAATTTCCATTGTATTTTTGGCGATGGCAACATTGCTGTGACCTGAGAAATTACTGGCTCGAAAAGACACATAATGTCACCCCCCAAGTCCACGTGCAGGCATGTGAGGAGGGTCGTAGCGACCAGGAAGTTTGCGAGGTGTTCGTGGCGCTACAGCAGGCAAGGGGCGACGGTGGCAGGCTGTGTTGTGTCGAGTTCCGGGAAGAGGGACAAAGCCTGGCATTCCAGCAGCGAGCCTCTGGGCGCCGCCTGCGGTTCCAGCTCCAGCCACTCTCTCCAGTACGGAGCTGAGAGGGGAGAGAGGACAATCCGCTCTCTGCGTCTTCCCGTGGAGGGCTTCACGCGCAACCCTGATACAACCAGCACTTTGTCCCGCGGAAACTACACGCCATTACCGAGTCACTTATTTGCCACGTCACTTCAAGAGTGGACAACACTCGCGAACTTTTACTATACTCCATTCACGGTTACTTCAAACTTTTCTGAAGTCCTGCTGAACTTCTAGGATATATTCCTCCGCATCGTGCAAACAAAGCTTAAACAAGTCTACAAAATTGCACCAAAGGGAAAACGCACCACATTCGTGTGCACTCAATGCAAATAATATTTTGAATAAGAACTGTTTATTACTAGGCATTGCCAACACACCTATTTTCCTCTGTACTTATCCGTATTAATTTTAAATGAAATATTATGACATAAATGGGATACAAGTAAAATTTCAATGTAACAAAAAATAAGGTACTTTTATGTTAACACGAGTATAAAACGATTGTGATAAGTCACATATTTATGAAACCATAAAAAGAGTCATTCATGGGGTGATTTTTCAAATGCTTGATTCAAAAAGTGAGAGGAAATATCGAACAGACTGTAATTATCTTCCCTGCGAGTAACTGAACTGATTTGTAAACCATGTTAATACTGTAGGTTAATAATTGTTCATATACATACGTACGAAGCTACAGTGGAACACAAGAGCCTGGATGCAGCTCAATGGTTATGAAACTAGTGTTTTGTCTGCTAAGTACTGCACGCAACTAAACTCCTAATCTGCAATGCTTTAATAAATTACCGTGAGTTTGAAAGTGTTAAGTTTTTAGCTGATTAAAGACCCTATGGATATTAGTTTCACAAGAATTCGCCCAGAATACTTTAAGCAATAACAGTGTGAAAATTTTCTTTCTGGCTATGTCGAAGAGCTTCAAAATTGTGTTTGCAATAAGCGTAATCTGCTGAAAGAAATATTTCCTAGTCTGAAGTATTATTGATTCTCTTGTGCCAACAGACTGTGCACACGTGAAATAGTTTGTTCTACAAACTTTTATTACAAAGACACCTCAACCCTGTTTGCGTGCCGAATCGATGGCGCCCTACCTACCTCTCCTCTTTCTTACGGCAAGTAAGCCAAGTCCTACATAGTTGTTCGCTACAAGTTACAGTTTTCAAAAACATGATAGAACTTAAGTAGGGCATATTGTATGTAAATGTGTATTCAAGCGTGACCACAAAACTACTTAACTGAAGCAAGGCACTAATATCACTATATTAGCGATATACGCAAATTTACCGATATGATATACTAGCGATATCAGTATAAGCAATATTTGCGATATTCAGCACGGAAACAATGCTGCAAAGTGGAAACCTCAGTCCTGCTTACGATCTACTTAAACACGTTGTGTATTCTTCCGCCTTATGTAAAATTAACACTGTCATGGGCCTCATCACTTTATTCGTGCGTCGGTCGAATGAAACTGCGAAATTATTTAGAAAATAAATACTTTACAAATATGCTCATTTTGACACTTCCGTGCATTAAAAAAAAACAGAAAGCGAAGTTATCACAAATAGTTACCTAATACTTTTTATTTGACGTTAAGATATGGAACTACTTTCCATCCATCGTTACCAACTTACTGGGCGAATGCCACTCGCTTGCGCCCGTTAAAATATATGAATATAAGGCAGTGAATTTTTTCCAAGGTTCATTTCTAAAGTGCTCACTTTATCGTGAACAGCATTAAGGCTATATTACACGATACCAGATTCAGTAAAAGCTTGTACAAGATCCGCCATAGCGGCCGGTATACGGGCTAGTATGGCACCAGTCATGGCATTTCCTGACTAGTACGGCCAGATTTCGTACCAGGTTTGGTAATTGGACACGTCCTATTTTTCGTGGCAGATTCCATACCGGCTCTCGTACCTGACCAATCACATAGCAGTTTCAGCGCGTAGGGCGCTCCCCGTGGCTACTACTGGAAACAAGTTGAAGAAGAAACCAAAAGACTCCTCCATCTTAATTTTACATCCATGAGGTTGAAACTCTATTAGACAGATTAAAAATAATACGACGACGAATAATATTGGGTACAACTTTTAATTACTGTTCAAAACCGTTCTGAATACCTAAAAAATCACCTACTATATGAAAAAATTAATTCGAACTCTTTACGATATCTACCGTATATAAACTCAAAACTTAGCATGAGGACTAGTAGTATAGTGGTAATATAGCAGCGTCCGCTACTATCATGTAAATTTTGGACGAGAGTTCGAAACTCCGCCGAACCCAGATTTTTTTATCATTCAATTTTTCATGCTGATAATATCCCGGTACGAAAGAAAAGAACTTTATTTTAAGACCGGTCAGTAATGTCCGTCAAAATTAAAAATAACACACTCGTACTCTAGTGACTTTAATTAATTTCCTTGAAAATTATTTGATCTATACTAGAAAGCAATCAATTTATGTAAAAGGCGAACAGTAATGTAGCAATAATAAGATGTGCCAGCTAGTTTTTTTCATAGGCCTATGCAAGTTACTAACTGGTACTAGTTCTACGATTGAGATTCGTATTTACTACAAACCACACACTGCGCACCCATCGAGGGTGCCAAACGCTAGTATAGAGAAACTGCTGTCGTGTAATATGAATCTTCCATGGCGGCTGGTATACAGGCTAGTGCACCAGTCCTTGTACAAGAACCAAGTACGGCTGCAGGTATCGTGTAATATCGGCTTTTAGCTAGTCTGCGCGGGCGGGCATGCTGCTGGCTGGCAATAGCAGACGAAGCCTTACTCCCGCAACAGCGCAGCGTCGACGAGGGTTCGCTGAACCAGCGCAGACGAGGCGTGCAGTCCGCCGCGCATGCGCGTTGCGCAACAGGAAACAAACGTCGAACGAGGTCCGCGGAACGAACCTGCAGCTGACTGAGCCAGTCAGCCAGCCACAGTTGCTGCCAGCACAATACCGCGATTGCCACACCGTGCCGCCACGGCGCATGTCTCTCTCGTTAAGGCCGTTATAAATCGGCAGCCGAGTGAAAGGACGCGAGCTGACCTATTGTCTACGCGCGGTTTCTTCACACTTTTTCAATCCATCCTTTGAAAAATCACCCCATATATGACGTGTTCGGTTGTTTCGTAATGCCGGAATCGCATAGCCCCGACGCGCACGACACGACGGCCAGCAGCGAATGAATTACAATATAGATCGTCGTAAGCCCGGCCGATTTTGTCGTTCGACCAGCAATTTTCGATTAGAAATGAGTTCTATTCTTCGTCGTGTCGTGCGACACGACGCACAGAATGTACAACCTTGCGAAATTAATTTGTATTGTAAGATTTCCCTACAACGGTAAATACGCAGCTTAAAAGAAAAATTAATTGAAAATTAGTGCCTAACTCTTACAAAAATTAATTTTACCTTTGTATGCATTAGCGACACCAATTAGTACCATTATGCAGTGCAAATTTCCCTCTTGTTCACCGCCTTTGAGATAACGTCGCCTATCAGCACCTTGTAAATAGTTAGGTTAAATACCGAGAGCGTAGTACTCGCATTGAAATATGTCGTGGTTGCGTTTTCGGTCGTGTCGTGCTGTGTTGGTCGGGGCTATGTGATTCCGACATAAATGTGCCATTATAACAAGCGTTTTGTACACCTGTTAACATAAAAGCGTCTTATTTTTGCTTAAAATGAACTTTCACATCACATGTCTATTCTATTGTTTGATTCATGATCAATATCATCAGTGAGATAAACGGTGTGTTGGCAATGCTTAGTACGAAATAGACGTTACGTAAACTACTATTAAAGGCTGTTCACGATAAAGTGAGCACTTTTGAAATAAACCTCAGAAAGAGTCACTGCCCCTACCTGCGTATACTTCAAAAGGTGTTCCATATCTTAACCTCTAATAAAAAGTGTTAGGTAGCCATTTGTGATCATTTAAATTATTTATTTCGGTTTTTATTTTTAAATACACCAGATGTGTAAAAAATTGGCATATTTATAAAATGTTCACTTTTCTAATAATTTCATAGTTTCACTTGACCGACGCAGCATGAATAAAGTGATTAGGTCCATGGCAATATATATATATATATATATATATATATATATATATATATATATATATATATATATATAGAGTCATTATTTGCTGTTCTGTTTTTTGACTCTTATTACCTCTTAGAATTTTCCATTGCTGTATACATATATTTATTTCCTCGTCCATAGCTTGGGTGTCTTTTTTTAAACAATTTTTTCGTGCTCATTCCTGTTTTTTCCATTACAGACATCTGCATCGCAATGGTGAATGTCCAAAAATCTCCATCTTGTCATTCACCCCCATTGCACTATTCATTCAAAGATCAAATAAATCCATAGGTAATCACGTTAAGTCTGGGGCGGTCAAGCCACATTTTTCCAGTCTAGTGCTTTCGCGTGTTTATTTTTACATAGGAAAAGGAATTCGCGGTGTATAAATAAAACGTACACTAATATTTCGTGTTCCACCGCCACCCTCACAGACATAACGAACCAGATGCTTCAGGCAAGTTATATTACGTTCAACTCTCCGTCCCTCTTAAGAATTTACTAGCGTTGCACACGCATCTATCACGGTCTGCACAGGTTTTCAGGAATTTTCGTCATTGCTTATTAATTCCCAGCATCCAGCTTTATACGTGTACGATGTTATATACACCTGAAAACTAAACAGGAAAACGTGACCCACTAATGCCCGGTTGCACCGACATCTTCCCCGATCCGAGATCGAATGATCCTAGTTCCGAACCAGTATCCAGTTTGATCTTGGTTCCAATTTGAAAGCGTTACACCAATGAAATCTCATGATTCTGGATCTCCGATTTGTCGATCTTGGTTCCAAAGTGAGAGTTCGAGATTAAGTGTGAGACATATTTTGCTATTGGTTCATGGAAGTAGGCATATTTTTCACTATAGATAGAACTAGATGTGCGATGTTGTGTGTTTCAAGTGAATTAGTGTTGCAGGAATTTTACTGAATAATATTAAAGTGCGTATAATGATTTAATTTCCCAAGAAAACAATCGAACGTAGTTCTATCTGTTGGCGTATTTGCAAACTACATTTGTCGACGATGGCTTCTGACCTCGGGATCGAGATTTCGAACCGCCACTTTCAGTGGTTCTAAATGAACTTCATCTAGATCTCCAGTCCGGCTCTGAACTCGAATGGTACAACAGTGTTCTGTATCGATCTTAGATCCGATTCGGATCGAGTTTCGAACCACGATGGTGCATCTGGGCATAAAAGGTTCGAACCATGAACGTCGCGACCCGTTCGTCACAATATTGCTACGGAGTCTGTTCGAAGACAAGACTTTCATTTTACTTGACACAGCGTTCACTGGCCCTGAAGACCACGCACTGCCTTGACACTACCGAACCTAACAAGATGCCTCGTAACATCCAACACCCTCCACTAACGATGAAGAGATGAAAAACATGTTTGTAGTTTTCTAAAGTTCAGGCGCGTTTACAGAACAGTAACTCCCTTTGTTAAGAGACGCGACTTGCACGCAGATAGTATCTATCTCAGACAGATTGAACTATGCATATAGCGTCCAAGGCCGTGCTAAAATCGCCGGCGAGAGAGAGAGAGAGAATGGCGCACTGTTCGAAAATAAAAACCACAAAACACTACGGAAATACCACAGTGTGTGTGCGTGTGATGAAGGGGGGGGGGGGGGAGGGGTAGTCTGAGATTTTCTTAAAATGGCTTCCTATTTCGAAAGACTGTATTGCTACTGAGCTACTGAATCGACTTCTTAACAGCAGCATTTTTACACGCACGCATACACGCCTGCTGGAACGGAAAATGAGTCAGATTAGGAGGCGGATTATTTCTGAATGTTTTGTCCTATCCGCTTTTACATGATGTTACTCCATTGTACTCGATACAAAATTGGAGACCTCATTATAGGGTGTAATTTGCAGGTTGCACACACACACATGAATCAAACGTGACCGCAGATTCAACCTGTATAAGCACGCTATAGGGCAAGTGTATGGTATAAGCCAGTAAGTTATTTTCGTTGACACTTGCGAGTTTACAAACGTAATTGACGTCGCCCGAACTCAGCTGAGCTGTACGGAGTTTGCCGTAACACTATTGTCTATGTCGCTATCTTTTTACTTTTATCATATTGGGTGTATAAATGGAGAAAAAAAGTAGTGAAAGTGGTCAAATTCCGCATTTTTAAAGCTTGCCTATAAAATTCCTTTAAGCGGCAATAGGAAAGTACGATTATACGCAGGTGGTTTGATATGTGTACCTTCATTGCGTGCAATAAAACCCTACAGTTACAGATCCAGTTTACACAGTAAAGTGTTAGGACGGAAACACTGCACGTCTTGCGCGTAGGAGCGATGAGGCGCCAGGCGTGCGTGTTAGTGTCGACCGTATCGCTCCCTCGCTTCTTGACCTTGGACGCGCAACTACATAGTCCTACCACTTTGACATTTACAGACATTGCCAACAAGCTACGAGCGAGTAGCCTAAAGTACATCCCCCACTACAGGTTGGCGGCAACTGCGAAATTCAATAGGAAATCCCACGTTAAAATTAAGGCATTGAAGTGAAATTTTCTTAAAGATATAGTCTGGTCGCCAAACCATCAAATTACGCATGACCTGGAAATGTTGGGAGACAACGATTTTTTTTACTGATTCTGAATAAGTGTCCTCTTCTACACGATATTTAGAATAAAGTTTACTGAATTACAGTTTTAACTTTATTCATTATGTTAAAAATTACCACCCCCTCCACCACATTCGCCCGTTTAAACAAACGTTATTGAAACTTCAGTTAAATAACCAACATTTACCATCAAACTAAATTGGTGTTTTATAAATGGTTTTATCACAACGTGAGAAGCTTAATGTTACCATTTAACGATTTTTACAGTAAAATTTAAATGATAAAAATAAGTAGTGTGCCTTAAATAACCAATGTATACTTCGTTTGATTCCAGATTACGAAATAACGACTTTTAAGTTGTTTTTCGATTATTATTATATATATATGCGACGACTTTTAACTTTTTTTGCGATAATATATATATTATCGCAAAAAAAATTTAGGTCGTTATTGCACAATTTATTATTATCTTATTTATTAACTCATTCCTAGTATTCCAGTGATGATTTCAGAAATATTAAGTCTGTTTTAAGCATTAAATTCAGATAAAAATATTTAGCACTGTTCATTTGACGTGTTGCCGCGGGTGCTAAACAAGTGACTGCCGGCAACGTTCAAATTGACACGTACCAAATCACGAATTTACAAAATAACGAAATAAAATTCGCCTGATTTCGACAGAGCACAATGCAGTTCGCCGTAATGTGAGGCCGTGGAATCGACAATGTCAGACGACGATAATAGTGAGTGAGTGCACAGAGAAGGTAATTGTTTGTCGGCAGGTTGGTCACCTCTGGAGAGGTACAGACTGCAGTGCAGGGCGACAGGCGCGGGCCATGCACGACAAACAAAAGAAGTGTTAACGAGGCGCTGCGTCACTTCCGCCGACACGAGCTGTGTCCGCACTGCAAGTCTACTGCGCTGCTTGCAGTCGCCCTCCTCTCTGCCGACTATAGTCGTAGACTCGCCACTGCTTTTGTCTGTTGGACGACATACGACTGGACATAGGGGCGCAAAGGTGGTTCACGATAAAGTGAGCACTTTTGAAATCAACCTTAGAAAAAAATCACTGCCCCTGCCTGCAAATATTTTAACGGGCGCCCTGAGTGACATGCCCCCAGTAAAGTTGGTAACGATGGAGGGAAAAGTAGTTTCACACATTAACGTAAAAATGAAGTCGGGTAACCATTTTTGATAACTTGAATTATTTCTCTTGCTTTCTGTATTTTTTAATGCATGGAAGTGTAGAAATGAGCAGATTTGTACAATATTTACTTGTATAATAATTTCACAGTTTCACTTGACCGACGCATGAATAAAGTGATGAGGCTCATGGCGATGTTAATTTTGCACAAGGCGGAAGAATACACAACGTGTATACGAGCAGATCTTAAGCAGGGCTTTCAAAAGTGTTCATTTTACCGTGAACAGCATATAGCCACGAGCACGTATGTATAGTATTTTAACAAAATTTAATTCCCAACAAATGGCTTAGCAGTTGACACGCCCCTTAATATTACGGTGTAGCACGGGATGAAATGTAGTTCGAATGTAATGCATCTGCTTGTTATTATCTACACCGACAATCAGAGGATGCAGTCTGGAAGTAGAAACGACAAGGACTTCCCCTCCAGGCTGGCAACATTTGAAGGCCAGTTCCTCCCGACCTCACGCCGGTATGTTTAGACGCATTTCTGCTGCGCTTCGTGGATTTCGTGCGGAAAAGACAGACATAACCACAGTAGCCATCATGAATCACACATCCATTAATTGGATTCCTTATGGGAAACCTCAAGCATACCACCAGATCATTGAAGACAGTAAAGGAGGATTCTAATTTGCATTATTAAAGATATATGAAACGTTAAAATACGTTTTTATTTGTTACAATAATTTATATCCTGATTCTAATAATGCTGTTAAGAATGACGCTGGATTAAACCAGAAATGTTTTTTTTTTGTTCAAAAACATGGTTTTAATGATATGAGTCAGATTGGTGCGCGTGCCTCTGTGTCACTGAAGAGTGGCTTCGAAGCTGCACCTACAAGCAATAAGTACTCCATGTGGCGTTCCAAGCCATAGTGTGACGTAGAGAGTCCGCCCAGTCAAAGAAAAAAAATTGAGTTTGTCTGCGTTGGGGACACGGCCGTTTGTTTTGCGTGAATACGTCTACGTTGACGCGCTCGGACGCATTGATGTTTTTGCTACGTTCTCGGCACCGCTTCACTCGATCATATGGGGTTTTATGGGTATCACTGGATTTCTTTTTAGATGCTCTTTCCAACCGTATACGATTTCTGTATTTCGACGGGAGCTGTGGACTGAAACACAAACGAGCGTCGTAGCTTCTCCTAGTCAAAAGTTATACTACGCGGAAGTTATCAGATGCGACGAAACGAGCTCAAAATCCCCCTCCCCCCCCCCCCCCCACTCCCAAATATTCGACGGCCCGCCCGGCGCGAGGAATGCTTCGCAGTCCTCACTCAACGTAACACATTGTTTGATCCTTTGTCAACCGAGTGGTGCGATTGAATTTTGAATCTAGACGATAGATTAGGAGCTGCAATGCTAAACTGTATCCCCCGATTTTGTTATCGGATTTTCTGGATTGCCTTCCACTATGGTCGCAAATTTAAAAACGTATTCACGTCAAAATACAAAGTAGTAGACATGCTGGTATTTTAACCACCTGTTCAAAGATGCAAAAATATAAAACCGAAGCTCTTACACAGGTAATTGACGACTACAGGAAGAAAGTTCAATGAGAAACCTCCCATCCTTCTCTTGACTGCGGTTGTCCAAATGCTGACAAACGTGTCACAGCATGGCCGACATTGTACCGCTGGCGAGGTACTTCCCACTCTTGCACGTGTTTCACTACTAATTTCACTTTCCACCTCATCCATCACAAACACTAATGTCTTCATTGACGCTCTTCATTTCCCTAGCTCTACTTTCATTATACTATCTTCCTGTCTAGTATTGTGTTAACTCAATTTTACTGTCCTCTATTTAACTGGCATCTCACTATTATATGGTGTTCACGGTTAAATGAGCACTTTTGAAAGCGCTGCTAAAGATCTACTTGAATGCACGTTGTGTATTCTTCCGCCTTACGTAAAATTAACATTGACATCGGCCTCCTAACTTTACTCATGCTTCAGTCAAGTAAAACTTGAACTATTAGGAATGTAAATATTTTAGAAATTTACCCATTTAAACACTTCAATGCATCTAAACAAATACAAAGCGAAAGTAATAATTTAAGTTATCACAAATAGTTACCTAATACTGTTTATACGACGTTAAGGCATGGAACTACTTACAATCCATCGTTACCAACATCACTGGGTATACGTCACACACTGCGCCTATTAAAATATATGCATTCAGGAGCAGTGACATATTTCTAAGATTCATTTCTAAAGTGCTCACTTTAAAGTGAACAGCCTTTATCAGCTATTCACGGTAAAGTGTGCACTTCTTGAAGCCCTCTCATTTGGAATAATGGCCAATAAATATATTTTACTGTAGCCTTAGACGTTATATTTCAAGTCAGGTGAAATATACACACTGTGTATTAATTACATTGTAATATTTATTTTAAAACTCAGTGGAAGGATAAGAAGAATAGCTCATAGAAAAAAAGGCCTCAAAACTGCTCACTTAACCGTGAACAGCCGATATAAATATTTCCCACAGTGCATATTCTATTTTCCCCATCAGTTATATAATGTCACAACTCAGTTTCTTACAAACATTTTCATTTATCCTAGTTTTTCGTCTAGATATTCCTTACTATGTTATTGATTTGTCTCGCCAAGATTATTTGTTTTACCATTTGGCCCTTCAGTGATCGCATGTAGTTCTTCCATTTCGCTCACGCTCTATTTACTACCCTCAGGAAGTATTACGTACATTAAACATTGTGGTCTTACTTACAAATCTCTAGTTAATAAACAATTACACAAACTGAAAATCAAATTTGTGCCTTACAGTAATTCTGAACACTAATAATACGCTCTGCATTTAACCAGGTTTGCAATCCCTTTCTTATTCATTAGGTACACGAAACTATCCAATATAGTTTGATTTATTAAAATCACTTAAAACTCCAATCAGCATCAAAAAAAAAAACGTTTAATTGCAGTAACAGTAAGTCCTCCCAGAGGCATTTTGGATCATTCTTATCGAGATGCTTGTAGTTTAAAAACGAATTTGAAGCACAGTTGGAAAAAGACACTTCACTTTAAACCATTAAGTTGTAGAAGCCTCTACATTATACGCAAGAAACTGTAGAGACAATAACATACGTGCGAAACTCGCATTCTGTAAGATATATCCGATAATTTTAGGTTAGGATACATATTTTTTTGATTACAGTTACGTTACAGCAAAATGAACAGGATTGGTTCACACGACAAGCATGGTTAATATAAGAGGGTGTACAGTAACACGAGGCTTGTCCAAGAGCCCGAGTTGGTGCGAAAGGTTGATGACGTCTGCCTTACCGTAGTCGCCCTGCAAGGTGCAGAGCTGTATCTCTGGCTGCTGGGAGTAAAAGTCTTGGTGGTACCACTCATATTGAGAGCAATACATGTCATTATGGGATTCCGGCGACTGGCCCGCCACCATAGCCGCCAGCATGGGCTTGCACACGCAACACTACACCGGCACACTCAACTATGCGTCTTCATAGCACCCCAGGACACACTCCACCATGCGCCGACCTGCAACACGAGAAACTACTGTCAACATCACAACTGCGACTGCCTGCCTGCCATGTTGAGGAAATTCCTTCTCAGTGCATTCACTTTCAAGACAGTCGTTTCAAACAAAATGTATTTTTTAGGAGTGAGTGAGTGAAGAGATTTAAGCGACTCTTAAACGAGGTCTCGAGAGCCGATGAGGGTGATTGAAGTGAATATGGAGCAGCGCCGGAATGAATAGGCGGGGGAAGCGGGATATCCCCGAGGCAAACCGACCAACGGCATCGTCCGGCACGATTCCCACTTGCGAAAATCCGGTGATCCGGCCGGGGATTGAACCCGGTTCGGCATGGTGGGAGGCGAGCGTGCTAACCGCTCAGCCACCGCGGCCCCAATTTTTCCTTTTAGGAGAAGTTCCCTACAGAGGAGATGTTTCCATTACATGTATATATAGCCTGTTTGCAAGGAATGTTTAAAATTTATGTTTTACAAAAAAGTGAATACGCCTACTACTTTATTTATATTGAAAATATACGCTCGTAGGGATCTTCTCCTAAAAAAAATTCGCCAAGAATACATTTTGTTTGAAATGTGTATCTTTAAAATTAACGCACTGGTGTGAAATTTTTTTAACATAGGGTTTCCCATTTAAATTTCGCGGCTGCAGGCAGAACCCTTACTGCAGCTACAAGATTGCTACATTAGCTACAAGATTGCGTGCAGCCGCAGAATTTAAATGAGAAATCAACGATGAAAGAAATCCTTCTCACTGCAACAATTTTAAAGGTAACTATTTCAAACAAAAAGTATTCTACGTGACATTTCTTAAGGAATGTTGCTGTGTTAAATATCTTGCCGATTGTTTTGTTTCAATATATTTTTCTCTAAATTTTAATATTGAAATTTAGATATAACAAAAAAATAAAGATGCATAAATAATTTCTTACAAAAATAATTTTATATTGCAATTTTTCTCTGAGAAGGTCGCGTCGGAATGTATTTGTTTGAAATAGTCATCATTAAAATCAACGCAATGAAAAGGAATTTCGTTTAACATTGGTTCCCCAATTAAAGTTTGCAGGTGCAAGCTTCGTAGCACTGCGGCCTGGCCGTCAAGGGGTAAGTGTCCTTGCCATCTCGGATTTAAGTATTTCCCTTAATAACTTAATTTTCGGGGTCGATATTTAAAAACGAAGCTAGTCGGGGGAATAAGGAGCATCTTAATAGTCACTTCGAAATATTACATTTTTCTTACATGAATAGTTTCACGTCTGTAACCATAATCAGATATTAGCCAACTATTTAGTAATGTCAATCCTGCATGGGAAAATACAAGTATAATAGAAACCGTAAAAATTTTTTAAAAATTCGTCAAGTAGTCATCTGTGTCAAGTCTAGTTTTGATATTTTTTTATGTCTGATTTTTCTTACAAATAATCGTAGTGAAAATGACCAGAGATGGAAAGGAAACTTCCCCCTTAACATAACATTCACATCATCAGCACCAGACACACGCTGTGGGTTGGAAAACAATAGGAAAGGAGTGTTAGCAGTACGTAGAGGAACCAGTGCCGACGTCAGGTTCATTTCCAATCAACCACCGAGTGCTTGAACCATTAGCTCCTATTCGAAGTCGAGAAGTGTTACCGTAACATTCACATCAGCACCAGACACACGCTGTGGGTTGGAAAACAATAGGAAAGGAGCGTTAGCAGTACGTAGAGGAACCAGTGCCGACGTCAGGTTCATTTCCAATCAACCACCGAGTGCTTGAACCATTAGCTCCTATTCGAAGTCGAGAAGTGTTACCATAACATTCACATCAACAGCACTAGACACACGCTGTGGGTTGGAAAACAATAGGAAAGGAGTGTTAGCAGTACGTAGAGGAACCAGTGCCGACGTCAGGTTCATTTCCAATCAACCACCGAGTGCTTGAACCATTAGCTCCTATTCGAAGTCGAGAAGTGTTACCATAACATTCACATCAACAGCACTAGACACACGCTGTGGGTTGGAAAACAATAGGAAAGGAGTGTTAGCAGTACGTAGAGGAACCAGTGCCGACGTCAGGTTCATTTCCAATCAACCACCGAGTGCTTGAACCATTAGCTACTATTCGAAGTCGAGAAGTGTTACCGTAACATTACGTTGTGCCTAAAGGGGTTGGTCCTGCCCGACATACTTATTTGATTTTCTTCAAGATTTTAGATTCCAAGACATAAAAATGTGAAAATGAGACTACACTGCATTATTTATTTTACCCTGCAGTAGAGATATCTGAAGTGAAATATTGCGTATTTATGCCATATTTTACACGATATAAAAACTTTTTCCTTGCATTGGCTGGCACACTGGTTAGGTGTTCACAGTTCAAGTTACGTCTCACCGGTAATTTCTTTTGTAGTTTCACATACACTACCTGGGGCATATTTTGAAAAAGTAGTAACTGGAAAAAGACCAAGAGGAAGACCACGAGATAGTTGGACGAAGCAAGTACATAAAGATCTGGCCAGTCGCAGTGCACAGTGGGAGAAGATACTGGTAGACGAGCGATGGCAAGACAGAACATTATGGAAAGGACTTGTTGATTACCACATCCGGTCCGCTGGAGTGGAGAATCTATGATGAGTTTAAAAAAAAATGTATGGGAACTAGTACCAAAAAAAAAAAAAATTCTAGGTAACAGTACAAAAATATCTGTGTACACTTTGCAAGAATTGCTTGAAAAGTGTACAGGATAAATTCAGTATTTGTATAAGAAAATACTGTAACCTACCGGCGGATATTCTGTACATTTACAACAATGCGTGTAGTAATTCTCTAATTGTTTTCCTGCAAATCACACGCTTCTATTTGAACTTTTACTTCCAGGATATTCCTCCGCCTCATTTAAACAAGGCATAACTAAGTCTAGAAAATTACCTCAAAGGGCAATGCACCGCATTCGGGCGCAATCAATTTCATAACACATATTTTGCATGAGAACTATCCCCTACTAGGCAATACTGACACACTTATTTTTTCCTTGTTTTAATTCATATAAACTATTAATTGCATTTTAAAATGTGTAAATAAAATATAAGTAAAAGTTATATTCAACCAAAAATAAGATACACGTTTGCTAACCGAAGTAGGTACAACGAACGCTTGCTACACGTGAAATACTGAAGAAACAATCAAATGCATCGTACAGTGAAGGGGCAGAGGTGATGTAGTGTTCGGACTACTAGCATCTCACCTAGGCGAATCGGGTTCAATTCCCGGTGGGGTTACTCTCAGAGTTTCACACGTGGGAATCGTGCCGGACGATACGATGGTCAGCAGGTTTTCTCGGGGATCTTGCATTTCCCCTCGCCCATGCATTACTGTGCTGCTCCATACTCACCTCGTTTCAACCTCATCGGCTCTCAAGACCTCGATGTTAAGACCCGCCCAACCCCCCCCCCCCTTTCCACCGTCATGCATGGGGTGGTTTTTTTTTAAGGTTTGAGACTGAGAAATTGTGAAGATGCCGTGAACAGACTATAGCGAGCAAGCAGCATATTCGAGCAGTAATGGCGGCGGCACGGCATTGCGATAGTGGAGGAGGAGGACGCTTGCCAGGGACGCGGACCCGCCTGGTGTGTCACCCTTGGCATACGGCCATCATTCGCCGAGCTGCAGTCACTGCCTGCACACACCCGCCGTTCCTCATCACTCGCTGGGGCTAGGCCAACGAGCATGTAAGTGCCACATACGTCACTCAAGGCAAAGCAGTGGAACGCTTTTTTTTTGCCCAGTTCAAATGTGCCAATGTCAAAACAAAAAGCAATTGTGTTCACGTGAACAGTTTTTGTTACATTTCAATCGTCTAATTCCACCCATTTTAATAAAAATGTGTTCAATATTCACATTAAAAATATGTAAAATTACATCCACAAATAAACGGCCACTGCGAGCTGTCAAGCGACGGTACACAACGCCAAAACGTTGCTAAAACACTTAACTAGCTCACATCATTGACAACACGGCCATACGACATGACGCTCACATCACCACCAACATCGTAAAGAGAAATGTGAATTTATATAAATCATTGTACTTCACTCTCCACAATTGAATCTAAATAGCCATATTTTTATTTTTAATTGCGATGAAAAATATTCATAAAACGATAAGCAGTTTATTTACATTATATCAATAAATTCAAATAATTTTCCGCATATATATTGCCGATATTGCACTGGGAAATTAAACAAAATCGAATCGAAAATAAATCAAGCGTACTGTTTACTTCTATGCAGTGTCTAGGGGTTGGCTAGGCCGAACACCTCAGCGCGGGGAGGTACACGCCACTCTCTTATATTTCATTTGAAGTCGAGGGCTTTGGAGGGGTTAACCCCTTCCTACTTCCTTCATCAAACGGCCACTGGCCCATTAAATGGTACGTGTGAATGAGTTGGCAAGCAGCTCACAGCCGTTTAACCAAGCCATCACACATTTCATCCTCGTTTATAACCGCTAATTTTCTGCCCCGACACGCGCCACTGCACCACAAACTTAGGAGCTCGCGACTGAACGCAGTAGTCGCCTTCAGTGTCGCATGTTTTGCGCTGCCAGACCGAGGCGAGGGTCTAGTGGGAGACACGGCGAGCTAAGGCAGATTCCCACCCGCCATCTTGGATTTACGGAATTTTTGCCATACTCTGTAAATGCAGTTTTGTATCGTGTTTTTTTTTTTGGGGGGGGGGGGACGACAGAGCACAGGGCATTACCTTAGGTCAGTATTTTTTAATAAGTGTTATCGTTACCTTTGTAAAAGTTCGCAAGAGAGAATCTCGCGTTTCGCTTGGACAAATGCAAGCTAAAGGTGAATAAATGTACCGAAGCTGTGGCAGTTCGATCAAGCTTGGGAAGTTGTTATTTACGATATGTTGTGCGGGAAAATGCAATACACCCTCTGAAATAGAAGCTTTGGCGAAAAAATCGACAAATCCAAGATGACGGGTAGGACTCCGCTATAACAGGGCAGCTCTTTACGACACGCGTATTTTCTCTTACTTTGCAAATTTCCTTTTTTCCACCGACGGTATTATCTGCTGTGTGTTGCTCTTATGACTGGAAACGGGTAGTCTCGTGTGTGCGTATGTGTATCCTGACTAGATTGCCGAGCAGTATCTCTGTGATCGCGCTCGAACCACGGTGGTGTACTGAACAAACCACTCGCCTGCCACGAAGGCGAATTGGCTTCGATTCCCGACGGGGTCCCCCTCGGATTCTCGAACGTGGGAAACGTGGCACGTGCGTTTTATCGGGGCTCTCCCGCTTTTCCCTTAACATCGCATTCCACCGCCACTCTTCGCGGACTACGAATACCTACCCCGAGAACTCTTTACTCGGTAGATGTTAACACTGCGCTAAACGTGCATCACTTTCAACACGCACCATCGCTAAACTATGGCTACTGGCACCAACAGCCAATATTATTACACAGCTGGAGCAAAATAAAAATGTGACACACTTTCGAAATGAAACTTTGAAAAGCAAGGGTACACTAACCTGCAAGTATTTCAGTAATTACCACTGTTTGGAAAGCTCATAGTAAAGTTGGCGACGAATTTGGAAAAACACATTTGTTTCAAAGTTTCATTAAAAGCATACCGCCTAAATTACAAATTACGAGAGCACTTCTTTTTTACTACTAACGTCACGGCGCAGGAAGAATGTGATTTGCATTTTCTACCACCCCATGACGCCTGCCTCTAAAGTTTCCCGGGATCGCCATGTGGATTACTTGCGAGCTATGTTAGCGAACGTGCACACAGCACTTGTTTACAACAGCATTCTAACTGTTATGGTTCGGGGCAAACCATGCCCATAACACGGGCTAGGGCGGATACCCTACGCACGAGAACACGACAAGCCTCTGCAATCAGAGCGAGGCCACAAGCTGAGTGACGTTAGGAAAACAGCATCCTAGTTTACAAACGATGCCGACCAATAAATACCGGAGGAGACATGAAACGGGGCCTGACGTCAGCCAGCGGCCGCTAGGGTCAAGAGGACAGTAGGGTAGGGAGTGGCGAGGACCGCAGCAACCTAGACGTGATAGCAAGCAGCCTTCGGCCATCTAGACTAAGGACAATAGCTTCAGACACTTTAGCTACTTATTAATAACGTGGCTTCTGCTTAATTGGTTAACAGTATCATAAGTGGCTCCCCGCTTTAAAACGTACTATTGTAGAGTGTTTTAATAACTGTTATGGCTTTGGATTTTATATAAAGACATTAGAGCTAACCCAGTCTTTAATTTAGGCTACGCCTTCCCAATCCAGTTAGTCATTAACGTTTGGTTTGCGACAAAGGTCGAAGCCCCAACATAACGTCAAGTGCTATCAGCGCTTTTATCGATATTGCTATTGGCAGAAAATCAGGCCCAAGTTTGTACACGCAGAATGGTTGCCGGCAGCTCGCATGCGCTTGGGGCGCAACTCGCATGCGCTTAGGGCGCAACTCGTACCACTGGAGATATAACACGTGGCTCTCGTCACCCATTGTCCTGCCCCAGCCACTGTTAACAAGTAATATAAATACAGCTAAGGGCACATGTGTTTTCTCAAAAGTTGATTAAAAAAATTAGTACTCAATCAACGGTAAACTATATATAGTAGCAACCAAGGTTGCTCGTTTGGGCTATTAAGGCTAAATTCTACGCAGCTGAGCTTCACAGAACGTGGAGACCACACTAATAAAGTGGAACGTGGTTTAAGTGATGCTCGCCATTTTGCGCGTACAAATTTGCTTTCTGATAACGCTTTCTATTTAAAAGCGAAGAGTGAGTGGAGATAATTGGGCGGCTCTTAACAGCGAGGTCTTGAGTGTGCCGACGAGGATGAAGCGAGGCGAATATGGAGCAGCGCCGGAATGTAGGAGCGGGGAGAAACGCGAGAACACCGAGAAAACCAGCCGATCAAAGGCACCGTCCGGCACGATTCTTGCCAAAATCTGGGAGCGACCCCGCCTGGAATCCAACCCAGTTCGCCGTGGTGGGAGGCGAGTAGTTTAACCACTACACCACCGCGGCCCTTACAAGCGACGAGTCCCACACTCGCCGACGTCCAAGAAAATTATCACGCGTCACTCATCATCGGTTGAAGGTTCCACGTGTCTGGAGCTATTCCGCTGTATATGCCACCACTCTCGGAAGTTTACGTCTGAAGCTGTTTTCACAATAGAGCGTCGCGATGCGGCGCGTCGCGTCCGACGCTTGCCGACAGCGACGAGTGTTATTTGCGTCTTCACAATAGAGCGATGTTCTGACGTCGGTCGCCGGCGACACACAACGTGCTGCCATCTGTTATCCTGCAAGGAAGTCTGCAATGAGATGCTAAAAAACGAACTAAATGCGGCGAGTTTCTTGCCATTTAGTTAGTAAAATTGTAATTTTTTTTTTTTATGTGGCGTGCACTTTTCTTTTGTAAAAGTACTAAATTAATATTCAAAATAACGATGTAGAACATGAACGACTCTTCAGGCATCGGAAAACATACTTTTGTTTTCCTAAAGGTAGGTAAAATTGATATAAATTTGGACTCAAATTAGTATATCTGCAAACCGTTTATGTATGTTTTCAGTTCTTTATCTCAGCTCCTCGCCAGTTTATTTATTATGAAGTACAGAAATATTATTATTCTTATTCCCCGACGCTGGCGACGAGCGTCAAAACCAATGCTCGTCGCTCGTACAACGTTCTCGACGCTCGACTCTCGAATCAAGGCTCTAATTGGCTGACGCAACGTTCTATTGTGAAACCAGCTTAAGGCTAAATTAAATATATTTCTTGATTATTCAGGGTCATCACATTAATTCAATTGGAAAATTCCCTGGCATTTCCTTGATTTCCAGACAAAAATAATTTTTTTCCTCGGAACTTTTTCTAACGGGTTTTTTTTTCTCGCATTTCCACTATAACACACTTTTACACCAAAATACTTCTCTGATCTTACAAAATTGCTCACCGCATAGATTGCAAAGAAAAGTGCCTAAGCATTTGGTCCAAAGTCTTTGAAACAATCTTACACGATTCTGGCAGCGGTGCATGATTAACAGAGAACTGAAAAATTCGCGAGTTCCATTACCTAAAGGCTAGACTCTACAGTCTCGTACAAATATGCCGGCATCTACTGCACATTGGTTGTCTGCTGTCACAGTGGAAGGCGACAATTGGACACCATTCTCCTGAAGGTGTCAAATACCGCGTGAACCAATGGCTAAATTTATATAATCGCAAGTGTTTTCAATTATAGCTTGCCCCAAAATTAATTTGCGAATTCTTCAGATCTGTAATGACAGAACTGCCAAATGTAACATCCTATCACAGAATTCCCTGACATTTAGCTTGAAATTCCCTGACATTTCCCTGTTTACCAGACCTGTGGCAACCCTGTTATTCTTTCAAATGAGAGGACTTTCAAAGGTGCTCACTTTACCGTGAGCAGCCTATAGCTACATACGCGAAGGTGCCTGGCGCTCTCGAGGCAGCGAGAGGAGTCTGGCGCTGGCGCCTAGCTGCGTGTAGTGTACTGTAAATGCTATTCACGATGAAGTGAGCACTTTTGAAATGATGAACCTTAGAAAAAAGTCACTGCCCCTGCAAGCATATATTTTAATGGGCGCTCTGAGTAATATGCGGCCAGTAAGGTTGGTAATGATAGATGGAAAGCAGTTCCATATCATAACGTCGAATAAAAAGTGTTACGTAACCATTTGGGACAACTTGAAATTATTTTTTTCAGTTTGTTTTTGAATGCATCGAAGTGTAAAAATAAGCAGATTTGTAAAGTATTTATTTTATTAATAATTTCACAGTTTTATTTTATCGACGCATGAATAAAGTGATGAGGTGAGTAGATCTTATGCAGGACTTTCAAGGGTGCTCTTTTGACCGTGAACGTAGTGTAGTGTAGTGGCGGACTGGAGACGGCACGAGGCGACGGGAGTCAACGGCCGCCACTCTCGGGCTTGACCCTTCCCGCCGGACAATCTAAGGCGGCACACGGGCGGGGGTCAAAGGTCGCGGCGCCCACGTGTCTCTCTCGGCCAGCGCACACTCACTCACGTCGCCACATGGACCCACATTCAGCTTCTGCGCATCCCCGTAACATGGACTTTTCCATTGCGAGAGCAACTGTCGTGGATAACCAGAGACTAAAGATGAGCTAGACCGATCACGCTGGCTGCGCACGAACAATCTCCGTGTCCCAACATTGGACGGCTTTTATGTCAATACGTCTAGCAAACAAGGCGTTGACTGGATTTAAGGCTAGAACATTGTTTAGCTTGTTTCCGAGTTCTCAAGAAATGCATACTTTTGTGTACTTTTCCCCAGAAACGACATCGCCATGTATATAAAGGCTGTTCACGATAAAGTGAGCACACTTGATATCAACCATAGAAAAAAGTCACTTCCCGGCCTGCATGTATTTCAACGAGCGCCCTGAGTAAAGCCTGTGGCACAATTGGTGTTGGTGGTTGGTGTTGGTGTGCGACGTATCCCAAGGCACAATAGACGGTTGACAAGTTGGTGTCAATCGTTTCGCGAACGAGCCACCAGGTGGCAGTAAATCTGTAAAATGGCGTTTTGTTTACATTTGGTGAGATTGTGATTGTCTGAAATCAACAGCAGGCCTACTGAGGTACGCTATAATTGAAAGATACTGCACTGTACCTAACCAAAACATACATTTGAAAGGTCGTTGTGTAAAATTCATGTGGCTCGAGCTTATGAGTGACACCAACACAGTGTAATATCAATACATTTACCCATTTTTCCTTCCTCCATTTCTAATTTTTTTTCCCCATCACATGTGTTGTTGTTTGGCCATGTGGCGGTTTCTACAACACACTTTCTGATTGGTCGGTTGGTGGTAAACAGACACACACACACACACACTGATTCGCCGGTTGGTGGTAAAATGTTCAATATTTTGAACTACCTCCAACACCAACAGCGAGTTGAAATGACGTTAGGACCAACCCCCAACACCAATCACCAACTGAGAGTTGAAATGATGTTATAGGACCAACCGCCATCACCGAAACCAACACCAACTGCGAGTTGAAATTATGTTAGAACCAACCCCCAACACCAACCACCAACTAAGAGTTGAAATGATGTTAGGACTAACCACCAACACCAACTGCGAGTTGAAATGATGTTAGGACCAACCACCAACACCAACTGCGAGTTGAAATGATGTTAGGACCAACCACCAACACCAACTGTAAGTTGAAATGTTAGGACCAACCGCTAACGCCAACACCAACTGCGAGTTGAAATGATGTTAGGACCAACCGCCAACACCAATTGTACCAGGGGCTTAACACGCGCCCAGTAAAATTGGTAAGGATGGATACGAAGTAGTTCCGTATCTTAATGTCGAATAAAAAGTGTTACGTAACCATTTCTGATAACTTAAATTATTCCTTTCCTTTCTGTTTCTTTTTTAATGCATCGAAGTGTAAAAATGAGCACATTATTGTAAGATATTTACTTTTCTAATGATTTCACAGTTTCACTCGACTGACGTATGATGAAAGTGACGAGGCCCACAACAATGTTAATTTTACATAAGGCGGAATAATATACAACGTGCATACAGGTAGATTTTAAGCAGAGCTTTCAAAAGTGCTAATTTGACCGCAAATAGCTTATACTAGCAGTGTCCGAATTCCCAGTATAGTACACACAGGCTCTATACTTGGCAAATATTCGAAATGGCATACTTGCGTACTTACGGCAGTCGCCATATTTATTTCAGTTGTGTAAATTAACGTGTACGTTTTGTGGTTATAACGCTTTAAAAATTAATACATACTTATAAAATGACGTTCTATTCTATCTCTAAATAATTGTAAGTTTAAATGTGCTTCCAATTACGAATAAAATGCTGAGCGTTTTATAGACGTCTACAAAATATTCCCCAGGTGCATGTTTAAAAATAATATTACAATTGAAATCCGCATTTCCAAGTATTTACAAACACCATTGAATTGTATTTTTCTTATATTTCAAACACATCGTATCTAGGGACGAGGAAAGAATGCTAGTTTCTGTGTAATGCTCCTTTACATACGATAAATAAATGCAACGAATCCCATAACTGCCATAATTTGTTTACGATCTTCCAATAACGTGATAAAGCAATATCACAAGGCTATTGGTGTGGTATGAATGCTTGTGAAATAGAAAGAAGCTGAACAAATAATCATAACCTCAGGATATCGAGGTACAAGATTTTCTATATTCCTGCAGTTCTTTTCTGCCGTACAATGTGTACTCAAAGTGTACAACCAGAAACAAATTGTATTGGCATCTTTTTGTGTATTAGTTTTCGTTCAAAAACAACACACACTTGTATTGATGCTCTGCCAACCAACAAGCGTAAGACAATATTTCTGCGCCGCCATTCTATTCCCTCCTTTAAATAATACGCGCCCACTAATGCTCCTAATAATAACCCATTCCCGGCTAAAGCCATGTTTCAGCGCTCAAATTCTTAAAATGTAAAGGTACAAAACCATGACACAAGAATAAATAATAAGTGTAATAATGATGATTATGTGTTTTCTTTGTGCATAACCATAGAAGTTGTTGAAACGTATATATAACACCATGCACTGCATTTTTCTGTTGCCACATAGTTTCTGATATTTCCACCAGAATGTGCGACCAGTATAACATGAAGAGGCGATGACCTGTCCGAATAGTTTCAACAAGTACACGACACGTACACATCACTGCTAGTACGCAAACGTACGTACTTACACGTATATACGGACAATTTGGAAACAGCCTTAGTAGAAGACCTTCGAGATTTATGCATACTTCCAATAAGCAATTTGTAGGGCCATCTGTATTTCGCGAAAATATTTACCCGGGGACTAGACTTCAATACCTTATGTGCGCACTTGCAGTCTTCGTTTAGCTATTGTCCGCTTGTCTTTGTGTGAAGACAATATTTTACGTTAGTGAATCAATCAAAATTACGTTTCAACGATACAGACCGTCTCCGTGATTCGCGGGCGGAGAGATAAGACGCGTTACAATTCTAATTATCGAATCACGAAAGTGGTTCTGAACTTAAAGTGCGTCAGAACACAACTTGTCCTGAAATCTTTTCATGAAAAACAGGTTGCCCTACCAATTTGCAATGCAAATTGATTAATTATAAATTTGCAAATGTATTATATTCATAAAAGTGCTTGTCTTTGAAATAGTATAAACAAATTTGTTCATCACTGTTGACCATGTGATTGACAACTGCGTTGCTTTGAAATAGGTTAATGTTGGGTACATGTGCAGAAGACCAATAATCGGTCCCCCCCATCTTTCGTCTAATGCCCGATTGCACAGTTAACAGCCCTGCACCAAGATCATAAGATTTTGGTTCAAAGATAATATTCAGTTTGATCCTAGTTCAACGTACGAGTGTTGCACCAACGCTAACGGCCTAGTTCTAATCGTAGATCATCTGATCTCGGTTCAAAACTAGGATTGGGATGAAACACTGTTTGTGATTGGCTCTTATTCGGTGACGTCATGATGCAACTGTTTATTTTGAGGTTCAGAGACAATTAATACGTTTTATGGACATTATCTCTTAAGGCTAGAATGTTTTACTATATAAGTAATTTGAATGCACAGAAAAAACTGCGTTTGGTTTTGTCCGATTGGAAACACTTTGCACACATTATATCGTTATTTTTAATACCAGTATTATTGAAGAAGGTAGTGTGCATAGAACTAGATGGTACGATGTTTCATTCGTTTTAAGTAAAATAATTGTTGGACAAACTTTACTGAATAATATTCAAGTGTGTATAATGTTGTTGTGAATTCTCAAAAATAAATTTGTACTTAGCGCTATCTGTTGGCGTATTTTCAAACTACATCTGTCGGCTACACTAGCTCTTTCGTGAGCAATAAATTCGACGTATTTACTTGATCCGAGATCATTCCCCTGAACCGCCAACGGGCACAGTTCAAGGCGAGGTTCAAATTGATCATAGTTCGGAGCGCAGATCGCAATGGCGCAACAGCCAAGTGCGCTGAACCAGGATCAAAGCGGTATTTGAACCGAGGTCATTTCTGAACCTCAATAGCGCAACCGGGCATAAGTGGTTAACAGTAATCGTGTTTATTTACTTCTGGTTTTTCAATAAACCAGCGCTTTAAAGCACCGACTTGCACAAACAAAAACTGTTTTACACCCGTTTGCTTCCACAGCGCTACTGGCACAAAAGTCCAATGTTGGGACACAGCGTTGTTGGCCTACTGCGCAGCGCAGCTGGCGTGTGCACTCTACCTCACCTCACGCAACTTGTGTGGCATGGCCTCTTGAGCCAACAGTAAACGTTCTACGGTATAACAGCAACATCTCCAACGCGGTCACGCGCGAGAATTACTCGGCATAGAGCGAAAGAGAGGCATTCTGGCATCGCTGACAGGCGGGGTAGGACTTCGGCGCCGATAAGAATGAACTGCGGTACGGACATAGCCAACGACGGAATGGAAAAGAGGGCTTAAACGACATCACCATGGCAACGCCCGCCACGTTTCCCACATGCGAAAACCTGATAGAGAGGAACGTAGTTCCACATATTAACGTCGAATAAAAAGTGTTAGGTAACCATTCGTAATAACTTTATTTCTTTCGCTTTCTTGTTTTCTTTATGCACCGAAGTGTAAAAATGGGCAAATTTTCAGAATATTTACTTTTGTAATAATTTCACAGTTTCACTTGACCGACGCATGAATAAAGCGATGCCCATGGCAATGTTAATTTTACATAAGGTGGAAGACTACACAAAGTGCATACAAGTGGATCTTAAGCAGCGCTTTCAAAAGTGCTCAATTTACCGTGAATAGCCTATAGGAGGCGACAAGTCCTACCTCTATACCAGCAGACCCTAGATTATAAATTTCCTAGGTTCCTACGTGACCGACCATCCGCCAGTGTGGGGAAGCTGCAGTGTATGCCAGGCACTAGACGTGGCCACTGAGCGAGTGATTCGAAACATTCGTCTGCCGGTGACTAGATACGTTCACCAAGGCTCCGGGTTGCGAGACATGCGCGATCTGTACCGTACGTTTTGAAACTTAGTGGTTCGAGGTCTCACAGTAGATGGCGGTGATGTGTCACACCCTGAGTCGTGAATAGTTATTAACTCTCGCGTGTAGTATTAGTTATATCGTCGTTGTATTGCAGTGTTTATTGGTGCAGTTAACGCGCTCATTTTTATAATACGAGCATTGTTTTGAAAATACTTTTTGTTAATTTTTGTTCGTGTTATTGATGTTTTGCTATGTAAGAGTTTATTCTAGAGTATTTTTTTAAATTCGTTATTCATTGTTAAATACAAAATTTTGAATGAAAGCACCATTTTCTAAGTACATCCTCGTAATATATAGCTGTACTTTTTTTCTATTTCTGCTAAAAATTCAAAAAATAAATAAAATGTTCATCCAAACGAGTGCATCCAAACGAGTGCATATGTGACAAAATAAGCATTTTTAATATCGCTAAAGCTTGTATGATTATATATTTATAATATAATTTCCCACTATATCCGTATTTGTTGTCTCTCGCCTATCACATGTTACTGCAACACAGCTTTTCGGCAACGATCAAAGATTCTCTGAGCCGTGGTGAGCCGAACCCACCGTTTCAAGTTGAAACAGCCACGCAAAGACGTGTGTGTGTGTGTGTTGTTGAATCAATACAGTTCAGAGCCCTCGAGATGTCTCGAACCTTGAGAGTTGAATCAGTGAGTCGACTCATCTAGCAAAGTTGATCCAAATGTTTCGCCCACGTCTACCAGGTAGAGACGGGTGGGCAACAACCTACAACACTGGACCAACCAGATGCCCTAGGCACACGCCGTCTCCGCCGAGAGCGGTGATTGGGTCAGTGTCGGTGAACCGTCGTCATATGCCAGCCAATCACAATTGGGACGCTTTGTACGCGCACATTTCCGGGCCACACAGGGTTCGCCGGTCGATACCGGGCGTCCGTGCGCCACTCCTACATGGTTTATCGCTGTGTCCGCCAGGACAAGGAGCTTCAGCAGAAAATGTCGTCGAGGTAGGCCATAGTACAGAGAGAGAGACAAATAGTAGAGGGGGAAAAGGGGGGAAAGAAGGAAACAAAGAGGGAAATAACAGAAAAAAAGAAAGGGATAAAGCAGGGTGAGAGCGCGTAAACTGCATGGAACCTGCCACAAGGTGTGTCCCACACCTGTTGCGTGACGACCCCAAGACTATGTGCGGGAGTTTAAATACAGCTTGATGCTAAAGAATATCTACATACACACATTATCACGATCATGATACGACTTCCTCCTGCCAAACCATCAACATACATACCACATCTTAAGAAACAAGATACTTAAACCACACATTCTTCGATCAGGTCTGCATCGGAAATAGCAAGGGATTTCACAGCATCGAGCAAGTAAGCAGACACCTTGAGTGGCACAACTTACTGTGACTATATATTAATTAGAGTACCGGAAATTGCAATGGAACCAACCTACTTCGCCACTTGTGACGGAGACGTCAGCCTATAAAACTGCGCAGACTGCTGGGCCGTGAGAAAATCATGTGACAGCAGTGCCCGAGAGAAACCATCCAACATCCTGAGTGAATACTCGTATCGAGTGAAGTGAAGAGATTTGGGCGGCTCTTAAAAGCGAGGTCTTGAGAGCCGATGAGGGTGATTGAGGCGAGTATGGAGCAGCGCTGGAATGAAGGGGCGGGGTAAACGGAACACCCCCGAGAAAACATGCCGACCAGCGGCATCGTCCGGCTCGATTACCCACATGCGAAAATCGGGTGACCCGGCGGGGGACTAAACCTGGTTCACCTTGGTGGGAGGCGAGCAGGTTAACCACTCAACCACCACGGCGCGATCGTATAGAGAGTACAGTGGTTAACTGCAAACTTAGTGCAATGAGTAGATGAACAGAGTGGGCGTAGGGCTGTGCGATACATCGATCACAAATCATTATTTACGAAATATCGTAACTGCGGTGTGGTCCAACAAAGTAGAGCAATATATTGTACATCGCGATAGTAGCGATATGAGAATCGATACAACCGACATATGCAGTGTCACCGATACCGAGATAGCCAACGTGTTTCGAAACGATATTGTAAATGTAATTTCGCACAGCCTTAACCAGGGGCGGCGACTTGAAATACATACTGGGGGTACTCCAAAATGACTTACGAGCCGGAGTATGTGTATGTGTGTGTGTGTGTGTGGTATGTGTGTGTGTGTGTTTAAAACGTGAAATTTTTCAAGCTACATCATATTTATAAAGTGCCAAAATGAAGGTGTACGGTAGAAAACACACGCCTGTTACTACGCTAGACAACACTACTCGCAGCGTAAATCCTGTATTGAAAATGGAACCACCGACGACGTATAGTATTGAGGGTATCAAGGGCTGAAAATATTGGGTTGGAGATACTTAATATGTAAAGATCCGCATTCGGCAGCTATGACTTATTGGCCGGTGAATCATTTCAATGATGTTCATAATTTGCACGATATTTCCATTTTACCGTTCTTTATTATACTCTCAATTAAAAATATCATAAGCTGTATAAATTTCCTATCGCGCTGCGTAGGACCACGAGATAAATAAATAAATAGAACGGGAGCGGACATAAACGCAAAATGATATGTATGCGAGATGGGCGTGACATTAACGTCGAAGACATTGGTTGGATAAAACAGAAAAGATAAGTCGTTTCTCGTCACGAACCACCAATCAAGTACCACCAGGACGCCGCCCTACCCTTGTCGATCCTATCGGTCGCAGGGATCGATCGAGGGTCGCTGGGATCGCAGACAGTTAGGGGGGGGGGGGGTGTAAGTCTAGCCGCTGACACTGCGCTGCCTACAGCTTCGTCACACGTCGTGTGCGTTCGGCTACTCTCGGCCTCCCCCCCCCCCCAGTACTCTCGACACTTGAGGTCCCCTATACAATTGAAAACTTTAACATTTGACTTTACGTTTGCTTTCCGACATGTTTCTAATGGAGCTTGAAACAATGGACCAGACTCTTGACTTTACGATTTCGAAAAGTTGAAATTTAGTCAAAGTCAAGCAGCCATTTTGCCGAGAATCTACCAGAGGTTATGTGGAGAGTGAGTCATTTTATTGTAGGGTGATTTTAACATCGGCGTATTAAACAAAGCTTGTCTTAAATTAAATAAATGACAAAACAAATATAATGTTAAGAAGAAATTTATGAATTTACATAATTTAAACAAGTAAACCAATGAGTTTTTCGTTTGGAAATAAACTTTTAATATAAAATTAAAGCCTATTTTTTTAAAAAGGGTGGGTAAAATCCATTCCTGCATAATATTATAATTATTTACAAAACAAGATACACTTTTTTTACAAAGCACGCAGAACCGATGTTGAATTGTCAAAACTCTACACTTTTACAATTGTATTGTGTATTGGTGGTTTCGTCAGAGGAAAGGAAACGTAAAGGCAAATGCTAAAGTTTTATATTGTGTAAGAAGCTTTAGAACTGCTTAAAGGCTGTAATCAGTTTTGAGCTATACCACACATATTTTTGACTAGCAGACCGAATGGTGGGCGTGCACCCAGTCAAGTTGACAACAGCGCGCGAAAAGTAGTTACACGTCTTAACGTTGGATGGTTGGGTAAAAATTTATGAATATTAATATTTCTTATGGTTTTTTTTTTCAAAAATGTGTAAGAACTTGCTAATTTGTCAAATATTGATTTTCAAATAAATTTTGACTTTTATAGGCATTTCGCGGTAAAATGAGAACTTTTGAAAGTCGTACTTAAAGCTACTAGTATGCGCGTTGTGTATTCTTCCACCTTATGTAAGATTAGCATCATCACTTTATTCATGCGTCGGCCAAGTGAAACTGTGAAATTATTAGTAAAGAAAGTATTTTTCAAATCTGCTCATTTTTACGATTCGATGCTTATAAAAAAAGAACAGAAAGCGAAATAAAGAATTAAGCTATCAGAAATGTTTTGTCATCGAAGTAATTCCTTCTACTGAATTATCTCGACTGACAACAGTCAGTTAGGCGGTGTCCGAACAGTCCCGGCCAACTGACAAACATATGTGACAATACCGAAGAGTCACAATTCCGGCCAGGTCCCTCGTCGAGGGAGTTGTGGAGGGAAAGGGTGCCTGTATTTCCCTACTTTTTGATGCTTCTCTGAATCTTTTCATCGATACTGACAACTTGTTAGGGTAGGGTAAGGTAGGGGTTCGTAGCCGGAATCGTCACTGGCTCTGTACAACTGTTTTAACTGACTCCTTGCTTAGTAGTAAACAAGTGGCCTGAATTGCTGTACAGCTATCTTGCCTTACTTCTTGTAATGTGAAGTGTGTAAGTGAAGAGATTTGGGCGGGCCTTAACAGCGAGGCGAGGTCTTGAGAGCCGACGGGGGCGCCGGAATGAAGGGGAGGGGAAAACGGGAGATGCCCGAGAAGACCCGCCGACCAACGACATCGTCCGGCACGATTCACACTTGCTAAAATCCAGTGACCCGGATCGCCTCGGTGGGAGGCGAGCGTGCTAATCGCTCAGCTACCGAGGCCTATTCTTGTAATGTGCGTGTAAGACATGTAAGAAGGGCACGCCAATAATAACGATTATGGATGTTGTAAAGGTCGCTGTGCAAAACCAACCGAAGTGACAAAATAAGAAGGGGGAAGGGCGCCGTGTGCAGAGTTGGCAGAGCGAAAGGAGTGACTGTGCAGACATAGCTGGCACACGTCGGGCGTCTGGGGCGCCGGGCTGCGTCTAGACGTCGCGGGTAGGTGGGGGCTATCCCGGACCGGGCCAACAGCAGTCTGCTTGGCCCGGGCGGCGCCGCTGTGTGACCCACTTACACCTACTACTACTACGTCAGCCATCCAGGGCGTTACTACTCCGCCACAATCGATACCCGGCCCCGCTGGAACAACAGGTCGCCCTGCCGCTGCGTCTTTACCCCTACACACCATTCCTCGCTTTTCGAATGAAGCCTTTGGAAAACACCGCATGTATAGGCTATACACGGTCAACTGACCACTTTTGAAAGCCTTCTCATTTGGAACTATTATCAGTAAATATATTCTATTTTAGCCTTAGACGTAAACATCAGTATGCAGTGAAATATATACACAGTTTATTACTTACATGTCAATTTAGGTAAAAAATATGTGCTTAAGGGATGAGAAATCGCTGAAAGAATAAAAGTAACTAAGGCTTTCAAAAGTGCTCACTTTACCGTGAATAGCCTTTACTATTTGTTAACTTACAAGTATAGGCTGCTCACGGTAAAATGAGCACTTTTGAAATGCCTACTTAAGATCTACTTGTATGCACATTGTGTATTATCCCGCCTTATGCAAAATTAACATTGCCTCGGGCCTCGTCACTTTATTCACGCGTCGGTCTAGTGCAGCTGTGAAATTATTACAAAAGAAAATGTTCTGCAAATCTGCCCATTTTTTAAACTTCCATGCATTAAAAAACAGAAAGTGATACAAATAATTTAAATTATCACAAATGATTACCTGACAGTTTTAATTCGACGTTAAGATATGGAACTACTTTCCATCCATCGTTACAAACTTTACTGGGCGCATGTCACTCATTGCATCCGTTAAAATATATGCAGGTAGGGATAGTGACTTTCTAAGGTTGATTTCAAAAAGTGCTCACTTTATCGTGAAAAGCCTTTACCATATTTATAATTAAATTTAATGTTTACTTATACAGCATTACGTTATATATCAATACGAATAAAACAAGAGAAAATGGTGTGTTGGTAACACCTAGTAAGAAATAGTTCTCGTGCAAAATATTATCACAGTGAGTGTGCACGAAAGTGGTGCACTGTTTCCCTGGTGTAATTTCTTAGTTTTCTTTCAAGTTTGTTTGCATTAGGCGGAGGAATACCCTGGAAGTAGAACTGTAGCAGGGCTTCAGAAAAATTGGAAGTAATGGTGAATGGACTATACGACCCGGAGTGATGTCACAACTAAGCCAACTTATAAACATATAGCATAGAATTGTCTAAAACATACCAGTTAACAAGTGACGTGGTTGTAACGTGTGAACTTTGACATCTGGTAAGTGTAATTTACATGTTCCCAATGCATGACTGTTCTAAGTTATGCGCTTGTATGTTATGATAGTTCTAAGCGACTGCTTTCCAAGTTATATTTTATCGCTTACAAGGCTATTTTACGATTCTCCTACGCCCCGACTGCGCGCCCCTGCACAGTGCACCGACAGCATATTTCTAATATTTAATTTACAGGTTTAAGCCCCATGCATATTATCCATTGTTCACCGCTCATTGCCGTGCCTAAAAGCGAAATGGGTTAGTGCCGTCGAGAGCGAAGCAAGGCCAAGATGTAACGGTGACGGAAGAGAGACTCGCCGGCCATGTGTTAAAATGCCACCCTTCTGGACTGGTTCGATTATGCCCAACCGCCTGACAAATTTCCCCCGACATCTGCCTGGAATAACAACTTTGCTAGAAGCAGGGAGCACAGTCGACTTATTACACAGTACTGGGAAGCAACTTGGCGGAGATATAAATCTCGTCGCCTTGACACTGCCAACTTGGTATTATCGGCCAGTAACAGCCCCAGTCAAGTATTGATACAGCGCCCCAGCTTACGTAACATATCAAGACCCAAAATGCATTCGTCCTCTATCTCTGCTATGTATATATTACTCTATCTCAAGATTACCGAACTGTAAGAGTACCCTTCTCTTGCCTTTGACTGGTACTGTCTCTCCTGTTACTGTAGTTATATAGTACTGTAGTTATATAGCAGTGATCCATATCTCTTATCGGATGATCGCTGGGGAGAAATCCCTAGAAATGTCAGGTCTTAACACTGTTATAGTAGTCCCTGTGTCAATGACCTTCTGACAAGAAATATCAACTAGGCTCCCCTCGCCATTATTGCACCGAAGTCCTGTTTCACTGAACGCACCTTTATCTGCCACAGCTGCGGCAGTGGTTCCCCTGGTCGCTGGATGCGACTTCGCAGTTGAGCACTGTGGGCGTGTCGCAGGTATTGGTCGCCGAATCGCAGCTAGAAATCTGACACCGATGTGGAGTATTCCAGACGATGTCGTTCCGGCAGCGACTGCAGTATGCTCAATGTTGGTCCCCTCAGTACAAACGCCAAGTAGTCCACCCTCTGCTCTTCAGTCCAACCATTCAGGGTTGCAACGATCTCGAACTGGTGCCGGCATTATCGCTAAGGCGTGTGTATCGTAGAGAGCAGGCTTAATTGTGATGCCTTTATCCACCCTGGCTCGGGCGTTCCCAAACTGCAGAATGGCTGCTGTTCCCCTGCGATAGCTCCACTGGAGGAGACCTCTACCTTCTTCTCGCTGCCGGCACTCGTCTCGATGGTGGCCAAACTTGACTCCTCTTCCGCCCCTGTATGTCGTCTCCCCTGCTGCTGCAAGAACTCCTGCCATTCCTTCTTAAAGGTGCTCACCTCCTGGTCCACTTTACACTCGACACTGTCCGACCTTTCATTAACACTGTCCATTTTCTTATCTACAAATTCACTAACACTAATAATTTGGCTATTTACAGATTCACTAACACTATATTTTACTATTTACATTTTCACTAACACAACTAATTTCGCCATATGCGATTTCATCAACATTACATAAAACACTATTTATTCTACTACTTACAGTCTCTATTTTGCTATTTATCTGGCCACTTAACTCTCGATTGAAAGGCGGAGTACTTCCATGTCTGCCGGCATTTTTCTAGTCAGCATACAAAAATTTCTAAAGAATTTCATGGCCTATTACGACTATTATTAGATATATTTACAAATTTACCCTACTAGTTAATATCCTACTGTACTACAAATTACAATTATTTTATTATTTTTATAAAATTCTTCCATCCCACTTCTGACACCAATATTATAATTTCTCTATCTCGGAATTCGGTGGACTAAACAAAGTTCGTTATGGAGTGGACGTCTTAAATAAAAGAGTTAATTACAATTTCCTAATTTTATTTACAATTACTACAAACAAAATTCTCTCCATTAACATCTCACAATAAATTTGTATCACTTACTGTTTACAATTAATGACTTAAATTAGCAGAAATCAATGAAATTAAATAGTTAAGTCAGTCCCAATATTTACAATAAAATCCGCATTACATGTTTATTCTGTCCCACCAGTCCTCAATGTTCTAGAGTTTTCCGAGCGCCCTCACGCACAGTAGGCTTCACTCATCGGGTTTCACGTCCTCTCGTCCATTCATACTACGAACACCTCGTCCGCACTCAACCAGAAGGCTTCTACCAAGACTCTTGGCCGTGTTGGAGCCCTTCAGTATTTATAGGTCGTAGTCCATCACCCCGGAATTTCGCTAAATAGGTACAGCGTTGCGTCGAGGTCCCAATTCCCAGAATATTCTTGCGCCTACTCTAGATGTCAGCTTCACTAGCTGGGGGAGGAGGGGCTGTGACGCCAGATATGTCTCGCCGCTGTCAATCATTCCTGGGCTACTCCAGGGGGAGGCGACAAGGCAGCGAGCACGCCCGTCTAGGTGGAGGAGATGGGAGGGGAGAGTAGCGGTGGGTCACCCCCTCAGAGCCGGACCACGCATAATGGGAGCTGGCGGCACGCATAATGGGAGCTGGCGGCGGGTGCAGCTGCAGAGCGTAACAGTATACTGACGGGCGACACCCTCATAAATCGAGTTAGGCCACCGTAGGTAGGGCTATAGTTATTTCCACTTTATTTTTCATAAAAAAATTATTATTTATTACAGTGATATTTATAGTCTTCACGTATGTTTCCAGTTTCCCAACGTTAGTGTGGTATGTTACGGTGACATATTAAGAGTCCTATGTACTGAAACGTTTTCTGTGAAATCGTTTGCGCGTAAACGCGTATCTAGGTAAATATAAGTTCTGGAAATATGACAGAGAAAATATTTAAAAAATCATCTATGATCCAATTTTTTTATTTTTGTGATATTAGGTGTATTCCTGGAGAAAAAGAATTCGTGAAAATGGTCAAATATAGCATTTTTTTAAACTTGACCATGCAGTTTCCTTAAGCAGTAAGAGAAAAGTACGATTATACCCACGTAGTTTAATCTGTGGTCTTTCATCGCGTGTAATGAAGTCCCACTGATACAGATATAATTTGCACAGTACAGCGTTACGACGGAAACACTGCACGCCTTGCACGTAGGGGCGATCAGGCACTAGGAGCGCGTGTTAGTGTCGCCCGTATCGCTCCCTCGCTTCTTGACCATGGATGCACAGCTACATAGTCCCCTTAAGCACATGAAAGCGGATGCTGCTGTTTGTATCTGGAATATGAACAAATGATACTTGATTCACCTGGCGACAGCATCATATCAGCACAGAGGAGTCCGAATAATTCTTGTTAATCTGAACGTGCTTTTTGTCGCATTTGCAAATCTCGCAATCCGGAAGACACATCTACCGCCGCACCGTTTTCTCCTAAAGCGGCTATCGCAGCCCTAGCTGCTGAGCGAGATAAGTCAGGTGCCGGGTCTTAACGGCCAATGATGGCAGGGCACAGTACGTGACAGAAGCGATGGCAAGCTGCCAAGCACTGCACTTCTATACATGTGAAGGCGCGACAATCGCCTTCCTCACGTACAGCTTTACCATCACTGCTGCTTCAAGCGGTGCGGTGCGGCCTGGCTCTTTCCTCTGCATAACAATCCAAGGTACTTGCAAGGACATTATACACGATTATTCTCAAATCGACAGACAAACTTCGGGAGGTGATTCTTCATGAAAAAGTAAAAGGAAAATGATGTGACACTGTACCTACACCGAATATTAAGGGGGTAGTAACCACTCCATCTTCAAATTTTCTTACAAATCTTCGTAATGAAAATGCATGATCAGAAACAAAAAATCAAAGCTAGACATGACATGGACGACTAATAAACGATTTTTTTTTAATTCGCAGGGTTTCAATATATATTACTGTATTTTCCCATGTGGGGTTGAAATTATTAAATAATTACATAATGAATGATTAAGGCTACAGATGTGGCACTAATCATGTAAGAAAAATAAGTGGGATTTAGAAATAACTTGTTAATATGTTCCCTATGTCATGACCAACTTCATTTTTAACTATTGACTCCTAAAATTAAGTTAATGAGGAAAATACGTAAATCCAAGATAGTAAGGATACTTCCCACTTAAACGAGCACTTAAAAAAAAAAACGAGATTTTAAGCCGTATTTGTGAAAAATATTGGCTCTTACGTTGAAGGTCCCGGTAACATTCAATAATGTTCCGAGTGTTCTCATTGTATTTTACTTCGTTGCCGATATTTTGCACAAATATGGGTTTAAAACGTTGTTTGCCCCTAAACGCGTGTCTCGGTAAATAAATGTTCTGAAAATACAAAGTTTTGCCAGAAAGGATTAAAAACTTTTGTTTATGTCGTCATCCTTTTACTTTTATCATATTAAGTGTATTAATGGAGAAAAAAAATTGTGAAAGTGGTCAAATATCGCATTTTCAAAGCTGCCCTATTAAGTTTCTTTAAGCGGTAACAGAAAAGTACGATTATACGCAGGTAGTTTGATCTGTGTAATAAGTCCCCACAGTTACAGATCTATCTAGTTTACACAGTAAGGCGTTGGGGCGGAAACACTGCACGCCATGCGCGTAGGAGCGATGAGGCGCTAGGCTTGCGTGTTAGTGTCGCCCGTATCGCTCCCTCCCTTCTTGACCTTGAACGCGCAGCTACATAGTCCTCCACCTCATCTCCGTTGTCATCTTATAAAGGATGAAGTAATTTGACTGGGCACTACAAGAGGCGCGGGTAGCAGGCGGATGAACACTTTGGGCTCTGAATGGAGGGAGAACTTGTGAACGGAAGTTGGCAGCAACACAGTGTCTGGTGGCGGTGACGTCAGTCACTCCGGGGAAACGCCTGCCTAGTGCGTCACTCTGCCATGCTATCTGCATTCCAGGAACGGCCGTCTTGCAGTCAGAGTCGCAAACCTCCCGCCTTCTCTTCCAGGTCGCTCGACGCCACGCCGCCGTAACAGTTTTCACGTCGCCTCATTGGCTCGCTCGCTCGCTCGCTCGCCCCTTACCAACCATGAAAACTAACAAATATTTCCTACGGATCTGCCCTCAAGTTTTAAAGTTTTACGATAAAATACACGGTAAAAGAAGTCGTGAGTTAAATTGGAGTCGCAAGTGAAGTAAGTATTATTTTAAAATATTCGTAAATAGGCTTATAACAATAAATGTGAAACTAATTTTTCATTTCTCTAGTATTTTAGTCAATTACAATTAATCTGTCTCAGAAACATAAATATCATCCATAAACAGGAAAAAATCAGAGTGTTTAAAACCTTTCAGGACATTAGCTAGTAAATAATGCATCATTTTATATTTTTTCCAGACTATGCAATTTTTTTGATACATGTGGCGTAATTCCCAGGGAATAAAAAAAAATATCCGTGCCAGGATTACTCCACAAACTACATTTGTAAACGAAATGTTACAATTAGGCCACTCAAACAATCAAAAGTAAATTGATTAGTTCCTCCAAGTTAAATTTGAATAAAATATATATATATATAAACCATGATAAATATTAAAATGCGCATGTATTAGAGCAGAAAATGTTTTCTGAATTTCTTACAAATTGTTGGATGCAAAACAATTTTGCACATATTTTATTTGTAGCCATGCCCGAGCGTTTCCAAAACAACAATTAATTTAAGTTTCCTTGCTTGGTTTATTCAGGTTCTTTTATTTGTGACGGGAAAATATTTAAATCTTTATTGAAAGGGATTGTGCGAAAATCACTTATCAGATAGTTTTCTAATAATCTTAGACATCAATAGGTGTAATGTCTTACATGCTGCGCGTATTGGGTGGTTAATTACGCAATACACTGAATATTTTTCATCAGTAAAATTTTCGAATTCACATATGATTGGCAACAAAGATTGTGTACGTTGTTCACGGTAAAATTAGCACTTTTGAAAGCTCTGCTTAAAATCTACTTGTATGCTTTTAGTCTATACATTCGCCTTATGTGAAATTAACATTACAACGGGTCACAACACTTTATTCGTGCGTCGGTCAAGTGAAACTGTAAAATAATTATAAAAGCGTATATTTTAAAAATCTGCTAATTTCTACACTTCGACGCATTAAAAAAAAACAGAAATCGACAGAAATAATACAAGTTATCACAAATGGTTACCTAACACTTTTTATTCGACGTTAGAATATGGAACTACTTTCCCCTCCATCGTTACCAATTTTACTGGGCGCATGTCACTCAATGCGCCCGTTAAAACATATGCAGGCAGGAGCAGTGATTTTTTTCTAAGGTTGATTTCAAAACTGCTCCTTTATCAGGAAGAACCTCTACACAATATATCAACACACCTAGGTGAACAAGAACCGTTTGGGTGTACCTTTCTTTTCATTGTGGGACCTACTACTACTGATTTCAGGGAAGGGCAGTGTAAACCCAGTCCTGCACCATGTCGTTCGTTACGTCACTGCTCGGCGCCCTGGGCCTTGGTGTGAGGATCACGCGGGACTTCTTGGTAACGCGAACGTAAGGTGTGGGTCGGGAGGGAAACCCCTACACCCGATTAAAGAAACTCCTGTCTTGTCCCAGGGAACGAATAACAGGATAGAGCGTAGCTTTCAGACCCGATCACAGATTTCCCGAGCCACCAAACGAGGATCCGGAACGAGATAACTGCGAATACACGACACATTATCACACAATGTTTTCAGATTATACTAAAATTTCCTGTCTACCCATGTCACCAACAATTTTCTAGTAGAACTGTCAAAATCAAACGGTAAAACGATGGCATATAGACATTTTCTCTCTCCTATTCCAAATATTTTTATTATTTTAAAAACTACTTAGCTTAACTTAAGCGTACCCTTGTAACATTAAAAAAATTTCAGACTGAGGATAATACACACACGTATATAAGTAAACAGAGATCAAAGGATTATTCATACCACGTGGTTTTGAGAGTTCCATTAGGGGGGAAAAACTGTTGAATTATGAGGCAACAAAAACGATTCTGTGTAGTTAACACAATACTCTGTCCCATATTTGCAGATTTCTCTACAACACTGGTGGCGATGCCACCTCCATTCTACAGCTAGCAGCACCACTGTTTACGAGTACATGGAAATAGCAGATTCACCTGGATAGCTGCTGGCTGGGAGCCATGGCAGCTATCTTGGATGATGTCACGCAGAAACCGCCTGCTCTGTCATTCCTCGCCAATGGCTGACATCTAATATTTCCCTTTATTCTCTACTGCTCTATTATTCCATCCAATCTCTCATGCTCTTGAATTCCTGTCTCTCGCCCGTTCTATCCCTTGGAGTTTTCTCATAATCCTTCTGGCTTCCTTTATTTTCTCACATTCTCTCATTCCTCCTGTCCTCGTCCATTCTATCCTTTGGGGTTCTCTCATAGTCCTTCCGACCACCATTTTCTCCTCCCATCCCGCACTTACTTTTTACGCCCATCACTGGCATCGTTGTCTGCTGTAGACAGCCATCTTTAATTCTCGCAAACGCCACCAGAGTACGTGAAATTCCCATGCCCGCAACAACAGTGTGGGAGATTCGACCATTCATTCTCAACTAGGAGCGCTGGTATCAATGTGGCCATTTTGTGTGTTGACTGGCTCACTCGTCGCTTGCAGAGGTGCGCCAGCATCTGGGAGTATAGACCAAGTGGCAGCCGCTAGGAGTACTAGGTTTTTTTTTTTTTGTCTGTGAGCTCAAAAAATGCAGGAGGTGCGGTTTCGATCAGATCACCCTTCGGTCGTTCAGTCCGATGTTTAAACCACACGACCACTTGCGTGGGAAATAACATATATACTCGCATCGACCTAGCACTATGTAAGTTCATGAGCAACTGGCTGCTGGTTGCCATTGCTTGATTATGAGAAGAAATGCAGTAAATACCCACATCAGCCTATGCACTCCCGAGACAATACACTTATTTATTTCTGTTATTATTAATACTGCTCGGGAGTGTGGGCCTTGTTTGGGTTATGTATATATTTAATTAACTAGACTCGCATTCTTATTTTTATGTGGCCATTTATAATCTGGAGAGTGTGTAAGCTAATGCAGGTACATGTCCCAACTGTGCAATGCTAATTTATATATATAAAGTCGGGATGGTAAAGACTGTATACGTATTCGTCATTTAACATATTCCTTTCGTGAATGTCAAAGTGGTCTGGCGGTCAAGACGCTAGACTGCCGACCCAAAGGGAAATGGAAAAACCCCACGCTCCTACGGCATTTTTGAGCTAACCTGGATCGAAACACGTGTGCGTAAGGAAGAGGGTCCCACACCTACTGCGCGTCGGACTTTGGCCTTAAACGATGCACCAAGCAGCAGACTTCGGAAGCGAAGATGGCGGACGCTGGTGGCATACTCTAGCTGACAGTAGGGAACGACGGAAATAGTTCTGCACTCTAATGCAGGAATTAAAGATGGCTGCCTACAGCAGCGGAAATCAAAGATAGCTGCCAACAGCATAATATGCTGGTGACGGAGGATGCGAAAAGCAAGAGAGGGGTGAGACAACAGACAAAATAAAGGAGGTCGAAAGGACTACAAGAAAGCTCCCAGGAATACAACAGGCGAGAGAAAGATAGGGGGAATGAGAGAACATTAAAAAATTAAGGAGACTGGAAGGACTATGAGGAAACCACAAGGGATAGAATGGGCGAGAGAGGCATGAAGGAATGAGAGAGCATGAGAAAATAAAGGAGACTAGAAGGACTAAGAGAAAACTTCAAGGGGTAGAATCGGCGATAGAGGCAGAAAGGAACGCCAGAGCAAGAAAAAACATTGGAATTACAGAACATGAGAAAAAAGAAGAGGAATGCAAGAGCATGAAGAGATTGAATGTAAAGATAGAGCAGGAGGGTAAAAAGGGAAATCCATGATGGTAGCCATTGGAGAGGAATGACAGAGCAGGAGGTTTCGGCATTACATCATCCAAGATACCACCGTGGGTCCCCAACCAGCAGCCATCCAAGTGAATCGGCTCTTTATAGCTATTGTTCAGTAATGTACCTACAGATTCTGCACTTGGGATGCCAGCGTGATAGATGTAAAAAATTAAACTTTTGTCGTGATTGCCGACACATGGGGCACTAGGATGGAAACTTGCGATGTAACGTTTATATCACTGTAACATCCTGGCTAATAACACGATTGAAATAGATGTGGTCTCATTCGATTGGCTATAAGAGCGAACATTATCTGAGTTTGAACTGCGCATACACAAGGAGGGGGAGGGGGCACGACGATTGGCAGAAATTATTGGCATGGGCAAAAATTTCCAGCCAGTATATCTCGTGAGATCTGAAGATGTCGGTAGACTAAACCGAAAAATATCTTCAAACATTATCGTCGAGGCTTGTGTGTAGCTGTCTGGTATAGGTCTCTTCCGTATACGAAACCGGAGACACTTTATCTTAACTAGGGAACCATTGTAGGGGTCAACTGTAAGTTCGCAGAACACACCAGCTATCGAGTATTATATATGGACCCTCGCACAACCGCCTAAACCTGTGTGTCGACCAGCGGCGCCGAGTCGGCTAGCCATAGCTGCGTATCTCTCCACGGCGACATGCAAAGGCCACGGGAAGGTCGTAAGTGTGTACAGGCATGCCAACTGCCAGCTTGGTAGGCAGACCCATAAAAAAAAAAACTAAATCACATGGCGATTATTTACAGCATCAAATATCTATCTCCAATATTAATCTTTACTTCTTAGCGAATGCAATATTTAATGTCTATTTCAACTCTAATCAAAGTCTTTCTCAATGTCTGTTTGGTAATAGTCAATTAACTCAGACTCATAATGAACACACGTACATTCCGTCTGTTGTAATCATTTGTAATGACTTTCACACAACCAGTCCAGTAGTCCCGTCTGCCAGTCTCGCAGCCTCAAACCCTCCCTCCCGCTGGTCACTTCCGGCGCTACTCGTTGCTCTTCTCGCTCGTCGTCTATCGCTTAACTCCCGACTCTCGTAAACTCTCGGCCCGTACGCCCGAAGCGGCCTTATAGTTGCTGGCCTTGACCCAGAAGGTTCGCCGCACTCCCAGTTCACGCTGGAACTAGGACAGTAAGTAGTAAACGGCCAGAACATTCCTTCGATATCTCAAACATCCGATGACCAAGTTCGGAAGCGGCTCGCTTTGTAAACATTCCTTTATGTCTCGCCGTCCGATATCATATCACTCCCCTACTCAACTCAGTTCTCCATACACTCTTCGCTCGATCGGGCGAGGCAATGCCGCCGCGACACGTGACAGTGGCCATTTTTAAAATCCGGAACTGCATGTGTTACCGCACAAACTGGCTTGCGGGCTCCGAGTTAAGGGGAATGGTGCATGAAAGCAGTACATTTACCCGATTTTCGAAGTAGTCGTTTCCAAAGGGTTTATGGAAATTTTTGGCTGGACAAGAAGAAAATAACTTTCAGCACTTTTTTTACGTTATTAGATATTCACTGCCGTCATTATCGGAGCACTGATGGAAGAAAAGAAAAATTTTTTGTTTTCTTACCTTCAATCAGTGCTCCGAGATTAACTTAACACAGCGAATTTGTAGCAATATAAGAAGGTGCTCAAAATTGTTATTTACGACTAGATGAGCCAATTTTTTTTTTTTTTTAAATCCGTTGTATTATAAGTTCTGACAAGAATTATATAAATATACGGTTTGCGTGCACTATTCCCCGTAAGTTAGCAGAGTATTAAGTTCTGGTCTTTGCGTACTGTAGCTAACTGAAACGTTTAAATTTATGAACAATCTGTATCGTGTTTTTTATACATTTTCGCGTAGGAGTTGGCATTTTGGTAGCACGTTAAGGTTCCTAACAAATACAAGTTCTCACTTGACTGATGCACGAAACACGTCAGTAGATACTAGGCAAGGCAACGAACTATGCTACTACACCGCTGCCAATTTGAATTGGAGCAGGAACGTCTCTGCGTCCATTAAAATGTACGCATTTACAAGCAGGGATTATTTACAAAGACTGATAAAAGTGCTCAACCACGAAGACGCTACTTTATGTAATTCGTTATCAAGGGTAGCACAAGCCCAAACACAGGAGAAACAGAATTAATTAATTAATAAATACTGAGCAAAATTTTAAAAACATGAAAACAACTAAAATAAAATGACGTACAAGTAATTAAAAAAAGCAATGAGAAATGCTACTATGGGGACTACCATAGCAGTGCGAATAGCCTGCTTCTTACGGCGCTGCGCACAGAAGAATTGCATGGTTACTTGTGCATACCTGTCCCCGGAAGTGACGTCGTAAGTGCTGTCCGAATTGCAAGTGAAGTATGTAAATATACGAGTAAACGAAGTTGTATACTTCTCGCGTACTTGTGGAATATGTGTGCCGCCGTTTTGAGAAGCAATTTGTAGGTTACAATTGATTTCCAACATAATTATTTCATTCAAAGTTTAATACGGCAACACTACTACTTCGTAGACAAGCAACTTTGAACTGAGTAAATAATTATCGCATGGTTCACCTTAAAAAACAGTCTATAACAATAAATTCGTATTATGCATATGTTCCTAATCTACAAAATCTGATATAAAATAAGCAATCAAATTTCACTTACTTAAAATAATGCAAGCAATAAACGTTATGTAAATAAAATTGAAATACTATTTAATACGTGATTTTACCCTCTAAAACTTTCGGCAATTATCAAATGCTTAGTCGGAATACATGACATGTACATTAAAAGAGGTTAGCTGGCTAATAACTGCAATCGAAGCCAACAAGACTGCCTGTCCGAATTCATCAAGTTTGGTTCCAAAGGTAAGTGAAGTATGCAAGGATGCAATTACGCAAGTATATGCCTGAATTCGGACACGGCGTTAGTAGAAATAGTCGTGTATCTGAGGCAGAGAAAACCCACAAACACCTAAATGTAGATCTCAATTTCCTGCAGGAAATATGCGTTATTGTAAACTACTGTGTGACGAGGCTTTACAAATCTTCTCGGCATAATGAACGCCCATGAGTAGAGAGAAGATATCTGCGCGCATCTCACAAATATTAAGAAAATTGCAACATAGCCCGTCAAAAAGCCAATGAAACTAAAGGCACATGGTCATGGTGAAAACGATACGTGTCAAGAGAGACGCTACTCAAGAAACATGACACGAGGTAGATAATATAGGAGACAGACGATAAAAGAAGTTGGGTTGCCTTATCTGTAAGGTCTGAAGTAGGAAAGTACGCAAGAATTGTACACAGATAATCTTAAATCCAAACACCATTACGTCAGCAGACTAAATACAAGCAGCGATAACGAGCTAGACGATGAAAAATAAGAGAAAATTGGCGGGAATTACAGAGTCTTGGATTTCGTTGGATCTAGGTAGACTGTTAAAACCAATTTACTTCATTTTACGGAAAAGTGCTGGTAAAAATGTATCCAAAAGTGTCCGTAAACTTACGGACACACTGATTTTCAGAAACGAGCTTTCCGTAAATTTCCGAGTTAGTTTTCTGTACTTTCCGTTTAGAATAAAAAGAGATAATGAAAAAGTCTTTAATTTTCGTTATGTGGGTGATCTGCCGTATATAAAAAATTATGTTAAAAATGTTAAAATATTTTCTACTTAAGAAATGTTTGAACCAGAGTCAAAAAATTACCAGTCCATGACTCCAACCATTCACCTACAACTCTCACTTATAAAATTGTGGTATAACTTTTATATCTGTATACAAAAGACAAAAGCAAAAATTCAGTTTCTATTAAATTTAGTATATTTTTAGTGTTGCCAAATGTTACAGACCCCAGATGCTATTTTTGTTCATGTTTGAAAGAATATGTCATATTCGCGTGGATAACCTTAACTGCCGCAGAAACGATAATTTTCTGGTTACAGTGGCGAAGAAAGTTTCGTGTAGAATCGGCATTGTTCGTCCCCGTAACTCGAAGCCAAAGGGAATACTGAGACTCCGTGTTTTGTATTTACGGACTTAACTAAGTTTTTCGTCATTACGGATTGCCTTTCCGTATATATATAGTACATTTCCGTAAAACGTTCCGTAAATATACGGAAAATTTTAACAGTGTAGGCCTACATTATGACTATCATACCGTTCGCAAAAATATTCGTAAAAAAATACTTGGATGTTTTTGTTGGTAAACAAAAAATAAATACACATTCGCATTACTGTCTGGTTACGTGAATTTGACAGTTCTGATGGCTATGCGAGATACAATTACGCCAGCAACAGTCGACGACCAATCAACTTCATTTTCAGTGTACGGTTCACACGGCCACGAGTCCACTTGTACACGTTTAACCACGGAATTACGTAGAGAGTTTGGTGCAGAGTGTGCAAGAGGCGTGAAGATTGGCCTGGAAGACGGGTTGTAGTCTGCTATAGGCTATGCGCAGTAAACTGAGCACGTTCGAAAGACCTGCTTTAGGCTTAAGATCTACCTGTACACACGTCGAGTATGCTCCCATCATATGTAAAACTAACATAGCCATTGGCATGATCTCTTTATTCGTACATCGGTCAAGGGCAACTGTAAAATTATTATGCGGTAATCACAAATGTTTAATTAACACATTTAATTTAACGTTAAGACATGGAACTACTTTCTGAATAACGTTTTATCTTAGGTGTGACACTTGCTGAAATGCGAGAACGAGTGCATGCTGGGAGGGGTGGATACAGTCATATGTTTCACTGCATATACGTAGAATTCCTACCACCGACTAAACAAAAATAAATGTAATATAATTCCCCTTAATTCATCACGCCATTTCCTCGCTCCCGCTGTATAGATGTGATGTCATGTGTGGTTTAGCCGTTCGTGTTGCCTCCTCTTACAACAGGTTTGCATCCGCATACTGATCCATGTTTACAGCTTATCGGTAATTACTTTAACACTGGGGGGGGGGGGGGAGAATTGAGCGCATACATTTCGCATAAATGCGCGTCAAAATCACAGTTTTACTGTTTTAGGCAAGTACAACTAAGAACTTAATTACGTTCGGAAATGAGATAACTCACACTGAAAGTGGATGCCAACAGCTACTTCAAGATGTTTATAAAACCGTACAGGGAAATGTTTTCAAAAAATTACTTAAATTAAGGAGTACCTCCAATATATTTGATTTGTGATTGCCACTGAATTTTTATATTAGCAACTTTTGCAAAGTATGCCCTAAAATTAATTTTAAGGCAATACCATGCAGCTATCCTTGATAAAGTTTATAAAATAATTTGCTTTACTTCATTTGTACATTTGACATGCAATTTTGCAAAAACCATTCGACCAAAAAAAATTTACCTAAGGAAAAAGTAGTCACAGATGAATTCTACATGTCGAACAGTTGTGGTGCCAATAAAACACGAAGCTATCGATAATAAGCCTATTTTCCTCAACATGGCTGGAATTAACTTTAAACAAGATCTTAAAAGCTGAGTTGGTAGGAAGGACTTCTCTTTGAAAGCAATAACATTCGGAATGAAACCAGAAACGTGTGCAACATTAGCGATACAAATACACACGTGCCTTACCCGGGACGTGAACACAGAAACCTCTTACAATATGCTAGCGCGGAATGCACTCCATTACGGAGGTCCGATTAGGACCAGCAACTTCGGATCCAATCAGTCTAATGTTTCGAATGCCATAAAAAACTTAAATTTCTTATTTGATGCCATCGTACAAAGTTTCCAAAAAAAATAGTCTATACAATTATGATATTTCTATAGGCTATTCGCGGTATAGTGAGCACTTTTGAAAGTACCGTCATTTGGAATAATAGTCAATAAAAGTATTTTATTTTAACCTTAGACGTTAACTTCCAAGTGCAGTGGAATATACACACGGTGTTTATAAGGTAGGATTTTCAACAGCCCGTCGCGTCCGTCCGTCATACGTTCGTCCGTTTCCCAGCCGAGCGATTTACTACCAAACTTCGTACGTCCATCGTATGTTCATTGCTGCAATAAAAACAAAACTGTTTACATATACGAAAAAATTCTCCATAAAAAGTGAAAATATTTTGCGGTATTTTATTTCTAAGAACCTAAAACAACCATATACGTACGTGACGGAAATTAATCCAGGTAAATTTTTTTAGTATCACAATAAGTTTACTATCTTTCCTATTGCACAAGAGGAGCTAGTGTTTCCGAACGTAAACATCAATTTATCTTTGGGAAAAATAACTTAATTTCATTTTACAGTTATATCAACAAACATATAAAAACAAGACAGCCAAAACAAAACACTGCACACACTACACAGTCTTCTAAAGAACTCGGGATGAACGAGTAACAAAACGTGCAAGTTTAGAAGGCTGTAATTTCATCCGTTCGTCCGTCCACGGTTTCGACGGACGGGTAGACGAATAGAATTGATGGCCACATCTGATTGACTATTGATCACGTGATTGACGGACGGACGTGACGTTGTAATACTGCCTTAATTACATAGCAATATTTATTTTAAAAGGTGGTAAAAGAATAAAGAATGACTGAAAGGAAAAAGTAACTAGGGCCTCAAAAGTTTTCACTTTACAGTGAACGGCCTATAATGTATGTCTACACACAATATTTGGTTGATTTGTTTAATATAAGTGGCAAACTTAACCAAATTATTTATGACTCCACCAGATTTATCATCGTTGTCTGACCTATTTAAATTATGAAAATTTACATGGACTTCTATAGCATTTGTGTGTGCACAATTTTGTACAAATTAGTTGAGATGTTCCAGTGTGATTTTTGGTGGAAATTGCGTGCGGATGTGGTTAAAAAATATAGAAGTCAGGTGTCCGTACTAGGTATTATATGACTACGAAGTTTTGTGGAATTCGGTCCACGCGTTCAAAAATTGAAAGAGAGACGCGCACACACACACACGAAAGTGATCTCATAAGCTTTTTCTTCCGTCGGAAAGTAAGCTAGAAATACAATTTTTTCCCCCATGACCAACACTGTAGTACAGTATGACCCCAGGCAGCGATGTGGAGTGAGTGAATAGATTTTGATGGCTCCTAACATCGAGGTCTTGAGAGCCGATGGGGGTTAGACGAGGTGAGTTTGAAGCAGCGGCGGAATGAAAGAGCGGGGTAGACGGGAGATCCCTGAGAAAACCCGCCGACCAGCGGCATCGTCCGGCACAATTCCCGCATGCGAAAATCCGCAGGGATTGAACCCCGGTTCGCATTGGTCGGAGGCGAGCATGCTGACCACCGAGTCACTGTGTGGAGACTGGAGAGTAGTCTACCTGTGGCGGTGTGACGGCACGGCTGGGTGGGCATTCTCGCTATCGAGCGACACCCCCCTTACCCGGGTATGCCAAGGACAGCAGGTCCTCTAACCACCCCCACGACGGCCCACATTCCGTCCTGCCTCCTCGCCCACACCAAGAGACGCACACACACGTACACACATACAGACGTATCACAGCTTCACGGACCACCGTCGCGTCGGCGCGTCTACCTGCCGCAGCCCAAACCGCGCGCGCGCGCACACACACACACACAACTATATATATAATATATATGTCACTCTCTCTGTCTTTTTCTAAACTACCTTATTCCTTATTCTGAGTGTTATATGAAGTTAAGTCCCGAAGGTAGGGCAAGGGAGAGAGACAAAAACCCCTGCGACAGAGAAGTAAAAATTTTCAGAAAGTATTCCATACATTAAATTAAATTAAATAGAATGCTACAGGAGAAACTGTTTGGGAACATGCTCTTGGTTAGTAGAGTTGAAAAAAACTAGTAGAGGGGGGACTCTCTGTCAGCCAGTGAGTCTCTCTCTCCCCCCTGGGAGTTGGTACAGCAGAGAGGACTCTCTGTGACGTCAAGCGTGAGCGAGAGAGTATACTCTGGGCGAATTGGGACACGGCCTTAGATACACTTTTTTACATTAGGTGGAGGAAGTAGATCTTTATCAGGGTTGCAGAAAAGTTAGACGTAACCGTGAATGGACTATATATCACAATGCGTACAACAGAACCCCACAATGTTCCAAACGCCTGGCGATAATGAAACATTCTGTCCACATAACTGCGTAACCCCGGCACTAATGCAATCTCTGGATTTTTTTTTTCACTGTCCGATGACCTTTCCTGATATAAAACGAGCATTCTGTTTTGTTCTCTTGCGTTTTAGTTTGGCGAAATGGAATGGGGAAGTTTGGGCAGCTCTTAGCATCGAGGTATTGACGCGCGTGAAATGAGGTGAATATGGAGCAACGCCGGAATGCACGAGCGGAAAAACCAGGAGATCGCCGAGAAAACCCGACGACCAGCGTCATCGTTCGGCAGGATTCCCACGTGCGAAAATCCGGGTATTTTCTAATTATTTTACACTTTCACTTGACCGACGTATTAATAAAGTATTCAGGCACTTAGAAATGTTAAATTTTCATACGGTGTAAGAATACGTAATGCACATGCAAGTACATCTTAATCAGGGCTTTCAAAAGTGCTCAGTTTACCGTGCGTGGACGGCCTATAGCACCCAAGGCGGAGAAGATAAGGCGAGCCGTGTTACAGGCTATTCGCGGTAAAATGAGCACGTTTGAGGCCCTAGTTACTTTTTCCTTCAGCCATTTGTTATCCTTTAAACACCATTTAAAATCAATATTACCGTGTAAGTAATAAACACAGGACATGTGTGAAGGGTCGATACACCCGCATATCAACATGGGGAACATACGTTCTACTTTCATATCTGGCTAGTTCGACTAGCGTTATCTATAATTAGCATTTAAAGATAAATAACGCCATTAACAATTTTTTTTTTTTTTACGATTTGGTTTTTCCTCCAGGCGATATCCAGCAGAGCTCACGCATAATAAACCAATGTCAGAGTAGAAATTAACCCCATATGCATGGCCTATCTCGTATTCGTCGTGGTCCGAAAAAAAAAAAACGCTTAAGGACATCAACTACCAATGAGGCCTGATCCACTCTTTATGCGGTACTCCATTGAAAAATAAATAAACAATCATATAATCAAATCTCTAAACTACCCGTCCTTCTTCAGCAAAATATTACAGAACCTCAGTTAGGCTGGTCACTGCCCAACCTCCGAGACGTATTGTGGCACGTTTTATCAGAGAAAATTCTCAACTGCCGCCAACATTAGTAATTTTACATACTTCTAGGGACAGAAAAAGTAGGGAAATGACTTATACTCGAATAGACCTATGCTACTACGCCTACCCGTAGCGTGGCGACATGCGTCAGTGGAAAGTATAAAAATGGGCAGCGTAAGTGAGAGCTCTACAAACGATTGATTATGCTGGCAAAATATCTCTTCACGTGGCATTGCACTTTTCTACAGCGGCTTCCAAAATCCTGTATGCAATAATCAACTTGCTTGTTCACTGCAACAGTGGCGTGTAGTTGAGTTTTTTCTACGATCAAATTCAACTTCCTACTTTGTTTACCCGCCACATGTATTTACCGTATTATAATACCTAACATTAGTTATAAAAACGGAAACGAAATGAATGCAACAATAATTAAACTAAATATTATTTAGAGAACATATTACAAATTATAAGAAAACTCCCGTTTTCCCGAACACTCGTCCACTTTCCAAGGAAATATGTAGGACTGGAGGACGCAAACAGAACGACTGCTTACCTGCCTAAGGAACGCGGTCGAGCGTGTGGTGTGTCGTTGCTTGCGAGTTCGATTCATCGCTAGTCACTACCGTTTGTGGAAATACATACTAGATAGCAGCACTATTCGTGTACAGTACGAGAGTTACGAAAACTGTTTCTCGAATCGGAAACGGGAAACTCAGAATTAAATGTGTTTAAAGTTAGGGCGAAAAATACAAATGGCCAAATATTCCCAATATGTATACGATAAGCAGTGCTTACCTCGCGTCTATGGAATAAACGCCACTGTACTGTAAGTCTGTTTTAATAATTCGCAGAACGAAAAAAAAAAAAATCTTTAAAATTACGCAGTGGGTAAAATAATGAAGTGCAGAAGAGCGAAGCCGCGGCGGTAATGAGGGACGTGTAAGGTGCGTGTGGAAGGAAGTGACGGGCGGGCGTTAGAAAGGAGGCGAGTAACTGCGTAACCTCATCTGACATGTGTAACCTCTGACAGTGTGAGAGCCACGGCGGTTCAGGAACATATTCCCGCACTTTCCTGTCTCCAGCAGACTTTCACGCCCCCTCACAACGCCCCAGCCCGCTGGCTCTCTGTTCACCTCGCATCTCCCAAACAGAGAAGGTCACGTACACAGAAGCAAAATGGCTCGGCCGTTCCTTGGAAGCAAGCGCGCCCCGATCGCCTACTGGCTTCGGCACGTTCTGCGACCACAGCTTACGTCTGCCTACTGCCATGTTGAGAAATACTGCCGCCTATAGTCTATTCGCGGTGTCTTCGCACTATCTTAATGAAACCTTTGAAAAATCATCCATGTATGACGTGTTTGTCGTTTCATAAATATTGTTACGATCTCCCCACAGGCAATGGGCTAAACCAGATTCGTTAAAGGGCGGAGGTCTTGGTTAAATAAAAGTTAATTATACTTTCCTAATTTTATTTACAATAAACAAAATTCTCTCGACCCAACATCTCACAATAAATTTACATATTTTGCTATTTACTACTAGTAAATCCAATCAGTACAATTTACCTCAAAAAATCAAATGTAATCAACAGTCATAATATAGGGTGTATCAAAACCTAATACATCAAATCAAGTAACACTGCTACAGTTTCATACATTCACTCCATAGACAATCGTTATTTTCATTCGGACTTCATTCAATTAAGCGCATTATTTTTAAACAAAATGCAAATGACTCGTGAGTTTAAAAAAGAACAGAGTAATTCATACATTCATGCTTATTTGTAATGGAACGTATTATTTTCATTGAAAGATGTCAAATGAGAAAAAGAAACACGTGTTTTGTTGTTACAAAAACTGGCTGCTAAAACATTAAAAATTTATTAAAAATAGTTTGCGGGGCAAAAAGTACGGTCAGGTGATAAATAGTACGGAAATCCGTACGTTTTGGTACGTTCTGGCAACGCTGGTCAGTTCGCAATGTTGAGAAGTTCTACGAGCGCCCTCAATCGTCGGGTTTCACGCCCTCTCGTCCAGTCACACCACGACGCCTCGTCACAGTCTCCCGTCGTCTTTGCCGGTGTCCCTCGCCGCACTCGGCAACAAGACTTCTACCAACAGGCTCCGACTCTGGGGCCTCTGCAACATTTATAGGTTGATCGTACATCGCCCGGAGATGCCTCTAAATGCCGCGTTGCGTCGAGGGTCCTAATTCCCAGAGTATTCTTGCGCATCCTCCCAAGTCGTCGGCTCCTCCAGCAGGAAGGAGGAGGGGCTGTGATACCAGCCTGGTCAGCTATATGCTGTCCACGGTAAAATGAGCACTTTCAAAAGCCCTGCTTAAGATCTAATTGTATGCACAAAGTGTATTCTTCCATCATATGTACAATTAACGTTGCCATTGCTCTGATCACTTTATTCGTTCGTCGGTCAAGAACAGACCCTACATTTTTATAAGAAAAAAGGAAATATTTTACCATTGTTTTTATTTTTAACTAGTATGCATTAAAAATAAACAAAATGTAAAAAAAAAAAAAACACTGTTATCAACAAACGTTTTACCTAACACTTGTAATTTAATGTTGACACGTGGAACTACTTTCTTCCTGTCGTTACCAACTTTACTGGCGCGTGGCAGCCAGCGTTTCCGTCGAAATACACGCAGGCAGGGGCAGTGACATTTTTCAAAGGTTTATTTAAAAAGTACTTACTTTACCGTGAACAACCTTTAGCAATCATTCCCCCGGCCCTGTGCAGACCGCCCGGGGAGAGGGGGGGGGGGTCGATTCAGGTCAGCCCCCCCCCCTCCATGCGAGGAGCCAAACGCGTACCACTGTGTGGCGTATCGCAAGCATTTTATACTTGTGTTAAAATTAAATTTACAGTTAACGTTAAATCTAACCAAAGATAGGGTAATCTAATTATGAATTATATTTATTATTATATGAAATGAATAAAACAGTGAGAAAATAAGTGTTGGCAATACCTATAATAATCAGTTCTTATGCAAAATGTTATACTATAGTGAGTGCGCACGAATGTGGTGCACTGTCCTTTGGCGTTATTTCTAGACTCGGTTAAGCTTCGATTGTATGAGGCGGAGGAATATCCTGGAAATAGAACTTTTAACCGTGAATGATTATACTGGTTGAACTGCCGCCTGGGAAGTTATCCTCCAGCCGCTCATTGGCGGAAGGTCCCCAACATTTAATTGCTTTTCTGCCAAAACGAACAGTACAAACGGCGACGATTTGAGATGTTTCTATACTTCTTCTAACCGATTTGTAATGCAGTTTGATTAAATTCAAATTGGTAAAAGTATTCCGTTAATGTAATAGTGCGTATCATTTGGAAATTAAATTATAAACAAACCCGTTCCTCAATGTTGACCACGTGACTTGACAGTTGTGTTCCTTTGGGGTAGGTCAGTGTTGGGTACAGGAGCAGAAGACGTATAAGCTCGCCATCTCATATTTAGTCTATGGCCAACACCCGGCACATCTACAATCGCGGCCGTTTGTCCGCAATGTCTTCTGTAGGCGAGCCTAGTAACAACGTTTTCGGAAAGGTCATCTAGTATTTTTTAATGTGCCTTGACGTTGGTAAAAATAACGCCAAGGCGTCCGCAGCAATACGTACTTGCCTGCGCAACAAGTTGCCTACCACGAAGACGAACGGAATTGGTGCGACATGTGAGAGATAAACTGTAAACACTTGACTACTCCAGGCTCTCTCCGCATTATACACGAAGTCTCCGTTCGCCTTCGTCGTAGGCAACTTAATGCCCAGGCAACTACGTATAGCTGCGGACTCCTTGCCATGTTTTCCCAACTTCCAACATACATTTAAAAATAATATGCAGTAGATGACCATGCCAAAAACGTTGTTACTACGATTGTTGGTTTATATTAGGCCATAATTTCTAAGGTTGGAATTTCGAGAGGTTATTCGAAAAACACCTTGCATAACGCATGTTGTTGATGGGTTCATTATCATAAATTTATCTGTGGTTCCACCCTCACAACTTAGCATGGAACGACAATATCCATAGACAACAAGGTGGGCATTAGACATCAGAATGATATATAGAAACTTGCATGGTCACCCACACCATTTAATTACTTTTTCATTACTTTCACGACCACCTGCTCAACCCCATTTCTTTTTTAAGAGCAGTAGACACACAGTTCACGTAGTCTAACGTATCTAATATGTTGGGATAAGGACAGTGGTGGCGTAGTGGTTAGACGACTCGCCTCCCAAGGCTAACCGGGCTCAATCCTCGGCCGTGACACTCCCGGATTTTCGCTAGTGTGAATCATGCCGGACGATGCCGCTGGTCGGCGGGTTTTCTCGGGGATCTCCCGACTCCCCCGCCATTGCATCCCGGCGCTGCTCCATTCTCACCTCATTTTTCCCTCACAGGCTAGACTTCTCTTCAAGTTAAGGGCGCCGCCTACTTGGATGTTTTTAGCGCGCCTGAGGCAGGGAAGCGCGGGACCGATAAGGACGACATTGACAAGCGCGCCTGATGCCCCTTCGCTCCTACGCGCAAGGCGCTGAACTGGCGTGCAGTGTTTCCTTTGCGCTGCATGTGCCTATGGGACTAAGCAGCGACTCCACATTTTATTGGTGGAAAGTCTGTAGGAAGGTCCAGCGCAGGTACCTATAATAGTTGCGCATGTTTCCAACCAGTACATTATGAGACAGCACTGTGAGAAAGCTGTTTTTAGCTACGTAGGAGGGCTCGGGAATAACATTCATAATATATTGAGAGTATTATACGTACCTCGCCCAAAATGTGTTTTCTTTTCGTACACTGTTATTATGAAGACACGTTTAATGGTTTAGTAAAAAAACGCGGATTTCAAACACACTGCAACGCGTTTCCTTCGCCAGGTAGGCGGCGCCCTTAATTTCTGATGTGTTGTGAAGATGAGAGCGGCGGAGGAGCAGACAGACGGATGCTGCGCCTGCGCGCTGCAAACACTATACACAACAATGGCGCCGCGCGCACGCGGCTCTCCATGCCGCGCGGTTCCTGGAATAGCACGCAATCAAGCGCAGCGCGCACAGGGGAGACCACGCGTTCCTTCACCGCCCCGCCGCGCCGCGAGCGCCAGGGGTGACCAGTCCGCGTCTCCTTACTTACTACACACACTATGCTCTCGGCGGCCGCCGCCTCCGATGTCAAAGGAAGTATCGATATATCGAGTTGTGTTGAGAGATTTTGGCGGCTCTCAACAACGAGGTCTTTAGAGTCGAAAAGCGCGAAGAGAGCAGAGTAAGGAGCAGCGGTCCGCGAGACACTTTAGAAATGAACGTTAGAAAAAAGTAACTGCCCCTACATGCATATATTTTAATGAGCGCACTGAGTCACATTCGCCCAGTAAAGTTAATAACAATGGATGGAAAGTAGTTACAAAAAATATTACAGCTAACCATTTGTGATGATTTGAAATTATTTCTTTCGCTTTCTGTTTTTTTTAATGCATCGAAATGTAAAAATGAGCAGATGTGTAAACTATTCACTTTGTTAATAATTTCACAGTTTCAATCGACCGATGCATGAATAAAGTGATGAGGCCTATGTCAATGTTAATTTAAATAAGGCGGATAAATACACAACGTGCAAACAAGTAGATCTTAAGGAGGGATTCCAAAAATGCTCATTTTACAGTGAATTGCCTATACCAGCGGCATTATCCAGCGCGATTCCCACGAGGGAGCCACCCCCACATGGGGTTTGCATGCGGAGTCTCATGAAATTTGTTTTGCGTCGTAAATGACTTCAGATAACGATCAAAGACTTAAGCGGATTTTCAATTACATATTTTTTTTTGTACAAATCTGAAAATGGAACAAAATCCGTTGGCTGCAATCGCGTGTACGGTCTAATTTGCGAGTAATTTAGTTCGAGCGAGTACACGTCAAGGTCCTTCGCAAGTTCGCGCATGTTACCAAGTCTTAATGTTAGTTTAACATTTTACGTAAATATTCGTGAATACTGAAATGACTACTTCTACTTACTGATTTTTTATTAATGCATAAAATGTAAGCATTAACAAATTTGTAAAATGTTTAATTTTGTAATAATTTCAGTTTCCCTTGACCGACGCATGGATAGTGGGCTCAGACCTTTGACAATGTTACTTATACGTATTGTGGGAGAATACACAATGTGCATACAAGTAGATCTTCAGCGTAGCTTCGGAATGCGCTCAGTTTACCGTTAACCGCCTTTAGTTGCATTAACGGTAGGTTAAAAGAAATGTGCACGCGTCTCAAAGCACAGTTACAAAACCATCACATAGATATATACTATTCACAGTAAAATTAGCACTTTTGAAAGGCCTGAATAAACTCATCTGCTCATTTTCACACTTTGATGCATTAAAAAAAAACCAGATACGACGTTAAGATATGGAACTACTTCCCATCCAACTTTACCGGGCGCATGTCACCCAGGGCGCCCGTTAAAATATTTTAAGACAGGGGCAGTGACTTTTCCAAAGGTTATTTCGAAAGTGCTCACTTTATCGTGAACAGCCTTTACAAGGAGATCTTCAGCTAAGTTTTGGAATGTTCTCAGATTACCGTAAACCGCCTTTAGTTCCATTGACACCAGGTTAAAAGAAGTGTGCACACATGCCAAAGCACAGTTACAAAACCATTATATAATAGTTAGTGATTAGTACTAGTGGCAGTGCAATGTTGATAAGACGGGGCGGGGCTTGGTTCGGCGGGCTACATAGGCGGCAAAGTTTGGGGGAGGCGGGGCCAAAGTGCAGCAGCTCGCTATCGGCACAGGAAGGCGGGTCGTCGCGGATCACTCGCTCCAACTGGCAGTTCGCCATTCTTCATCAGCAGTAGCCGCCTGGCAATGACCCGCGGCCAGCCGGACCTTGGCCGCCCCTCTCTCCGCCGACCACGGCCCAGTCTGCCCGCGGTACTTCCACGCTGGATGTGGCAAATACCCACACTACAGTCTAGTCGCGATTTCTCCACACATCCCGAATCAAACTCACTGTTGTCAGATAGGGAGAACTAAATTCCGGTACCGCTTGCACCAGCATGGAAAGCAGTGACACACATTGAATACTGTTACTCTGGACGTCCAGTGATACATGATGGCATACTGATACACTTTCATAATGATATACGTTAATGGCCCAATAAAAGCAACATTTGAGCGAATAATTTGGATCCAGTTCGAACTAGTTTGTTATGATTGTATAATGTCTATACGTGGATTAACATTATATGTTGGCGTTACATGTATGCTGGGACGTTACAAATTTTTGTATTTAATAAATTAGTTTAGTGTATGTCAGTTGGGCAATGAATATGTAGTTATGTACTGTTTGGTTTATCGTTATCGGTGAATTAGTTTAAGAGTTATGAATTTTTTAACTTGTGAGGTGTAAACGGACATAACCTCAAAGTGGAAGCATTGCTGCATCGCCTTTCTTAATATTACAGAAAGGCGACGGGATAATCAGTTCCCATATGTAAGCAGTTATATATATATATATATATATATATATATATATATATTATATATATATATATATGCTCGGAGATTACTTATCGGTACTCATTTTACAAAATTAAATTTTTTAATTACTAAATGACATCTAGTCAGAAACGAAAAAAATCGAAAATAATTTTAAACATTATTTATTGTCATATAATTTGATTTAACACCATTTACTGCTACAAACTACAAATACAATATAGCATAAAATAATCTCAAACAGTATAATTTCGCAACATCAGTAAATTTTAGCAAAGTTTTGTAACCAACAAAAAATCTGGTATATATGCGTACCAGAATGAAAAAAATCTGGCACCTGGTGCCAAGATAGAAGTCTGGTGCAAATACCAGAATTCTGGTACGTCTGGCAACACTGAACTTCTGCAAAAAACACCCCATTTATGAAGTTCTTGGTTGTTTCATACATATAGCATGCAACACAAGCGTTTCGTACTTGCATTAACATAAAAGTACTTTAATCTAGTAAAATTAAACTTTTACTTTACCCATTAGTTATAATATTCAATTTATAAACAGTAAGAATTAAAACAAGGGGAACATAGGTTTGTTGGTATTACCTAGTAAAGGCTATTCACGGTAAAACGAGCACTATTGAAAGCCATGCTTAAGATCTATTTGTATGTACATAGTGTATTATTCCGTTTTATGCAAAATTAACATTGATGTGAGCCTCATCACTTGATTCATCCGCCGGTCAAGCGACACTGAAAGTATCAAGAAAGTAAATAGTTTACAAATCTGCTCATTTTTCCACGTAGATTCGATATAAAAAAAAACCAGACAGAAAGCGGAAAAAAAAAAAAAAAAAAATTTAAGTTTTCACAAATGGTTACCTAACGCTTTTTATTCGACTTTAAAATATACAACTACTTTCCATCCATCGTTACCAACTTTACTGGGCGAATGCCACTCAGTGCGACCATTCAAATATATGCATGCAGGGGGAGTGACTTTTTTTTTAGGTCCATTTCTAAAGTGCTCACTTTATCGTGAACAGCCTTTAGCAAAGTTCACTGCTAGTCACTATACTAGTTTAGAGTGTTTCCGATCACTACGTTGAGCGATGAGGCAGTGTGGACAGACAGTTTTAACATATGTTCCAGAGCTCGGAAGTGCGTGGAAGTCTTAGTACCTCATCTCAAGAGTATTTTCTTGTCGTATATCAGTAGATACGACACACTTAAAGCAGATAGTAAGAAACGTGTACTTCAAGTAACCTGCGACGCAGTTCAAAGGTTCTGGCACACAGCCCTCGACAACGAGGTGTTGAGTGAAGAGAGCAGCGTCGGGATGCTAGGGCGGGGGGAAAATGCAGATCCCAGAGACCGCGTCGTCCGGCACGATCCACACATCGTAAAATGCAAGGGTGACCCCGCCGGAAATCACACCCAGTTCGCCTTGGTGGGAGACGAGCGCTCTAGCCGCTGCGTCACCGCGGCCCCGACTGTGGATAGTGGTTAAGCGGTTGTGGAAAGTTTGCTGTGGGTAATTAATATTAACTGTTAACATAATATGGTTTACCGTGAAAGCACAGTACAACCGCTTGTCCCACAGCCTCAGTGCTTCACCCTCATTGGCTCAAGACAAGAAAACCTCTCCATTCTGCTAATACAACATGAACATAATATACATACTTTATGGTGACGTAATGAACTATCACTGTCTCGTACATGTTAATTCCCATACACGGAAATCGTGTCAACAACAAGGTCACCGTACTGATAAACTGGTATGTAATTTACGGCTTCTGGGATAGCAATGATTCTTGGAACTGTTTACTTCCAAGGATGTTATCCTCATTCGAAGCTGTGATAGGAGTTTTCACGTTCTAGTTCTATTCGGTACACAGCGCGTAGCGCAGAAAAATAAAAAAAAAATATATATATATATATAAAGGCAAAAAAAAATTGTTAGGTTTGTTGAACTGCGCGCCAAGGAAATGGCTGACGTGCACAATGCTACAACAGGCAACCAATTGACAATCTAGAATGGTTTAGTTTGCTACAGAAGAAACCTCGATAATCTGAAATTTAAGACAAAGGATGTGTCGTATAAGCAAAATTCCTAAGTACTCGAAAATATGCCGGAATACATGATTTTTACTGTTGTAAGGTTCGAAAATTGTTAGGAAACTAACACATAGCTAAATCAATTCATATGTAAAATAGTCATAAAAGTAGTAAGTCAGTACAATAGAGTACGGTTCAAGACATAAATTTCTAATTCATTTGGAAAATTTGTACATACTAATATAAGAAATAACATCCATCGAACACTTCCTGAGCGATGCGTCGGATTATATAGTAGAGGGGAGGGGGATGACAAGTGCATGATAACTCGACAGAACTGTACTGTACGATCACGCCGCATGCATGCGCAGCCATAAGGAGCGCTGATTCTCCACAAGAAGGTAACCTGAACCATTCCACTGGCGCTCCAGTACTACACATCAAACTGACCTTGGCTCTGTCGAGAAAGAGCACAATTGGGGCACGTGGATTTCCAGTGCACCAATTCCCACAGTTGTGGCAATTAGCAAGTCATGCGTGGAACATGATTCGTCCTCGGCGAGCTGCCGAACATGGGCGTACGTTATTAATTTTGCTCGGCTGGGGTACTTCCAGTTTGCCGGAAACACAGAACAAGGCAGAATCCTATTTTTGGGAAACACTATACGCACGTGCTCTGCCAGAAGTAGAACTATAATATCGACAGTGTCTCTACAATGTAGCATCCGAAGAAATACTTTACTACGAGAAAGAGTCCCGTCACAGTTTGCTATCGCTATGATACCTTTTAAAACTTGCTGACCAGAACTTCGCGTGTACATGTGCAGAAATAAGCCGAGTGTGCTCGCAATGAATTGCATTACGGTTAAGTTAAACTTGATACTGATCGTGACTGATGGGGAACGTCCCTGGAACGGATTTGCTTTAGCTTGACAGCACCAAACTTTAAAAAAGGGACCGATGTCTGCACATGAATACATCACATATCTCTGGCTAAAAGTTAACAGCTGCATTAACACCCCGCTTTTTTTCTTTAAAATAGGCCTGCCCCACCACGATTTTGCATCTACCAGGTCCAGCCAAGCTCACGTCACTTACTAACATGATATTGACGCTGGTTGAAAAGCCTCAACGTTAAGAAAAACGAAACTTGTACGTAAAACACGAGTTGTAGTTAATGTCAACGGGTAAAGTTTCCTGTCAACTGACTTGACTACAAAATGTAACACGAAAGATCAAGGGGGGAAAAGCAAGAAGGAATTGTATTGCACATTCGCGCAAGAGTTCTGGACGAAACAAACGGGTATTTAATGTCTTGGTTTATTTTTATTTACTTCTCAATTTAAGTTTATATTGAAAGACTGGGATTATCTCATCTAACGTTCATTCTTAAACAGCGGTCTTTTAACATTTTTTTCTGTGTCCTCGTCAGAAAAATGATTTTTAAGCAGACTACCTTTAGTTGCTTGCCCTTTCGGTTCTCGTTTTAAACCTATTCCTATGCAGTCGTGCTATGCGAAGGATACAGTAATACTGACTCACGTGTAAATGTACATCACTACTACAACAAGGGGATTTAAGCGTTATTTCGGGCAACTGCACTCTAAGAAATTATTTGTAAATTTACCATATCAGTGTACACGTACAGTGACAAAGCGCGAATGGTAAATTAATTACCCATACATGCACGGTACCGTTCCTACAGTTGCTCAGGAGAGAGTCAAATGCTTAAGGCCGTTCCTAACTTTATATAGTAGCGATGCTAAACATTCCCATATATTCAGCCTGATGAGTAGTACTATTTCCATACACCGTATAGGTTAAAAACCTCCATTACAATTTAGGAAGTTTACCAGAATATTTCTTACATTGTGCTAAGAACCTGGGCCGTCACGTCTATGGACACGATAGCGAACTTCCACCCACCCAAACCCTAATAAGTAAAGAGTGCAGGGTGAAACATCGCAGTCAACAGCCTGATACACGCACGCCGGGCCAAGACGAGCCCTGGTCAATGAAGGCCGCAACAACGCTGGAATGCCGTGACTCAGCTCGCTATTCTTGAGAAATTCCTGTGCTAAACTAAGAGCACGCCGTCAACACAAGGCTAGGAGGAGCCCAGACCGCCTACCTGAAACTATCATCGACGTCGGAAGTCGAGAAGCGCTACAGCAAACATGCACGGCTACACGCCGAGTGAAAGTGTTCTCATTGCGCCGTGTGCACATGTGGTTCGACACGATATCCGGGATCGGATCTAACATCGACACAAGACAACTGTTTCACCATTCGAGTTCAGAGCTGGGCTGGAGATCGAGATGAAGTTCATTTTGAACCGCCGAAATCGGTGGTTCGAAATCTCAATCTGAGATCAGCAACCATAGTCTACAAATGTAGTTTGAAAATACGCCAACACGTAGAACTACGTTCGATTGTTTTCTTGGGAAATTAAAACAACATTGTACGCACTTGAATATTACTCAGTAAAATTCGCACAACAATAACTCACTTAAAACGGATAAAACTTCGCACATCTAGTGACAAATAGGTCTACTTGCATCACGTCATATATTACGAACCAATGGCAAAATTTGTCTCATACTTAGAATCGATCTCTCATTTTGGAACCAAGATCGACGAATCAAGAGATCCAGAATCATGAAATTTCGTTGGTGCAACACTTTTACATTGGAACCAAGATCAAACTGGATCCTGGTTCGGAACTAGGATCATTCGATCTCGGATCGGTAAAGATGTTGGTGCAACCGGGCATTAAGTGGCGGCGCTATCATTTTATTGGTGTTAAGACTGTAGCAAACTTCAATGCAGGATCCTGTACTAGTGTCGCAGTAATTCATGCAGATTATCCTACGCTGGTCGCCTACCTACCGCTTGAAATGCGTTGCAACGTGTTCGAAAAATGCGTTAATGGTCGGAACTATTATACGGCATCTGTGTCGGTTTCCCACCTCTCCCTTCTTAGTTACAGGCTTGGCTATGAGTACACTTGGGGACGTAGTCAGTCACGGCACCAAACGAGCCATGGTTGCCTAAGGGCCTGTCTACATTTAGGCTATCCCAACTAGTGCCTTAGGACAAGGATGTGCTGATTGGTGCACGTGGCCGTCTGGCGTCATGGCGCTGTCCCAAGTCTACCTGTGTCCCAAGTTGAAGCGTTCTGAAAACTGAACTTTTGTCCGAACTTGCGTCCTAGGCTGATAGAAAAAGAACAAGACTACAAATACTTTCGCACGCATTCGTGAAATGTTTAAGTTATTAATGTAAACAATGTATGTGCAAGGTGGACTTTCTCAAAACAAATGTGATTAAATGGTAATAAATAATCAGAATGTATTCGTTCGGTCTGAACAATTTTATTTGAAGGCTTAAAACTTTTAAAACGTAAATTTAAAAAATAAAATTTGGATGTCGGTTAGCGAACTTATTTAAACTAAAACCGTTAAGGCGTTTATTATAAATAAATATTGAAATCAATCATTTCGTAAGTAATAATCGATAATAAAGCAAATTTAAACATCGCTACGTAACTACAAATAATATGACGATTGTAGTGCGATCTAGTGTCAGATCATGAAAGCTCACTTCGGACAACGCATTTGTAGGCCATATTTGGACCGCGTCAATGTGACATCACTTGACGCCGAGTTTCGGACACTTCCACAGGAATGGCCAGATGTAGACGCGGTCCTCTCTTCTTCAGAGGCCCTGAGACTCACGTAGGGGTGACCTCGGATGCAAACACAACACTTCCATTATGGTAGAATAATGAGAAGGGGGGGGGGGGGGCGCCAAAACGACGCGGCAGGGGCGAATCAATGCAGCGTGGCTGTGGTGCCAAGACGTGTGGGTTGAAGGCCCTTACACAATTGAAAACTTTAACACTTGACTTTAAGTTTGCTTTCCGACATATTGGTTTTTGTGGAGCTTGACACAATGGAATTGTCAAAGGCAAAGTCAAGCAGCCATTTTGCCGAGAATCTAACAGAGGTTATGTGGAAAGTGAGTTATTTTAGTGTAGGGCGATTTTAATTTCGGTATATTAAACAAAGCTCGTCTTAAATTAAATACATGGCACATGATAGTAATGCGAAGAGGAAATACATGAATTTACATATATTTTCGTAAATATAAACAAATGAGTTTTTTTGTTTTGAAATAAATTAAATATATATTTCAAGCCTATTAAAAAAAATGTACGTAAAATGCATTCCTGGATAATATAATTATTTACATAAGATACACATTTTTACGAAGCTCGCAAAACCGATGTTCCATTGTCTGAACTCTGACTTGACAACTGTATTGTGAATTGGTGGTTTCGTCAGAGGAAAGGAAATGTAAAGTCAAATGTTTTCTATTGTGTAAAAAGCTCGAACCGCAGCCAGTGTTGTAGTAACTAGGAACTGGAGGATTAGCGACGGCGGATGGAATGCATGTGCTGCAGAGGACGGTCCACGCCCGCACAGCAGCGCTCTCTGTCGGCAGCTTTCTCACGACCACAGCTGGAAATAGACCCCGCGCAGAACACCCCCCACCGCCCCCTCCTCATCTCCCGGCAGACTATCAACAAGACCGGGGCTGGCCACTCGCAAAACACCACCGCTCTCCTTAACCGCTGAAGATGCACGGGATAGAGTGCGCCCGCCAGCGTTGCTCTAACACCGTGTCGCAACACTGAACCAAAGAAGATGTATGTATTCTGATAAGTTAACAACGTTTATACGAGCCGTTGTGCTGTAGAATGGATGTCAACATCATTACGGAATGTAGAGGAAACATTTAAAAAGAGTACACATTGCCATTTTTCCCGGGAAAACAGGGAAAATGACGATTTGTAGAAATCACACATAAAAGATGTTCACGATAAAGTGACTACTTTTGAAATCAACCACAGAAAAAAGTCACTGCTCCCACCTACATGTATTTTAACCGACGCACTGCGTGACATGTGCCCAGTAAAGTTGGTAACGATGGAGAAAAAGTAGTTCCATATATTAACGTTGGATAAAAAGTGTTAGGCTACCATTTGTAATAAATTATTACTTTCGCTTTCTGTTTTATTTTTTATTGCAGTAGTGTAAAAATACAAGCTTAATACAAAATACAAGCTTAATCCAGTACCTATGTACATCTCTGATCATCATATTTTCGGTTCTCCATTTATTTAACTGAAGACGAGCTTTGTTTAATATACCGAGATTAAAATCGTCCTACAATAAAATAACGCACTTTCTACATAACCTCTGTTCGATTCTTGGCAAAATGGCTGCCTGACTGACTTTACATTTCTACTTTTCGAAATCGTGAATTCGAGAGGGCTTGACTTTATCTTTGACAGTTCCATTGTGTCAAGGTCCATATGAACCAACATGTCGGAAAGCAAACGTAAAGTCAAATGTTAGAGTTTTCATTTTTCTAAGGACCTTTAACTGCACGAGCCACGGAGGACAGTAAGTGCGAGATGTAAAACTGCAGATGAAGTACACTAGCGAAAAGGCTACAAAGTTGTGGGAATTGAAGAGGACAGCTTCAAGAGGTGAGATGGAGAGTGAAAGGGAGAACGGAGGGAGGGTACCCCACAGTGTGGCAACAGTTTTTTCCCCCTCGCCACGCCGTAAGCGGTGACATTTGCGGAGAGCACATGTGCCCCGAGGAGAAATGTCAGCATCCCATCGGCCAACGACGCAGACGTAGAGGAATGCAGAAGACTCACGCACGCCCTCAGGCTATCCACTATGCTTTCCCCGCACAGGGAGATTAGAGAGATGATCGCTAGTAAAAAAAATAGACGTCAGTGGTTTCAAGATGAGCTATTTTTGAGGACGCTTAACAAGATTTCGAGTGCCTAGCGCGGTCAACCTCTACTCTCTAAATTCGAATCAGTGGAAAGCCACTGATTCGCAGTGAAATTCAACTACTCTAATCAGTGAAAGTGACTCCACTTAGAATCAGCGGAAAACCACTGATTGTTTCAGTCAAAAAATTTCACTGATTGAATAAGTGACGGCCGACAGCAGTGGCGAATTAAATACTGTTTTTATTGAATGTAGGCAAATAATTACGTGAAATAAACATATTTATGATAGTTTTCTACTTATATTGTGCAAATTTACCGTAATTTAAAAAAGTAAAATAGAGTATCGCAGGTGGTCGGGATTGAATTATCACACCACTCGGCTCTACACCGTTACCTTACTATCTGAGCTACCACGCCAAGTTGTAATAGGAAAATGTATGTTTTATATTTCCGCTGCGAAATCGTGTAGTCTGAAGTTGTGGGCTCATACTTTTCGTGTTCAGTTTAATTAGTACAGTTAGGATTGTTAAAAAAAAAAAACGAATAGTATATACCGAGTGAACTCTCTTCGCCACATTAAATGCAGTTTAAACCTTCAAAGAGAGCGCTGCGACGATTACATGGAATCGAAATGAAAGACGGAAAAACGGAATGAAAGGCCGTGTGTTCACATTAACTCGTAATATGGCGTTTTAAAAGACGAAATACATTTTAGAAAGTATTTTGTATTAGTTTTATTTACTTCACTTGATACACGTTGTTTAACGGCCATTTTTAAACGATGTTCGACGGCCATTTTTACACGCAGTTTCACTGATAGCCTACATCAGTCAAAAATAATTAGAGATGGAGCAAGTTGCTCAGATGTTTCACTGGTCCATCAGTCAAAAAATTAACCACTTAGGGAACAATGGGAAAAATAACTGACGAATCAGTAGGAAATGTTACTGAATCATTGAAGGAAATATGGCATTTTTTCACTGGTTCATCAGTTAAATTCACCGAAGTGAATGTTGGATCAGTCAGGTACGTTTGACTGATTGAAACAGTGAAATTCTTACTGATTCAGATTTAGAGTGTATCTCATCCATATCTACCCTGCCTCAGAGATAGTAACGACGTGCCGATGTTTACAGGGTTGCACATTTTTTCAATTGGAAAATTGCCTAGCATTTCTCTAATTTCCAGACAAAAATAATCTTTTTTTCCCCTAACCTTTTTTTCCCCCTGTAAGGATTGAAACCTTTCAATTATAACACATCTTTACACCAAAATACTTCTCTGAGCTTACAAAATTACTCCCTAAATAAAAAGAAAAGAAAAATGCCTAAGCACTTTGTCCACAAGCAACAAAACAATGTTATACGATTCTGGTAGCGGTACACGATTGATGATAGATCTGCCAAAATATAGCATGCATATCAAAGAATTCCCTGTTCCCCAGGTGAGTGGCAACCACGTGTTCTCTCCAGTAATTCTGTGTCACACAGGTAACACGCCATCTCCGCAAACCTACAACACAGTTGCCACCATTGCTCATGTACATGCTATTTCAAAATAATACGGAGCGAGAATGTTTGCAGTTCCTGCATTATCTCCTCTGAAACCAGACCGCTTCCTCCTCAAATACACACTGATCTTTCAATTACCCCGAGTTCAAAATTCTCTTAATTCCACACCAACGGTCACCCTAACCGAAATAAATGATGTGTGATACACACAACCACACGCAGAATGACACCTATTCCTATAATTTTACTGCAGTTTCATACTTTACTAAGAGCGTTTTTCCATCTAACGGTTGTCGACAATAATAGGAAGTGGCGTGAAGAGATTTGGACGGCTCAACATAGAGGTCTTGAGAGCCGATGGGGGTGAAGTAAGGTGAGTATGGAACAGCGCCAGATTGTAAGGGCGGGGAAACGGAAGATCCCCGAGAAAACTTGCCGACCAACGGCATCGTCCGGCACGATTCCCAAGGAAGTGTCCCCCCCTTCCCCCCGAGGCACGAAACCTATTTCGCCTAGGTGGGAGGCAAGTAGTCTGAACACTACACCACCGCGGCCCTAAAAAAGGAAGAACGTTAATTTGGAAGCGTAGCGGGAAGAAGTGCAAAGCCACAAAGCAGAATATAACTAAGCAAGGCTTTCAACAGCGATCAATTACCGTGAAGCAAATATGTAAGTATCACTGGCGTGTTGCAAGAAGACGCACTATATTGGCTAAGGGCGAGGATCACACGTGACCTTGAGCACTACTCGCGTTGAGACAGGAAACTCCAACTCAGCTCAGCTCATCGCACCGCACAACTCTAGAATATCCGACCGACCACGCTGGCCGCTGACACGACCATAGTCTTGCCCACAGGACGGTCTGGCTATGCAAGGACGTACGATTAGGAGTGTTGAAAACACGAGTGCTCTCGCGGAGGTTCACTACTCCCACACACGTGATAAATACAGCGAGACTCGCTATTTGTCAGTCTCATTTGTTGGTTCCGTTGTACTTCAGCTGTGGTTGTCTAACTTTCCTTTTAACCACGAACAAAACGTAGAATGTCAATGAACACGGTGGCTGAGCGGTTAGCCTGCTCGCCTCTCACCAAGGCGATCCGGGTTCAGTCCCCGGCCGGGTCACTCCGGATTTTCGCATGTTGGAATCGTGCCGAACGATGCCGTAGGCTGGCAGATTTTCTTGGGAATCTCCCGTTTCCCCCACCCCTTCATTCCGGCGCTGCTCCATACTCACCTCAAACACCCTCATCGGCTCTCAAGACCTCGATGTTAAGAGCCGTCCAAATCTCTTCACTCACTCAATCAACACGGACCACTAGCCTAAAAACTTCAGGTAAGTTATTCCAAAATGTAAGAATAATAATTTTACCACTAATCAAAATACATTATCACTATAAAAATTGAAATGATATTTTATTGAAAAAAAATTTAAGGTAATTCAATTAAAAACATGCGGTTCTTTTACCGTATCTTCAGACACAGCAGAAAAGGGCAAATAACTGAACACGACATTCTACAGAATGAAATCAACTGCATTTCAAAATTTCGAGCTAGCCATGTGGTATATGGAATCACTTAATGGACATATCCATGTATTTTCGCGGGCTACTGAGAACTAACCACGTCAAACAAAGAGATCCGTAGACCACATATTGAGAACCACTGTACTAGAAGAAGATGGGCTACAGCGTCCTTGAAGGAAACATCACACATTAATCTGCACTAGCCTTGGCCACTTACATTAAGGAGTTAGATCCTGCGTCCTTGGAATAGCACCACCCGTTAAAAGCACAAACTGACCACGCCCATTCTTAAAAACCGCCAGCGTCACCGATAAATTCAGTCTAATACAAAACTCAACACGTTTGATTCCTCTTGCGGAAGAGGCAGCTGGTTCATACTGCTCCTAACTCACGCACTGAAATACGCAGAACCAAATCTTGCACACTGTAAAACACATGCGAATGGAAGCGTCAAAAATGTATGCAGTGATGCAGGCGTAAGCCATTTCACTAACTTTTTTCAAGCCACTCGGCGGCCGCCTCAAAAATGTTCAAGAGTCCAAAATATTTTAAAGGTTTAAGCATATCATAGTCCGTCTATGATTACTTCAAACTTTTCTGGAGCCCTGCTAAAGTTCTACTTCCAGAATACTCCTCCGTATCGTCCAAATAAAGCTTAACCGAGTCTAGAAAATTACACCAGAGGAACAAACGCACCGCATACCTGGGCACTCAATGTAATAATATTTTGCACTATATTTCCTACTAGGCATTAACCAAGACTAACTATTCTCTCACGGTTTTGTTTACATTAATCATAAATGAAATATTATAACTTACAAAAACAATATTTTGATTAAATTGAGATTTTATTAATAAAGTAGGTATTTGTATGTTTATACAAGTATAAAACGCTTGTGATAGTACATCGTCGCATGTTTAGGAAACAACCGAACACCTCATACAGGGGTTGAATTTTCGGAGGTTTGAATAAAATAAAGTGAAGCTACCATAAACAGACTATAGATATAGGCTGTTCACGGTAAAGTGAGCACTTTTGACGCCCTAGTTACTTATTCCTTTCAGCCATTTAGTTTTCCTTTAACCATATCTTTAAAATAATAATAGCCATATAAGTAATAAACAATGTGTATTTTCCACCGCACTAGAATGTTAACGTCTACAGCTAACATAAAATATATTTATCGACTATTATTCCACATGAGAGGGCTTTCTAAAGTGCTCGAGTTACAGCGAACAGCCTATAATTTATTTACCTTGCGATATAAATCCTAAGGACGAAGTAACGGCGGCCAGCCTACACGACGCGGAGCAGATGAGTATAGTCTATCTCATAAGTTGGCGAGATTTTGACAGTCAGTGAGTGGCAACTTGGCTTATACGAAACAAACAAAGTGCTGTTTACAAAATCGTGTATCAACTGATAAACAAACGAACAAAAGTTAATATTAAGTTGACTATTCAGAGTGCACTGGCGACGCAGCACTTCAGACAAGTACAAAATACGCGACAACAAAGAGTTCCTAGATTAATTAATACATTTAATTTTACGTGGTCACAAAGCAGCGGTTGTTAGTGTTACAAACCAAACTCCGTGCTAAAGTAGTAATGTATAAGTGTTCAAAATGAGATGCTCAATAAAACGATTCATAGCCGAATGAAACGCGACTTCACACCTTAGGCTGTGTTCCAAATAGCCAGCACTCACACTCGCACCCCCTCCTTATGAAACTATTGTCACTCGCACTTTTCAAATGAATCGATACTGTCTGCTATCGATTGTTATTCCGCATGAACAAAAATATATTTACTTAAAAAAACCAATATATTCATTAATATTTACATTTCAATTAACAATTAGTTGATTAGTAGGGATTATGATCAGTATGATAGTAATGTATGAAAAAAAGTCAAGTATAAGTTTAATCTAAAATCAACTTTTTCAGCTTGGAATTTTACCAACGTTTATCCTAAAATTAAGAATTATTAATTTCCGATTTTATAAATATATTTACTGAGAATACTTTACAGTGAAAAAATACTTGTTCCTGTGCCATTCCACTGTTGTCAGTACTGTAGAAAACAAACAGGAGAATGGCGGTTGCAGCGAGCACGAATAGAGAGCGTGCATGTGCAAACACTCACTCTTGATGGTACAGCACTCTGTGACGTCATTGCCGAGTGCGAGTGCATGAGCGAGAACATTTATTGCTTCTTGGAACACGGCCTTAGATCTTTGCATGTCGTATTCCCACCGTCCATTCACATGCTTTCCATATGCTTGATATTAATTCCAAAAGCCTAGAGAAATATTGCATGGTAATATTGAACCATTCTTTCAAATAATTTGACGAAATATATTCTTGTCGTTTCGAGACAATAATAGGAGAAAAATCAAGTTTTAAAAAGTAGGATCTAGAGGCGACAAACCTGCTGCTATCTGTTGGTATCACGCGCGGCTCACACGCTTTACCATGTCGCGGGCGCTATCCGTGTGCTCATTCTCGAACCTAACCATCTATGAAGATCAAATGAATAGGTTTCGTATGTAAAATAACAAATTTACGAGCAGATACCCATAGTTTTATTTTCCCGCGAGCTCTGCATAATTTTTAGAGTAACATATATTTCATGTACAGCGATTCTGATTACTAGTAATTGATATTGGGCCGGTAATTGACCGTCCATCTCCTAAACACGCCATGTTTTTTTTTTTCCGGAAACCAGTTTCCTTGGCTTAGTGTAGACTCCAATTGACGCACCAGCTGATGGCGAAATGCTACATAAACTAAAAGTAAACCTTCGTCGAAGTGTCAAAATCTCGCCACCTTACGACACAGAGAATACAGTAGAGTTGCGCGCTGGGATGCTGGACGGGGTAAGGAACGGGCGGAGGAGCGCCTTTCTCCAACTCCAGCTCGCAGAGCGACTTCCGGCTAGCGGGGTGAATGTGGGACGGTATCGCCCCGCGTGTCCGGGAGAAAGGCACCTCGTCACGCTCTCCAGTCGCGCTCGCCGCAGGTCAGCCAACACCTGCCATATTCCCGCCACAACCTCCAGTCTTGTTGTTGTTGTTGACGAGCAGCGATAGTTGCCGCGCCATTCCTCTGCCTCGCCCACATACTAAAGGCTCGTAAGGCTGTTCACGATAAAGTGAGCACTTTTGAAATCAACCTTCAAAAAGAGCCACTGCCCTTACCTGCATATATTTCAACGGGAGCACTGAGTGACATGCGCCCAGTAAAGTTGGTAACGACGGAGGGAAAGTAGTTCCATATCTTAACGTCTAATAAAATATGTTATGTAACCATCTGTGATAATTTAAATTACCTTCTTTCCCTTTCTGTTATTTTTTTTTAAATACAGCTAAGTGTTAAAATGAGCAGACTTATAATTATTTACTTTTCTAATTATTTCACAAATTCACTTGACCAACGCGTGACTAAAGTGATGAAACCCATGGCAATGTCAATTTTACATAAGGTGGAAGAATACATAACTTCCATAGAAGTATATCTTGCGCAGGGCTTTCAAAAGTGCTCATTTTACCGTGAACAGCCCATACACAATTGAAATCTTTAACATTTAACTTCGTATTTGCTTTCCTACATGTTGTTTCTTATGGAGCTTGACACAATGGAACTGTCAAATGTAAACTCAAGCTCTCTTACGATTTCGAAAAGTTGAAATTTAAAGACAAAGTCAAGCAGTCATTTTGCAGAAAATCTAAATAAATGGCAAACAAATATAATGCGAAGAGGGAATAAATGAATTGAAAGTAAACAAATGAGTTTTTTTTTTGTTTTGAAATAAACTACTGATATAAATTTTAAGCCTATGTTAAAAAAAAAAAAAAAAGGAACGTAAAATGTAATCCTGAATAATATCAGAACTATTTACATAACAAGATACACATTTTTACGACGCTGGCAGAATCGATGTTCAACTGTCTAAACTCGTGACTTTACAATTGTATTGTGTATTGGTGGTTTCGTCAGAGGAAATGAAACGTAAAGTTAAATGCTAAGTTTTCTATGTAAGAAGCTATAGTTTCCGCTCTATTCCTCTACATCGCCCACAGACTCAAGATGGAGGTACACCGATCTCGCTGACTGCACACAGTCAATCTCCCGGTCCCAACATTGAATTGCTTTTCTGCCACCACGTCTAGCGAAAACTGCAACATGTTTTGGATTTTAGGTTAGAACTGTGATTTTTACATAAGTGCTTTGAGAAGTATAATCCATTCACGGTTACTTCAGCCCTTTATGAAGCACTTCTAAAGCTCTAATTCCAGAGTATTCCTCCACCTCGTGTGAACTAAGCTTAGCTAGGTAGAAAAATTACACCAGTGGGACTACGCACCGTATTCGTGCGCACTCAGTGTGACATTATTTTGTATAAGAACTATTTACCACTAGATGCTACCAACGCAGATTTTTCGCACTGTTTTTTTAATTCAAATTATTTGTAAATGAAGCATTATAATTTATAGATAAAATTTAAATTTAATTTAAATTTAAAATCAAAGGTTTGATTCAAAAAGGGTGAATAAACCGTGAATAGACGATATGTATACTTCCTCTATCCAATTTGTATTGCAGTTTGTTTAAATTTAAATTTACTCAAAATATTTTATTCATATAAAAGCTATCGTCATTCTAAAATTAAGACAAAAACAAACACTTTCATCGCTGTTGACCATGTGACTGACAGTTGTGTACGATTTCTTTATGACAGGGTCGCCTCCGAGACCTGATAAGAGAAAAACTGCACGCCAGTTCAGTGCCTTGCGCAAAAAGGCGGTGAGGCAAGTAATAGGTGTACCTAGGTCGCCCTTAGCACTCCCCTCACGCTATTAGAGATACCTCCAGTCAGACGGCGCCCGCCTACCTTTGTGCTCCTGCCATATGTAACATTTACACTGTTATGTGCTCCATGGATTTATTCATACACGTCAGTCAAGTGGAAATGTGAAATTGTTAGGAATACAAATGTATTACTAGTATGACAATTTGCACTCAGCCTTGATTTGCTATAAATGTAAACATTCCACACTTGTAATGCGTAACGGCTAGGAACTACTTTATTTATTACTGCGCTGGCAACTCGAGTTTCCACACGGTTGTACTAAACTCCGCTATGGCAAGGAAGACAGGACATATAACACAATTTACTACGTACAATAATAAACGGGGCACATTTCCTAAGAAAATAATAATTCTCAAATGAGTATTTACTAGCGATAGAGCGAACTGAATTCTCACATCTGTGGCAATTCGGTGGGTCATACCATCCTCTTTGATCAATAAAAAAAATTAAACTGCTCAAAATACAACAATGTTGGAAGGTAAACAACCACACCATTTAGTTCATAAATAATTTGATTTGAGATAAGGATTTTAAAAAATTATGCGATTACAACTGCCCCCCTCCCCAATTTCTACAAAGGGGCGTGACATTAACCATCCAAAAGTTCACAGATTTCACGACTCTCTCATACAAGTTCATTCATTCGACGTGTTTCTATACGGCGAACTAGTCTCACAAAAGCACTACAGATATCATCTGTAGTAAGCGTTGTCAACAGTTCAACAAAAAATTTTTTAATGTAGACGTAAAGATACATCTAGCTGAAACCGTAATTTATGATAATCGTAGTTGTCGCAAAAACCCCTCCGCTGATGATGTCGTACTTTATCAATAAATAATCAAAAAGAATGACTATCCTAGGTTCATCAGTTATTAAATTAATTCCCTTCCCCAAGCAAGCCTCTCTCAAAAAATGTTTAAAAAAATTTAATAGTCCTCTAAGGATATGTAAACTATAACACGGTAGCTACTGCAATTTATTAACAAAATTTATAATAGCTACTTACCAGAATTTTTGCATGACATGCCTTGGTATAAATAAACCCGTAAGAGGTGCGTTCCCAGCAGTCATAATTATAGATTACAATTTGACAACGCGAAACTGTGATGATATTCCGAAAATAAAAGCAACCATTTTATCCTCAAAAACAGAACACTAAAATAAAAGTCACACAGGAAATAGTACTTCTGCAAACGAAATAATTAATTTATTCTATTATAGTTTAAAATTAATTATGTAACTAAGCCATGACGAACGATGATACAATGACATATCAACAAGTATTGCTGGATGGGTAATTCATGTTTTGGTAATAAGCTTGGGGGAGATGGGAAGATACTTTCAGACTCGACAAAAAATTAATCTGTAGCCTAACATTTGAGATTACGAAAGTGACTAGACCTGGAAAGGGCTGTGTTCCTTTTCATGATTCATACCCTTTTCAGGTCTAGTGACTTTCGTGATCTGGTAGGGGGCCGGTACAAGACCTCTGTCTGTGTCTCTACGAGAGACAGTTCACTCGCGATAATACAAGGTGAAAACTCCACGGAGTATCTTCGCAAAAAGTGTTCCAAGCCTGTTTTCTTCGTTGTAATCTTTATTCACAGAAAATTAAAAAATTGACAGTCTTAAGAGCACAGCTTAATAAATCATAATCATGAGTTTGTTATTTCAAGTACTTTTACTTTCTAATTACACATAAGAGATGTAGTGCTATATTTTATCCGCGCGAGAATAGCATTTAAGAAAGGTTACGCATCTGTATACGTTTTCCAGTTCCTCTATTTCACCCTAAAACATGTTTTTGTGATAGTGAAAATGGGTCGAAAGAGTGTTTTTCACGGTCATTTTTAGGTATGAACATTCCTGTATAAAACATTTAAAAAGGAATAGGGACGTGCATCAAACCTTTATTTTGATTATTACGTAATAGAATGGTAGGGTCTCCGCTGAAAGTCTCATAGAGGCACGTTATCGACGACACGACTGCACGCCAGTTCAGTGCTTTGCGCGTAGAGGCCGTCCCTAGCGCTCCCACGCGTTTAGGCCTCATGCGTGCAAAATTACTTCAATCAGGCGGCCACCTTAAGGTGGTAAACATAAACTGACAACTAAATATATCTTTTCACCTTACTCCATACGAACATAGGCCGACTTCTTTAAAAACATAACAGCAGGAGGAGTCAAACTAATTACGGACTGTGCATCACTAGCAATTACACCAACAGTAAAGCATTTATGAGCAACCATATGCTCTGGATTAAAGTTCACTGCCGACTTAGTTTCTGTGTAATCAACATACTTAGTTTGTCTAACCAAATATACTTCGAATAATGTCGACCCAGCAGGAGTTTCTCTTTGAAATAGAACAAAACTAAGTTTCAATTGTGTTAAAGTTACAGATCCACAGATTACAGATTGACAGAAGTCTACAGTGTTTTAATTGTCACACTCGGTGTATAAGAACTGGCGTTAAAGGCACATGCCCTTGTTATTACAGAACAAAAGAATTGAAGGTTTCATTATGTCAATGTAAAAACCATAGTCATAGGGTTGTGTATTACGGCTTAGATTGTAAGCGTTCTGAGCCCGATTACATAGACGGTGGACCTATGTGCATATAACATTTTTTCATCCTCCAGATATAAGGAATGTTTCCCCGAAGTATTCACATGCAATTTTGCAACATCCTGTATTTTAAAACAAACTAAGGAGTTTTGGTGGAAATTTAATTTGCCAATATCGAGATTCTAAGAGCATAACCAAATGATACACGTACAGCTGTCACAAAAAGTATTCCTATAGAACCTTTTGGACTGATATTTTATATTAATAAGCGTGAATACATCTCCACAAATTGTATAACATGGTTAAACATACATACCCACTACAAAAATAAACCACCTGCAAATACGAAATATACAGAATAATAAAACTTCAAGTTAACCAGATAAAAAGTATGCACACATCCATCGTACTCATTTCATATTAATCGGGTCCAAAGTTAAAGTAATAATTCTGTTAGGATAACAAAGAATTACAGATCAAACTTATTAGCGTGCTGTACAAGTAGAGTACCTGAGTATTGCTGTAATGGGAAATCGGAAAGGTGACGGAATCCAAGATGGCGGCTGTGACTCCCACACACCACCGGTTGTCCAAACTCTCTCCTTTTCTAACTACTTCCGTTCATTGCGATACAAGGAAAATGGAACAATATAGGCTATTCATATCGGATTGCATGATATAATCAGTGCCAAATTTCTTCATACGAAGTTATTAAAATAATGTGTATATGTTAAAATGGATAACAATTATTCTTGAACCGAAACAGCAGTAGGAATACTTTTTTGGCGGTTGCATTTGAAGTTTAACTATTGTGTAGATTTCGTACTAATAGTGGCAGATTAATTTTGTTGTGGATAGATATGTTTAATCACACAATTAATTTGTAAAGATGTATTTCACTTTGTTGATAAACGCTGTTCACGATAAAGCGAGCAGTTTAGAAATGTACATTAGAAAAAAGTCACTGCCCCTGCGTGTATACATTTTAATGGGCGCACTGAGTGACAATCTTAACGTCAAATAAAAAGTGTTAGGTAAACATTTGTGATAACTTAAAATTAATTATGTCTCTTTCCGTGTTCTCATTTTTATTTATTTTAAGTTCATCGAAGAGTAAAAATGAGCAGATTTGTAAAGTATTAACTTTCTTAATAATTTCACAGTTTCATTTGACCGACGCGTGAATAAAGTGATGTCCATGACAATGGTAATTTTACATAAGGCGGAGGAATACACAACGCGTATACAAGTAGATCTTAAGCAGGCTTTCGAAAGTGCCCATTTTGCCGTGAACAGCTTAGATAAACAAAGATTATCAAGAAAAAAGTGCTGTGTGAATACTTTTAGTGACAGCTGTATTTTATCTTAAAAACTGGTAGGCCAATTCAATTCGACACTGTATTTTCGGCGTTTACTACCGAATAACGAAGTTAAGTAGGATCTGGGAAAGGTAGACACTGATCCAGTAAGTCCCAGTGCCCATATTCACGAACAAGGTGATATGGCAAGCACTGCACACAGCGATATTCAGAACCCAACAGCTGTCAGTGTATTTCCTGAGACTTTGGCTACTGATCTCGTTTGATAATGGCTCATGCCAATGTCGTGTGGTACCGAGCACGCAGTTCGCTCGTCGCTATTATCCAAAAGAGTACATAATCAGTGTCAGTAGAGTGTCGCTCGAAATTGCTTGAAGCAATGGAACCCATAAATTAATGTGGGTCTAAAAGGTTTATGGAGCTTTACTGGACTAGGGGTGCGGGAAAACTAGCCCTCCCCCCTCCCCAAAGTACACAGTGGCCCAATGCTATGCAAGCAAACTACGAAACCTCTCCCCCTCAAAGATTTTCTTGGAGAGAAGGTGGTTTAAACTCCCCCAAAAATGGATGTATGCAAATCTTTAATTTAATCTAATTATCATTAACATTGGTAAATAATCCGGAATATCAAGTAGGACTTGTAACGTTAACAAAGGGGAAGAATTGCATTTATGATATGAAACATCTTGGGTTAACGACATCCTTACTCCAGCCTATTCCTTATAACACATCTGCTCCCTCCCAAAAATTAAGCTGCAGTGCACATCCCTCCTAAGAATGTTGCAGCAAACAAAGCAGGCTGTACATGTAATACAATTATTATATTTTTTCACTTATTTAAATTACTACCTTAGTTGATTGTTCCCTACACAATATTTAAATTAGAATGTGGTCTGATGTTGCCAATACGCGAGGCAAAGTAAACATTCTGCAACAGCTGTTATTAGACATGTCCTCACTCCTCTTGAGAGCATTCTCAGAATACTGGTCTACGTGTCTTCTTCGTCATGGCGTGTTATCCTCCACTCTACTTTCATGCACACTTTTGCGGCTGTTTGCAGAATATTATAAAACAGTCTAGGAAATATTCGACACTCTTACTCTGAAACATGAAGTACGAACAAAATTTTACTTCCGATAACACGGCACGCGCACAAATGAATGTTTCGTCTACAAAGAAAAAACGCGTGGTTGCAACAACACTTTCATTGTCTTTTGTTGCTGAACTTCTGCTGCTGCAAGTGCAAAAAAAAAGGGGGCCTGCTGCACTGGTTTGGAGTGGAATCTGCGCAACACAAGGCGTGGCCTCGCCTCGATGTCGCAAACCTTAAAACCCATCAGACACTCCAATGCCTGCAACACTGAATTATTAAACAATTGTAAACACGACGTAGAGTCTACTGGCATTCTGCTGTAACCGCAACTCTATGCAAATAAGCATCTTGAAGCGATGACGTAATCGTACCCGACTACACAAATAAATGCGGAAAGCAACAGTATGATACAAAAAAATTAACGGATATCCACCAACGCCTAATTTTTACTTCCTTTTCTGTTTCTTTTGTATTGTAAAGAGTATTTTAACGTTCCCCCATTTTATGCTTGAAGGCTTAGCAAGGGACGGCTTACAGACAAACTTATACCCTAACTTAAATTAACACCTATGCCTTACCCGGGATTCGAACCTAGAGACTCCCGCGCCACCGATCGGGGGCGCACCAACCGACTGCGCCACTGGAGGTCGGCTTTCTTTTCTGTGTCTTTTAGGGCGATATGTTGGCCGTTTACGAACACAATGGGAGAGAACAACCATATCGGAATCGTCCTGCCTATAGTCTTTGGTAGACCCATCGCCGTTTGGTCGCCTGAAATCACGACTATTAGGCTCACGAGCGATTCGTCGTATTTTCAACAAATCACAGCGGATAATGAGAGGGAAAGGTGATACATCTGATGTAAACTTCCAGCTTTCATAAGACACGCACATCACCCCTGATGTGACGTACGTATCGAGATTACAAAACCCATCCACCAATCCTACAATTTCAGGATTTTCCTTCATAGGTTCAAAAACTGATACATTACAAGATACCTTGCTGAGCTTGCAGTGCATGTAAAAATGCGTGTCAGTTCGGCGACTCGAATTCATCTCTTTCTAGGCACAAGTTTAATAATAATAACTAACAAGTGACTCGTGTGTCGGCTATTATGAGTTGGCAATACGGACGACACGTTCGTTGCCCTCTGAAAAGTTATGTAAGATATGACGTGTGCACGAGTAGCTAAAGCATCCTGTATTAGACGACGGATGCATGGACACTGACAAGCCTTTATATTCACATTACGGTTGGGTTCAAGTACTTTATGTTCAAGACTATTCACGATAAAGTGAGCAATTTTGAAATCAACTTACAAAAAAGTCACTACCCCTGCCTGCATACATTTTAACGGGAGCACTGAGTGACATGTGCCCAGTAAAGTTGGTAACGATGGATGGAAAGTAGTTCCGTATCTTAACGTCGAATGAAAAGTGTTACTTAAATTTTTTCTTGCACTTTGTTTTTTTTTTTAATGCATCAAAATGTAAAATTAAGCACATTTGCAAAATATTTACTTTTCTAATAATTCCACAGTTTCTCTTGACCGACGCATGAATAAAGTGACGAGACCCACTGCAATGTCAATTTTACGTATGATGGAAGAACACACAACGTGCATACAAGTAGATCTTAGGCAGGGCTTTCAAAAGTGCTCATTTTACCGTGAACCGCCTATACTTAAAAAACTAACTTGGGACATGTTTTGGTTCTGAACCACTCAGTTTCTTGATACGGTATGTAGGGTTTAACACCACTGCATTACTCTTTAACGAAAGTTAACTGCAATCTTCTGCCTAAAAATGCGTCAGAATACGGGGGCTACGAAAAATAGGAACTACAGGCCCTCAAGCACTTCCGCCGAAAATTTCTTTGCACACATAAACAGGCCTATATTACGTTCACCCAATCTACAGTGACTTGTGATCGATTTCGAACTGACAGGGCGACAACGCAAAACTATCAAACCCAAACTGCAAAAGTCACAAAAAATAATTTTGCAAGTGAAACCGAGAACACACAAAAAAAGCTACTAATTTCAGTAATATTTGTGTAAAGAATTCGAAGTTTTCACAAGCGATTATTTAAGTTGCCTTGTTAGAGTGTACGTTCGGGTGAAATCTTGCAAGTCTATTTTAAACCGCTTCCCGTTATCCAATTGAACTGAAATTTCACATACATGTGTAGTTCCCATGACAATACAAAGTGAAGGTAACACTGAGCTGATCTGATGATGGAGCTGGAAGGTGGCCATAGGAACACACTACAACTACATGCAGTAAACGTCGTATCGTGTTTGTTTTAGAGAATCGAGTAACAGTAAAATGGAGATTAGAAGTGTCACTGCTGTTGTGCGCGTGCCCTATTTTGTAGCGGAAAATAGTTCTGAAAACTATTACTATAGTTTGCTCCTACAGTATGTCCCGTATCGGAATGAAAGCGAATACTGGTCGATCACGATACATCATGGGGATCTTTCTTAGCAAGGGAGAGCCATATTCGTGATACAAACACATGGTTGGAGACTAAAAAGTAAAAAAATAAATGTAAAAAACTTTTAAACCCAACTTTTATTTATAAATGCACTAAAAAAAGAAAAATAATTATAATAGTTACACAATTTGTAGAACTTGTAAGATGTGGTCGAACAGCCGTAATACATTTTACTACAAATTAATATGTTTGTATTAATTTATATTTAGTATATAAAAGCTTCGCGCGAATAGTCAAGAGCCTTATGCAAGATATGTGCTTACGCAAATGATGTATACGTTCTACATTATGCCAAGTTTTTATATACTAAATATAAATTGATACAAACATATTAATCTGTAGTACAATTTATAACGGCTGTTCGACCACATCTTAGTTCTACAAATTGTGTAACTATTATCATTATTTTTCTCTTTTTAGTGCATTTATAAATAAAATGTTCGGTTGAAAAGTTTTTTTTACATTTATTTTACTATACAATAATGCCTCCGACCGCTATGCTTTCTACGAAGACTGAAAAGATTGTAATGACTCGCCATTACGGCTGCATAAAGAAAATTACGAAACGATTTAAGCGGCCTACAGCGCAAGATAATTAAATACAGCAACGATCATGAACATCATGACCTTTATCTTTGCACAACCACGAAAATGGATATAATCTAAATTTAACGTCGCATTTTCAATAGTTCCGTTTTTGCACCAACGCGACTATAAACTACTCGGTATGGACGGTTCCCGATTGAAATAAACCTTTCAATATTCTTCCGCCTGGGATTATTTGAGAGTAGTGAAACTTTAGCAAGACTTTAGAGAAGTTGGAAGTAACTGTGATATCGCTAGGATAGCCACCGTATCTTTTCTCACACACACACACACACTCCATTACTATCGGTATACAGCTATCCTGTGCTGTCTTTTATAGCATGGCACTTGGTTTACGTTAAGAGGACTAACGTAATTCATAATAATTAAACAATATTTCCGTTTATAGAATCTCTCTAACCGAACAAATGTTAAAAATAATAATATTGCATCGAATTTTGTAATGGGGAATAAAGTAAAGAATATTTATCACAAGAAAAGTACCACGCGAACTTTTACGTGTGTAAATTACAACAGCTGTTAAGTTAATTTCATATTGATTTTAAGATTATAGGTAAGCAGCAATTATCACTTTCCTACTAATTCGGTATTCTACCATGTTAAAGGCTGTTTACGATAAAGTGGGCACTTTTGAAATCAAACTTAAAAGTCACTGTCCTTGCCTACACATATTTTAACGGGCAAAATTAGTGACATACGCCCAGTAAAGTTGATGACGAAGCGTGAAAAATAGTTCCATATCTTAACGTCGGATAAAAAGTGTCACGTAACCTAGTAATAATTCAGATTATTTCTTTCACTTGTGTGTCAATTTAATGCACCGAAGAGTAAAATTCAGCAGACTTGCAAATTATTTACGTGTGTAATGATTTCACCGTTTCACTTGACCGACGCATGAATAAAGGGATGAAGCCCATGGTTATGTTAATTTTACATAGGGCGGAAGAACACGCAGTTTGCATTTACGTAGATCGTAAGCAGGGCTTTCGAAAATGCTCAGTTTACCATGAACAGCGTATGCATATTCTTTAGTGGCTTTTGACTGGTTACGGAGAAGGTATCATAGACTAAACATTAGTTAGACCGGTTATAGTCTTCTGCTCACTCACCCAACACTGACCTACCCCACTCCAATAAAAATGCCAAATTCAAATGGTGAATAGTGATGGACGCGTGATGACGCTTACAATCAACTTGTACGTTGTTGTGTTTTACTGCGCCTTATGTAAAATTAACATTGTCATGTGCCACATCCCTTTATTCATACACCAGTAAAGTAAAACTGTGAAATTATATGGGAAAGTAAATATTTCACAAATCTGATAATTTTTACACTTCGATGCATTAAAAAAAACAAAGGGAATGAAATGATTTAAGTTAGGACCAGTCCGGGCTATTGTGATAAAAAATTTTTTTTCAAGATTTCTAGTTTACAAACATAGTTATAAACATGGGAAAAAAATACTGACAAACGCAACTTTACTTCATCATTCTACTTACACAAGAAAATATATAGCCTGAGTAATTTATACAAAAAAAAATATTTTTTATGCATCACAATAGTCCTGATGAAATGGGCTATTACGATGCAGGCTAAGGGCTATTGTGATACACCAATGACATCTCATGAACAAACAACTTTATAAAGGAATGTGGACTTGTTATATGGGTCCATGCCTAGTGTACCATTGGTAAAAATTTAGTTTAAGTTGTACAAGTAGTTTTTTAGTTATGGTCCAGAATATACCCACATCTCTAAAAGAGCGAAAGAATAAAATATTTTTGGTAATGTTTAAAATTTATTTAAATATTCCTACATTATGTACTAGTCATGAAACTTCTAATATAAGAATTATAAATTGTTTATAAGTAAAAAAGATCAGTGGGAGAATTTTTTCAATCACACAGACTTTGATATTCAGCAAACGTTTCGCTGGAGGTGGTGTACCAAAATTTTTAGTGCTGCTCTGAATGAAAAGTCGTTTACAAAACACTCTCCAATTTACTTTCACTCAAACAGGTTATTATCAAAACAGAAGTTTTTGAGTTTTTTTTTTACACAAAAGGAATTTGTCTCGCTGCAGCATTTCATTTTCGATTTTGACAAATATGTGGTCAAACTTCAGTAACAGATAGGGGTATCTGAAGCTGTTTTTTATAACATTTTAGGCTTCAAAAACATCAACTAATTTTGAAAATGAATACTTGTAGCGCCCACCAGTTACACATATGCTGGGGTCGAGAAGTTTTCCTACATCATAGTCATTTGGAACAACGAAAACATCCTCTTCTTTTGGAATGAAAGATCTCGTGTTACCATCTGACTTTAGTCCCATCACTTCAATTTCCTGATCTGGAAGTATGAGAAGAACAGTAGCAACATACTCGAATGTGGTTTTGTTCCGCTTTCCACCCTTACATTTTATTAACAGAAAATCACCAGGCTTCAGATTTTCTGGTCGATCAAGGTCCTCATAATCATCTGGCTGGGACTCTAATAGCTCATCATCTTCAAGGCTGCCGTCATCAAGTGGCGCTGGATATTCATCTTCATTTGTTTCCTCCTCATTTTCCTCAATTTGTTTTTTTCTACTTTTCTCTTCACCTTTGCCTTTTCCTTTTGTAGATTTGTGTACTCCTCGGATGTGACAACTTTTGCACCAGGGTCAATTTTCATTCTCTGCTTGACAGGAACAGTGCTTCTCTTCAACTTCTGTATAAGTAGGGTTTCAAATGTTGGATTAATTGCAATTCTTGCTGAGGTTGACTGAGTTGGTGATTTATCAGAAGGTGCATAATTCCTTTTCAAGAGACGAGGGACCGGAAAACTTGACGTGTGCTGTGATGGACCTGGAACATCCAGAGGTAGATCCAAGTTTTCAGCTCCTGGAATATTTCAACTTGGATGATCAGGCTCGTGTTGAGATTCAAGGTATCTCTGGTGTTTGTCCAAAATGAATCTTGACACAGGATAATTGTTCCTGTGTGTAGGATAAATTCCAGTTGACCGAAAGCCAGATATGTTTTTTTGGTTTCAGACCCTCTGTCCAGATCTCACACAGCAGGTTCACACATTCATTCTTGTGTAACTTTCTATTGTTATCCCGTTATCACAAATGGTTACCTTATACTTTTTTTTGGATGAAAGGATATGGAACTACTTTCTCGTCGTTACCAACTTTACTGGGCGAATGTCAATCAGTACGCCCGTTAAAATATACGCAGGTAGGGCCAGTAACTTGTTTCACAGGTTCATTTCAAAAAAGCTCACTTTATCGTGAACAACCTTTAGCGTTCCGTACTGCACTGCGAATACCGCTACGATTTCCACAGCTCTTGCGACCCACGAACTCGCTGTCAATTCTTCAGTACCTGTTAACCGGACCCGTAGACTGAATATATGGTAGAGTTCGCATGCCAGCTGCCGTGCAGCAGCGAGTCGTGTGTTTCAACGTTGACAGGACATCTTGCCAATGGAACTGCACAAACTACGCGGTGTGGAACGAGGTAAGCACGTGTGGTTTGAAATGTTTGTGTACATTTCTGACGAAGCAGCAAGGACGTAATCAACTTAAACACAGTAATATGCAGAACTGTAAACGAAAACAAACAAATCACTCGCTCATTACACGATATGGCAGTATACTGGCAAATCTGAGTCAGTGCTGCCGACATGAGCAACAGTCTACGTTCGTTCCACGGCAGGGGCGTATCAGGAATAAAACACATACATAGTTGCTAAATAACTAGTCAACATTCGATATCAAGCTCAGCAACACTGGTAGTAGTCCGGGAAGGTGGAGGGAGGGAGGGGGGAGAGATTCCGGATACGCCCCTGCCGTGGAACGAACGTAGACGTTTGCTCATGTCGGCAACACTGACTCAAGATTTGCCAGTATACTGTCATATCGTGTATAGGCTATTCACGGTAAAATGAGCACTTTTGAAAGCCCTGAGTAAGATCTACTTATATGGATGTTATATATTCTTCCGCCTTTATTCATGTGTCGGTCAAGTGAAACTTTGATAATTAATTTAAAAAGTAAACATTTAAGAAATGTGCTAACTTTTACATATCGATGTATTAATAAACAGGAGAAGCGGAAGAAATAATTTAAATTATCAGAAAAGATTACCTAGCACTTTTTATTCGACGTTAAGATACGGAACTACTTACCATCCATCGTTACCAACTTTACTGGGGTCATATCACTCAGCCCGTTAAAATATACGCAGGTAGGGGCAGTAACGTTTTTCTAAGGTTGATTTCGAAAGTGCTCACTTGATCATGAACAGCCTTTAACGAGTGAATGACTTGTTTGTTCTCGTTACATCATTCGCAACGTTTCACTGACACGAAGCACATTTTATCCACGCTAGATAGTCATGTGACACGCTGAATACAGTAACATGTATGGCGGAAACGTATTTTGTGGAAACGTTATTTTAACACTGTAACTTCGGTAGGAGGAGATGGGGAGGGGAGTACAGTCCCCTCCACATTACTCTTGGATTCATCCTGTTCCACAGCGATTTTAACTTTTCCCGAGTGACAAGAAGATATGCAATGAGTAAGGAAAGTATAAGGAACTTTCGAAAAACTTTCAGTTATCAGCGAACTGCCGGCGGTTGGTGTGCCTTCGTAGTACAGCCAGTCCTCTACCTTCGTACATAATGTGTTCCTGAAAATGTGTGTGAAAGTTGAATCATATATGCATGTAATAAGAGGGTGTCTGTTCCAAAGTTACAAGAAAATTCGTAACAAAAATTAATTTTGGCAGAAAGATAATACATTTAATTGATAAATGTTATTGTTGACAAGCATTTCATTGAATATATATATATATATATATATATATATATATATATATATATATATATATATATATATATATATATATATATATATACACACACACAATACTTTCTTACATGAAATGTTGATTTCTAATACTTGTTTACACATTTGATTGTAAGTACCCTGTGAATAAATACGATAATTAAAAATGCTTCCTATTTTCTCTAAAATAGTTGTGCAAATTTTACATTTTAATTTAGTAGATAGTAAAAACTATGTAAAAGTTTTTCTCAGAGACTCGCATATTATTTTGACAGAAGAAATTATTTGTGCTGTGCCAATACGACAGCCATATCTAAACATTCATAACAAATTATCCACGAAGGCAGGAAAAAATGGCAGGCAGTGTTAGGTGGCAAGTAACAGTGCTGTATCAATATGTTAGAAGGTTGCCAGATGTATGAAAGACCAAATCAGTCGTACGAAAGGTGATTTAGAGGTGGTATATAATGTGTCGTGTATGAAAGAGCGAATTGTACGAATCTCGAGGACCGCCTGTATGTGATCCTGCCATCCGCACCCGTGCAGGGTAGCAGGAAAGGAGAGAGAGGAGAGGAGAGATGAGATGAGGAAGAAACACATTAAGCAGCACGAAGTTCCACAAGCACGCTACAGCAAACTTTCCATCCAGGGTCGGCGTCGCCGCTCACTTCCGCATTCCGCAGACTAGTTGCAGCACAGCCTCTTTACGTGAACGTGAATGCCAGGACGTCCTAACACAAGTGGCTGCAAGTCCAAAGGCTGTTCACGATCAAGTGAACACTTTCGAAATCAACGTCAGAAAAAATTCACTGCTCCTACCTGCATGTATTTTGACGGGTGCCCTGAATCACACGAGCCCTGTTAAGTTAGTAACGATGGACGGGAAAGTAGTTCCGTATGTTAACGTCGAATAAAAAGTGTTGGGTAACCATTTCTGATACCTTCGATTATTTCTTTCGCTTTCTGTTTATTTTTTAATGCATTGAAGTGTAAGAATGAGCAGATTTGGTAGATACTTAATTTTCAAATAATTCCAGTTTTCCTTGGCTGACGCATGAATAAAGTGATGAGGCCCACGACAATGTTAATCTTACTTACATAAGGCGGAAGAATACACAACGTGCACTCAGTCAATTTTAAGCAGGATTTTCAAAGATGCTCATTTTACAGTGAATAGCCTATAATCACGGGTTTATCCACACATTTTGAATTAAACCTTTGAAATATCCCTCCATGCAAGATATATTTATGGTTGTTTCCTAAATATGTCACATCACAAGTGTTTAATACTTCTGTTAACATAAAAGTATCATATTTTTGGTTGAACAGAATTTCCAATTATATTAAATGAATAAAAACGGGGCGAAATAGGTGCGTCGGTAATATAGTTCATATGCAAAACAATATTATGACGTTAAGTGCGCACGAATGGGGTGCGTTGTCCCTTTAGAGACTTAGTTCTGCGTTGTTCGCACGAGGCGGAGGAATATCCTGAAAGTAGAACTTTGACAGGCAGGGCTTCTGAAAAGAGGTACGTAATTGTGAATGAACTATATTTATGAACACATATACGAAGCCTTCGCGTCAACGCGAAATACACGTTTTCGGGGCTGCTATAAAGCTGTGTCCGAAACGGCTACAAGACCATGATTTAGGTTACAAAATCGACCACGTGACCACGATTAGACCCTAAATATTTGGGGAATAGGGTAGAAATTTACTGAGACGAAGTAGATCTTGAAACGATGAAAATGGAAAATCAGGGATCTACATGAAGTTATTTTTAAAAAAAAGTTCGTATGTTGTATTAAAATTGCAAAAGAAAAAAAGGCGATCGGCTGTTATTTGAAATTGAATGTTAATTGCAAGGAGCGAAGAAATAAAGAGAAGGCTGATATCGGCTAGAAAGGAATATGATCAGCTATTCACAAGACAGTGGGGTTACGTAACAAATGCTTGGGAGTAAGTTAATTATTGATAGGGTGAAAAACAAATTAACGTCGAAATTCCACAAACTTGTAGTTTCCAACTTTGTCGCATGTTACAAGCCGTTCGAAACCATCCACCCTAAAATCCTAAACCTTAATTCCCCAAATTGGCCGTTTCGGACAAGGCTATTTTTAAAAAAATTTCATTTTGCTGGCCTTTACGGGCGAAAATGAAGAAATTTCCAACATTTCAAATAATCTATTAAAAAATGAAAAGAATACGAAAATAATACTGCGTTATAACATGCGACTAAAATTGAACTTGCACAATTTTACTGTTCTTGATAAGTCTACAGCACACGACGTACAATTCTTTGCTTCCGAGGCTATTTCTCATCACAGGTCAAAGCAAATTTTTTTTTGTACGCACTGGTTTGCAAACGAAGTTATCGAGCTGCTATAGACCGTTCACGGTAAAGTGAGCACTTTTGAGGCCCTAATTACTTTTTCCTTTCAGCCATTTTTTATACTTTAGCCACCTTTTTTAAAATAAATATTGCCATGTAAGTAATGACAGCGAGTTTATTCCACCCAACTTAAGTTAATGTCTACGGGTAAAACAACATATATTTATTGACTATTATTCCAAATATGAGAAGGCTTATAAAAGTACTCAATCCTGAACAGCCTATAATAAGAATGATTTGGCTGTACGTAAAGTAAGGCGCCTTAAAATGATTTATTGCTAGTTTCAGTTTCCAGGATCAATATCGTCGGCATCCCTGAAAGTTTTCAAATTCGTTGACTTTTAAAGATGTTTTTTTTTTTTTCCCCAGGCCCATAGCAAAAGTTGTTTAGCTTAATAATAAATACAGTTTTTCATATGCATTGCTAGACACATATTTTCTACTTGAGTTTCTTTCAAAATGCAGATGTGCATCTGATAATCAGGACCCCATTTGTTAAATTCCATTTTGTCAGGCTTCATAAGATAAAATCTGTTTTATAATATTGTCTTCTCCAGACGATGCAATCAACTGTTGTTTGAGAACAAAGTATAAAGATGGAGAAGTGCGAAATTCTGACTACTTGTGGTTTTCGGAAATCCAGAATTTTACGTTTCGCCTTTACGTCTGGGGGACTATCATGCACAAGCCATGGTTATTATACAAGAAAACAAAGACATTTCAAATAGTAAAAATTATTTACGTAAAAAGTAGAACCAGTCATGGTGAGGCAATCGCGACGTCCGACACGCTACAACATACCAAAAAACAAAACTTTATCTGTTTGATGTGGTTTGGAATGTGTGTCTTCTCCGCTGAAAGAATGACAAGCACACTATGTCTGGACCACGAGATGTGCATTGAAACCAATAGAGACGTATTCTCGGGCAACGATAACTCTTTTCGTACCTTTTGAGTGCAAATACAACAAATAGTGTACGTCATACACTGTTCACCTGTTGGAAACTAATAGGGCCTATAAACTCACGTGGAGGAATTATAACCTATTATCAATATCAATCTAATAATACACGTAAAATGCCGAAAAGCACAACTACTTGGTTCAATACAAATTTAATTAACTTCTCATAAATGAAAATATCTCAAAGTGAACAGCACTGTTATACAATGTGATAAAAAAAGACGTGACTGACATAACACGCTTTATTGTAAAACTACGCGTATAAACAGAATAAATAACAAATATGTAATAATTTTACCTGTACAATGTTTAGAAAAAACTACTAAATAATTGTCACGCCACATTAAATTACAGTTCTTATAGCACAACAGCGCGGCATTTCGTGCACGAAAACCTGCTACTCTGTAGCAACAGGTGAATTTAGTATGCAGTAAAAAATAAACTGGAACCTAGCCCATTCAGTAATAACGGGCCCGCCTCCCTCCAGGGGAAGCTAATAAAGTGTACGTAACGGCATCTCAAGGGTCATCTACACAAGTCTCCACAGTTGGCACCTTAGCTCTCGTGCCACAAGGAAGCTGATAATAAATAAACAGGCAATTACCGTTCTCTCCAAGACCGTTGAGATAACCCACTGACAACGGACCACTCGCACACCATTCACGAAGCCACTTGACAGAACCACTAATCGTTCACCGCCTCAATAAAAAAAAATCCCGATCCGCTAGCAACACTCCCGAGGCGCACGCTTAGAACATTCTAGTCCGACTGGCAGGCGGCAGCGCTGGCGCGAGCTACGTGCCTCTGGCCGAGGCCTGGCCGAGCGGCGGAAATGGCCGAGCGGAGCCGAGTGCGCGCGAAGTCTGACGGATCAGGGGAAGGTCACTCACTTGGAGTCAATGAACGCAGGCGGGCCGCGGTTCGCGACTGCCGCGCTGCGGGCCCCAGAGACCGTCACAAATGTCGCTCTTTCTCCCCGCCAATCTCGAGGGAACGCCAATAAACCACAGCTGGCCGCGATTACTGCAACCATTACGATCCGCCTCGACTCATCAAGGGTATTAAACATTGCCAGGCAGGACAAAAAAAAATGCGTGAGAACAACAGCGTGGAGAAACCTTTGACTTTATGCCAAACACGTGATCGATTCGTGGTTAATAAATCCAAGAGCCGTATGTGCCCTTCGGTATTTCAACAAAACATCCAGAAACGTCTTATTAAAATCTGTGGCCGAGACACGAGGTCGTCTAAACCAGTAAGAATTTCCCAGTGGGTTGCCATGGTGACCGAACTTTCATTTCAGATCGATTATAATTTGTTTGTTGGGACACATCATAATTTCATTGCTTTCCAAATATTGTTCATGTTAGACCGCTGGCACTTTTATTACACCTACGGTCAACCTTAGAAATTAATTGGAAAATAACGATTTATTGCCACTGATTCTATACGATGCTCGTAAAATCGACTGACTTAAATGTTATAGGCCAATTTTGTTTCGAAAGTGTCAAAGTTTTTTTATTACAGTTATTTTGCCACTTTAACTGATATGTGTGTGTATGTATGTATACAAACATGTATAAGTACATACAGACAGAGAGAACCTAAACAAATATTACATCTTTCTTGCGAAATCATGTTTACGGGATATAACTGTTAATTTAAAGTAATAATGCATGCGTCGTGTAGCTATTATCACCTATTCTTGTAATCTTGTTGACAGGCAGGTAAAGCGTTATTCAACTTTACATAATAATTCACTACTAGTGTCTTGTGATGCTCACTTCATCCCTGAAAATACGTTCATTACTGTTAATAGTACACATAAAAATTTACACTGCAGTGAACTGCTATTTTAAGAAATGACACTAAAGTCATACAGTGAACAAGGTACTCCGATGTAAGTATGTTTCTTGGGTCCACTACGGGAGTGTCTGTAGTTCCAGTAAGAAGATTGGGGGGGGGGGGGGGGTTCACTATGACGCTAAAGGCTGTTCACGATAAAGTGGTCACTCTAGAAACCAACCTTAGAAAAAAGTCACAGAGCTCCTACCTCCATATATTTTAACGAGAGCACTGAGTGGCATGCACCCAGTAAAGTTTGTAACGATGGAGGGAAAGTAGTGCCATATCTTAACTTCAAATAATAAGTGTTACGTAACCATTAGTGATAACTTAAATTAGTTATTTCGCTTTATGATTTTTTTTAATGCATCGTAGAGTAAAAAATGAGCAGATTTGTACAATATTTACTTTTATAATAATTCCAGTTTCAGCAGACCGACGCATGAATAACGTGATCGGGTTTATGGCAATGTTAATCTTGCATAAGGCGGAAGAGCACACGACGTGCATAGAAGTAGATATTAAGCAGAGCTTTCAAAAGTGCTCATTTTACCGTTAACAACCTATACCTGACGGCAGCCCCAAAGCGTGCCTCTCACGACCCGAAAACGAGTTAGGTCAGCAGCTCCGAAGTAACGGGAAAATACAGTCCGCTTGTACAGTCTTACAAACTTTTCCTGCTGTACGAAACCAAATATTTACTTAAATTTTAAACATTATGAAATAATTATCATCATACAACACGGTTGTACAAATTCCCTTTTCATCATATCGTTTTTTCTACATATGTTTTGCTATTTGTTTTAAACATCCCCACTCAATTTAAATGTTTTATTTGGCATGTGTGTGAACGTACAAATTATAAGTCGTCGAAGTAAACACCTTTTAAGTATACAATTATAGCAAATAGTAGTAGGAGCGAGCCGGATTTGGATTAAAAGTGCAAGAATGGCACAAATGCCAAGTGAAAAATTCGAGGTTATGTCGTGTCACTCTCCCACCTGTGTGTGTACCCCCTCCAATCCCTCCACCTCCGCTGAGCTGTGCTATGATTGATCGTCTCCCTTACCCACGCCCTCCCCCGGAAGGTTTGTTGTGATTGGCTGATGGGACTACATCTTCTTGCAGATGGATTGCTTTCCCTGGAAGTGTGCTGTATTGGCTGATTGGTTGTTGGCTCAAGAAAGGCACAGGGGACATTTGGGGAGAGTAGATGTTACATCTTTGGTGTCTTGCACACAATAGCTCAGATGTAGTATGAGTGGGAGGGGAAGTGCAAAGGCGTTGCTCCTTCGGTGCTTTGCCAGCGATCGAGCTCTAACTGTCGGGAATTAGCAGAGGTGTCGACTCTTTGGTGTCCGACAAGCGCCTGAGGTTGGGTCACGAATTGTGCAATTAGGGTAACTGGCTATTGAATAATGACCATTACAAATCTAGCAATTGAATTTTGATGGATTTGAAAAATTCCATTATAAATTAAGTGCAGGGCAATGAGTAATTACTACGTACTGAATAATGAGCAATCTAAATCAATAGATACTTCGCACCTGCATTCAGCTGGATGGTCTTCGCCAAATACTGCAGACCATTGGACTGCTGCAGCATTTATAGGGTCATAGGCCAACACCCAGAAATTTAGCTAAATCCCATGCTGCACCGAGGCACTAATTCACAGAATATTCTTGCTCCTTCTATATGTTTGTCGGCTCCTCAGCATGGGGAGAAGGAAGAGTTGGGATATCAGCCATGTCTTGCCGCTATCAATCATTCCCGAGCTACACCCTGAGGGGGGCGGCAGCGAGCGCATATGTCTGGTTGAGGAGAAGGACGAGGTGGGTCACCTCAGGCCGCGTATAATGGGAGCTGGCGGCCTGTGCCAACTGCAGTCCGTGACATTATTGCAGCTGCACTAACTAATGCCATGAAGCTAATGTTCAACATTCCACAACAGCAACTGATCGCTATCCAGTTTGAAACACTAGGTATTTCACGTTTATATTGCCCAAGTAACTAATTTGTTACCTTATGTATCATAAAATTGTAATTTCATGCAGCAATAATATTTGTATAAAATGTTCACCCTTTTTTTTTTGTAAGAGTATTGTCAACCTTCGGTGCATAAATCTGTACTGCAAGTTAGTTTCATTTGGGTCCAATAATATTTAGTTAATGCTGTTTAAAAAAAGTTGTCTATTAAAGGCCTGCGAATTTGTCAAGGAGACACCAAGCGCTATTACGTTTATGCTGAACACACATGTGGTACTCGAGACGAGCATCTGATTCCTACATCCATCATTCTCTACAGCATTGAGGACCAGTAACTAATTATTTGCTTCAGTCTCTTGGAAAGATAGGCGATAAACAGGTTATACGTACATATATTGAGGGTGCACCAGCTTTCCTCCCCGTTTTCCCCGATAGTTAAATTTTTTAATATCTAATTATAGGCATAATATTTTTCTGTAATATGTAAAGAATATCACATAGCAAATTGTGACAGTGAAGATAATTATGTTTAAACCCTACAGTGCATGCGCTTGAGCTCAGTAGGTCATCAGATCTGAGAAGTTCTGCTGTGTGCATGCTGGGTGTTTTGCCAGTGTAACATAAATTGATCTACACCAACATGATTTCGTTTAGTGCTGCAACTAAAGTAGGATGTGTATGAAATGCATAGCGAAAACTGGTGTAAAACTTGCTAGGATAATACTCTAAATAGGACACTACATAATACACGCCTTAGAAAATCGTAGACATTTCATTAAAACACACATAATAAATGATACTACAGTTAACAAGAAAAATTGAAAGAAATAAAACTAATTAGTTTAAAACAGAAACACATCTATTTTTCACTAATTTACTAAGGGTACCTTGCCATATTTAGTTATTGAGTAGTTTTTTCTCCATGTTAATAGTAAAAATAAATGTTTTATTTTACCACATAATATAAGCCATTGGTTTTTGTTTTTGATTACGTTTACTCTCATAAAATAATGCGATGTTAAACAAATTCAATTATTTTGCTACTAGATTAATTTTACTTAATCATCATAATTAAGTCACTTCATTTTCACGGACAACGTGAAATAATTCCAGGAACTTAATCCACGATACTTCGCATACTAAGATTAGTACATGCTCTTGTAGATTTGTAAAACAATTTATTTCATTACTTTGGAGATTTTAGTTTGAATTGACACTTTCGAATTAATTTCTATTTCGGCATCATTCGCAGCCCCTAGTTCCCACTAAGGTAAACCTCAAGCGCACTCTTCTAGCATTCAGGTTTATGTGTAGAATTTTTTGTAGCTGCAAAACATTACACATGGTACCGTATATGACAGTGCCGATTACTCATCAGGCGAGCGCACAAAAAATATCATCCACACGTCCACCGATGTACAAATTATCAGTTTTATTACGAAAGAATAACAAATTTCTCGTAATTCCCCCAACTCGGCGTGTGTTTTTAAAAGAACTTTCAAGAGAGAAATTTTACGCATATACTTAATGGTCCGAAACTTGTTTTACCTCGACAATAACATAAATAAGAAGTGAGATTAGATTTTTTTTTATTATCTTAACTCTTAACAATTTGAAATCCGTGAATAATAAATGTGCACATGTATTATTTTTTATTAGAGTATACAGCCAAATTGATTTTTTTCTAAGGTTTTACTGGCCAGTTTATGAAAGACCGTGCAAGCAGACATTTGGCTTGTTTTAAACCAGACATATTGGTATATTCATGGTCCCCACTAATTGACAGATGAAGGTGCGCTGGATGTCTGCAGGTTGCGCCAAAAGAGGCATACCAACATTTGGCCTACATAATTTTGTAAATGGGAATTTAAAGATTACTTTTAATTACCTACAGGGCACCACCTGAATTTTTTAACATTTTAAATTCAGAATGCTTTTTGCGGTTTCTTATTTATTCCTTGTAGGGAAACTAATTTAGCAAAATCACATTATTATTTGTTTCCAGGTACGCGCAATTGACAGAAAAACCAATAAAGTGTTTTCTTGCCTCGATACTGAAAAACAAATTCTGCTACAAATATGCAGTAAGTAAGAAAGAGCATCCTCAAAATCACGAATGTAATATCAATTATTCTGGGAACATCAATGAACAGCACAGAACTGTAGAGGTAAAGGAATGTGGTATCTTTGTTAGAACGGATTTGCCACGTCTTGGGGGCTAGTCCAGTGAAAGTACACCAAACTCTTAGAGATAAAACGTCTGCCATCCATCTGAAAGGCAAAAATTTCGGACGCCGCAAAAACCGGCAAGATCTGCATACATTACGATAATGGAGCCTTGAAGTAAAGAGAACCAATTAAGTCTGATTTGGAATTCATGGGAAGCTTATGCTTAGTGGTAGGCAATATTATGATCTAATTTTGTTTAGTAATAGTGGAATGTTAAGTAGTACAAGAAAGACCAGACAGAATGTTCTGAGAAGAAAAACTACTCCCAAAATTTGGAAGAATTTTTGTGTATTGTCTACGGCTTGAAATCGCGAACAGATGCATTCGCAAACCAAATTAGAATATAGCAGCCTTGAGTAAAAAGAAGGGCAAAACACCATGTCTTGTCGCTCGAATTTTGATACTTTACAAACACTATGTAAAATTTGTTTTAAATTGAATTCTGGTGTACATTTCTTGAACAGTTTCAGATAAATTATTTTCTTTGCAAAGAATATAGTTTCGTTTCATGTTATTTGTTTAATGTAGTGGTGTACGCTATTTTATTTGATTTCTAGTACGCTTCTTAACCCGTTAAGAATTTATTATTTTCCGCACGAACAATGCATATCCCTTTAATGTAACTTTCGTGATGTTTTGTCATTATCTTCTTTGAACATAATTTTTACTGAACGACAATACACATTTCTTGACCTGTAAAAAAGATATAATTTTCCATTTAAATAATATTTTTTCTTTGGTGTAAGTTATATGATGCTCTGCACATCGGCTGCTTGTCAAGAAAATACTTTACCGAGTTGAAAATGTCAAATTACTCTGTCTACATAGCCTACATCTGAATTTTATTGCAGCCCCTTATGAGTCATAGTGTTAATTTGTTAGTGTTAATAGTTTACTTAGTAATAGTGTTGCTATACTATGTAAAAGAAAAATTAGTTATGATTGACTCTCTTGTTCTGAACTCTGTAGTCATGTAGTTTCATTAGTGCGTTGTTAAACAGAATATACTCTTATTAATTCTAAAATGCTGGTTTGTTATACTTCTCTAAATTAATTTCTCAAAAACAAGCAATTTGAATAAGAACGGCAAGGTTTGTTCAAAACTAGAAACTGAATAACAAATAATTCAAATGAAAACATTTTTATTTGAGGGGGGGGGGGGGGGACACTAAGTTCAATCAAATAAACTGTTAATACGATTAATTTTTTGGCTTAATTTGTGTAAATAATTAAAAATTTACCTTGTTTACATGATGGTCGCAATGTCAAGCTTACAAAATATTGTTTAATTTTCCTTCTTGAGAACATTCACTTCCATTTTTCCTTTAAATCTGGAGACAATGGATTGCATGCACAAATTTGGAGAAGGGGGCAACATAGAGAACACGTGCCCCCTCATTATATCTTATATTTTATGTGTGTGTGATTATATATATAGTGTATATATTATATATATACACACATATACATAATCGGCTTTTCAAATGGTCAGGTGATCAAAGATAACAATAGAATGGTCGTCGAGTCACAATTCCATTTCATTACAAACTTTCAAATAATTTCATTACTCACTTCTTTTTTCTAAATGAAAATTCCGAAATGTAATAAGTGAAGCATGATAAACGAGACAGAGAAATCCAGTTATAGTTCTATATACAAACACACCAATTTTATACTTAAGCTGTGTCCATGAAATTGTGCATAACGGAGGTAAAGTATTTCGGGAAGCCGAAATCTCTATTGCAGTTCTAATTTAACGGCCGATATCAGCAAAATTCGTCTTTATACAAAATGTAATACTTCCGAGTTGAATTCAAAGCCAATCAACTTTGTGGCACAAAATGTACCTGGTTTTTCTGACTACTGTAACAGTTAACTCCGTTTTCATACAAAACAAAACACATCGGCGAAAGACATGTGTTTTTTATTTTTAACTGTTACTACGTATAAAGCACGAACCACCCCACATACTCAGTGATGACCCTTCTTTGCTAAGGTGCTACCATCCGACCCAAGATGTGTAGGGTGTTTAAAAACCGAGTGATCAGGTAGTTTGCCTTTTCCAGCGAAAACTTTAGTGCGCTTATTTTGTAAGCAACCCTAGATTAGCCTGTTGACATGAAATGACCTAATAAAATATCATAAATACAAGATGAATTCAAATCTTCAAGAGGAGCTTATATGTTGGCACAAGAAAATACATAAGAATCAGAACCCGTCCCAGATATAGTTCCATTTTTAAATTATAAAACTATAAAATGTCTGTGAAACTATACTAGTTTTTTTTTTTTAATAACTTAAAGTAAAATATTAAAATATTAACAAAAAAAAAAAAACACTGCAACCAATTAAAACGATGAGGAAATTGTCGTATTGAGAAACATGTGACACCAAATTTTATTTACCATGTACCGTCATTAATAATAATGAAATAATTTCGCTGCATATAAAACTATAGAACAATTCCAAGCAGCGTAAGGATATGTGTGAATTTACAATGTTTTGTGTTTGTGCTATAAAATTCTTTGGTAGCATGCTTTCATCGCACTTTGATTTGGCTGCTAATTTTAAAGAGCAGCAACACGTGAATTATAGCGAACAACAGAAAAGCGCGTGTTTCTGTTTAAACTATTTAGCTTGATGTCTTTATAACTTTGCAATAGACCAAAGTTTCGCCTGCGTTTCCTGGTTGCTTTCTACATGTAACGAAAACGGATGTTTCCGCCCATCACGCGAAACTGCTCGTAAACTGTGGGAGAGAACATGGCTCGCTTCTCTTTGCCGTTCAGCTGTGAGCCACGAAGGTAAAAGTAGTGTGGCAACACAGCATTGCCGTCCCTTCTCTTCCCCATTCCCTCTCACCTATCTGTGCAGCACATAGAGATGGTCACATTGTCCTATACCTCCTTCCATTCCCTGCAAGGAGCCCAGCAGCCAGCATGAAAAAACGACCTCGCATAGTTTGGATTAAACTATGTTTACTAGATGCTCTTCAATATGTTTGATTAAAAAAAAAAAAAAATTCGATGAGAAATTAAAAAATTTGTACACCAAGTCGTAGAAAAGTGAGCTACTGGGCTGCTTTCTAAGCATTATTAAAGATAAATTGAAACAATGTTAGAAGAAATTGTGTATATTAATATGAAAAAATTTTCAAGTAGTCACAAGTAGTCGCAGGTAATCGCAGGTAGTCACGGGTAGTCGCAGATAGTCGCGGGTGGTCGCGGATGGTCGCAGGTAGTAGCGGGTAGTCGCGGATGGTCGCGGGTAGTCGCAGATAGTCGCGGGTAATCACGGGTAGTAAAAATACATTTTACCAAAAAACTAACACTAACACGACGATAATACTATTTCCCATAATAAAGTAAAAATCTTACAAACCATATATATATGTATGTATTTTAATAACTCCAAAAAACCTGACCGAAGCGATGGCGGGCTGCTACAGACTGTTCACGGTAAAGTGAGCACTTTTTAAGGCCCTTATAAATTTTTTCTTTCATCCAGTTTCCATCTTCCTGCTGCTTTTTATTATAAACATTGCAATGTAACCAATAAACACAGTGTATAGATTTCACCACCACCAAAATTTAATGCCAGAGTCTGTAATAAGATATATTTCTTAGAGGTTAATGGCTTTTGGAAGGGCCTTAAAAAGTGCTTACTTTATTGTGAACAGCCTATAGTATTATATATTGTTAGAATTTCTCTGTCTAGAAATTAAGTGGACTATAACAAGTTCGTTAAAGGATAGAGGTCTTAATCAAATAAAATAATTAATTATAATTTCCTTATTTTATTACAGCAAAATTCTCTGAACTCAAAATCTCACAATAAATTGATATCACTTACTGTTCACAACTAATTACTCAAATTTAATACAATTTATAATTACCACAAATAAATCAATTAAATTAAATACCAGAATATTCTTGCGTCGTCGCTAAATGTATCGGAAACTCTAGCAGGCGAGAGGAGGTCTGTAATACCAGCAAGTCTCGCCGCTGTCGGCATTCACGGGATTCCCAGAAGGGGTCGTCAGGAGGCCACGCGCGCATAGTTCCAGGGAGAGGGGAGGGCGAGGTGTGTCTCTCCGATTATACGGTGCGGGGCAGCCGAGTCGGTGCCAGCTGCAGCACACGTTATATATATATATATATATATATATATATATATATATATATATATATATATATATATATATACACACACGAGAGAGAGAATGAGAGGGAGGAGGGGAGACGGAGAGAGAGAGCACATTGTTGCACCACAACTAGGTCAGAGGGAGTGTAATGAGTTTTCAAAGCGCGTTTTATCAAAAGCAGTAATAACCAAGAGTTTAGGCAAAGTTGTTTTGGCAGGTTTATTGGCAACTACTGGCAAACAAAATAATCTTACTATGTTAGTACTAAAGAACTGGCAATTGTGCAGCTTAAAGCTGAATTCCTTCCACGCGCAAGACAAGTCCGCGCATCAGATAGCTCATGACCTCTGCACTCGTGCCAATAAACTTTGCGTGCAATCGCCGGTGACGCAACTTCATGGAATATTCGGCACCGATCGTATAATTGTACAGTGTAGCAATGAGGAAAACGTGTTCTGCGTATTACCAGAAATCTTTATAGCCCGTACGGGAAATTACATAAATAAAAATGATAGTGATAACAGTCGCTTACCAATTTTCTCTGTCTAATTAATACTTGTTTCACACTCCACATTTCACACTGGTCAGTTTTAACATTATGACGTCAATACATACCTACAGTCGAGACAAACTTAGAAGTGAGTGGCCTACGTATCCTACTGCTTTAATACAATATCTGTTGGGTCTTTGTACTCCCAATCACCGTCGTTCTTTAGGTCCAAACTACACCGGACTCCACCGCTGTTAGGCAATGTTGTGTCAAAACTTACCGTGGCCAATCAAATGCACTTGTGTGCGTGTTTAAGAGAGAACATGAAAATTACTTCCATTTAAGATAAAGTTTGGTCATATGTACTGTTGTCGGATCCTGATTAAAACTAGCTACAGGCTGTTCGCGATAAAGTACGCACTTTTGAAATAAACCTTAAGAAATCACTGCCGCTGCTTGCATATATTTTAACGAGCGCACTGAATGACATGTGCCCAGTAAAGTTGGTAACGATCGAGGGAAAGTAGTTCCATATATTAACGTCGAATAAAAAGTGTTAGGTAAACATTTGTGACAAGTTAAATTATTTATTTCGCTTTCTGTGTTTCTTTAAGCCTCCAATTTTAAAAATGAGAAAGATTTGTAAAATATTTACTTTTGTAATAATTTCACAGTTTCACTTGACCGACGCACGAATAAGGTGATGAGGCCCATAGCAAAGTTAATATTACATAAGGCGGAGAAATACACAACGTGCAGGGCTTTCAGAAGTGCTTATTTTACCGTTAACAGTCTATAAATAATGAAACAACAACCGCTCACGTTTTGTTTACAAGGGCAAAGAACATTTCAAACTATCGTTATAGAGAGTGGTACATTGCGAAGAATATTTTGTGGCAACATAGGCATTAAAAGACTGTATCATTTGGTAACCTTCGTGATTGGCGATATCTAACACGTGGCTTAAGTTGCTTGTAAACGAATCAGAGACATTTACTGTTACGAGAGCAGAATTCTCATTGGCCTAGTCAATTGACAGCCAATAACTTACACATACACACACCTTCAACATATCAACAGTGCATTTAAAGTAACAAGTAGTCGACTTTTACCGCCATAAAGCACTACTTTCAACTACCACTGCTTTATTTGCAATCGTAAATAGTCTTCAATATGTTGAGACACTTGTTTTCCCGCTACTATTTTCCACTTTGAGACACAAGCTAGACCGACCATAAGGACGACACTGCCGCGCACATCAAGTTCGACATCCCATCGCCTCTATGCTCAAGACACTGAACTCACTGAAGGCTTTCTTGTTGTGCGAGCATAACCGTTGGACTTGGAGCTGTAGCCCTAGGAATTGCCGTGTTTGGCCATACAGAAATTAGCTGATGTGATATGTTACAGTTAACGGACTAGTACTCTCAAATGATTCATCTTCGTGTGTTGGAATGACGCGAGGCAAGCGCGATATAGGCTGCTCACGGTAAAGTGAGCACTTTTGAAATCCCTCTCATCTGAAATAATAGTCAGTAAATATATTTTATTTTAGCCCTAGAAATTAATTTCCGAGTGTGGTGGAATATACATACTGTGTATACTACTTACATGGCAATATTTGTTTAAAAAGGCGGCGAAAGGATTAAATATGGCTGGAAGGGCCTCAAAAGTGCTCACTTTAATGTGAACAGCATATCGCATGGTTTAATGTGTTCACTTCGAGCTTCAGGTAAACTGGCGTTGTGTGTGTGTTTCCCAAAAAGGTTTGAACCCGAGAACCGAATTTTACCGAGCTCGGCACACACATATTGCTTAGTAAGGACATACGACTTTTTTTTTTTTTTTTTTTACTACGCCAGGTGCTTATTTTCAAAATGGGAGCCACTGTAAATTTAGGGTATCATGCCATAACTAGAGGACTATTTAAACTATCCCTACCAAATTCTAGAAACAAAGCCATGCGGACTGATATTTTTTTAAGAGGACCAAACACTTGTGCAGCGTTAGGAAATGTCAACTTACATGATTTAGGTTACTCATAGCCTTGCTTTCAAAATGGCGACCCTATCAATATTTCAGGTGAGCAATCCCTATCTACCAAAACAAGTTGGGCTCGTGCTCAGAACCCAACCTTCGTACTTCAGAGTTGTTTGCACGCTGGTTGACGCAACGAGGCGTATTCGTAATATTGCCTCATCGTGCCGGACGATGCCGCTGGTCGGCGGGTTTTCTCGGGATCTCCTGTTTCCTCCACCCTTGCATTCCGGCGCTGCTCCGTACTCACCTCGCCCAGTTCATTTTCACTGGAGTTGCACATGTTTCTGGTTACATAACTAAAGATATCACTGTGAACGAGTCGTGAAGGACTACCTGTCGATTTAAGCTTATATTAAGGACCAGAACAAAATTATAAGTATAGGCTGCCCACGGTAAAATGAGCACTTCTGAAAGCCCTTCTACTTGTACGCACGTTGTATGTTCCTCCGCCTTATGTAAAAATAACATTGCCATGGGCCTCATCACTTTATTCATGAGTCGGTCAAATGAAACTTTGGAATTGTTAGAAAAGTAAATGTGTTACAAATCTGCGCATTTTTGTACTAAGACGCATTAAAAAAACAGAGAGGAAAATAAATAATTTCTGTTTGCACAGATGGTTAGCTAGCACTATTTATTTGAAGTTAAGATATGCAACTATTTCCCATCTATCATTGGCAACTTACTGGGCGCATGCCACTCAGTGTGTCCGATAAAATATACGCAGGTAGGCACAGTGACTTTTTTTCCAAGGTTGATTTCAAAAGTGCTCACTTTATCGTGAACAGCCTTTATCGAAGTGGAGGGAAGAAGGCTCATGTTTATAGTTCATTCACGGTTTCTTAGGCCATTTGGAATAAAACCTTTGAAAAATCTCCCCATGTATAACGTGTTTAGTTATTTCCTAAATACACCCTGTATCCCAGGCGTTTTATACTTTTATAACGCTTCATTTATAAATAATCTGAATAAAAATCAGGGAGAAAATAGGTATGTTGGTGGCGCCTAGTGAGAAATAGTAATGATCCAAATTACTGTTACACTTAGTGCACACGAATGGGGTGCGTTGTCCCCCTGGTGTAATTTTCCAGGCTTAGTTAAGGTTAGTTTGCATGAGACGGAGGAATATCCTGGTAGCAGAACTTTAGCAGGGCTTCAGAAAAGGCTGAAGTAACCGTGAACGGACTATAGAGAACTGTAGCAGTGCGCGAAATCGACGTGAGAGGACAATACTGGGGCGCAGTGCTGCCGCGCAACAAGCGAGCACCTCCGTTGCACAATATAATTTACAGCTGGCATCCTGCAGCGATTGGCTTTCACCCGAGCCAGGAATGCCGGAGGGGAAAGCGGGCGGAAAACTAGCTGCTCGCCTCGCCGGGCACGCAATTTCCACGTCTTTGTTCCGGAGGCGAGTGGAGTCCGCAGGCTGTGGCGCAACCCGGCGATATCCCATGGCAGGGCTAACATAGGGTAGCGCGTCAACTACATGCTGTTCACCGTGTGAGCTAAAGGGTCGGGTCTACATCCGGCCGTTCCTGTGGACGCGGACGTGTCCGAAACTCGGCGTCAAGTGACGTCACACTGACGCGGTCCGAATATCGTCTACAAATGCGTTGTCCGAAGTGAGTTTTCAGAATCTGACACTAGATCGCACTAAAATCGGCATATTATTTATTGTTACGTAGTGATGATGTTTACGGAATGATTGATTTGAATATTTATTTATAATAAACACCTTAATGGTTTTATTTTAAATAAGTTCGCCAGCTGACATCCAAATTTTATTTTTTAAACTTACGTTAAAAAAGTTTTAGCTTTCAAATAAAATTGTTCAGAACGAACGAAAACATCGCTAATTATTTATTACCATTTCATCATATTAGTTTTGAGAGAGCCCACCTTGCGCCATCATTGTTTACATTAATAACGTAAACATTTCACGAATGCGTGTGAAAGTATTTGTAGTCTTTTTTTCCTATCAGCTTAGGACACAAGTTCGGACAGAAGATCAGTTTTCCGAATGCTTCGATTTGGGACACGCCAGCTTGGGACAGCGCCATGACGCCAGAGCGTCACGTGCACCAATCAGCGCATCCTTGTCCTAAGACACAGGTTGGGATAGTCCAAATGTAGACAGACACCAACAATTGGCGTATCCGGGGGGGGGGGGGCTGCAGACCTCTCAGCCCCCCCCCCCGAAATGACAGATTTTTAAAACCCTATTATTAAAATGTCAATCATATTTATTTATTTGTTATTACCCACATGAGACACATTTTTACGCCCTATATTAAAATGGCAATCATTATATTTATTTGTTATTAACCACACACATAATTACTTATTATAGATCAAAATTTCGTTTTCTGAATAACATGGGAACATAGTAGTCAAGTACACAGTTCCTAAAAATGTGAGCCAAGTTTGAATACATAGTTTCTACCCCCCCCCCCCCCCCTTTTTTTTTACTTTTCTATCATTCCATTGTGACTTGTGAACGACGTACTACTATTGCCAATACTAATACTCATCAGCCCCCCCCCCCCCCCCCCCCCCCCCACCAACAAAAATTTCTTGATACGCCCCTGGCTCTAACTCATCACTTTTACGATCAACCTTAGGACGGGCCGATAATATCGGTGCTGGGCTGTGCAAGACGAACCTCAAATGCAAGGAACTCTCGAAAGACGCTACGACGAAAATTTTAGCCGGACGAGTGCGCATCTGTTCTGCACACCGATATCGGTGCATTATCGAGGTGGCCCGCCGCCCTGATACTTGTGTAGTGTCGGCCCGGTGTGCGGCCTGGCTATTAGATTACACGGAATTCCAGTACCTCTCCGATATCGGTGTCGGCGCAGACACCAACTCGCATGCTCCCGCTAAAGTTGGCGACGACTGACGGAGCGAAACCACAATTCTTCCGCTTATAAAGTCGCAAGTTCTAAACAATTCAATACATTCCGCTTTCGTTTCTCGATGATTCTTCTGCGATTTACATCTTCCTGTAGTGAATAGTAAAGAAGAAAACGCCAATTCATATCTCATATGTAAACACAAGGTTGATGAGAATAATTTCAACTAATAAATTAATGTACTCTAGCTTATTGAGTTATTGGTAGGAATAAAAACACTACACTTTTGTTTGCAAAACTTTCAATTACAATATCGGAGTAGCATAATTACTCTCTCCTTTCCACATAAATTTTATTCACACTATATCAGTTTACTCAAAACTACAAGTTCCGCAGGTACAGGTAACTAAATGCTGTTCACGATAAAGTGAGCACTTTTGAAATCAACCTTAGAAAAAAGTCACTGCACTTACCAGAATATATTTTAACAGGCGGACTGAGTGGCAAGCGCCCAGTAAAGTTGGTAACGATGGATGAAAAGTAGTTCCGTATCTTAAGGTCGAATAAAAAGTGTCGGGTAACCATCTGTGATAAATTATTTATTGTGCTTTTTTTTTTAATTCACCAAAGGGTAAAAATAGGAAGATTTTTAAAATATTTACTTTTCCAATAATTTCACATTTTCACTTGACCGACGCGTAACTAAAGTGGTGAGGCCCATGGCTATGTTACCACTTTTACATAAGGCGGAAGAATACACGACGTGCATACAAGTAGATCTTCAGCAGGGCTTTCGAAAGTGCTCATTTTACCGTGAACAACCTATAGTAAACTATGTATTAAATATACAAAATTATAAAGTCTTAGCGAAGTGAGCAATTATTTAAGCACTCGTGTAACGGGAACTTTATTTGTGAAGTTACAGTACTCTGTTCTGAATAATATAGCAGAAGGTTACGACTGATTGTGCTCCCATTTCGCCATGTTCAAACGTCTAGTTAGTATCCGGGAGAAAAGGAGTGGAGATGTATGAAAAACAATAGACCACCACCAGCGGTATTGCTGTAAGAGGAAAGGAATATTAAAGATGATAGGATTCGATTGCTAAATTAGATAACAACTCTTCCTTAATACCTAGATTTCTGCGCATAGTCCCTACGTGGCATCATCATGTGGTTATACTGCTGTACGTTAACATGTTTTCTGAAAGATTTATCTGGATGTGTACGTCATCGCTGCGGAGAAACGTAGCCAAATTAGACTGCATGTAGCCTAATTTTACGCCGTATTGCTTGTATCAGAATGGGTGTAGTAAATATTTTCATAAACATATAACAACGTAAACATGAACTAACAAAACCCATAAAATATACTTTTTTTTTTTAAATATAGGTATGTTCGTCTTTTTAACGATACCGCTTTACGAGGTAACATGAACATTCAGGTCGTGTCCCAATTCGCCGAGAGAGAACTCTCTCGCTCATTCTTGACGTCACAGAGAGTCAGTCCTCTCTGCTGTCCCAACTCCCGAGGAGAGAGCGCGAGACGGAGAGTGAACGACGATGTACACTCGGTGCTCACTCTCGCACCCTCTCTGGCAGTCATGTTGTTTTCAAGTCTAACTTCAAATATACAGATATATTTTGTTGTTTCTAAATCAGTGTTAGAAATATATTATCGACTTAACTTAATCATTGCGATTGTGAAATGTGTAATAACAGAAATATTCCGTTTGATATGGAACATAAATTATGATGTTACTATGTTCACATTTCATTTACGATAATTTTGTGCATATTATTAAATACTGTGATTTGCACATAACAATTACGTTTTTAATCATGAAAAAATCTAACAAATTAAAGTAAGTTACTATTTCATAAATTACGGTACATTCATTCGAGGAAAGTGAAAGGCCAGCTATATTTTATTTTTCGCTATTTATTACTTCTTCTGTCAGAGAAATAATGCCGAAGGCTTACAAAGAGCACAAGTCTCAATTCGCTAGGGTGTGCCAGAGTGAGCACACTTTCGAGTTGAGACACTGCCTCGGTATTTCATTTCGTTTTCACGTAATCATTACAGCACTCGGTTTGGATGTTTAACTGCATGCAATGCGGCGAAGTGAGTGCATCCACGCATACTATTTGTATTAAATGATTAATGTTAGTAGCCTAAGTGAATTAAAGCGAAAAGAAATTTCATAAAAGTTTATGCTACATATTTTTCATCAAATACTTCATTCAACAAATACATTTTTCCCATTAAAAAACGTCGGCTGCGTGTCCCAATTGTTAAAGTCACAATTTCGAGGCAAAATACTGTGGGTTCAAATCAGGTGCAAAACAAATTTGTTACCTTTAAAAAAAAATGCGTTAAATTACACAACACAAAGTGTGACTGTCAGAAATATGTTTATTTCTGAACACATCTAGTAAAGGCAATATTTACTAATTCGCCGCATGCAGATGGCTGCGACACTTAGTAAAATTGTTTCCGCGGGACAACCAGTAGTATTCCACCGATTCCAATTGCGAACCATTTCCACTAATCCAAGTAGTTGCATTTGACTACCAAGCAGTGATTTTTCCACTCACTCGAATTTAGTGCAAATGTAATGTCTTGCAATAGTATGAATAATCGGGCCTTTATAAAAGGGTCGAGTTGTTCTGTTGTTACATGTTGCAACTTCTATTCCTTGTTACCTCGTCAAAAAATAAATCGGTATTAGAAAGCCAATCTTGCAAGTGTCCCGTCACCAGCTAATGCGCTCATAGTTACTGACCAGGATGAAGTGCCCAAGCAACAACGCATGAATCAGTGTTTTACACTAATATTAGCAGTTATTATTGTATTATCTATCAAAGTGAAGATTCTTCCGGTATAATGCGTATAATAATTTCGTTACTTGCAGTCGAATTTCCGAACGTATGTAGGCTACTTGCTGGAGTTCAGGTCGGGAAAGCGTGTGGGATACACGTACAATAGCAGACGAGTATTGGGCTACGGGATAAATTCCACATGGGGGGAGGGGAGGGGGGCGCTTTATTATTTGCCGGCGAGTTATGACTTAAGTGGAGCGCGAAACCGGCGTCGATACAATGCACGAGTGCGATTGTCGGCCGGAGGGAGCAGCTGATAAGCCGTGTAAGGATGAAGGAGATATTCAAATGAAGTGTAGAGTGTAGCGTAGTTGCCCACCTCGACACGCGACGACGACAGCAGCACTAGCGTATTGAGTCTCGAGCTGCGTCGTTATGGCTCTCCTGACGGGAGACTTTCTCCCTCCCGCCGCAATCATGATCGCCGTCACGAAGACACTCGCGAGCGCCGCCTCTGGATCATTCACCGTCCCGCCGAGGTCTACGCACTCATTCCCCCACGCACACGCTCACTTACTCTTTCACATGCTCACTCACTCCTCCCACACACGCTCACTCTCCCACATGCTCCCTCACTCGTGCAAGTAGTGGGAGCGGCGGGGTTTTGGCCCACTTAAAGAATGACATAGGGATGGGGATGTGTGCAGTTGTATAGCGCGTGAGGGAATCCCCCGGAGGTGGGACTGCAGGCGTCTCGCTCCCCTTACGCCCTGCCCTGCACCCCAGGCTGTGATTGGTTGTTGGTTGAGGCAGACCCTCATTTATGACTTAAGCCCTTTCTAGTAAAATCAATTATGAGTTAAGTCCTTTTATAAGCATAGTTAGTCATGATTTCCGAACCGTTTGAGCTATAGTCATCAAATCCATAGCATACACATCCATCCCCGATGTAAATAAGAGCAATAAGGCCAAATGTACATTCAGCCCTTTTATCTTTAAATTAGGTATGTAACCACTCCGAGCATCAAATACAACACAGCAGTTACCTTACCACAAGGCATGTTTAAAGTGTAGTATGTCTGCATCAGGTCCACACAAACTTATAAGAATAGCCTTCAGGCGCATAACCCTTTAAGTACTTAACCGTTTGAGTACTTTGTGCCACAACACACCAAGCACAAGGAGGTAATTGACATTAAAACACACAGTTCCAGAAAATGAGCTTTTTATTTGTCAATTGGATAATTCTTCCTGAATTCTCAAGGTTTAAACTTCGTTGAAAGTACACAAATTCTTCATCAAGTTTCATTGAGCAAATAACCAAAACAACATTAAGAATATGTATGTTACCACAATTAGAAAAGACTCAAAATATCCAGCCGCAGAAACAACGAAAACATGGCACACTGACTTTTCAAAATACTTCCTTAAAAAACAGTGATTACCTGTTGCATATGAAAAACATACATACAGCCTAATAAACGGCTAGATTAATACATTGTTCATCCAGTGGAAAACTGGCGTACATGATTTTAGGGGACTTCCAATACTTTCACGATTGGCATTAACGACTGCCGACACCTAATTTTCTCAGACTCGTTTGTATTTTTTCACGTCCTTTTCATAAAAGAAATATGAAAGTCAACGATCTCGGTAGACATAAAAGGGCAGACATGGCACAGGGCGGGCAGCAACTGTGCAACGATATCGTGAAGTCATATAATTGTCGATTTATAATGTGCTATAGGATTAATTGCAAGTAAAATTATTTTTCTAAACACCCAACAGTATTAAATTCAGCACGTGCTTGTATTTTAGTTCTTCCTAAGTTTAGAATATTTTAGCACTAATAAATTTATTTAATTTTTAGTGTTGGCAACGCGAGTGCGACTTGAGTAATTAGTGACTCGAGAGAGACAATGAAGTAGTAATTCTTCAGGGGTCCGCCTAGCTGGTGTTTCAATTCCATTACAGTGTGTTCGAAATTAATTTTTTTTAACGAAACTATTAAAAAGTTTAAAAAATATTTTAGACACGTGGTACTACTGAAGACTTGTCACGGTACAGTGAACACTTCATAAATCAACGACGTCGACGAGAGCTAGGGTAGACTGGGCTCCGAACCACGGGTTGGCGATGCAGTGGTCGCGGACTGAGTCAGGCAGAGGTGCGACGTGGATGGACATCAGCAGTCGTGTCACGTCGTAGTTCGTGTAGGAACTCTGTGATGAGTTGCTCGTCGCCGGCACGGCTGTGGCCACATGCACAAACACCCCCCCCCCCACACCACCCTTCCCATCCTACCCCTAGGCAGCGGTGGCTGAGCAGTTATCCTGCTCACCTACCACCAAGGACGAACCGGGTTCAATTCCCGGCCGGGACACTCTCGGAATTTCGCATTTGGGAATCGTGCCGGACGATGCTGCTGATCGGCGGGTTTTCTCGGAGATCTCCCGTTTCCCCTGCCCTTTCATTCCGGTACTGCTCCATACTTCACCTCAAATATCACACTCATTGGCTCGCAAGACCTCGCTCTTGAGACGCCACCCCACCTCCCTCCTCCAAATCCTTTTCACGACAACGTCTCACGGTACCCTTCACTCCTTGGCGAGATTCACTAATGAAGTCGTTAGGGTAGTCATATCCTTGCCACCTTCTTTATATTTATTTATATCTCAGTATGAATTACTGTAAAATTCAAGCCTTGCACACAGAGCTACTTTACAGAATTCCTGAAACCGGAATGTACTAATTTTAATCTGCATTTTCTTCTGTGAGACTGAAATAAAATAAAAAATGAGTTAATCTTTTTTGCAGTAACATAACAACGAAAACAATATAAAATTTTGCGAACTTAGAAATATTTACGTTGAGATATGCCTTATGCCCTGACAGCTCTAGTTTTCACATATTTGAACTGAAAAGTAAGCTACGGTGAAACAACAATTATTTTAACGTGCAGGTGATACTACTCTTTTAAGGCAGAAGTAGAGTGACTGCCAACGCAGCACAACACCTGACAGTACAACATACACAGTAGTCCACGCACAAATAACATTGTCAGAAAATTGCGATTTATGTTGCATATGAAAGAAAAATGTATTAATCTTATAACACTCTAAAATATTTTGTTAAAATTTACCTATTACAACTATATATATATAGTTGTAATATATATATATATAGTTGTAATGGAAATAACACTTACGTTTCTGGATAGTTATTAACTTTATTTGACACACTTCACAATAAAATCTTCGTCGAGTAGGGCAATCGTAATATTCAGTATATTTATGTATAGAAAATATTGTTACTAATGTTAGAACAATATATGTACATTCATTTCGAGTAGATAGAGATGGGAGTTTTCAGAGCAAGGGCTGAGGACTGCGGATCCACAGATCCACAGCCATCTTGGATCAACCATCTTGTTTCCGGCCGCCATCTTGTTTCCGTCGGCCACCTTGTTTCCAACCCTCAATATTGTTTCCATCGGCCATATTGTTTTGTATTTGCACTTCATGCTCTATAATTCCATCTTGTTTTAATGCTCTATCATTGCATCTTGTATTTTTATGCTCTATCATTCCATCTTGTTTTTTCATGCACTCTAATTCCATCTTGTTTTTTTTCATAGACTTTAATTCCATATTGCCTGTCTGTCATTCCATCATGCCTCTCTCTGATTCCAGCTTCTCTCTTTCCTTTCTCCCCCCTCTCTTGTCGCCTTCTTCGCATACCATCTACATTGTTCCCTTGCCACCTGCTAGGGGTGCTGGTGTGTCCGCCATCTTGTTTACAGTAGTTTACGTCGTCGAGCAACAACCAGCAGCACTGTTATTTATTTTTTGCAGAGCTAAAAAAATCCTGTGGAGAGGTGCGAACTGCCAGACCTTGTGGTCAGCAGCATGGTTGGCGCCCTAGCCTAAGAGCTATCTCAGAGCATGTGTAGAAGCATGTGGTTTAAAAGAATTAATAGCATATGTGTGCAGGGTCGAATTAATATTTTGTCTTGATTATTCTAATGCAGAGTAATAACTTCTTTATGTAAGTTTATTTGAAGAACTAACGACTATCAGATACTGAAACCAACAATAAGAATTATTTTTCATATAGTCATAGACATGCAATAACCATTTTATGTAATTTTATATATAAAAGTTATGTATTAAATTCATATTTTTATTTAACTTCTGACATTTATAGGCATAAGTGTATCGAGCGACAAGTGTACGAACTCTTATTAACCTCACCGAAAGAAGAAACTGCGATAAATATCATGTTGTTCTACCGATGCAAATAAAAAACACATTCCGTATGCGCAGTATGTAAATATTTTTGGTGAAGTTAACCTTACACTTGTTGGATTTTCTATATAATAACCGTGTTATTTTTACACTACAAAAAAAAAACTGAAAATTTGATTTTCTAGGCGACGTACATTTCAAATATTCTAATAACAATTTTGAAATGCATTATTTACACCACACTTTGACTTACGGTTAGTAATAACTATTCGCAAATCCCGGACACACGGTATTCTGTGGCAATCCTTGGACTCGTTTGTCTGTCATTGATACGGCATAATTTGCAGAATCATTCAGTAAATAATGCGGAACGAAAATGCACGCTGACGCTTCATAACACATAACAGTACCGAAAGTGGCGGACCAAGTCATACAAGTTTGGCTAATATTAAATTTCATGCAAGAAAACTCACTACGACATACTATGCGTAATCAAATTAAATACAATCTAAAATCATAAACTACCGATACAGTATTCAGATAACACGAGTAAGGTACGTACTCGTATAAACGTGACGGGAAAAGATCATGCAAGCACAATGGCGTTCACACAGGTGGGAATGTTTCACTAACTATAACTGTCCATATGCTCCGCCATAACTGCTAAACATATTTTTTAACCAATTCGATAAAAGTTAAAAAAATGGTGTGTTAGTTTGAAAAGATAATTTAAACCACATATATAGTAATTATGAGTTTTGAACTACAGCCTATAGTTCTAAGTACCGTACTATTTCCTCCTATGATAACCATCGATATCGGGAACATAGCAACATACATCAGCTGACGCAATACTTGGCAAACGAGTAGTGTATAGGTTGGTCACATCGTCTGTCAAGCTTCAGAAGCTGCAATGTAAAATAGGACCGGTTCTATTTCTCAAACTGAGTATTCCACTTTAACTTAACGCTGCTGTCATGTTCATTTTCGTTAACACAGCCGATGTACCACTTGTACATGATTCTGTATGGAAAGAAGTAGGACTTTTTGTGTTGAGTGTATTAAGCTCAAGCAATCGTCTGATACAAATCAACGCCAAACAGGTTGCTTTAAGTGGAAATATGTTTTGAAGCCGATGTAGAAAAGTTGAGAAAGGGCAATGCCACATAAAATATTTTGCGAAACTTGGGAGCAAGCGTAGTGCAAGAGTGCAGCACTTCTGCCTAGTTTTTTCTTATGCCGTACATCTGTAGGTAGCATACACTCCACTGCGGAGCAAAACACAGCGCTGAAAGAATGTGTCGTCTTTTAAAGCAAAGAGCGTAACAAAAATCCTACCGGGTTAATGAGCTGTTGAGAAGTCCTCTAAGGCACATTTTATCCCTTTTATTCCCTTAGAAGTTGAGTTTCAAAAGGTGCAAAATTTGTTGTTAGGTATTTATGCTAGTAGTCCTTTAAAGCAAAGCTCATAACGATATCTTGTCTGGTTATTGACCTTATGAGAATCCCGCGAAAATACATTTTACACGTTTCAATTTTGGAAAGAAAGAAAGAAAAAAAAAACACCTTAGTAAATGTTTGCAATATAAGGGGAAGCCATCTCTACATTTTCCATTTTCATGAATTTGCGTCCAGTGATTTTAGCTGTGCGTTGAGAGAGAGAGAGAGAGAGAGAGAGAGAGAGAGAGAGAGAGAGAGAGAGAGAGAGAGAGAGTCAAAAACCTCATTTTAAAAAGAGCTTAACCAACCAAAATTAGAAAAAGTTTTAATAAAACATTACAGACTTGAGGGTGTTACGTAGTAAATACGCCTTAGGATATTTGGCATTTCCTCCCCTCCCTCTTCATAAGTTTTAAGAGAACAGCTACCCCCCCCCCTTGATCCGCCACTGACCCTATGAACTGTTGACCCCTACAATAAAATACTGTTACGCCGGAAGCGTGCGCCGTGTTACCTGGTTGTCCCGGCTCTGTGGGGAGTGACTCACCACTCGACCTTCCCCTCCCCTAGACAGACTCGCTCGTTGTTCCGTCAGCTGGCAGTCCGGGGGAATGATTAGCCCCTCTTTCCTGCCGGAGGAGTCAATGCTTTGAGAGGATGAGCAAGAATTTCGTAGCAATAATTTTCCTCGGCGCAAAGCGGCATTTGAAGAAGGTTCTGGACTGCGGTCGGCGCCGTCTATAAATATCGCCCCAGCCGGAGGACTGGCACTCTCTATGATAACCATCTGGCTGAAGTTAGGTAATCAGGATAAGTGGAGTGCAGCTCGGGACTTGGGCAGAGGTTGCGAGACAACGGCAAACGAGCGTGTACGAGGTGTGTGCGGGCGAGAGGGCGTAGAGCTGAGTGCCATGCGCATTAGAATGCTCAGAGGTTATAGAACATTCCGGACTGGTGGAATGTGGGTGAGGCGGACTTTATAGTCAATATAAGAACTGTCAAATATGAACATACAGTTTCTAAAAAAAATCAATAGGTGTTTATACACCGTTTATTGGGACTGATTATAGTTATTTGTTTGCATTAATTTCTTTCAGTTGATTGCGAATTGTATTGATTGAATTTATTAAGTGTAAATAGCACGTAATAGTCATCTATTGTCAGATATTAAGTCAAGATTATTTTATTTGTATGAAGCTATATTAACTGTTTTATTTGATTAAGACAGCCATCACTTAAAGAACCTGGCTCAGCCCACCGACTTCGAGAGATTGTAACGACACGAAATCTGTAATGCAGAGTGTAGTGGAAATTCCATTAATGCAAGATGGCGGGGCTCAGCGTAGAGAGAGAGGAAAGTCAGCAGAGAAGGCGCGACAACACAACATGTCTCCGTGTATTTCAGCTAGCAGCGACTTAACTTCTGTAGGTCGCTATAGGCCGTTCACGGTAAAGTGAGCACTTGTTGAAGCTGTTTCATCAGACATAATCAATAAATACATTTGACTGTGGCCTCAGACTTTTGGTTTTGGGTATGGTGAATGTGTACACAGTTTTCATTACTCGCATGACAGCGTTTACACTAACATATGGTGGAAGGATATACATTGGTTGAAACAAAAAAGTAATTAGGGCTTCAAAAGTGCTCACTTTACCGCGAACGGCCAATAGCTACTAATACAGTATTGGAATGCTCTTTACTTTACTACACTTCTGTTTGATGTGGGGACAAATATTGCTCAAGTTGCTCTGATCTAGAAACTATTTGCACATTCCACCATCTCCAGTAACCATATAGCGAGAATTCTTTATCCGCAACGAGTCGTGGGTCGGTTGCAGTAACAGAAACACAATATGATGGCTCTAGTTCTGTTGTGAAAATGTGTGTTGAAACAGATCCTTGAATGTTATGTAAAGATAAGTACGTGAATTTAAACTACTGTAACAAACCTAACTTAAAGTTACGTTACGTAACCTAACGTAAACGTGGATAAATGTGAAATACTCTGAATGCGTAGTGGGTATACCGGAACACACGCATATCGTTGAGGGTAAAACAGGAATACACAACACAATGTGGCAAATTTGTAGAGGTCACAAAGAAAAAATTAATAATGTTTCGGTTATTATGTAAAATGCAACTGCCGCAACGCGTAGTGGGCGTTTTCAAATGCTCAGTGGCCGAAATAATTACGCAGAATGCATTGTTGAAATTTATCCTTAAGGTAGGCTTACGATTGACTTAACAGAATAAGTTGGCCGTGTGCTAAAGATATGAATCAATGTAATTTCATACATTCTTCCCTGATTTCTGTAACTTGTCTGTAGTATTGTGACAATGCAACATGTGTTTCAAACAAAAGCTGTTACTAAAAGTTTCTTGCCCGATTTGACCTCTGTACAAACCGGCTTCAGCTGACCAGCAGGTCGATTAAAGCCGGGCCCACAGCAGCGCGCTGCACGTGTTTTAGTACACATTTGTCAAGCGATTTACGGCTATTTCCCGACCCTCTGGACCACAAGTGCCCTACATCAAATTGCTCGTCTCAGAGCCCTGTACACTGTTGTGTACAATTGTAAACACTTATCGTTTACGCCCTGTAGAGTCATTAAGTATAATTCTTAATTCTTCAGTCTTTAATCGTAAACCCAACTATACCCAAATCGTATTGCGTGTAAAAATTTCGGGCAGTGGACAAATCCGTGGATTGCGAGTAGCAAAGTGGCTGTGCAGAAACTTGGTTGCTACAACAACCGTATTGTTTAGCGAGTGTAGGCTCGCAGAATGCCCGAGAGAGATGCGACAGCCTGGTGACGACCAGGCGCAGCGTGTTTTGAGTCAACCCCGGACGTGATAGGGCGTGTTTCTTGTGAGCGCGATGACTGTGTGGGCTGACGCACCAGCAGTGTTTACAAGACAGCACCTGGAACAACCATCGCACTGTCCCTGCCCCGCCGAGCCCACACAGATCACAATCATACATTCTCTCTCTCTTTAAGGACTCTGAGTAGCAACACATATTAGATATTATATTTCAAATACTGTTTCAAATGCTCACACTACACATGTCATCCCACAAAAAAAAAACATTTAAATATACTTTCTGCGTAATTAATTGCCATAGTCAAAATGTTAACAATCTACAAGAATAAAGTAAACCAAACTAGTTGCAAAAACATTAACTAGGGAAATCGTAAAGAATTTCCTTAATTCATTTAAAGACTTCCTTAGCGAAAATTATGCAAAATATGCAGGGGCTGTCACATATCATAAGCATACAGAAAATGCAATAACTTTTTGCGTTTCACGTAGATAACTTATAGCTCATCGTGATTTTGTTTTTTAATTTAAACTGCCGCACATCTTGAATGACAAAAAAAAAAAATATATTCTACAAGTAGTCTACTTATTTAAAAAAATTACTATATAAATAATTTCGTTTTTTTTCTGGAGACGCCAAAACGATATTATGTGCAAATATAAAATTATGATAATTTGCTACCCAACGGTTTTAAACAACAGTTAGTAAAATATTAATTTTACCTTTTTAGGGCTTTTAGATATGATAGCAATAAACGAATTCGATATAAGATATTGTAAATGTATATTACGTATACCGTCTACCCCGAAACATCATCGGAGTTATGGCGCTGAAGAGCCCTTGTACAACGCGACTTTCCAAGTGAGGTGAGGGCTATATGTGATGTATGAATCAATGCGAGAGGAGTTAACGACTTACTGACGGGAAGGAAGTGTCTACACGCGGCTGGAAGCCGCGTCATTGCAGTTTCATGTGTCACCGCACATCTCAGTTGGCGCCTTCACAGCGTGTCAGCGCGGCACGGCAAACACGTAATACGACAATTGAAACGTATGGCTAAACATCCGGCTTCCTGAAACCAACGGGACGCAGATCACGTACGGAATCTAAGGTCTCCGACGAAAGAGTCCTTGAGATAAATTTTGTTGAAGTGAAATTTTTGCTCCTTAAAGCTGTGGACTTAAAAACGACTATGAGCTGTTCATGGTAAAATGATCACTTTTGAAAGCCCTGCTTAAGATCTATTCGTATGCGTGTTGTGTATTCTTACGCCTTATGTAAAATTAACATTATCATGGGCTTCTCATCACTTAATTCATGCGTCGGTCAAGCGGAACTGTGAAATTCTTATAAAAGTAACTACTACACAAAACTGGCCATTTTTACACTTCCGTACATAAAAAAAAACACAAAGCGAAAGAAATAATTGAAGCCATCCCAAATGGCTACCTAACACTTTTTATTCGACTTTAAGATGACGAACTACTTTCCATCCATCATTACCAACTTTACTGGGCGCAAGTCACTCGGTACGTCCGTCAAAATATATGCAGGCAGGGGCAGTGATTTTTTTCTAAGGTTGATTTCAACAGTGCTTACTTTATCGTGAACAGCCTTTACACCGGCTTACTTCCAAAATTATTATACGACAAACATTTGTTCAACACAACATAGGCGTACTTCAGTTGCACAGACACTAAATATCGCTACAGAGAGAAAAAAAAAAAAGTTAAACAGTTGTTTTTTTATCTTTATTTATTTGTCAGCTCCAAAGGAGAAAAACGTACAACCTGAGTCAGAAGCTTACAAAGGCTACAAAGAAAGTGACGGACTTGCAAACTCGAATTGCGACAGGAGACTGAGGCCTCAGCTCATACAAGTCTTTCAACACTTCACTTCATTTTACTGCCTACCATCAACGAGGAATTAAGTTTAAAGTAAATTTATGACGAGGCAAAATAACTGCACATTCATGTATGCAAGATTTATTTCTATTCTACTGCACAGGCCTGATCATACAAGAAAAATGAACAAATTTATCTAGAGACGACCCACGTGTAAATAACATCGACGGGATTCGGACACGAGGTCGCTATTTGCGTTAACATTAGACCCCGGGGCTTGAAGGGCGTTTGATTCTCTTGAATTTGACTCATTCATAAAACAAAAGTTGTACACTAGCACTCTAAATCACAAGTTTCAATCATTTCCCCCCTGCCACAAACCCGGTTCAATCCCTCAATTTCTTTCCCCTCCCCCCCCCCCCCCCCAATTCAGCGAGCACATGCCGCTCCTCCTACTAGGAGAGCCTACAACCGCAAGTCGACAACCACAGATATTCCGAGCGTCCCTGGAAACGCTACATACTAACGCCCACAGCTGTATGCATTTACGTATGGATCAACACTTTATGTTACGGGTTTATCCCAGCCGAACAAACGTGGCAGTCTCGGCGATAATGTTCCTGACGTCACTCACCGCAGTAGCTTTCTATCCAAGCGACTCGGTTTAGATTCTCGGTGTGGAATTAAGCCCGGACTTCCGCGTGCCAATAATGTTTCCTCGAACTACTGTTTCTTTCTGTTCTCACCTTCTTGCAATGCGCCGCAAACGGTTCCATGCCCCTACTCTGAACTACAGTCCCTTCAGTCGGCGTTTATCCGCGCCCTACGTTGTAAAGGTCGTTCATGATGAAGTGAGCACTTTTGAAATCAACCTTAGAAAAAAGTCACTACCCCATCTCGCATATAATTTAACGGGCGAACTGAGTTACATGCGCCCAGTAAAGTTGGTAACGATAAATGGAAAGTAGTTCCATATCTTAAAGTCGTATAAAACAGATCAGGTAACCATTTGTGATAACTTAAATTATTTATTTCACTTTCGGTTTTTTTTTGTATCTTGAAGTGTAAAAATAAGCAGTTTTGCAAAACATTTTCTTTGTAATAATTTCACGGTTGCACTTGACCCACGCATGAATAAAGTGACGAGGCCCATGGTAATGTTAATTTTGCGTAAAGCTGGAGAACAGACAACGTGCGTACATGTAGAACTTAAGCAGGGCTTTTAAAAGAGGGCGTATAGTCACTTGTACGACTGCCATTAATGTTTACATTTGTTTAAAAGGTGTTGTTGGACAACACTTCATTCTCATGCTTACTGAATTTGCATAAAATATAAAAATATAGTAGTATTAACGTGAACTACACGTCATAAATACTTATACCAGAAAATGTAAAAGTAATCAGGATGTTATTTACATTTTAATAAAATTAATAAACACAGCAACGATGTCACCAGTTCACCAGTGCCACCATCATTCGAGCACCAAATTCTTACATGGTATTCCAGTTTGTCGCGCCCGCGACAATACGAAATTAGAAATATTTTCTATTCTGCAAACCTGTCGCGTTGAAGCCACAGATGTCTCAATGCTGACTGGCTGGCATGAGGCACCAGGGTCACGGCACAGCATCCCACAACGCGACGCACATATCCCTCCCGACAGCGTCTCAGATGTGCTCGATAGGATCGAGGTCGGGGTTAACTTCGGCAACCAGGCAAGCAACCTCAAGACCGCGGAGTGTTACCCAACTACTCGATCACAATTCGGAAGATGTGACCCGGTTTATTGTCTTGCTGTAGGTGCAGGTGTCCTGCAGGGCGTTGTAGGTGCAGAAATAGGTGCATATGATCTGCCCGTAGGCGAGGGACGATGGCACGTGTACAGGGGACCCATTACATCCCATGTAACAGTTCCTATACGAGGAGATCACCACACTGTAAAAAAAATAATGGGGAAACTACCTGACAAGAGTAAGGTAATTTTCGCAAACTTGTGGCGGAAACATATTTATCCTTACAGGTAAGGCAAAATTAACGCACTCTGGAGTAAAATTCACGTACATGGTAGTGCAAAATCCCATACATTGATGGAAGATTACCTCACGACGCGTGCATCTCTCCAGCATTCTCGACAGCCAAGTGGGGGGACAGGCGGAAGAAACTATCCATAACACGTTTACATTCACTGATGCTCTCACGCTGTCGTCGTGGGTTGTTCGCGATGTGCTTGAAAGAGGGGAGTTATGCAAGTCTCATAAAGAAGGGATAATTGTTCTTATACCCAAAATATCCCGTCCACTCAAACCCGCGGATTATATGCCAATTACACTTTTATGTGCCGATTATAAAATAATTGCTCGATTTTGTGCGACCCGATTAACCAAGGGATTGTCAGATATTATTGGTCCCGGCCAGACATGTACTGTTCCAGGACGTTCCATTTTACAAGGCGTGCTTGCCCTAAGGGACACTCAATTACTTTCGTCAATACAACACTGTAAAATGGCCATCTTGAGTGTTGATATGGATAAGGCATTCGATAGAGTCGATCATAAATTTTTACTTCATGTTATGCATCATTTCGATTTTCCAGTCAATGCAGTACAGTGGATGCGGATGGTGCGTACCGGAATTTGGTCACGGCTGTTGATTAACGGATCCCTTACCCCACCAATTAAGATCGAGAGTTTAGTTCGACAAGGTTGCCCGCTATCCATGAATTTATTTACTATCGCCATTGAACCTCTGTGCAGAATGCTCTGTGTCCGCTTGCAAGGATTCCCTGTAGCGAACCTGTCCTTTAAATTAAATGCCTATGCTGATGACATCACCTGTGTCGTTCGTTCAGAGCGGGAAATTACAGAGACGGCAAAATGCCTGGACCTTTTCGCAGTGTCTCTAATCTGCGGGTGAATGCTAAAAAAAACTGCCGTACTGGAGCTCAGCGCGACCAGCGAGCAATTTGACGACGTTTTTCCCTTTCGGAGGGCCGAAACTGTGAAAATATTGGGCATATACTTCCACGCAGACGCCACTCATATGTTGCATTATAATTGGAACATGACAATAAATAAACTCCGTGCTCGTCAAACAGAAATGATTTATCGTCGTACAAATATTATACAGAGGGTTACTTTAATAAATGTATTTTTACTTGTGAAGCTGTGGTATGTGTCACATATATTCCCACTACCACGTCAACAAAGTGCACAAATACTACAGATTGCTGGCTGCATTTTGTGGAAATCTTGTATATTTAAATTATCTAGGCCGCAACTTTATCTTTCCTTGCAAGACGGAGGCCTGAGTCTAATTAATCACGTTTTGAAGTGTGAGGCCTTATATCAGTCTTCAGCAATTACAACACTTTTGCGCCCAGAGGACATTTACGCATCTTTACAGAAAATTATGTGGTCTGAAGTTAGACGCATGTCACTTCAATACCGCCAGGCAAAGGAAGCACTCTCAACTCTAGTAGAACACTTATCGGAAGGGACAGTCGCATCAGCGAGATATTTGTACATTCGGGCTTTCAAAATGTTGGCAGTCATACCATCTGTTGTGAATTGCACTCCAACCATCCGCTGGAGGCGCCCATGGAAAATACTTGCCGATCCTAACCTTTCCGCGAATCTTCGAGCTGCAGCATTCGGTTTCTACAATAATATCGTGACAACTCAGCAGCGTAAATACAGCATTCACATGACAGCTAACCTTGCATGCCCGCTGTGTGGCAACACCGACACGGCCCTTCATAGGACAATTTCCTGTGTTTATGCAGCTCGCATCTGGCAGTGGTGTCGCGTACGAGTACGAAAAATAATTCGCGATGAACGTGGAGATGTCAGCGACACGCACATGCTTCATTGCGATTTCTTCACCTTCCCCTCAGTTCGACGAAGAGCTGCGGCCTGGTATATACTTCATGCGATCGGTTTTTTGGTGGACCATTCGACACCGGTGACAGTTCAAGACTTTGTCCAGCTTCTTCGTCAAGATAGGTGGAACATGGCGTGGCGTGGCACATTGCATCAGTGGTACGGCAATTTTTTATTTTCATTCTGACGTTCACGCCTACAGGAAGTGCGTGTATATTACCGAGGTTGGGTGTACGCCGTGCGCTGCCCACTCCTCGGTCCTTACAAGTGTACACTTTAATGTTCCAGTAGTAATCGTCGATAGGTGATAGTGTTATAAGTCAGTGTCCCGTGTCGGGGTGTACGTCGTGCGCTGCCCCTCACGTTAAATATTTTTTTATGTGTTCATCGACTTTGTCAGTAAAACCAGTTCACCAAATGTTCGTATCGTTTTGTACCCCCATGTAAGAATTCTGTAGATATTTTATTGAGTATTTTGTTATTGCTTATTTTGTGTGTTGAATATGTACTGTATAATAGGTTAAGGGTAAACGCCTCTGTATATTGTTTGTGATTAAGAAAAAAATGGATAGCGCATCGGCCTATTATGCTAAAGGACCATGGTTCGCGCGCACCCACCAGCAAGTACCGAGGATTTTAGTGTCCAGGTTTCGGTTACTCATCGTCAGAGAATATGGGTACTGTTATGCCACGATTGCAAAATGGACTGTATTCGAAAATTCGAAAGGATGCGCAATTAAAACACCGATAGAAAGTGAGGCTGCTCGACTGGCATTACTCACCACCATGATGCTTTACGAACAACTGACTGCCTCCTGTCGGCAGTCCAGGGTTGCCAACTCTGTGGCCCAGCGCTGGATGCAGGTCTGCTAACTTCGAAAACCACGAGAGGTGGCAGAGCGGGAAATTCAAAACTTGAATGTGTCCAATACACACACAGACAGTCCCAACACACGAAAAATTAGGTATTCATATATTTAGGTCCAAACAGGGACTAAAATCATAAACAGTACTAACACTCAGGGGCATTTATATATACTTTTATTAGACAATATAGTTATTTTCCCTTACTTGTATGGGATTCCCCCCCCCCCACCTTTGTATGGTACTTTTCCCGTACGATTAGGGTGTAGTACAGTATTTATGTAAATTTACTCTACGTTTAAGAGGTAATTTTACCTTACATGTAGAGGTAATTAGTTTGACCTTACATATAAGGGAATTTTACCCCCGATTTTTCACAGTGCACCACTGTTCTGAAATGTACCCTGCTGATACGAGAGATCCGTCCCTGCATTTGCTGGGCGACGCAAGAAGTACCAACGTGTACCTCGACTCATGCGTACAGGCGACTCAACGAACAAGCAGCGATCAAATACTCTGAGTGGAGAGATTTCCGCGGTTTTGAACATCAAGGTCTTGAGAGCCGATGAGGGCGAAGCGAGGCGAGTATAGAGGGGAGGGGGAAACGCAAAATCCCCGAGAAAACCCGCCGACCGACGGCATCGTCCGGCGCGATTCTCCGGCGACTCCGCCGGGAATCTAACCCGGTTCACCTACGTAGGAGGCGAGTAGTCTAACCACTACACCACCGTGGCCCCTCAAATTCTCCGAGATCTTGTTTCTTCCCATTCTGTGCTCCACTGCTATTCGGACGGCCGGTAAAACGTCTGGTGACCTCCCATTCATGCGTCACTCGACACGATTACATTCGACTGGGCAAACCCAGCACCATTTCGCCAATACAGCAGGTGTGTCTAATTTATCTACTTATGTGTGCGTTAGAGTGAAAAGACTAAAACCGGTGTTTCACAATCAAATTTAGCTTTGAGCACTAGGGTACAAAATATCTAAAGTTGCATGGGGATGTACATCAAGCATATACTTTTATTATTACAGCACAAAATAATATGATTGCCGTTGAAAGCCTCATTACGGCGTGTTGCCGAATGAAAGACTGCTGAGTGCGTTGCGTGTAGAGGCGATGGCAACTGATCCGTGTGTGCCTGGGTCGCCCTTAATGCTCCTGCGTTTACTAATAAGCTTCCAAGTCTCCACATGGAAATTTCTCACAAACGCTCTAATGAAACAAAAATTCAAGAAAATACAAAAAGTACAATTTTAGAAGTATCTGCAACTCATGCACAGCACAAAAATAATTGGTTAAACCACAGAAAATTTGTTTTCGTATTATTGTACATTTGCTTTTAAAATATACACAAAAAAAAAACTTTTCCATCTGTGCACACAAGTCTATTATTGTGAGATTACGTCCATTAAAATTGACAGAACAGCTGTGATCGAAGTTTGAAAATTTTGGATTTAAAAAAAATATAGAATACGCTCTAAACGAAATCTTGAAAGAAAACGCGACATTCAAGATACAGAAAGAGAAAATGGACGCGGTTTTGACGTTCATATGACGTCATGTAGCATTCAATGAAAGTTTAAGATAATCTGAAGAAAAATTTGATCGCGTGAAAGGGCCTTCACTGATATCTAGCTTATTTTAGTAGTTCAGGGACATTTATTTTGAAACTAAAATCGTATCTCCCTGGCGATATGCATTGCGCTGTACGACAAACAAATTCTAGTCTTGTTTCAAGTAACTATAACGTAATGATGTCACCGCTATTTTTAAATAATCGATAGATTCTTGCCGTTCCAAATTACAAAATGACACGTGGATAAAATTCGACGACTGCACTTGAGGGCATTTGTGAAAAGTAAACGTGCTGCATGAAGAAATATTTAGTTATTTCAATGAGAAGAAAGTTATGGCACATAAATGCGAATTCAATATGGCGGAAGAGACCTAGACATTAGGGACCTCCTAGATGTCAACTGTCATACGGGTCTCACTGTACGCAATTGTGTCCGATCTAATTTCGAAAATGGAATATTTCAATGTAAATGTTTTCAGGACAGAAATAAAAAAAGTCAATTATTTTGATGCCAATATATGAATCTGGTTATTGATACATACAAGTGGCCTTTGGAAAGTATAGCAGTCAGCAAACATCGTTAAGTATCCCGCTGTTTTACGACATTTAATCTTTTGTAAAACAGAGTTCTAAATAATATCCAAAATGCTATATAATTTACTAACATCTTGCTGCTGTATTAAATCCTTATAGTTAGAGCTTAAAATTCTGAGGACATAAAATAAGACACGCTTCTCAGCATAGTAACTACGTTCCCTCGTGGTAATTAGAGTGAAGCTCCTTACACTATAGAAAACTTTAGCATTTCACTTTACGTTTCCTTTCCTCTGACCAAACAGCCAATACACAATACAATTGTAAAGTCAGAGTTCAGACAATTGAACATCGGTTCTATCAGCTTCGTCAAAATGTGTATCTTGTTATGTAAATAATTATAATATTATCCAGGAATGCATTTTACGTGCCTTTTTTTTAAATAGGCTTACAATTTATATTAAAAGTTTATTTCAAAACAAAAACTAATTTGTTTACTTCATTAAAATATGTCAATTCATATATTTTCCCTTCACATTATATTCGTTTGCCATTTACTTAATTCAAAACTTACTTTAATATTCCGAGATTAAAATCGTCCTACAATAAAATAACGCACTACCCACATAACTTCTGTTAGATTCTCGGCAAAATGGCTGCTTGACTTAAAATTTAAAGTCTAACTTATCGAAATCGTAAAGTCAAGAGTGCTTGACTTTACCTTTGACAGTTCCATTGTGTCAAGCTCCATAATAAACAACATGTCGGAAAGCAAACGGAAAGTCAAATGTTAAAGTCTTCAATTGCGTAAGGACCTTGAAGTGCGCGTGTGCGGTCCAGGGAGGTGCCCCATCTGATGGCGTTAAAGAAAACAGGGGGTCGATTAAATATAGTCTAAGTACCTAACATTTGCACCGGCGCAACGCAACGCAGATAAAACTTCGCTGCACTTGCACCCAAAGCCACGGGTGCAATTAAATACACCGAACGCAAGTGGGCGGGATTTTTTTTGGCCACTTATTTTCTCTCCCACTACCCGAACTACAGTAGCCAAGGAAATAATTTGTTACAAGGTATTCACGGCCACATGGATACATGAACCGGGTTCAATCCCCGCCCGGGTCACCGGATTTTCGCTAGTGGGAATCGTGCCGTACGGTGCCGTTGGTCGGCAGGTTTTCTCGGCGATCTCCCGTTTCCCCCACCCCTTCATTCCGGAGCCGCTCCACATTCTCTTCAATCACCCTCATCGGCTCTCAAGACCTCGCTGTTAAGAGCCGCCCAAATCTCTTCACTAACTCACATGGATACATAAGTTGCAAAAGATTGTACACACACTACTGTGTTTTTAAGTGACCGTAAATAATGTTTTTATCGCGCCTAAAAGTTGTTGACATTTTGTAGTAGTTATAACCTAAACGACAACTGGTGGATGTTATGTTTATACTGCTACGTTTGGACGTGGAGAGCCGCTTATTTCACTTATTGATGAAGTGTGACGATTGGTGATTAATTCGTGGACAACTACATAAATATTTTTAGCAGACAAGTAAGTAAAATTTTAATGATGCAACATAATATCAGATACTCTTGAGCTTGTGTGTTTGATGTTATTTACGTTAAAGAAGATACGTGAGTATATTATAATCGTTAATACGATTCGTGACTGTTCGAAGTGTAACTGACCTAACATCGTGTTTACTTCTTTTTATGTTTAGAAAACATGCTATTTTTCATGACTTTTTTTTTTTCAGTTCATTACGAATTTCCATTTGGCTGATATTTTCTCCGCAAATGCAATCGGTGCAGTGCTCAAACTGAATACTTAGGTTTACATGAAGTGTTTGTAGTTTATTTTACATTCGCAGACTTCTAGCTCTATTTGTGTTGCATGTCGTGTAATAACCATTTTTATCACCAATCGTCGCCGTACCCTTCGACAGTTAATGAAACAAGACTCTTTTGTGTTACACAAGAAATTCGCCTCCAATAATGAAGCAAGAAATTTTAAGCACTTAATTAAAAATTTATTTTAGGACCTGTTTTGATGGAAATAAATGTGTTTTATCTTATGTGAAAAGTTAAGCCCGAAGTACCCCCAGAAAACATCCTTTCTCCATTCTACCCACTTCAATTTGTTGTTGAAATCACTCTAATTTAGAAATGTACATAATTTGCCACCGACAACAAACAACCTAGGCGTATTTATTGACAATTAACTAAATGATAAACCATATTGCTTGTTAGCTACATGTGTCGACTGCGCACGCGCAGCGAGAGCAAATGCACTTGCGCCGAGGTATTTGCCTGGGCGCAGATAACTTTTTTCATATTAATTTCCATTTAGGTGCAACGGAAGTGCAAATTTTGCGTCGCGCCCATAGAAAGGTGTATTTAATGGGCCCCCAGGACGACGTCCACAAAGGTACAAGGTCAGCGACGTGGCCTTCGCGCGACCCAGCAGCCGTGAACCACCTTGAGCGTCCATGATGATGACCCCAGGCTCAGACAGCTACTGTGACGTCATAGTACACACACACTACACCAGTGCGTCTATTACCAGTTTCTTCGCATTTTACTGATCATATATTTAATGGGCCCCCAGGACGACGTCCACAAAGGCACAAGGTCAGCGACGTGGCCTTCGCGCGACCCAGCAGCCGTGAACCACCTTGAGCGTCCATGATGATGACCCCAGGCTCAGACAGCTACTGTGACGTCATAGTACACTCACACTACACCAGTGCGTCTATTACCAGTTTCTTCGCATTTTACTGATCATATATTTAATGGGCCCCCAGGACGACGTCCACAAAGGCACAAGGTCAGCGACGTGGCCTTCGCGCGACCCAGCAGCCGTGAACCACCTAAGCGTCCATGATGATGACCCCAGGCTCAGACAGCTACTGTGACGTCATAGTACACACACACTACACCAGTGCGTCTATTACCAGTTTCTTCGCATTTTACTGATCATATATTTAAAAAATTGTCCTAGTATGACGTGCCTAATTGTTTCCTAAATATGCCACATATCACAAGCCTTTTATATTTATAACATAACATAAATTACCATATTTCTAAATAAATTGAAATTGTACTTGTGTTTCATCTATGAATAGAAATATTTCATTTATAGCTAACTAGATGATCCGTACGACTTCGTTCGCATGACATTTAGGACTGCTCCCCACTTGATATATACCTATACACTGCAGCCCCACTATTGGTTTCTCTACCCACTGAGCTACTGCGGCCCCACTATTAGGTTCTCTACCCACCGAGTTTCTGCGGCCCAACTATTGGGTTTTCTACCCACTGAGCTACTGCGGCTATTGGGAAGGAATGGAAGACAGCCCATAGACAAAAAGAAAGGAGAAATTACGGAACTTTTTATTTTAACAATGGTTTTTTTTATGCAGTGAAATTACAATAAGAATTTTCATAAAGGAATGATATAAAATTACAAAAAAAAAAGTTTTTGTAAGGAAATTAGATATTTTTCCGGGGTAAAAAGTAGCCTATGTCACTCTCCGACCCTCCAACTATATCTGTCCAAAATATCACGTCGATCCGTTGCTCCGTTTTGACGTGAAAGAAGGACAAACAAACACAATTTCCCATTTATATAGTAGTAAGGATATTAATAAAACAGTGTTGGCAATGCCTAGTAAGAAAAAATTTTTGAAGCTAAATATTATTACAAATTTTAATGCGCACAAAAGCGGTGCGTTGCCCCTCAGATGTATTTTTCTTCACTTAGTAAAGCTGTGTTCGCATGAGGCGGAGGAATACGCTGGAAGTAGCCGGGCTTCAGAAAAGTTGTAAATAACTGCGAATGAACTGTAAATGGCGTGGCGATCTCTTTCAAGCGGGCGCGCCCATTCTCTGGTTGGCCGCGCGAGTCTGTGGAACGAGAACTATGTTAGGCCGGTGTCATACTACGCGTTTTTGTCGCTGCGGTTAAAATTCTCCGGTTTGACGAGATGGGCACAACACATTGTTGTAAACCTCGCATTTACAACAATGTGTTGTGCCCATCCCGTCGAACCTCATTCCGTTTAGCCGCAGCCACACACACAGTATGACACCGGCCTTTCACTGGCTGCTGCGTACAGTGACCGGTTAGGCTGCAGGCAAGTCGCCAGGCGCTTATGCCCCGTTGCACCATCGTGATTCGAAACTCGATCCGAGATCGGATCTAAGATCGACACAGAAAATTGTTGCACCATTCTAGTTCAGAGCTGGACTGGATATCGAGATGAAGTTCATTTCGAACCACCGAAATTGGCGTTTCCAAATCTCGATCCGAGATCAGCAGCAGTCGTCGACAAATGTAGTTTGAAAATACGCCAACTGATAGAACTACGTTCGATTGTTTTCTTGGGAAATTAAAACATTATACGTACTTGAATATTATTGAATAAAATTCGCAAAACAATAATACACTTAAACCAGATAAAACATCGCACATCTAGTTCTATATAGTGAAAAATACGCCTACTTCCATGACGTCATATATTACCAACCAACAGCAAAATTTCTCTCATAATTAATTTCGATCTCTTGCTTTGGAACCAAAATCGGTGAATCGAATATCCAGAATCATGGAACTTCGTTGGTGCAACACTTTTACATTTGTACCAAGATCAAACTGGATCCTAAATCGGATCTCGGATCATTCCATCTCGGAACAGGGAGGATGTTGGTGCAACTGGGCATTAGTCTTGCCGCTGGACAGTGACGCCATTTCGCTAGCGTGTGCTGCTGGGGTACACGGAATAAGCGGCTATTTAACATCTGTTGTTTCCAGTGTTCTGTGGCACAGTCCACCATCACCCTCGAAACGCGCCTGTCCCATCCATGGAGTAGGCCTGTTCATGCAAGTTGTGTTTTCGAACATTGCACTGCCAATAGCACTAGTCACAACTACAACTACCCGAGCAGCATTTGACGTTAGAACACTAAGCAAGTGCTTTGACATGTCTGCACACTTCTTGTAACACAGTTATAGTGAAATTAGAATATATCCAAGTTAATCGAGGTGTTTTACTCACGCAAACGTCTGGGTCTGCTGCAAATTCAAATGTAAACAAACACGTCAGTAACTGATGACCACGTGACTTCGACGTTGTACTGGCAATGGAGGAGTTAATGTCGGCGACATCCACAGCGTATGATCCCGTCCTGCCACAGCGCCAACTCCCTCGCACTCTCAAGGTCAGGGGTTCCATCGCGGCCTACTGCTCTACGGATTGCATTGGTTGTTCACAGTAAAATGAGAACTTTCGAAAACCCTGCTTAATGTATATTCTTCTACTAATCACTTTATTCATCCGTTGGCATAGTGAAAACGGGAAATTGTTAGAAAAATATATTTAAATCATTTGCTCAATGCTGTACTTACGTTAATTAAAAGAAATAACAAAATAAATTATTTCGGTATACAAAAATATTTACCCACCATAAAGTCAATGTTAAGAGACTAAACTAGTTTCCTTAAGTCGTTTCAAACTTTATTGGACGCAGGCCGATCACTGTACCCGTTTGAATACGTGAAGGCAGGGGCAGTGACATTTTGTAAGGTTGATTTCGAAGTCTCAATTAACCAGCACACAGCATATAGGTGAGCAGGACTTAAGAAGCCAGCCTACCTGGTGCATGAATTGCTTTGTAGTGTGCTTGAAATACAAGTGAAATTATTAAATGACCGTCCAATATGCTGGCCTACGACAAGGACACAAACTTTACACATGGCGTGTCGAGTGCTTCCAAGGCGCCACGCAATTATAAAAACAATTTTAGACGACTCCCACAAAGGCAAAAACTGCTTATTCCAAATTGCGTATATCAAAATATACGCAACAGATGCATACAAAAATACTCACGGGAGCTGCATTGAAATCTGTCACAGACTTTCCACCAAAAAATGATAGGGTCACAGCTTGAAGTCCTATAGGTATGCGCAGTACGACAAGGACACTCAACGCCAGTTCAGAGCCTTGCGCTTAATGACTATGGAGCAGTTAATGTGAGTAACAGTGAAGGCCTTAAAGCTGCGGCGCTTCTAGGCATATAACACGGAAAATACCGAATGTCCCAGCGTTCACTTACCACCGTGCAGTATGTTAAAACAGAGACAATATTTATTGACGTTAAAAAAAAAAAAAAACTAACTATACATGTCTGCCATTTCTGACAACACACACTACAGAATCATTTCTTGAATATTACCCCAGTGAGATGACGTCCGTCCAGGTTAACATATTCGCGCACTCGATGCAGCACGTTTTCCATAACCCGCAACAATGCTGCTGTCGGTATAGCGTTAATTTCCGCGGAAATCCTCTGTTCGAGTGTGTTCAGATCTGCCAGGCATGTTTGAAAAACGTGACTTTTGAGGAATCCCCACAGGACATAATCGCAAACCGACAGATCGGGCGAGTGGGCAGGTCATGGAATGTCTCCACAGCGCGAAATTATTCGATGCTGAAACATTGTTCGTAAAGTGTCCATTGACAGGCAAGCGGTGTGTGCTGTGGCTTCATTTTGATGGAAATAAACGTTTGCAAGGTCGATGTTGACGTCACATAATGCGCGGTTTGCAGATGACCACAGCTCCATGCTTAATGACAATGACATCACTCGCCGGACAGATCTGGCAGTTTCACGCCATTCCCACCCTAGGGACACACGAGTACTAGGCGAGTCAAAATGTTAGGTGAACGCTGGGACATTCTGTAGTTGGAAGTAGACGGGGCCCTCGCTTCTCGTCGACAGCGAGATCATTGGAGACAGAGCAAGTTGCTTGTTCAGGGAAACAGGGTCGGGTGAGGAATACGACACTGCCTGTATTTAGGTCCGTCCCAGCATCCACATGCAGAGTGATTTAGGGAAATCACGGGAAACCAGCCAGGCCGAGAATCGAATCCGGGCCCTCCCGAATGCGAGTCCAGTGAGAGACCGCTGCGCCACCTCGCTCGGCACCTACCATGTAGTTACTGCTGCTACCTTAATGTCTCACTAAAAACACAATTCTTCAATCAGCGGCAAATGACCGATTTCATTTTGTTTTTTTACACACTATACATAGCAAGCACTGCTGTAATATTAACATGTGTATTCACATTCATTATCACATTATCGCGTGAGCAACGAAAGAGTACAAATCACCAAGTCCATGCCAAAGTTGGTATTTCTCATGCAACAGAAAGGCACGCAGGACTCTTGAAAGAGAATTTAAAACTGATCTATTAAGGTCCCTATGTACTGAAACGTTTTCTGTGAAATCGTAGTTTGCACGTAAACGCATATCTCTGTAAATAAAAGTTATGAAAATACAAAGTTTTGCCAGAAAGGATGAATAAACTATTGTCTGTGTCCCTATATTTGTACTTTTATCATATTGAGTGTATTAATGGAGGAAGAAAATCGCGAAAGTGGACAAATATAGCATTTTTAAAGCTTGCCTATGCAGTTTCTTTAAACGGCAACAGAAAAGTACAAAGATACGGGCGTAGTTTAATCTGTGGTCTTTCATCGCGTGTAATAAAACCCCGCTGTTACAGTGCTAATTAGCACAGTACAGCGTTCCGACGGAATATCTGCATGCCTTGCGCGTAAGAGCGATGAGGTGCTAGGCGTGCGTGTTAGTGTCGTCCGTATAGCTCCTTCGCTTCTTGACGTTGGACGCGCAGTTACATAGTCCCCTTAAGAGTCGGAGGGACACCCGAAATACGTAATTATTTCACAGAACAGATATTCGGTACATGTGATTGTTATGCTCATTTTGCACGCCGGCTGTTGAGGATTAGTGTAGCACCAGCTAGGGGTATGGGAGGGAAGTTTTCATCTTATCGCTGTAAACATCAGTTTGTCTCCTTGCTGTTCCCTTATACCTGAGAATGTTAAAGAGACGTGTCTGGATCCCGCTTTCTGCTACAGTTTTGATTTCGGCAGTCGTAAGTTACGAATTAGTGGGAATACTGTAAAACGGTTTTCAAATTCTTTGATATTTGTTCTTAAATATATAAGTACGTGTTCTAATTTACTATTGTATGCAATAATACTTAGAGAAACTTTTATTTTTCAAATTTTAATTACCTCAGTATAGATAATTATTTTTAATATAATATTAATTTTGTACATATAATTTTTTGTTTAATCGAAACATATTTTAATGGCTTATTTGTATTTGAATAGCGTTATAAATTATCCTTACTGGTGGGGCGTTTGGGAGTGGGACAGAGGGATCCTGGAAAAAATCAAGATAATATAGCCATATTAATTACTGGAATTTTTTTCTAAGTGATGAAAAACTTGATTTTTGGGCGTTTGTAATTGACCATATTTTTTTTTGTAACACGAAAGTAATTCATAATCTTATTATAAATATTCCCGAACAGAAACGACAATCACGTTATAGATTATTTGCACTATATAAAACAGTGATGCAAAAAATGGATTTATTGACTGAAAAAATGGCAGTCTTCTCAACAACATTTTTTTTGGCATGAAATCACTTTTTTATCATTCAACTATACTGTATATTTAGTTTCAGCAGACTGTTTCTAGTTGATACTGAAACAACGAACTAATTTTGGCTATTGTATTTTAAATTTACATAGCATAACATTTAGGTCATAAGCCTATGTGATTTATTTTGTTGGTACAGTACATTCGATACTAATACACGACAGATTACGCATTCTACTCACATATATGTACTTTAGCATAGAGGACTTATTGGTGCGCTATCAGAATATAATTATTTACAAACGAACATCTCGCTACCAGCCAACTTGATTTTATCCATCAGGAAACAATCAGAAACGAAAAACTCCAAACAAGACCAACTGCAATTACAAAAATGTATCCAGTAAAATTTTATTGATATACCTACTTGAATTCTACACTTTGAGACATGCATTAAAATTAATGATAAATTAAACAAGATGATACGGTCTACTGGATTGGGCTTATTAACGTACCCCAGTGTTATTCCTAAAGGCTTATCAGGGGATGGATTACAAAGTATCTGATGACCTAACTTAGACTAACACCTATGCCATACCTGGGATTCGAACCCAGAACCTCCCGTACCACAGACCAGCGGTGCACCAACCGACTGCGAGACGGGAGGTCGGCGAGGTGGTCTATAATCGTAGAAATTATTAGGAATTATTTATAGAGAAAATAACAGCAAGTCATTCTCCATTGATTCATATATTGATCGAGGATAAAACATTTTGTCTACTCGGATTACGCCATAGAGGATTATTAAAAAATAACTAGCAATTGCAGTGATGTAATCTGTCTCAACTTAGTTTCCAGTTTTGACAGATCGTATCAAAATAGCGCTCTGTAAACAGACAGACGACATAAACTTCCACCACTATGTGCTTTCCACTGGAATCTCAAAATATATGAACTATAATAATTTACAGTAAGCCTGTTTTAAATTTAAGATGGGATATTTGTGTTTACTACTGGTGTGTATCTTTAACCCTAGACATAAAAAAAAAAACTTGAAGTTAATGATGCCAAGCTACCCTGACATAAATATTATCAAAGTTACTGTATGCCACTGATGCTATAACACGATTTTTTTAGATCGATTTTAGTGCACTGTTTCGTTCCCGGATGACTTATGTATAACAACTCAGTGCAGTTCCACATTACAAAGCCTAATGTTGACAATTATAATACTTACTTACACAAAGAAGTTCAAGAAGTTGTGATTGAGTGTGTTTTAATTCCGGTGATGTTTTGCTGCAGTCCTTTGACTTTTGTACATACTGTATGTATTTATTTCGTTAGTCCAGTGGCCTATAGTTAACACAAGTAGCCTACCCATATGTTTCTTGCTTTCAGCAAACATAAATGCAATTTCTTAATAATATACGTGGCACATTTCATGAATGTTATCGACACTCAGTGAGAGTGCCATGCATTTCTGTCCAGCCTTTTGTTTGCTACGAGGAGCAGGGATGTGGAGCTATACTATCGTCTTGCTTTCAGCAAACAGCAATGCAATTTCTTAATAATATACGTGGCGCATTTCATGAATGTTATTGACACTCAGTGAGAGTGCCATGCATTTCTGTCCAGCCTTTTGTTTGCTACGAGGAGCAGGGATGTGGAGCTATACTATCGTCTTACTTTCAGCAAACAGCAATGCAATTTCTTAATAATATACGTGGCGCATTTCATGAATGTTATTGACACTCAGTGAGAGTGCCATGCATTTCTGTCCAGCCTTTTGTTTGCTACGAGGAGCAGGGATGTGGAGCTATACTATCGTCTTGCTTTCAGCAAACAGCAATGCAATTCCTTAATAATATACGTGGCACATTTCATGAATGTTATCGACACTCAGTGAGAGTGCCATGCATTTCTGTCCAGCCTTTTGTTTGCTACGAGGAGCAGGGATGTGGAGCTATACTATCGTCTTGCTTAATCTACAAGGCGGAAGCAAAAATGACTAAATCTGGGTCAAATATATTTTTTAAATAAATCTGAAAATAAAACGAAATGAAAGTTTTTTTTTTCCTGCTAGGTATTGAAATTTTAGTATTCTGGTGCAGTTATGTCATTCTAATTTTGTGAGCGAAAAACTACTAAGTGATTTTGCACTACCTATATGACAATTGTTACGCTGCTAAACTCAGTGAAATTGCTCCCCAATATGATTTTATAAAACTTGTTGCAAAAAAATAAATTCACGTGAGAGTATCCTGTAAAACCCGGGAAATATTCTAAACGTTATACCAGCGACGGCGATGTGCCTATAATGGGCGAAAACAACCTTGACAGAGTATTTCAATGTGTTGCAACTGAAGTTTATTCACACTAGAATATCAGAAACACAGAGTTTTCAGTAATGGCATTGTAACAAAATATCACAAAATTTTTAAATATTTTCAAACCTGACGGAGAACACACTAATTCGGACACGCGAACAAGGAAAATAAACGCTCACACAAGCAACTTGGCTGAACATTCGTTTCAGTTACACGAAGATGAAGATAAACAGTTGAATTTGTGATGATTTTCAATATGTACATGAGCAAATTCGAAACTAATACGACATTGTAAAAGCTAATACTAAATAGAGTAACGTAATATAATACTACGTTTATTCCAAAATAATTCGCTATATTTATTTACACTAAGCGTATTTTCCTCCCGCAGTTGGTCGACAATTTTTTTATTCAAAAATGCTACAATTGCTTCACTTGACAATTAGCTGACGTTCCCTTATTTAAAGTGAGATGCCATTATGATGTGCTTTAAATACATTGGCAACAGTTGCTCTCAAATACTGGAAACATTACATGAGATAAACTGTACGTTCGTTAACAACACTACTGCAAACAAGTTACTTTGTGTAGCTATTTAAAAACAATAACAGGCCATTTTCGCGAGACGATATACTCTATTCGCAGTGATTTCTATCTATTTTTTTATTTTAAAGTAAATGTCTAATTAATAAAAAGTGAAACATTTTTAATTATTTGTGAAATACTGCATGAGTGTCAGATCAAAATTCTAGTCGAAACTGTATCAGACAGCATGTGCGTACAAGAAGTGTTCAAATGTATTTTAGAACAGTGAGGAAATATGAACATCTTAGCGAATGGATGCCACCTTTGTTGCAAGGAGCCTTCAGACCACAAGGTTTCTAGTTCGAATCTCGGTCTGGCCACTGACGTGTGTGTGTGTCGTTCGCAGGTGTTAATTTAGGTTAGTGTCAAAGAATGAATTTCAATATTTCAGTTAGTATTATGTTGAAAAAATACACACCTTTTCCCAGAAGTTTAAAAGATGTTACTACGAACTGAGCGAACCTAGCCGAAACACATTTCTTTGTATACTAAAAAAACTTATATTCTTTAGAAACTGTAAATAAGAATAAAAGTATTTTCATAATGTTAATGAAATATAATCGCTAACATCGGTCTCCCAAAGTAAAGAATGCGTCCGGGGATTGAAAATTTTTAATCGACGAAAAAAGTACATATCGTAAGTTTTAACACACATATTTAAAGTCACAAAAATACTTCGTACTATATTACTTACTAAAGGCAGTGTTGCCTTTTTCTGTTGTAGTATTCTTGCAAATGTTTCGGCTTCCTTTTCTTTGGCTGTGCACTACATTTCCCACTTCCCTTCGTACTGAACCAACCTCCATTTTTAATTTTTTTTATTAACATTACAGTACCAGCACTTGAAATGAGGCGATATTGTCCATTTCATGTAAATGGGGTAAATTTTGACAGTTCTAGAAAAGTAGCACGGCCACAATGTATCCTTCCACCACAGCTGTTTGTCACTGAAGGAAAATACGTTTTTAAACAAATGTTTGAGTCCAATGCACACTGTTTCCTCGTGTTTCCCGTCATGGCAAGCACTGAAAGACTTGATTTAGCTTACTTGCATTCAGTAATTAATGCAGGATATTATAGCCAAGTTGGCATTCCTACCTGTTTTATTTGTGTAAATGCCAAGTTAACTTTGTTGGGTTCTGTTTATTATATCTAGAGGGAAAATAGGAAACAGTGAGGTGGCAGGGGGCTTTAGTTTATAGTATTTCGTGAGACGGCAATGTTTTGATGTTCTTAAGAGCGTGTGGCATTTCGAGTTACATATTGTTTTGATGGCGCAGTGGAACATTTTGCTCGCATGGAAATAAAATTCACATTATTATAACTTCGAAAATTTTAACTTCAATGAAAAAATAAAACGCGATACATGAGTCGTTGATCGTATTCGTACAGATGCAGCAACATATACACACACTTTCACCGAAGTTAACATTACACTCGTTGAATTTACGATGTAGACAAACAAATATTATTGACACACTATAAATGTGTTGAAAATGCGGCTTTTTCAGGCCAAGTGCATTTCAATAATTATAGTAACGATTAAGAAATACATGATTTAAAAAAACACGTAAACTTACGGTTTGCAAAATCCGTAACCTCTTGAACACGTGTTTTTTTTTTTCTATGGTAATCCTTGCAGGTTAACTTCGCTAATATCACGTTTGTTCGTCACTAGCATTAAATAATTTATTTGCATAATCATTCAGTAAAATCAACACTGCACACGTTTCCTGAAACCAACAAATCGATACGTAGATTATATTAGCAGTGCTTCATTGCGGACGACAAGGTAAGGAAAATGGCGGAACAAGCAATTTTAAGCAAGCGGTTAAACATGTGCCGATCAATATTACATTTCACTCAAGAAAATGCACTAAAACGGCACCTACAAACAACTATGCTTGAAGAAAGCAAATAAAAAAATTACTAACTACCGATTAAACATTCCGACATCAAGATATTCGTATACACAAGACGAGGAAAAAGCACACACACATCTACGTTCACTGGGCTGGAAACTGGAAACATTAACATGGCTAGTCATTGGCTGGAAACATTTACTATTCGTATGTGTCGACATACTCTGTTATAATTGCTAAGCATGCTTTTAAAGTCCATTCAATAGAAGCAAAAAAAAAATTCATATTGCTTTAAAACATATTTTAATTTTTAATCACAACTTTTAGTTCTGAGTACTATTTTCTTCCAAAGCCATCATCAAAATCGCCAACTTAACAACATGCATCCCGTAGCAATTCATCAGCTGATACAATACTTTACAAACGAGAGCATTTAATTTCTACATAGTTTGTAGGTTGGCCACATTGTCTATCAGATTTTATCCCACTTATATGAAATGGACAATACTAATGATACCCACGTCAGAACTGCAAATACTCTTGACAGGTTCTGTGGTCGCTCGCCACAAGTGTCAAGCTGTCAAGCGAGACAAGAAGTTTGAGACAACGTGAAATACTCTGTAGTTCAAAACACACCTATGTCCAAAACGTACTTTGCAGTATTATGCATTAAAATATATTTTGTTAATTTAATCAAAAAGTTTTGACATTAAGCCAATGGCGAATATAGTATTCAATCACAAATAAAATAATTATTTACCCAGCTATGTAAAAACATTTACTAGTTTTGATGGAACACACTATTTTCTCGTATAACATGTCTGTGCAGAAAAACCTGCGTGTTTTAAGTGGCAAAAATTAATACTTTAAAAAATAATTTAGACTTTTTAAAGATACTATTCTGAAGGTTTTAAGTTCCTTATGTGTGTCCAGAAAACTGCGTTTTAAAAGAGCGTATAGTTCTGTTGCAATTTGATAGTAAAGATTAACATTGGTGGTAAACAGAGACAAAATGACTCCCACCGACTCTTTAACAGCGAAACAGCTATGAAAGCACTGCCGGCTCAGTACTGTCATGTGCGTCGACACACACAGGTCGCGGGGTCCTGTATTGCGCGGGGGCGGAGGGACTGACCCACCTGGATCCTCCTCTCTTCCCAGGTCTGCCCGGGCGGCTGGCAGCCGGAGGAATGACTGATATCACAGCCTCTCTCGCCCCCCTTACGAAAGAAACGACGACTATGGAGGAAGCACAAGAATATTCTGGGAACTCGGACCCACGGCGCAACACGGCATTTGGAGAAGTTTCTCGGCTATGGCCAACGACCCTGTAAGCATCGCAGTGGTTTGAAGATCGGCAGTCTTGTAGAAGCCATCTGGCTGAAGTGTGGTAATCGGATACAGCCTGGCGCGACGAGGGACAACAGCGGAGAGGCTGCAAGACGACGGAGGTTGACAGACGGCGACAAACGAGAGAGAGAGAGAGAGAGAGAGAGAGAGAGAGAGAGAGTGTGTGTGTGTGTGTGTGTGTGTGTGTGTGTACAGACGAGTGGGCGCGGTACCAGAGTTGAAGGCTACTGTACATGACGGCTCTCGGAGATCTCTTGGATAATGCGGACTTGTGGGATCTGGACTAAACTGTGGTGGGACTGTAATAACATGTGACACTGCCTTTATTGTGAATATCTGAACTGTCAAATATTTATATTTGATTTTTAAAATAATTCAATAGGTTCTGATACACTGCTTATTAGGACTGATTATGGCTATTTAATTACATTGATTTCTTTCAGCCAATTGTAAATTGTACTGATCGAATTAATAGTTGTAAATAGGAAGTGATCACAATTTATTGTGAAATTCTGAGTCTAAAGTGATTTGTTTGTAGTTACTGTAAATAAAATTAGGAAATTATAATTAACTCTTTTTATTTAATCGAGACCTCCATTCCTTACCGAACCTGAGCTTGAGAAAGTGTTGCACTATGTTCTTAAAAAAACTTCCGCCTAAGCGAATTTCTATTTCCGGGGGAAAAAAAAGTGCACTTACGAAAAAAGCTGATAGTGACAAAATATGCACATGGGCCACGTTTCTTCAATTATATCCGCAGCAGCAGAATGTTGAAAGAGGGGACGGGAGGAGCGCTATGGCTGTGCACGCCGCTTTGTTGGCCCTGGCAGAAGTCGAGGGGCAGACGTGTCCGATGTAATTGGCGGCTGGAAGTTGGTGGCAAGGCTTGGCTGTTGCCTGGCCTGGCGCGCGCCACTGTGGTATGGAGCTCTGGCAATCACGCTCACAGTCTTGCCACTAGAGACTCCACTTACACTGCGGCTAGTATGCCATACACACTGTCTCCTAACACGACACCCTGACTGCTAAAGATGCTATGCTACGTCCACTTTACTCTGACCAGCTAACCATTTCAATATCGCCATCGTAAATGTCAGTTCTGTACGTATCGTTAAGTGTAATCCCTAGTAAAAAAAATGTAACGACTTAAGGTTAGGTCTGATCGAAAGGAAGCACTAGGACGAGGCCCCCCACTGCGCTTTGCATGTACCGGTATGTATGTAACAGTACGATATCACTACACGCGATGTGAGCCAATGAATATATTAAAGCATATTTGTTACTCCGTACTCTTCTATTATTTCTCTTCTTATGGAACCTGATCAGGAAAAGCCTAAAAATGTTATTTTAAGCAGTTTTCACTGTTTCCTTCTTTTTGAATATATTTAATGGGATAAAAGAAAAAAGTGACAGCTGAATGTCTCCCCCCTCCCCTTCCCCTTTTTCACGAGACCATTCCAACAGAAGGAAATATTCCCAAGAAATTTATTTACTGAGATACGTGCAAACACTTGCTTTAAAAACAATATCTAACTAGGGAGCATCCTTAAATATCAAGGATGTCATGACTACGGTTTACACATGCCAATTAATATGTATATTTTACTACCCTGAATATTGATTGTTATGTACGTAATGTTTTGCATTTTCTGCACATTATTTAATTCTTTCTTTGTTATTATTTTACGGCAGTGTTTATTTACACATTTACATTTGAAAGCAGAATTCACTTATGTTTTGTATGTGTTTATCATATTTCGTTTACGGCCACACATTTATATGTAGGGACCACTTCTTATTTTCAGTAATACTATGTATCTGTTTTGCAGCCGTGCGTGTGCGCGTGTGCGTGTGCGTGCGTGTGTGTGTGTGTGTGCGCTGGTTCCAGCAAGGACGGAACCGGCCCTAATAATAGTCCGTCAAATTGTAAGAATATAGTCACTGAGATCCTTCATTATACGTTTCTTTGTACAACATTGTATGTGGTAAGAGGTAAGTGAGTGTGAAAACTGGTGCCATCAGCTGCACACTGAGTTCAGCGCGATTTCAAGCGGTGATAACTCCGCAGCTAGAAGGTACGTTCTACTGAGTAAACACGTTACACGAGCTACAGCTGGCACAAGTTCATTGTTTCAATCACAAACACGTGCCCGAGGTTTTATTTCACACTATTTATCTGTATCCCACTAAGTCATATGTTTCATCACATTACTGAAGTAATTATTTTTATATATGTAGGACCAATAATATTCGCTTTCTGCATCACTATCAACCACTGCGTTAGAGGGAGTATCCTTAAATATCGATATTTAACTAGGGAGTACTGAGTACTTAAAATATCGACATTGCGTGACATAAGACACGTCGTGGCAGCAGACACGCCTTCTCCAAAGTGACAGAAGCATAATTTTACGTTTCACAAATCATCCGCGCTCAATCACCAAATTTGCCACGTGTAAACATTCGATAAAGTATGTCAATACACTAGATTAAAAATTCAAACTCTAACATAATAATGTAAATAACACAGTTCAGTAAGGAAAGTTCTGTTTTACACAATACTGCCTGCAAAAGTCCAGTGGAAAAGAACACTGACATTGCAAGCACGTTATTACAAAAAACAAGTACACATATTTATTTAAATTATTGGTTAAAGCTCGGCTTCACTAGAAATTCTTTGTTTTCGCGTCATAATTTCGATTTCATAGTAATTACTTACAATGTAGATTGTAGAACATTTACATTTTAAGAGTTGTTTAATATTTTAATCTTAATTGTGTGTTACCTGCTTGTTGCACGCAAGACGTCAGGAACAAATTTATATCTTTACATATAAAATCCATTGTGCATGACTAAACCGCATCATCACTGACAAAACACTGGACTAATTGAGACCATATTCATACCATATGTTATTGAGGTGGCGAGTAAGATTTTTAGTTAAGTTTCATTCCGATAGGTGGCGCTGGAGTCTAACTTCTATATTTATGGGCGTACTTTGCTGATACTTGCAGGAAATGTTTGTTGATCTAAAAGAGAATAATGCCAGCGATACCACGGTCAAACATCGGTCGACGTTACCAGACGTAATAGAGAGGACGCATTGAGAAGGCAAAATAGAACGTGAAAGAGGCGGAACAACGTTCGCCGGGATCAACTAGTTTGATCAGTAAGTTCCTGCCTTTTCGCAAGCAGATACTAAAGTATCAAACAACTAGTAAATTGTAAATTTTCTATAATAAACATTTTTTCCACAATACCTCTGAAACTGAAATTATAACACGAAAACGAACAATTCCTACGAGAGAGACGAAGCTAAGCCTAAGTTATAAAAACAACAATTATTTCTCAGTAATATTTGTGCATTACTCAGACATTTTATTTATTGCTTGCTAAAGTATCCCTGAGTGTAGGGAGCAAGGTGTTAAGGCACAACTTCAATTCGCCTAACATTTATACACAAAATTACTCATACTATGTGTGTAGAGTCCACAAAATTTATTGTACGATAGCTTAGAAATATAAGCTTACTTTCTTTTTTAACTTTTGTATTCCCTTTTTTGCCCCAAAATATGTCAATTTGTAGTCTTCGTATTTCGGGTGGTTGTTTGTTGAAAGAAGGAAGGTAACAGCGGCAGGAGGGGGGGGGGGGCGAAACGGTTACCACGGATGTTTACACAATTGATTTTAGGCACATAAATTCAAATGGAAAGTCTATAGCTACACTTTAAGTTCGAATCGGTGATATCAATCAGTGAAATAACATTCACTGAAAGTCTGTTGATACGCTACTGCCGACTGCCGAATCAAGCAAATTAACTCGTATAACAAGTCACTTACAGCAGTGCAATTCTTGAAATTCAGTGATGAGAAACAAATATATTAGCGAAATTCAGCCACTATATTAGTTATCCGGCACTGATTATCAGTTGCACTGTTTTCACTGATTTAGCTCAATTATTACTGTTTCAAGTATAGAGAGTAGCGCATTGACGTAGACAGAGTTATCTGTATTACACCAGCATCTGACCGGATCATCACGCGATATCTCACAGCGCACATTGTCCATGCACGAAAAGACTTGCGCGTCAGTTCATTGGCTTGCGCTTCGTGACAATGACGCATGTCACTGTCGCCCTTATCGCCCTCTCGCTTCGCTGCTTCGAACAGCGAAAATAACTTCAGGTAGGAAGGAGTGTGTCGCTAACGGGCGGGCCGTGAGGAAACAATGTGCGCATGGTAGGTTCACGATTAACCACACAAGCATAGAACAAGAACATAACAGCAGAACATAGCACGCGGCCAGAAACCTTCAGCGAAACTGATTCACAACTGAACGCGTGTGTGTTATTTTTAGCCAACGAAATTTTGCGACGGATTTGACATCAGTTAGTAGATTTGGTAAATAATATTTTTTTTAAAATATATTTTGGCTGCCTTTATGTATATAAAATCGATTATAGCACCAGATTTAGTATTTAGTGTATAATGTATCTTGAAATTCTTTGATTTTGTGATCGTAAAGATATGGATACCCTTCAAATAAAAATAATATGCTAGTACACATGCTGTCCCCTGTTCTTTCCTCTAAATTTATGTCTTGCGACATTTTGTTGTGATAAATTATGATCTGCTTTTGCAGCATGCGTTCCTTTATTTTTACACCCACAGTAAATTAACAGCTTCATAGAAACTTTTCTACTCTATCAGGCCCTCTCATGAACACGACCTGTAACGAGCACTTGTGAATCAATACATTCAAAATCATAGCGGTAAATTCTTGTAGGCTTGACTTATGTAAATTCTATGGCTACTACAACGAGCTTAAGGAGCGTGTGTCCGCCTGGGGTAACAAAATCAACACACGGACCAAGCCACTAGTACTTACTCATGCGCGATCAAGTGACACTGTCAAGTTTTCATTTACATACTTAACCAGTACGCCAGTTGCGGTACGTCTATACAGTGGACGAGAAACAAATCTCAGAGGCAGCCTACATAAATCACTGTAACACGGAGTTACATTTCCTAATTCACTGCCAGCATTAGTACCCCATCCCATTCTCTGTCAACCTCATATTATACGTATTTACAATTTTTTCTCCGCAGTTTGATTTTAAAACTGTTTAATTAACCAAGAAGCAGCTATGCAAGCAAACGCCCCTGATCAGATAACTTCAACACAGAAGGAATAAACAATGTATATTACTCAAGAGAGGCGCACACGACATAACATGAATAGTCGAGTAGCTTAGTCGATGTTATGGAAAAGCACGTGCCTATACATTACTGAGAAAGGCCACGTTGCTGATGAGTTATACTGGCGTAAAGGCTGTTCACGATAAAGTGAGCACTTTCTAAATCATTCCTTACGAAAAAGTCACTGCTCCTACGTGCATATATTTTAACGGGTGCCCTGAGTGACAAGCGCCCAGTAAAGTTGGCAACGATGAATAGGAAAGTAGTTCCGTATCTTAACGTCTAATAAAATTCTTTAGGCAACTATTTATAATAACTTAAATTATTTATTTCGCTTTCTGTTTGTTTTTAAAGCATCGAAGTGTAAAAATGAGCAGATTTATGAAATATTTCTTTTTATACCAATTTCATAGTTCCACTTAACCGACGCATGAATAAAGTAACGAGGCACGTGGCAATGTTAATCTTACATAAGGCGGAAGAACACACAACGTGAATACAAGTAGATCTTTAGCAGGGCTTTCAAAAGTGCTCATTTTACTGTGAATACCATATATCGTTTAAAAAAAAAGCCTTTCTTCGCGGTGTTTTAATTATACGGAGCGCGCAATAAATGTTATTGCGCGCTCCATTGTGTCCCTCTCTATATATCCGTGACAAGGTCGCGACACGTTTCCGGGGAAACCGCGGAGGAAGTCACGACAACTCTTCTGGGGAAGTTCATTAATTCTGCGTCAGGCGACCTGCACAAGGCTAAAATGATTGTTATGAGTAGTATGATTTAGTACGTTCGGGGACAAAGGGTCTCGGCTGAAGGCCAGAGCTTCACCTTGCCTTCGACCTTCACCACAAAAATTTCCCTTTTTCGCCTCAACGAACAAAATCTCCAGAATTTCCCTAAAAATTTCCCTTTCTTCCCTCAAATTACATGCAAAAAAAAAAGTGTTTAGTGCAATGTGTCTGGCACTTTGCGCACTGTGTCGGAATACGACGGAAAAAGAGCAAAATGCCCGCCGGGGTGAGCAATAATTTACAAGCACACACTGTCATTCCATGCCAGCACCACACACCTTGTCCGAAGAATGTTCGAGTTAATTGGTATATTTACTGACGTGGTTTATTTCCTTAATCGTAAAAAAAGTAGGCAATTTTAAATGAAAAAATTAAACTATATCAATTATTGCGGTATTTGAAAGTTACCTTCATTCAAATAACGTGCTAATACAGCCAACCCCATCAAAATGTACTAAATAGTTCAAATACTATTTTTGATTTTATGCTCAGGGAATTCGCATATTGAGACAACTTAGACCTTCTTAACTGGTGCAGTAAATACAGTATGTTGTCCTCTATAAATTATTAATTGTACGAAGCATTAATGAAAGTATCACAATTCAGCTATGCTGCCTGCAAGGAAATCGCACGCTTATGGGCATCGTTTTGAAAGCTTGAAAGGCAGGTAAAATGTTCGTAATAACACAAGAGAAGGCCGTTAAGAGGGCTGTGTAGTTGCATGATCAAGATCAAGGAGCGAGGGAACGATACGGGCGACACTAACAGGCACACCTAGCGCCTCATCGCTCCTACGCAAAAGGCGTGCAGTTTTTCCGTCGAAACGCTGTACAGTGCAAAAAAGATCTGTAACATTGGGACTTTATTACATGCTATGAAAGCCCACAGACTAAACTACGCGTGTATAACCGTACTTTTCTCTTACTGCTTAAGGAAACTGCATAGCAAAGCTTTTAAAATGCAATATTTGACAATTTCCACGATATTTTTTTCTCCATGAATACACTAAATATGATCAAAGTACAAATAAAGGGATTTGATTGTTATGAGTAGTATGATTCAGTACGTTCGGGGACAATGGGTCTCGGCTGAAGGCCAGGGCTTCACCTTGCCTTCGACCTTTACTACAAAAATTTCCCTTTTTCGCCTCAACGAACAAAATCTCCAGAATTTCCCTAAAAATTCTTATATTTTTAGGGAAATTCCGGGAAATATTCCGGGGAAAAAAATTTTTTTTTCCCCGGAAAAATGTCGTATTTCCAGAACTTTTATTTACCGAGATACGCGTTTTACCGCAAACAACGATTTCACAGAAAATGTTCAGTACACAGTCCTCTTACGGGCAGTGGGGTGCATTTTCTGTAGGAAAGAATATGTTACAGCAGGAATGATAAATATTTGTGTTTATGTTGGCGGCGGTTCGCGTTGCAAAACTGAGATGGAAAAGACTAATCTTGCAGGAAATACAATCCACATGCGGACCAGATTTAGCAAACGTTAGCCATTTTCATGAAAACGCACAGCTGAGAGCTTCCCGCAAAATCGTGCCATACAAATTACACGTAATTTCTCGGGACAACCAAAATTTCCTGCACAGATTAAGCTGCCACCCCTTTTTTTTTTTTTTTTTAACGATATGGGTTATTGTCATAATTTGTTCACCACTAGAAAACATCTATGCATGTAAACGGAATACAGCCAGGTAGATACGATACAGTTAGCTAGCGAATGTTATAGATTTGTTGTAAATTAAACAATTTTTCAACAACACACGGAGAAATGTACCGGAGTCCATAATCTGAGTCATCCAAGTGTGGCAACCACGTTATTGAAGTTTTGTGCTTGCCGCCCACTTACCAAGTAGTAACTAGAAATAATTTTAAACTTGAATAACGAATCCCTGGAAAAAGCGGCATTCAAGGTCGTGCTGCAAGAAAACCTCTTTCGTTTGGTTAAATCTGACATGGTGGTTACATGTTAATTAGTAATCCTCCACTGAAAACCCATTAGGCCTATATTACCGAGTTAAGCAGATAATTGTAAAATAAGCTGGTAAACACGAGAGAGAGAGAGAGAGGAGAGAGAGGAGAGAGAGGAGAGAGAGAAGAGAGAGAGGAGAGAGAGAGGAGAGGCAGAGAAGAAAGAGGAGAGAGAGAGGAGAGAGAGAGGAGAGAGAGAGAGGAGAGAGAGAGGAGAGAGAGAAGAGAGAGAGAGGAGAGAGAGAGGAGAGAGAGAGAGAAGAGAAGAGGAGGAGAGAGGAGAGAGGTTTAGCAGTGACTGCAGTTATGGGCTCCGTTTCACATTAACAAGAAATTCAGAGTTTTATCTTAAATATACTCGCCAACATCTGTGATAAACTGGTGGTTCAGATCCAAATTCAAAGGTGTATACTATTCATAAAGAATTATTTTATAACCACAATGTTAATTGCTGTTTATGTCTACGAACGTATTTAACATTGGTTATCAAAATAATTAATGTGTACTGAAAGTACAGAAGCATCTACTTCGACGAAGGACTGCGATAAGGTTATATCTCCGGGGAAGCCAATGTCGCACACAAGTTAAACTCGCTAGCTCGAAAAAACTCGATTTAGAGCGTTTGTGAATAGCGATAATGTCGTCATTATCCGCGCATGCGATCGCCGAGTGTATGTTTGTTAACCAAACTTAACTTTATCTTGTTTGTTTCCAAAGTTTTAAAACCTCACGGTTCTGGGCATTCAGTAAGTCACAGAGAGCATCGCGATAATATTTACGAATAAAGGCTGTTCACGGTAACGTGAGTACTTTAGGAAGGAACCTTAGAATAAAGTCACTGCCACCTTTGTGCATATATTTTAATGGGCGCACTGAGGGACATTCACCTAGTAAAGTTGGTATCGACAGAACGAAAGCCGTTCCATATCTTAACGCCGAATAAAAAGTATTCGGTAAACATTAATGATAACTTAAAATGATTTCTTTTGCTTTCTGTATTTTTAACGTATGTAACTGTAAAAATGAGCAGATTCGTAAAGTATGTCTTATCTTAATAATACTACAGTATCATTTGAGGACACATTAATAAAGTGATGAGGCCCATGGCAATGTTAATTCCACATAAGGCGGAGTAATACACAACGTGCATACAAGTCGATGATGAGCAGGGCTTTCAAAAGTGCTCATTTTACCGCGAACAACCTACACCATTCTTCGTGTTCCTCGAGTGATAAAATAATGTCATTAATGTTAACTCCACGTATAAAACGTTTGTGATACCTGACATGTTTACGACATAACCAACCACGTCGTACATGACGTGGTTTTTCAAAGGTTCGATTGAAACCGTGTTGAGATGGCGCGCGGATGCACTGTAGCTCGCAAACAATACAACAGCCACGCTGTCCCTGGCCCGACCAAGGTCACGCCGAGGCGAACCTCATCTTGCACATCACTGCATCTATACTCGACACCGAACTCACTACCCTGGAGGGGCTACAGACTCTGCAGAGTGCATTGTAGGCTGCCGAACACTGTGCACAGCTCCAGAAGAAAACGTCTCATTAAAAAACCGACCAACATGCCTGAATGAGGTCTGCTTACGAATAGCATTTACGAAAGGAATGTTATACGCTGTTCACGGTAAAGTGAGCACTTTTGAACGTCCTCTCATTTGGAATAAAAGTCAATACATATATTTTGTTTTAGCTTTAGACGTTTATACACACTGTGCTTATTACTTACACGGAATTATTTATTTTAAAAAGTGTTAAAATGATTAAATATGGCTGAAAGGAAAAGTAACCAGGGCGTCAAAAGTGCTCATTTTACCGTGAACAACCTATACCCGTCTGTATACATTTTTCAGTTCCTCCTTCTCTCTCTAAATCATGTTTTGTGACAGCGTAGTGAAAATGGCTCTAACGGGTGTTTTCCACGGTAATTTTTACGTATGAACATTCCGGTACAAAACATTAAAAATGGAATAGGGACATGAATCAAAACTTTATTTTTAATTATTTTAAAAGTCATAAAATTGTAGGGTATCTGCTGAAAGTCTCAAAGAGGTGCGTTATCGATGGCAAGACTGCACGCCAGATCAGTGCTTTGCGCGTAGAGGCTATGTCAGAGTTAATGCGCATGTCTCGGTCGCCCCTAGCACTCACGCGCTTTTATGCCTCAGACGTGCGAAATTCCTTCAACCAGGCGGCCATCTTATGGGCCTAGTATCCATTCCATGATCGATTTTTCTTACAAATCTCCGTAATGAAACTTTAAAGATTTTTTAAAAATTCGTACGGATTAAATTATCCCTGTATTTTCACATGTGGGATTGGCATTATTAAATAACTGGGTGATATTTGATTACGGTTGCAGACGTGAAACTAATGATGTAAGAAAAATAAGTTGGATCTCGAAGTGACTATTAAGATGTTCTTATTGCCCCAACTAGCTTGGTTTTTAAATTTTTACTCCGAAAATTACGTTATGGAGGAAAATTTCCCCCTTAATTGAGTACTGCTGATGAATCCAGGCTTAGAAAATGTGTCGCTGCCGCTGACAGACTGGCTGATACGTGTCCCTCGTAGAGTTGCCAACGACGACGGGAAAGTAGTTCCATGTCTTCACGTTGAATTAGAAGTGTTAGGTAATCTTTTCTGAATACTGAAATAATTTATTTTGCTCTATTTTTATTTTATATGAGTGTAAGAATAAGCTAATTTGAAAAGATTTAATTTCTTATATTTTCACAGTTGCACCTGACCGACGCATGAATAAAGTGACGAGGTCAATGGTAATGCTAACTGTACATGTGGCGGAAGGATACACAAAAACATATAATATGATACAGTGACAAATATTTTGCAAGAATTTACTTATTTATAGCTTCTAAAAAACTAAATAGTAGCAGTCTTTATTCAATGAAAATTTAAAATTATTTCCAATTTGGATGGTACGTTTAACATATATTGCACAAAAAACATCAAGCAAGACTATCGTAATAATTGCTCTGATTATGAGTAATAAAACATTAGTTATAATGCTAACAAATATATTTAATAACTGATTGAATGCACATATATTTCAGTATATGTGCATTTCAGTATATGATCATTTTCGTGAGTGAAACAGATTATCATTAATACGGACTGTAATGGCTTGAAATGAAAAACATACATTGCGATAACTATACGGTATTCTTTATTTCAAAATTAGTATCTCGAAAATCCTCAAAGATGTTTTCAAGGTCGCATTTCAGCTGCTTCGTATTTGATTAATTTTTATCATTTTGAATGTTTTATTTCTATAAAAATTAACAAATATCCAAAATGCACGATATTTTTATAAAGAGCCAATTTTAACGTGACGTTAAGTCTGAAATAGCACCAGGGCAGTACAATAAGTCAATCAGAAGCTGCAGAGAAGATCATAAAGGAACCGAAACGACACTTCCAAGAAGAATGCTCCGTGGTAAAATACACGGGACATTTTGCGTCCATGACAATGTTCACCGTTCTGGTTTTATATTGACACATAACTTGATATGGTCCTTTCACGGTAAAGTGAGCACTTTTTAAGGCCCTGCTAATTTTTTCTTTTAGTCAATCTCTATCTTTCCGCCACTTTTCAAAATAAATATTGGCATGTGACCAATAAACAGTGTATACATTCCACCACTCCCAAAAGTTAATGTCTGAAGCTGCAACAAAATATATTTATTAGTGGTTAATGGCAAGTGGAAGGGCTTAAAAAGTGCTCAATTTACCGTTAACAACCTATACCTGTTTTGATCGCTTGAAATAAATTTGCATAAAAATTCTTCATAACAACCGAATGAATTCCTACTGAGTGCATGTTCAACGGTACTGCATAACGTAACATAACCTTGATATTGTAACACGTCAATATTTATGACATTATGATTATTAAATGCCTTTAAATTTGATTTAAATGCCAAACTTTAATGCAATGTACCAGATGTTTAACGTATGTTCAATGTGATATGTGTAAACTTATTTATTTTGACAGTTGTGTTGTGTATGCTACGTAAGTCTATCTATGGTTTCTTTGCATGAATATTTGTCTTTGTAACAAGCACTACGTTTTGTTTTCGTAAAAGAATCAGGGCACACCAGCCGGCCTGTCACATTTTATTGATTTTTCGAACAATAGTCTGATAGTACAAAAATCTTATTTATTCTAATTTGGAATCAGTGAGAGGCCAGCTCAGAAAAGAAGTCAGTCTTGAGTATGAAAGATAATCTATAATATATGATTGGCAAAATTTGATATTTACGACGGAGATACATAATTATTCACGCACTATTGAAATGCTGAGCCTATATATATATTTAAAAGAAGAAGTAATTCGACGTAAGCTGTACGATGAGCCCGGAAGGAAGGACGGCCCAGTAAAGGAGGACTTCTGGGTTTTTCGACTTCGCAACAAGGACGACGTGGTGTCTGCTGTTCGGAGAGCCAATTCTGCGAGAGGAGGACTATTGGCTGCGGATTCTGGCGAGGTTCCGATTCTGCATCCACGCCCGCAGAGGATGAGTTCGCTGAGCACCACTCGGAGATGTGCTGTACATGGTGAGCGGGAGAGCTGTTCCTGGGTTCTACACCAGTGAAGGATGACTCCACGACATCGGCAGAGTTGCGGTTATTTTCCGCTATCGACACAGCTAAGTCGTATTTTCCTCAAGCAAATGTAAATGTATTTATGACACCAGAACTACTAAAGTCAAATGTTGGTAAATCGGTTAATGTGCAATGTGCAGGCTGGTGTTGCTTGTAATTTTGAGAATTAGTATACTATAATATTTCGTAACTAAAGTTCTGCAAAAGTATCATAAAATTAGAAATTGGTTTAGTTCAGTTAGCTCGTGTTAAAACCACTCGTCAGTATTAAAATCAAAGTAATTTTATTCGTTTCTATTGATTTACTTGAATTAAAACTTCTCTCTTTGTTTATTAGAATTAATGATCCAATTGTTTCAAACTACACAGCTAATGGAAATTTGGATGAATACACCAATTTTTTTTTTTTTTTTTTTAGCGTGGCAGCATAGAGTTCAGTCGAGGTATATCATTAATATAACCTATCAGACTCACTAACATATACAACGATATTTTATCATTACATTACACATTCATATCTTAAGCCTATATTACATAACACAGAAATAATATTTTATAACCAATGAGATTGGCCGTAATATTGTAACACATATCAAGAGGCGTTACAGTATTAATTTGAACGCCCAAACGTGTGGCTATAAAATACCTACACGTTGAGTCTATTTAACACATAGCAATGTACAGTTTTTCCTATGAAATCGTCTTTCGTATTGCGAACGTCTCTCATTTCGTCCTACGAGCAGACTTCAGTTATACTGACAGAGAAAATGAAATGAATAACATTTCAATATTTATTACGCTTTGAAATAATGACGTGGTTACGAACAATTTATCAACAGTTCGAAAGAGGTCGACAATACTTTCACCTCCGACTGAGAACGAAATAAAAAGGACCAAGTATTCTACTCTGAGTAGAGCAATTCACTTCACCCCCGAACACAACACTACTATCACTCATCTCGTAAGGTCTTTGTTGCCAGGTTAGCAATCCAGCTCCTATTATCTATTTTCCCTTTCTTGCAGATAACCAGAGACAGTACTGCGGCCATTAGGGCAGTATATCGATCGAGGTACAATATTTTTGAAATATCACAACTGCTGTATGGTCCAAAACGTTTGGCGTCGACAAACTTACGACATTGGTAGCATTTGAAGTAGCAATAAGTTATCTTCACGATGATAGAAAATTTACAAAAAAAAAAAAAAAAAGATTGACAACTATAGGCTGTTCACGGTAAAATGAGCATTTGGAAAGCCCTGCTCAAGATCTAAACGTATACCCGTTGTGTATTTTTCCACCTTATGTAAAATTAACATTGCCATGGACCGCATCACTTTATTCATGCGTCGATCAAATGAACCTGTGAAATTATTGGAAAATAAAATATGTTACAAATCTGCTCATTTTTATACTTCGATGCATTAAAAAAAAGAGCGAAAGAAATAATTTAACATATCACAAATGGGTTACAACACTTATAATTCGACATTAAGATATGGAACTACTTTTCATCAATCGTTGCCGACTTTACTGGGCGCATATCACTCAGTGCGCCCATTAAAATATATAACGTTGGTAGCAGTGACATTTATCTTAGGTTGATATCAAAAGCGCTCACTTTATCATGAACAGTCTTTTTACCGGAAGTATGATGCAATCATTGCACATATCAATGGTCCTCCATTTCATCACTAAACTAAGTGTGCAGGAAACATTAATTCGATGGCCAGACAACAATTTTCTTCTTCTAGTATTTTTGATGGTACTTTAAGGCGTACTCCAGTAGTGGGGAAATTTATGTCATGGAACAGGAGCCGGCTTTGACAGCCGCCATATTGGATTACGTCAGTTCCTGCCGCCATTTTCGATTAGGTCATTTCCGCCCACCATCTCCGATTCCCGAACTTCCTGCTCTATTTTTCCACCTCGAATCATCCTGCTCTTGCATTCCACCATCTTGTTTTTGCACTTCAAGCTCTAGCATTCCAATCACACGACCGCCATTTTGGATTCCGCCATCTTGTATTACAACCTTTATAGCCGCTATTTCGTTTTTGCATGTCATTCTATATCATTCCATGTTGTCTCTCTTGAATTCCAAGGGTTTTCTACGAGTGCTCCCATTTTTTCTCTTCCTTTCTTTCCTTTCTGTCTTTCTCTCCAATTCGTTCGATTAGTCGCATTATCTCCACTGATTTCTTACCTTTGTTCGATTAATCGCTCAACCATCATCTTGAAAATTTACAACCAAAACAATTCCAGCGACACCATATTGGATTTAGCCTCTGGCATTAATTCCACTAGCCAACTTTCAGACTTCCTTTTTAGTCTGCTCCACCTCTCTCGCCCGACTCTTCATCGGCAGACATTGCGGGTTCGGACAGGTTCGTCACAGTCTAGGTCCCTACTACTACATGATGTCACAAACCCATACATGTTTATCAGTGTGCAGGTTCAGACAGGTCGTCACGACCCAGACTTACTGTCACCACTAACCTATCGCGACTTGCATGTCGCTCTGTACACCTCTCGGTACAAGCCTCGGCATCACCCAGCCTTGTGACTAGATACTTTGCCATTAAGCTACGGCCCCAAACACACAAACTCAATTATTGATATGCTATATGAATGAACCTCTGTTACCAAGTTGTTCAGAATTCTACCACTAGATACATGTCGGCCCGTACGCCACTCGGTACAGGTCCTGAGTTTCAATCATATTTGTTAAAAAAAATATGTAAAAGTAACCAGGATGCCTATAAGGGCGATTTTCCAAAATCTATAAAGGCAATAAATGTGTTCTTAATGTGTATTGAATGTTTTTAAACCAACCAAAGTGCTTTTAAAGTGTATAAAAAGTTTTTAACAGCACCTTTATCGTTTTTAAAAACACAAAAATATTTAAAAAGCATGAAAGCAATTATTTTAAAACCAAAAATCGTCACCATATATATATATATATATATATATATATATACATATATATATATACTTATAGACCTTATGAACATCATAGGATCTACAACAACATAACAAAACACAAAGTATAAGGAACAAAAAAAAATGTTTTTACTGTATATAAACTACAAACACACATCTATTGCTGTGGTTCATGTCCACTACATATAATATTATTAGCAAAACACATGTCTTTGATGTTCATTTTGTATCATTAATGTAGCAAGGTTCTCATGCAGCTTACACAGCTCCTGTAGAACACCATTCATCACAGTAGCTTACTCTTCCATCGCATGCTATATGTACAGACACTTGGCAGGACTGCTTGGTGTTGACAGGTGCGGTGATTCCCACATACTGCAAACAGCACCATTGCTCAATGGTGGTGGTGTCCATGATGTCGAATCTCCAGTAGGTCGGTCTTCAGTTGTATGTAGTCGATCCGAAGGCAATGGTTCAAACGTTGAAGGTGATGTAACTGGTGACTCTGCTGCGAACCACTTGGCTTAGGAAATCAGGCAGCTCTCCATCAAAAACCTTGTCTTGTTATGAACATAACAATAACATTATGAAATAACTGCCCCTGCTTTTTATATATGTAGACAAATGCAAACATAGATATAACAAAGCTACTTGCACCTTATGTCATTCATATTCACCCAGCTGTCTTTGGATTTCGATAGCACCAACCATATTGAAGATCATATGACATCATTAAAGGATAAGGTTAAGAGTTTTCCATATACAATCCTTTTTTGACCTTGTCAGGTTGTCGAGCAGTCTAAGATGTTGAATTTAAACTGCAGTGTATTGTAAGGGTTGTGTAGGTAGCTCTCATTCTCCTACTGAATTTGAGTGACATGAGAAATAGCTACATCATATTTAGACACATAAAAGCAGCATGTGTGTCTTGCTACAAATAATCCAAAACGTCTTTCTTTTATTGTGAAGGTATAGTGAAAATGATAGTTTGTTGTTCTAGTAGTCAGATCATTTTTATCAACTAAAGTGACATATGGAAAGCTTCAATCACTTGAAGCACTCGATACAGGATACCTACGTACCTAAATAATTCCTTCCGATGTATGCATGACATGAAATAATGTGGGTTTACTAGAGTAATGCGATATAAAAGGTGTATCCAACATTGAAAGATGTATAAGTCTAAAGACGAATGGTTGTTTGATAGATGGATTCGCAGGTTAAATAATGAACGGGATGATTATCCTTGTATAACACTGCATCGCACATATTGCTTTTATACTTATTCATACTCAGCAGACCTATAGTGAGATAGTTGAAATGGATAACATGTACTAGTTATTCTGCTGTGAAAACATTATATAAGCTTGCATCATGTAAGAATGTATGTAATCTCGCCAACGGCCATAGCGGAAGACAGATCGTCAGGAGAGGAATCGTCTACTATGACTATGTACTTTGCTAAAGATGGCACCAATGGTTGAAGACTTACTGTAACACCAACAGAATTGGCGACAGCAAGTGTTTCGGAAGAGTCGCTACAGGCATTATGGTATAAATGTTGTTATTGTGGAAATACTTTTAGCCGAGTTGTAATGCATGCTGACATGAAAGGTGTCATTGCATGTTCCGTCCAGCATACTAGTCGTTCCACTGTGTTTACCCGCAGTGATAATCTGTACGTACATAACAATATATGTAAAGGTAATGTCACCAACAGCACCGATGCCAAACATCATGAAGATAGGAACTACCCATCTGTCACTGTTTACAAGACCTAACCATGCATTAATTGCGGTATGGTATATGCGAATAAGCACCCATTGAATGTATACAGAAGCAATTGCATGAATGAAGACTTAAGCATGTAAAATTAACAAGTGCAAAGAAGTTGTGTGGCCAACCTCACAGACTAGACAGCGATCGACTTGATAAGGTAACATATTTCAGTCCAGTAACCATACTGATTTCTGCTCCAAGCAGTTATCTATTGAGGTTGGAAAAACAAACTAGCATGAAGTATGAACAGTATTTAAGCCAACATAATGTAACATAGATGTCAGTTCGTTGGCGAGCATGGTGGTGGAAAGCAGGCCATTACAACTGTGTATTCTGCTACAATATGAAGATGGAATCAATCATTCAAGACTTACAATATGTAACACCATCAACATCAACAACAGCAATAGGTCCTGAAGAGTCACTACAGACATTACATTATTAATGTTACCACAGAGATCGGGTACTCTACTGCAATACGAAGATAGAATGAATGATTGAAGATTTACCATCTATAACACTGTCAGCAACATCAATAGCAAGGAGCTCTGAAGAGTCGCTGCAAGCATTAAGGTATCAGTGTTACTATTGTGGAAATACCTTCAGTAAAAGTTGCCTTGCACACCATCATGAAAGTGGACATTGCTTGTTCAGCCCAGCATTCAAGGTATTCCACTGTGATAACTGCGATGCTGTGGTTACCCGATGCGATAACCTGTATAGACATATCAAGAAGTGCAAAGGAAATGTTCGCCCATCGGGGAGCGTGTGCAAGTACTGTGGAAAGACATTTGCTAAGCACGATGTCCTGAAGAGAGTCATTGTCTATTTGCCACCATCTACAAGACCTACCCATGTGTTAACTGCTATGTGACATATGCAAATAAGAATGCCTGGAATGCTCACAAGAGGAAGTGTTCTGCAAAAAACAGCCACCATTAATGTCTTGCTCGAATGAATAATAAGTTAAACATGTATCACATATTAGTATGTAGTCTTATGTCATGTCTGTAAAAATAAAGGTAAATTGTATAAAGTATGTCTATGTTATTCATCCAACAAAACCTAGGCAAATATTATGCCCACCTCCACCACTAGAAAAAGTACCAGATTTTGTCTAAGTCTGAAAGGGAATTTAATATTTATGTAGAGTGTCAAATTTTGAACTCAAGTTACCTACCGATGGTTGTTTAAGCAATACATACATACACACAGATTCTATCACCATCTTTGTTTCTCCAGTCGTCCACTAAGTGCACAACCATAATCTGCTAGAGTCACAAAGGTCTTCGACCATCTTCATTACCCTTGTTAGTGGGGGGATGCAAACAACGATAACTTAGTGACGATGTTCACTGGGAGCACTCGTGTAGAATGCACATGACCGAAAACAGACTTACACCATGCAGATGCACAATGTTTCGTATCAGTGTTTCTATTGTGTTGTGAACTTCGGTACAAAAACCTGGAATGTACGTCAAAGGGAGCAAATGAGTTTACAACCACCAGGACCAAAATCACAAAAAAAAATCTATAGTATGTCACATACAGTACACTATTTACCAGTGGTTATAGTTTGAAGACATGCGTTACATGGTCTTGTAAAGATATTAATTTAAACCGGTGGCCATGTAAGAGATGACACTGCTATAAATGCCTACCAAACAACGCGAGTTGCACAAGCAACAAGCACTGTACATCACATCAGTCGTTGCTATACAAGACCAGAAATCGGAAAACTAATGTGGTATCCTTGGTTAGTACAGCAGAACAGCAAACGATTTTCCCACATACAGCCTCCGTCTGAGTTTGGCTACACTACAGAGAGACACGAATTGTTCTACCAAACAACACAAAATGTGCAAACATCGAGCAATGTGCATCTCATTAGACTAAAATAAAAATACTATGACAGAGTCGCGAAGCAGTTCGAGCGACAATATCGTCACTGCTACATACCCTTGCAAACAAATATAAAGGAAACTATTTATAAGCACTTTCCAAATGCATATTGCACATACTAATCAAGAACAGACAGTCCTGACTAGTATGGTAGAGTACCAAATGCTTTCCTTATGAACAAATCATAATGAAACCATCAAATTCAGATTACAGTCAACATTCACTGCACTAGTGGTGGAATGCACCAACCCTGTGCAAACAACTATCAACATATGAATCTGAAAAGTAGACGGGTGGTCGACTGATGGTGTAGGCATCGTGCAGGTCTCCGCGAGTCGAAGGGATTGTACATACACTACTAGAGAGTCGAGGCAGGCTCCAGGGTGACACATCGACCGAGTCACTTATGCACTTATCTATTCGATAGATTTGCTAGAGATGTGAGTGCGATCTCTCTTGATTGTTAAACTATTCTATATGATTACCTGGCTATATTCATTGGTTGACTGGTTTGGTGGTACGTCGTGACTGTGTGGCCTATCAGTTCGGTAACAGCGATGTCTGAAATGTGTGATTGGGACATTGTAGTAGATTGAGTTGATGGTAGGAGGGAGTTTTTCTTTATGGAACTGCTTTGTCTTAAGTGTGACATGCTTATATGGCTGTTAAACAGTTGGGCAGGAGGTGACGACAGGTGTGATCGTTAGTATTGAGAGTCGAAATGTATGGCTTGAATATTATGTTGGTCAGTCTGATAATATGAACTGCATGTAGGCTCATCATTGGTAGACGTGTTTTAGAATGTTTATACTGTATGACCTATCTGCATGGATGTTATATTTAGCTTGTTTTGGTAATAGGTTTCGGTAGTATAACTGACTAGTGCGTTTTTTGGTTGGTATGGTATCTTGGAATAACTGAAATGGATGGAGTAACATGATTGTATTGTCTGCTGGTGCAGACTGCCTGTATGGTTTGGTTTTTTTTTATGGCTGGTACATCTTGATGGTATAACCTATCGGTATGACTTGATTGTACAGTTAATTTCTTGTATGTTTGTTATATCCATTATGTTGATTGGTATGACATGATCACATGTTCGGTTGTTTTGGCAGTATGCTAAAAGTGTAGCTTCGATGGTGTGTGGGGAAAATGGTTTGATTGTGTGATTAGTTTGTAAGGGCAGAATGGTTTGATAAGTTAGTATGAGAGGGCAGAATGCTCAGCTGATATGTTTGGATGGCATCTGGGAATTATGACTGTATGGATGTCATATATGCTTAAATTATTAGTACTGATCTTATGATAGCATGGTTGGCGCTTATGATTAAAATATTTTGATTGGATTGGCTGCTAGTATGGCTTGTTTATATGTGTAACTGGTGAAGTATGAGTCGAAATGGCAGCCAATATAGTTGACTATTATGATTGATTAGTAAGTCTGCAGTATGGATGGTTGATATGGTCTGTATCATCAACAGCATGAATGAGGTATGCTTGGGGTTAGAGTGAATTATATGGTTTTGCACTGTATGTTTTAGTTGGTATGTTTACTTGCTGTGCTGTGGTTGTATGCCTTTCGACGATGCATGGCTGAGGCAAGCTAATGTCATGTTGAAAGGTATTATATATGTTTTGGTATTCAGGACCAATAGGTTATCGATATGATTGTTAAGTATATTGGAGGTATGTTACTTGGTATGATATAGTTGGTGGGGGTTAATGGATGGTGTGTGGTGGTATGACATTGATAGTTCTTATGTTGCATATACAATCTGATTTGTGTGGTATAATTGAAGTGTTCTGGGTTATGGTTGGTATAATACTCAGTACTCCTGGTCAGCAGGGTTACTCATATATTGTTTTTGTATACCTGAGGTGTGATGGTCAGCATTTTTTATTGGTATGAATGGTTGATAGAGCAATTTATATTAATGTCTGGAATGATATTTTGACTGGTGTCTGATGCTATGACAAACATTTTGGAGTTACGGTTTTTGGTATATTTTAGTGAGTGTAGGCTGAGATATGCTTGAATTCTGGTTTGAGTGGTGCATATATTTCACCTGATGATGGTTCATAGAGCAGATGATACAGATGGTATGGTTGAGTTGAGTTTTTCTTTGGTTATATGTATGGTAAGTTGGTTTTGTCTGGTATCAGTCAGTAATGACTGTTTGTCTGATCTATAAATTTGCTTGGTATGCTTGGGTTATCAAGGATGGTATGTTGGGTGATATGTTTTCCAGTATTATCTGTCTTGTGATTGTTGGTACAAGATGAAAAGTGTGGACAATATGTTCTAAAAATAGACTCTACAAATTACAACTTGGTATGTTAGCTGCTGGAGCTCCATGCTGCCCATATGTAGTTCTTGTATGGGCGACGCTACATAGCGCCCACTTTGAGGTTATGTACCACCTGACAACTACAAAAATTAATAACTACTAAACTACTATATGTCAGTTGAGTATTCAGGTCATAATAATACATTTGTGCTATAGTCAATATGTTTAGTAGAATTGAGTTGTGCATATAGTATATGTTGTAATATAATTGGAATTATTTAAATCGTTCAAGTAGTTTAGTAGTTATTAATTTTTGTAGTTGTCAGATGGTACATAACCTCAAAGTGGGTGCCATGTAGCATCGTCCGTACTAGAACTACATATTGGTGGCATGGAGCTCCAGCAGCTAACATGCCAGGCTGTAGCTTGCCAAATCTATTTTTAGAACAGTGGCTCTACCGGATGTTAGAATTTCAAGGTTGTGGACTTGTGTTTTTTGCTCTTGCGTGTTCTTTGTTATGTTATCTATGGAATCCTATGGTATATAACCAGGTTGTCCTGTAGTTATTCTCTTCTCTCAGTGCCTAGAGAAGACACGTCATAATGACACGTCATCAGTCATGTGTTTCAAGGTATTATCCTAGGAAGGTATATCGTAATATTTTGTGTTTTACTAAGGATGTCAACAAGGATGACAGGTCTTGGACAGTTGAGGTCGTCGATGTAGAAGAGAGTTATATATTGCTGTCTTTTTTGTATCGCTTTTAACTTCTAAAGCTGGTAGTGGTTTGTTAGAATTGTGTTTCTTCCAAAAGTCTCATATTGACAAGGGTCCTGCACCTAAGGAGATTGGTGATATTGAAGTTCATGATAATATATGTTGGAAGACTTTTCGAGTTCATAAGGGGAAGTTTGATAATACTGTGGTGGTTAGTGTATTTGGTAATGCATACATGTTTTCACGTAAGAAGATTGAGATGGAACTTGGTGATCAGATATGGATGTATAGTAAATTAGTTGGTACTACTGGCGATATGCATATTCTTGGTCATGTGGAATTGTATTTTCATCCATAGTAAATTGTATTACAAGTAAATAGCTGTATTTCCTTATTAATATATTTCTTATGGTTTTCATGGTATTACTGTTAGGTATAGGGTGTTAGATCATGGGGTGGTCTCAACTGTAGAGTTGCTCGAGTTATGGTGGATATTATGCTTGGTGCATTGGGTGGTGGGTTAGAAATGAGTTTTTGTTTGGTTATAGGTGATGGTATGTTGGTTGGTCTAGTATGACTTGGGCTATAATGGTTTGTATGGTGGTATAGACACTAGTATATATTTTGGCTGATATCGACCAGTAGAGCAGAAAGTATGAGCAGTAAGTAAATTTTTGGTATGCTTAGTGCGGGATGAGGTGCGTTCGAGTTATAGTATGAGTATATTTAGTCTGGTGTTAGTTGGTAGGGCAGATGGCAGGGATATTTGTGTTTAGGTTGGTCGGAGCTTTATTTTTTCTGTAAACTTGAGTTATGATAGACAGTATGATGTGTTGGGCAGTATGGTTGAATTGAGTTTTCTTTGGTTATAGGTGATAGTATGTTTGATGGTCTGCTATTGGTAAGTAATGATGGTTTGACAGTTGGTAGGATTGTTTGTGTTGCAGGTTGGTCTGGTCTATAAATTTGCTTTGTATGCTTGGGTTATCATGGATGGTATGTTTCGTGATATTTTCTCTAGTGTATCTGTCTTATGATTGCTGGTATACATCGAATGGTGTGGACAATATGTGTGAATCGACGAGTCCTATAAGGATAAGGTGTGCTTGAATTAAAAAATATGTTTGGAAATTTCCTTATATGTATTTAGTTAAGAAGGTCTTACGTCGTAAGAAAGGTAAAATAATGGCAAGATGGTTAGGGCTACTGAAATCCAAAGACAGCTGGGCGAATATGAATGACATAAAAGAAAAGTATCTTTGTTATCTCTATGTTTGACCTTTGTCTACATATATAAATAGCAGGGGCAGTTATTTCACAATGCCATTCTTGTGTATGTAATAAGACGAAGTTTTTGATGGAGAGCTGACACTTCCAATGCCAAGTGGTTCGCAGCAGAGTCACCAGTTACATCACCTTCAATGTTCGAACCATTGCCTTCGGATCGACTACATACACCCGAAGACCGACCTACTGGAGATTAGACATCGTGGACACCACCACCATTGAGCAATGATGCTTTATGCGGTACGTGGGAATCACCGCACCTGTCAACACTAAGAAGTCCTGCCAAGTGTCAGTACAACCCGGAAATATGTTACATAAGGCATGTGATGAAAGAGTAAGCTACTATGATGGATGGTGTTCTACAGGAGCTGTGCGAGCTGCACAAGAACCGTACTACATTATTGATACAAAATGTACATCATAGACATGTGTTTAAAATATATTATTTGAGAATATTCCATTACAATATAATTTTGAATATATTGTTTGAAGAATTTCAGTTATAAAATAATTACTCTCATGCTTTTTAAATGGTTTTTATGTTATTAAAAATGATAAAGTGACTATTAAAAACTTTCAATACACAATAAAAGCACATTTATGATCTTTAAAGTCTTTGAAAAAATGCTCCTATAGGCATCCTGGTTACTTTTACATTTTTTTTGAACAAATATGGTATGGACTTGTACCGATAGGTGTATGGAGCGACATGCAAGACGCAATAGGTTAGTGACGACAGTAAGTCTGGGTCGTGACGACCTGTCCTTACCTGCACACTGATAAATATGTATGGGTTTGTGACATCATGTAGTAGTAGGGACCTGGACCATGACGAACCTGTCCGAACCCGCAATGTCTGCCGATGAAGAGTCGGGCGAGAGAGGTGGAGCAGACTAACATGAAGTCTGAAAGTTGGCTAGTGGAATTAATGTCAGAGGCTAAATCCAATATGGCGTCGCTGGAATGTTTTTTGGTGGTAAATTTACAAGATGATGGTGGAGTGACTAATCGAACATAGGTAAGTAATCAGTGGAGGAATGCGACTAATCGAACGAATTGGAGACATAGAGAGAAAGGAAAGTAAGGAAGACAGGAAAGAAAGCGAATGAATTCAGGAGAAAAAATGGGAGCACTCGGAGAAAACCCGTGTAATACAAGAGACAACATGGAATTATAGAGCACGACATGCAAAAACAAAATGGCAGCTCTAAATGGCGTAATCCAATATGGCGGTCAGAAATGGCTTAATCAAAGATGCCGCCGTAAATGACGTAATCCAAGATGGCGGCGGTCGAAGCCGAAGCCGGCTCCTGTTCCAGGACATACATTTTCCCTCTACTTACTCCTCAACCCAAAACTAACAGAAGTGTCAGAAAAGTGAGGGACTCCAATGGGACGAGAACACTGGAAATGGTTTTAAAAATACACCGAGAACGATATTAGTTAATCAGAATGACTAGTTAGCAAGTTAGTTCGTGTGTATAAATTATCTATGGGGCGATATGGAATTAAACATTCAAACTTTTTGTTTCCCACGAGTTGCTGCAACTTTTCCAATTGTCGACTCTTTATATGTCTTGGGAATACGCGATATCCATAATTTAATCATCGGCAGCTCAAAAAAAAATTACGCTAGGCACGTATGTTCAAGTTATGTAATACATACGTATTTATTTTGAACTATGCTAACACAGCAAAGCATACGATAAAACAATTATTATGCGAGTTCTGCGTAGTGCGGATCAGTAAGCTACTGCAACACGCGAAGGTGGTCCGAAGTTAATTATTTCTGAAATCAAACACAAAAAAAAAAAATCCACAACTCGTAACTGCTTAACTAAACGCAAACACTATCTGGATCAATTAGGGGAAAATATTCGCAGAGGGTTTGGAAAAGGACGGAATACAATACAATTTACAAATGTTCCATTACAAGCGCAATGTTCATGCTGGCGACAAATCAAAACGGTATATTTTTATGCATGATAGAGTAAACGTTAAAATAAATGTAGTTATTTTTCGATCAACTCTATTGTCAGAAGACCCACGGTACTGTTAAATTGCTGCAGAAGGATATGCAATGGTCTTAAGGTAGAAAATAAGCAGGGTCTCAGAAGTGCTTCATTCACCGCCCACCACGTTATTGTAAACTGTATACATATAAAGGCTGTTGAGGGTAAAGTGAGCGCTTTTGAAATAAGCCTTAGAAAAATGTCGCTGCCCCTGCGTGCGCATATTTTAATCGGTGCACTGAGTGACATGCGCCCGGTTAGGTTGGTAACGAGGGATAGAAAGTAGTTCCATACGTAAACGTCGAATAAAAAGTGTTAGGTTACCATTTGTGATAATTTAAATTATATCTCTCGCTTTACGTTTTTTTTTTTAACGCGTCAGTGTGTAAAAATTCGTAGATTTATAAAAATTTACTTTTATAATAATTTCACAGTTTCAATTGACCGAAGCATGAATAAAGCGATGGGGCCCATGGCAATGTTAAATTTACATAAAGTAGAAGAATATACAACGTGCATGCAAGTAAATAAGCAGGGTTTTCAAAAGTGCTCCTTTTACAGTGAACAACCTATACACACATATACATACCATGCTACTACGAGTTTCTTCATAGCACAATTGTGCGCTTTTACTTGTTAGTGTTGTCATTGCTTGTATTAAGTTGCCATGTGTATAAGCTATTCGCGGTAAATTGAGCAATTTTTGAAGTCCTCTCATTTGAAATAATAGTCAATAAAATAATTTTTCTGCAAACTAAGGCGTTAACTATTGCGTCCAGGAAAATGTATACACCGTTTATTAATTACATGGAAATATTTATTTTAAATAAGTAGTGGAAGGATAAAAGTGGCTGATATTAAAAAATAACTAAAACCATAAAAGTGCTAATTTTACAGAGAAGAGCATACTATAAGATACATGACAAATTAAGTTTGTATGCGCTTTCTTCAGCCACATATGCAACTAACACATGTCTCGAAGTGTCCAACTGCTATGTGGAAATGTTCCCTTACCATAGAGATAAAAAGAAAAACCTGGTGGAGTACAATGAATAACAGAGTATACTGGTAAAGTTCAGTAGCAGTAGGCGTGAGCCGGTACTGCGATATAATTGATTCCAAATGGCGGCCACCTCATTTGATTAACCTGTGAAGGGCTCTCGGAGAGAGTTAACACAAGGTGGTGCTACTCCTCTCCTCCTCACACAATCCGCCTGAAGGTGTGCCATATACCAGTCTAACGGGTTCTCCCTCCCCTCTGCTACACTGAGGTGTGTTGTGTTTGGGTGACGGGTTATGGCCCCCCTCCTACCCTCTGTGCGACTTTCGGAGATTTGAGGATCTGTTTTGGCAGGGTGCCGTGGGATGGAGTGCCGCCAATCTGGAAGCTGTAGCGACCGGTGCACGCAGTGGGCTAGTGCTTGGTTCGAACCGGTGTAGGGTAATTACATGTAATGAGAGTAAGTAAACATGTCCACCCTTCGGTTTCCGAAGCACACTGACGAGGTTGGAAGGGTGAGGATGTATGAAGGGGAGAGGAGAGAGGATGAGGTGTTTGGTTCAACACCCGACAAGGGTGAATACACGTATTCGTGCAAATTAATAATTAGATCATTTAATCGTGCAATGAATAATAATAACTATGCACTTGTGCAATTGCTTATTACATGCAATGAACAATTACTAAGTACTGGGAGACTAAGGACACATACTTTCTCTAGAACTACCCACTCGCATCTGAGCTCCGATTGGTAATATCAATGGTTTTCATCCCACCCAACATATTAGAAGACATCACATGTCAACACTGGCAGACACAACCCAGAGCGCAAAATGCTGCCCCCTGCTAATGTCTCCAGGACAACTACATATCCAGTCGGCATGCGGAAAATCAGTCGCCTGCTACCAGACAAGAGACTGAAATAGTCCGAAATACCACCGTGTGGGACACCAGCTCTTGTTTCTCTGTCTCTATTTCTCTCTCTCTCTATATGCGGTGAAGCTGGCTTGAAAGGAAACCTCCCCTGTCTAGCCAAATATGTTTGTGTTAAACTTGTGGAATGTCTGCAGATGTTACGTAGCATAATTTCCTCGTGTGTTTCTTTTTAAAAATTCTTAGCAAACTAATTACTTTATTTCAATTATGATTTACATTCTACGACTCGTGTTTTCAACATCTATTCTACCACTTTTTTCAAACATTGTATAAGACAGTCAAAATCAATCGGGAGAGCACAACTCTGGATTACTATAGGAAAATCCTACGGTGCTAGCCGCCATATTGCATAGTGTAATATATATAAAGCCGACATTTATTTTAAATATTAATTGTATAAGTCTGAAAACAGCTTTGGCTCATGCAATGCAAATGGCGTTAGACATGTTATTACTTGGAAGTATAAAACTGTGATGTTAAATACGACAATCAGTATTGTCACAATTTTGTGTAATGCATTATTCATTTTTTAATAGTTTTAAAGTTGAACATTGGGTGCCGTGCTTCAGATAAAGGGAAACGAAAATTCTAGGGAGGGTGTGTAGTGAATGGTTGGCAAATTCTCGTCCCCTTCTGAAGAATGTCGTGATTAATTGATATCTGTGTAGGATAGCTTTTGGTGGATAAAACACCTAAACACAACATTTTGAGAGACTTTACATTTTTTTTTGTCAAGCATCTCAGGTTAGGGCTGCGGTATATGACAATGTAAGCTTACATCAGAGGTAATGAGGACTCGCTTCATCACTCTTCAAGAGTAAATATATGTATTCTCGTAACAAGTAATGAATAAGTACCGTGGATATTTATACGCAATGAAATGACTACAGCAAGTAGTATTTACGTATTGGTTCGAGGATCGTAAAGGGTGATGAAGCGATTCCTCATCACTCCTGATGTAAGCCTACATCGTGATATTCCGCATCCCTAACTTCGACAAAATTTTAAAAGTCTCTTAAAATGTTGTTTAGATGTTTTATCCATCAAAAGCTATCCTACACAGATATCAATTAATCACGACATTCTTCAGAAAGGGACAAGAAATTGTCAACAATTCATAACACACCCTCCATAGAATTTTCGTTTCCCTTGATCTGAAGCACGGCACCCAATGTTCAACTTTAAAACTATTAAAAAATGAATAATTCATTACACAAAATTGTAATAATACTGAACTGTCGTATTTAACATCACAGTTTTATACCTTTAAGTAATAACATGACTGAGGATATTTGCATCATGTGAACCAAGGCTGTTTCTAAACTTATACTAGTAATTGTTTAAATAAATTTCGGCTTTATATATATTTACGCGAAGAAATTTGGCAAATAGCCCCATCGGATTTTCATATAGTAATCGTGTGTCGCACGTTCCGATTGTTTTTGAGTAAGACGTATACGATGTTTGAAAAAAGTGGTAGAATAAATGTTGAGAACATGAGTCTTAGAATGTAAAACATAAGTGAAATAAAGGCATCAGTTTGGTAATACTTTTAGAAAAAAATATACAAGGAAACTACGCTATGTAACATCGGCAAGCAGTCCATGACTAACACAAATGTATTCGGCTAGACAGGGGAGGTTTCCCGAAAAGCCAGCTTCGCAAGCGATTAGAGTGAGGGAGAGAGAAAGAGATAGATAGAGAGGATGAGAGCTGATGCCCCACGTGGCGGTATTTCTAAATATTCACTCAGTACCTCATCTCGGAGCAGGTGAGCGGCATCCCGCGTGCCGACTGGGTACGTAATCGTCTGGGAGATGTTAGCAGGCGGCAGCAGCTTGCGAGCTGGGGGTTGTCTGCCGGTGTCGGGATATGATGCCTTCCAATATGGTGGGCGGGGTAAAAACCATTGATATTACCAATCGGAACTCAGTCGTGAGTGAGCAGTTTATAGAAAGGATGTGTACTTAGTCTCTTGATACTTGGTAATTGTTCATTGCAAATAATAATCAATAGCACAAGTGCATAGTTATTATTATTCATTGTGCGAATACATATAACAACCCTTGTCGGGTGTTGAACCAAACACTTCAACCCCTCTCCACACCCCGTCAACCTCCTCACCCTTCCAACCTCTTCAGTTGTGCTCTGACAACCAAAAGGTGAACATGTATACTTACACATTACATGTAATTACCATAGACGGGTTCAAACCAAGCACTAGCCCACTCCGTGCATCGGCCGCTACAGCTTCCAGTTTGGCGGCTCTCCATTCCACGACACCCTGCCAAAACAGGTCCACAAATCTCCGAAAGCCCCACAGATGTAGGGAGGGAGGGGAGATGGGTGGGGCCCGAAGCCCTTCACCGAAGCACAACACACCTTAAGGTGGAGAGAGTGGTGTGGCGGAACCCGTCAGACTGGCACGGTACACCTCCAAGACGGTTGGGAGTGGTGTAGAGGGGTAGCACCACCTTGTGTTTCCTTTCTCCGAGAGCCCTTGATAGGTTAAACAAATGTGTTGGTCGCGATTTTGAATAAGTTATATCATAGTACCAGCACACCATATCTGTTCACGGTAATGTGAGCAGTTTTCACGCCCTAGTTACTTTTTCCTTTCAACATTTTTTAAAATCCTTTAATCAACTTTCTTTGATAGACATTGCCAAGTAAGTAATAAACACAGTGAGTTTACTCCACCGCACTCGGAAATTAACGTCCAACGATGAAATAAAATATTTTTTTTTTACTAATTCCAAACGAGAGGGCTTTCAAAAGTGCTCACTTTACAGTGAATAGCCTATACTTTCAGTGTCTCTTTCATGGGTGCTGGAGGTATTTCGTCGTACGCTAGCGTTATTGGTTCTATTGCTCTAGGACTTGTTTTTTCAGTGTGGGTTTTCATATTCTGAACATACCAGGCAAATTCTGGCCACAGTGCATTAATATATTCCTTCCTAGTCTTCTACGCATTAAAATACACATAACCTGTTTACGTACACAAAATTATTAACAGCCAAGCCTCAAGGTACGTACAGACCCACGACAGATAAATAAGCATCATTTCTGTTTAAAATATAACGGATTTTGTTCCTAAGATTTTACAGTTATTCTGTTACTTCTACGAAAAAGTAATGCACAAAATACATGAAAAGTATATCAAACGACTGTTGAAGACGTTAAAAATAAGTAAGCTAAACACACTTATACGTTTATGTATATTTATTGCGGGTAAGTAAATACGAGGGAGAAATTTAAGATTTTACGATAGTGTTAATTTCCCATAAAAAAAAACTGCGTCTGTCTCTCTGTCCCTCTCTCTGTGTGTCTGTGTGTCTCTCTGTCTCTCACTCTCTCTGTATGTCTCTGCCTCTCTCTTTCTCCGAGTCTCTCTCTCTTTGTATGTTGTCCCTATCTGTCTCTCTCTGTCTGTCTCTGTCTCTCTAAATGATTCAATTGTTAAAATTCCAAAGTAGCTTATACCGCATTACTTCCAAAAGAAGGTTAGGCTATACACAAAATACTGTTTATTTCTCTCCCCCCCCCCACCCCTCCAAAAGGTTTCTCTTTGCCACTCCTATTATCTCCGTCCATGCTGTGTATGCACCTCTGCTACTGATTTATTACAATGAATCAGAAAATACTCTCGTTTTTGAAGTAAAATGACAACTACTCTCGTATACGGAACTTCTATGGGCAGCCATACACAAAGCCACAGAAGCCATTCTCCTCTTAAACATTGAGGCTGATTAAGATTTTAACTGACTGGCCGCGGGGCTGGAAAGTTTGGTATTATGAAACCATATCTGAATTTCGTCATGAAAGGGGATGAAACTGGACGCCAACTGCAGTTTGTAGAATGGCGCCACGGCCTCTTGAATGCATGTCAAGTGACCAAACGCCCTGCCCTCGACGAATCGGGGACAATGAACAACGATGCTTTGTTGGGTCTTTCTAAATACACACAAGACTTTGCACGGCACATGTTTGCTAGGGGCCAGACATGACCTTCGTAGGCAAGTGTTTCAGACATGTTCAATAAGGACAGACCAGAACATATTAAAATGGCACCAGTACCCAGCTGAAGGCCATTGCTGGTCGCAGTTACTAGAATTTAACATAAATGTGGAAAATAGCCGAAACATAACATTTGTCCCGTTATAAAAATTAAAAACAAGTTAAATTTTAAAATTACAGATGATTAAAAATATATTTTGTTATAATCTTAAAGAAAATGGTTACGTTATAGTTGAAAAATGTCGAAAGTTAAAAATCCTCTACCTCCACCCTTGAACCCTCACCCCGCCATCCTCTCCGGAGACAGGGAGGCCGACGGTGGTTGTCGTATTAGTGAGGTGTCCGTCGTGTGTTTGATGTTTGTGTCTGTGTTGTGTTGGTGTCAGTGTAATGTTGTTTATGTAGAGCGTTGTACAGTGTAGGTGTAGATCCTTTAGTTTATTTGTTTTTGTGTGTTATCTGTAATATTGATGCCATTGTGAGACAGACGACATCAATATACGAGATTATGTTTTTGTTTATGATGATATGTGATGTATTATTAGCGAGGGCCCAAGAGGAAGATTTATTAATTTAATTTCGGAAATTATACTAATAATTATTAGATGCTCAATATGCACAGTGCATGTCTAGCCGTCCAGGGGCCACGGTGGTTGAGCGGTTAGACTGCTCGCCTCCCACCAAGGCGAACCGGGTTATATCCCCGACCTGTTCACTCCGGATTTTCGCAAGTGAGAATCGTGCCGGACGACGCCGCTGGTCTACGGGTTTTCTCGGGGATCTCCTATTTCTCCCACTCTTCCCTTCGGGTGCTGCTCCATACTCACCTCACTTTACCCTTATCGGCTCTCAAGATCTCCATGTTAAAGAGCCGCCCAAATCTCTTCACTCTCTTCTAGCTGTCGAGACAACAAAGCGTCAGTGCTAGTCCTCATCGGCTCCGAGCGAGAACCAAAGCTCTCTGGCACAATCGTAAGGCAGGATTTACAACAGCCCGTCTCGTCCGTCCGTCCGTCATACGTTCGTCCGTCTCCCAGCCGAGCGATTTACAAACAAACTTCGTTCGTCTGTCCGTCGTACGTTCATTGCTGCAAGCTATTAAAAACAAAACTGTTTACAAATAGGAAAAAATCTCCATAAAAAGTGAACATATTTTACGGTATTGTATTTCTAAGAACCTAAAACAACCACACACATATGTAACGGAAATTAATCGATGTAAAAAAATTTAATAGCATATAAAGCATAAATTTATTATCTTTACTATTGCACAAAATGAGCTCCTGTTTCCAAACGTATCCATCAATAAATATTTAGGAAAAAAACTTGATTTAATTTTACAGTTACATAAACAAACATATGAAAACAAAAGACAGCAAAAACAAAACACCGCACACACTACACAGTCTTGTAAAGAACTCGAGATGGACGAACAATAAAACGTGTAAGTTTAGAAGGCTGTAATTTCATCCGTTCGTCCGTCAAAAGTTAAAGTTTGCCAAGATTTTGAAGGCCGGACGGATAGAATTGATGGCCACTTCTGATTGGCTGTTGGACACGCGATTGACGGACGGATGACGGACGGACGAACGGACGCGACGGGTGGTTGTAGAACCTGCTTAAGTTCGGCCGTGGTATGTCTTCCCTCCTGTGTCGTCACTCAAGCGCTGACCCATTACTGGGATGAGGTTCCTCCACAAGACCTCCAGCACGCGAGATTTCAACCACGTGATCAATAACCCTCTCCCCTCACCCTAATCAATTCCTTTTCTTTTCTTGTGCCTATGCCGGACGTTTGTTATGCCTGCTGATATATTCACACATCAAAGTATCTGCTTAGTCGGGATCTTTTACTCACTATCTCCTGCGTCATACGCAGTTTCAACCAACTTACGTTATACTGCGGGTAATATCGAACTATTAACAAGCGAGGATTGGAAATTACACATCGTACCCTACTTACCATATATAAACTCCGACTATGCTGCCATATATGAATTTACTATTAAAGTAGTAGAAATGTCAGTGTTACAATGGGAAAGTAACTACACTTTATTTTAAATTCAAGCAGAATTAAGTTGCAGTACTTCAAGCTTTCATGCTGTATTTGAGCTATGTCTTCAAGAAGCAGCAGCATATTATAAGTTCAGCGTAATCGTACCTACAGCCAAACGACCAAAAAGTTAAACATTTTCAAGAGGTATAGAAGTTGTTCGTAACAACATTCACATAAATTTATCGTTATAACAACATCTCTGCTAAATTTTTACCCTATGCTAATGTTACTTACGAATTTACAAAACGACGACATACCGAAACACTTTATAGCAGCGACATTTGCAGGAGCTATTAAAAATAATATTTGGGAAAAATATCGGTCCATTCAAGTCTGGAAGTATGTATGAATGTACGGATTGATGGATGTACAACTGTATGTAGAGACGTATGATGGATTGATGTACGATGCCTAGATGTGCGGATGGATGCATAAAAGTGTGAGTGGATAAATGGATGTACGGAAGGATGGTTGAATGTACGAATGGATACATGGATGCACGTATGAATAAAGGCTGTTCACGACAAAGTGAACACTTTTGAAATTAACCTTAGCAAAAATTCACTGTTTTCGCCTGAATGTATTTTAATTGGTACACCGAGTGGCATTCGCCCAGTAAAGTTAGTAACGTTGGATGGAAAGTAGTTCCATATATTAACGTCGAAGAAAAAGTGTTAGCCAACCATTTGTGATAACTTAAATTATTTCTTTCGCTTTCTGTATTTTTTTAAAGTATCGAAATGTAAAAATGAGCAGCTTTGTAAAATATTTATTTTCATAATAATTTCACATGTTTTACTTGATCAACGTATGAATAAAGAGATGAGGCCCATGGCAATGTTAATTTTACATAAGGCGGAGGAATACACATCGTGCACACAAGTAAATCGTAAGCAGGGATTTCGAAAGTGCTCATTTTACCGTGAATAATCCATAAATAGATGTACGAAAGGATGACTGAATGTACGAATGGATGAATGTGGCTTAACTTCTTTATGACAGCGAGGTCGTCGTAGACAGAACCAGTCAATAAGGATCAAGGAAGGAAGGTGCAATGGCCTGTGCTAAGGAACCAACTGAGCATTTAACTAGAGTGATACAGGAAGACGAAAATGAGGACGGCCGAAGGAGGAATAAAGCCCGGGTGAGCCACCTCTCTCAAGGCGAAGGCGCCAGCTGAGAGAGGTGAGGTGTAGTGTAGTGTGGTGTGGGGCCAGTTGCAGTCAAGGCAGGCGAGGGAAGCACTTCGTGGGCGGACTGCCGATGGAGTCGCTAAACGGTCCCGCCGCGCCGTTGCGCCCTTGACTCCGTCGGGACGCTGCACCTCGCCAGCTACTGTGCGTGGGAGGTACAACCTTCTCCTTTTGGAGCGTCTCGCACTACCCTGAGAACACTCCCCAGCCCCCCCCCCCCCCTCATCCAGCTGGATCAACAACCCGCTCGCTCAGCTGTCGTCTGCCGTACTACCACCTAAATTATGATGAAGGCGGGCTGAGGCGGGGGTTAAATGTGGGGAAAACTCCTGGAATCAGAACCATTCATAACACAAGGCCACACACTTTAAGTCGGACTCGTGAGCATAAATAAATAAATACTTGGTCCACTAAAAACTACACAATTCTGGAAATTATGAAATAATGATGAAATACATCGCAACAAAGAAAACATAACAGAAACAATACGGAAGAGGCGATTGCTATTTTTGGACATTTATATAGAATGGATGACAACAGGTTAACCAAAGGGATATTTAAATATCTTTGGAACAAGAAATCAACAACCTGAATTCAGGAAGTTAAGAAAGATTTGGAAAGAAACAATGTAAGTGAAGAAAAAGCAACAAATATAACATTTTTAAAGAAAAAGTGTTAAAAATGGAAGGATTCCAACGCAGGAAGGAAAATAAAACCGACTCTAAATGTTCCGAGGAGAGGAAAAAGATGCATAGCGAGAAGATGAAGGAGTACTGGAGGAAGAAAAAACAACAGCAAAGGACGAAGCATTGAACTTGGCTCGTGGTTCCTAGAAGACCCTAACGGAAGAAGAAGAAGTAGTATGGCTTTGTTGGTTCCGGGATACAGCCGTTGATATTACATGAAAATGTCTGCGTTACCTTTGGGATATGAGAATCAACAGAATATAACTAAACGGATACTTGACAATTATGCAATTGTTTATATATACACGACAACTTTTGTTTGTCAGAGAAATCAGCAACGCTCTAGCATCACGTTGGAGTCGCGATGAGACAGAGCAGCTTGTTGCCCGGAAATAGCCGACAGTCGCGCCACGCGCATGTGAGGCATTAACATCAAGGTCATACTCGCATTATGATCGTATACACGATCGAACGAGACCGCATTTACTTCAATCGTTTTATTCGTCACGAAATCACAGTGCGTCGCCCTGCGAATGTTACATTGCCGTTTCCATCCTGGTAGCCTGTGTATAGGTCTGATTTTACCTATGCCAGGACAAGTCCATGATCTTCTAATTTTACTTATGTCAAGACAAGTCCACGATGATCTAATTTTAGCTATGTCAAGACAAGTCCATGATGGTATAATTGTATCTATGTCAATACAAGTCCATGATGATCTAATTTTACCTATGTCAAGACAAGTCCATGATGGCATAATTTTACCTATGTCAATACAAGTCCATGATGATCTAATTTTACCTATGTCAAGACAAGTACATGATGATCTAATTTTAGCTATGTCAAGACAAGTCCATGATCTTATAATGCATGGGAAAATATCTGCTTGTAACCACACAGATAATGATGGTTCATTCCGAAACATCCAAAGAGGAACACAACACAATTCTGGTAGTTTGAGATATTGGACGTGTTCGATTTTAGTCCAAAGTGCCCTTGATCACATACCATTGATACCTTCCCGTGTCATGGCCCATGTTCCCTTCATGAGAAATATTCGTTAGTGAACTCGGACGCCCATGTTCGTTTCCACCTCGAGTTTTATTCTGTCGAATTTAACTCTGTGTGTGTTTCAATTGTCTTTGTGACGTTTGCAAGTGTTTTCCGCGACCGTGCAGAGTTGCCAACACAAACCAAACACAAACTAATTAAATATTTCAAATAGTTGAGCATCGAAAATGGTATACGGCTCGAGAAGGGGAAGTTGCTAGTGCCCTAGGCTGAATGGGACATTCTAGGTGGCATAATGTGCCCTTTCTGTGAATTCGGACAGCGACAATGTGACGTCACATCCGGGCTGCACTTTCCAAGGGCACGAAGCTACGTAAGAATCCTTGGCCGGTGAATTCGAACACGGCAATAGTTTAATAGATTAGAATAACAAATTAAAAATGTACGTCAAACACGTGTTCAAGTCAAAAAATTTACCAGTGTGCAAACCCTTGGAACACGTTATTATTTCCACCCCTGTGAACATGTATTCCAAGTCTGCTACGTTGGTCCCCATGAGCAAGCGAAACGTACTACAACTGTTCTCAGTTCCCGTCCCAGCTTCCTCCAGGCAACCATATTTGAACCTACGTACATTTATGTTATCCGCACCATTTACATGTTAGTCAACATGCTGATGGTGGACCTGCAGCTGAAATATGAGGTAAAGAGCAAATGTCGGGTAACCGCTTCCTGTATTCAAACAATGAAAGGATTTATACCAATAAAAGTTCTTGGCTTGAGCTGGAGGCTAGCTCTACAGTGTTACCAACCGTCGCCGAATTTAGCTGCATGTAGCAAAATTTTAGGTAACTTTTAGCAGAATGTCTAAATGTGGGTTCTATGAAGTGATCATTTTTTTTATCTCAACGTACTAGTACAATATTATCTCGTTTATTTTCTGTTTCTCTCAGTGTGACGCCAGAAGCACTCCAGCCTTTCACTTTAAAATGTAATCATCACACAGTTTATTTCTCAAGAAGTTTCTCACAGTACGCTAACCCACTACGTTAGCAACGCTTTGGACAAGACTTCTTTGAACTGTCTAATCAAAGATTCGTGAGTAAATAATTTATAAATGAGTGTTATGTATTTATATCAATAACAGGAATTATTACTACTACATTATGAATAGTAGTGCGAAAATTTTTCAGGTATGTAGCCCAGCTTAATTTTAACTGAAGGCAAATTTCCGAACGCATGTCGCCGACTTGCTGGTTTTTAGGATGACAACAGTTATGGTTGGCACACTTTGTACATAAATATGTGTCATAAAATCGTTATACTTCCCAAGACCAAGTCCTAATGCAACTGAAAAGGTCTCTGGTTAATCACGCGGTTCTGACAGATCTGCAAGCAGTTCGTGACGCAATGTTTGGGGATGGCACAATACGAAAATCAGCCTACCTTGTCCGTAATCTATGGGTGGACTTTGTAGATCCGTGTGTATGGCACAGGATCTTGTTAAGGCGCTCGGCTATCTGAAGCTATTTTTCCATATCTGAGACACAGGAGTGATCACAGGCGTGTAACGAACGCGACGTGGCATAGGCGTGTAACGAACGCGACGTGGCATACCGACTTTGCGTTATGGATGAATGCTAGTATAGATCGTTCAATGTAAAATGAGCACTTTTGTATACATGTCGTGTATTCTTCCACCTTATGTAAAATTAACATTGCCATGGGCCTCGTCACTTTATTCATGCGTTGGTCAAATGAAACTGTGGAATTATTAGAAAAGTAAAGATTGTACCAATCTGCTCATTTTTACACTTCGATGCATTAAATAATACAGGAAGCAAAATAAATAATTTAAGTTATTACATATGGTTACATAACACTTTAATTTCGACGTTAATATATGAAACTACTTTCCCCTTCACCATTACCAACTTTACTGGACATGTAACTAATTGCGCCCGTTAAAATATATGCAGGTATAAGTAGTGATTTTTTTTCCTAAGGTTGATTTAAAAAGTTCTCACTTTATCGTGAACAGCCTTTAACAGTGTTCAAAGCAGGACCTTAAAAAAATATGGCAGATAATCGGTATATTTATGACAAAGCAGTCCGGAAACGCCATTTTCGCTACACTGAAAGACTTAAACATTATTCGAGATGCTTTGTTTCCGCTGGTACATGCTTCTGGAGTTCGTGGTATAAGCAACTGTCCCAATGTTTACTAGTACTTTTAAAAATTTATTTTCTGCACTTCCATTTCAGTTTATAACTTTCGTGGCCAAAATACACTAATTATTAAAAATAATTTTAAACATTATTACGTATTTTTAATTCAAACAATCAGAGTTATTATTATTATGGTCTTGTTTGATGATTTATTTTAATTGCAAAATGTGCAATTCTCATGCATCAAAGGGGCCACGATGGCTGTGCTATTAGCACGCTCGCCTCCCACCAAGACGAACTGAGTTCAATCCCCGGCCGGGTCACCAGATTTTCGCAAGTGGGAATCGTGCCGGACGATGCCGTTGGTCGGCGGGTTTTCTCGGGGATCTCCCGTTTCCCCCACCCCTTAATTCCGGTGCCGCTCCATACTCACTTCAATCACCCTCATTGGCTCTCAGGACCTCGCTGTTAAGAGCCGCCTAAATCTCATGCATCCAGAGTGAAAATACGCTTGACTTTTGATTAAACATACATTCCTAACTGATTAGTGTTTCACACTTCAGTAACAAAATAGTTTTCAATGGTACAGTTCTTCTTTCTATGCAACTTAAATGTCTATTCTGGTAATGTAGGTATGTACTACTTTTTAATGAGCTCTGTTTGTTGAGCAGTTCAGCGCAATGCTACACAGAAAAAGCGGCTCTACTTATACAAGACACTATGCTGAGGGCATGCGTTGGAGTGAAGGACTGTGCGGACACAAGTGAGTAAAGAGTGGGCGGCTCTTAACGTCGAGGTCTTGAGAGCCGACGGTGGTTAAGCGAGGTGAGTATGAAATAGCGCCGGAATGCAAGGCCGGGGGAAACGGGAGATCCCCGAGAAAACCCACCGACCTGCGGCTTGACTCCAACATGCGAGAGAGAGAGAGAGATAGAGAGAGAGCGAGAAAGAGAGAGGAGATTAGGGCGGCTCTAAACAGCAAGGTATTGAGAGCCGATGAGGGCAATTGAAGTGAATATGGAGCGGCGCTGGAATTAAGGGCGGGGAAAACTCGAGATGTGCCTTGCCCAAATGCGAAAATCATGCGGGGGGGAGGGGCGACCTCGCCGGGAATCGAAACCGGTTCGCCGTGGTGGAGAGGCGAGTAGCCTAACCACTAGACCACCACGGCCCCGCGGTGAGCAACATGAACGTCAGTGTTGAAGGGTGCCTGTTGCTAGAACAACATCCTGGATGTGTTTGTGTTGGCGACAATCGACAGAAATGTGTCAGCTGCTGCGACGTTAAGTGTGTCCCACGGCCTCGTACAGGCGATAACATAGCTGCTGCTGCTGCTGCTGCTGTAGTCTCGGCGGTGTTATGGCTGGCTGGGCCGGCTGCAGATGTGGCCCATGACATCACCCGGCGACACTCAAACAAATAAATGTCAACAGTGTTGTGCCCGAGTCGTAAATTCGGGAGCAGTGTCGAAGCACGTGCGCGCAGATTAGTTGGAAGTCCGACCAAGGCGAGCGACGCGGGTGTGAAGGACCGCAGTTCGTCGACGCCAAGGCCGCGTGTGTGTGCATGTGCTTGTGTGTGGGGCCACACTTACGTCAGCCACACGCACTAGTATCTACAGTTCGGGCCACACATCATGCTACACCCTGTTCGCGGTCAAGTGATCACTTTTCAAAGCCCTGCTTAAGATATAATTGTATGCACGTTGTGTATTCTTCCGCCTTATGTAAAATTAACTTTAACATGGGCCTCATCACTTTATTCATACGTCGGTCAAGTGAAACTGTGAAATAACTAGAAAAGTAAAAATTATATAAATTTGCTGATTTTTACATACTGGTGCATTAAAAAAAAAAACAGAAAGTGAAATAAATTATTTAAATTATCATAAATGGTTAACTAACATTCAACATTATGATATGGAACTATTTTCCTCTACCGTCTCCATCGTTACCAAATTTACTGAGCGCATGTCAACCAGTGCGCCCGTTAAAATATATGCAGGAAGGGGCAGTGACTTTTTTCTAAGGTTGATTTCAAAAGTGCTCCCTTTATCGTGAACAGCCTTTACACGCTGTTCGCGGTCAACCTTTGAAAAGTCGCCTATCTGGAGATATATTCGCGTTTGAGGATCAGAAATGCAGCAGCGATAAGGTCGACATTGACACATGCATCAAGCGCACCTTTGACACTACACGCTAAGAGCAAAGTCTTCGTCGTGTTGCATATACCTATCGGACCCTATCATTATATACCTGTGACCCTATCATTATATTTAATATATTTGGACGGCTGTTATCATCGAGGTCTTGAGAGCCGATGAGGATGAAGCGAGGTGAGAACGTAGCAGCACCGGAGATCCCCGAGAAAACCCACCAATCAGCAGCACATGCGAAAATCCAAGGGCAACCCCGCCGAGAATCCAACCCGGTTTGACTAGGTGGGAGGCGAGTAGTCTAACCACTACAACACCCCGGCCCCTCTCATCTTACTGGTGAAAAGTCTAGAAAAATTCAATTCGGACTCCTACCGTAGATTCCTTCGTATCCAGATAGTACCTAAATGTCAAGAAATGGCAGTCTGACACAGCAGTTTTTAACGATGTTGGAGGGCTTCAAAATGATGTTTATAGCATGAGTATCATCTTTAAATTACCGTTCCGTTCTCATGTGGAGTACGGTTTCTTGTCGTAGGTGAACGCATATGGGACACATCGAATAGTTGCACCAAAAATCGCATTTCCCAAACCCGCTGCATCGTAGTTAGGCGTCAGGCATAGATGCTACCTTCCAGGCTCAGAGTTAAGTTGGCAAAGGTTTAAGTAACTCCAAGTCTTGACGTTGTATTATTATGAACTCCTGATAAAACACTAATTGTCGGTAGCACCAGCATCTTCCCCGATCCGAGATCGAATGACCCTAGTTCCGAACCAGGATACAGTTTGATCTTGGTTCCAATATAAGTGTTGCACCAACGAAATTTCAGGATTCTGGATCTCCGCCGAAATTGGCGGTTCGAAATAAACTTAATCTCGATCTCCAGTCCAGCTCTGAACTCGAATAGTGCAACAGTTTTCTGTGTCGATCTTAGATCCAATCTCGGATCGAATTTCGAACCATGATGGTGCAACCGGGCATAAGGATATTCCTTATGCAGAATGACACAGTAAACATACCACGACTTTCTTCCCTGGTATACGATATTCCAAAAGATTTTTTTTCAAAACGTCAGAAGCTACTTAAGATGAAACTACACATTCCTGAATAGTTTCAATTGAAATCTTCGAAACTTTGGTGGTTATCACACCATCCCTTTCATCACCACAAAACAAGGAATACCAAGCCGTTTCTGAACAAAACCTTGAAATCTTGGGCTGAGGACACATTTATCATGGATATGGATCATTACGTTTAAATAAACAAAAATAAAAGGTTGCCTTGCCGTAACTCTCTCTCACACACAGTTGGAAAAAAACATAGAAAGTTTGAAATAATGTGGTTGTTTTCCTGCCTGCTATGCAACATGTCCTATACTGAGAGGTGATGCAACGATATACCAAACGTGTCATAAACGCCAGTATTAAAATGAATAAACCACTATTATATTCAAGAATCTGTGTTATTGTTATAGCTGTATTTTTAAATATTAATTTCAGAATCTCTACTTTACAGGACGCCCACTGCCCCAATCACAGCCTTGCCTGCCCAATTTCTGTGCATTTCGCTATGTCCACTCCTTTACATGCGCTTCCCCTCATGGCAGACCCTATGCCCAGCCTTGCCTGCCCAATTTCTGTGCATTTCGCTACGTCCACTCCTTTACATGCGCTTCCCCTCTTGGCAGACCCTATGCCCAGCCTTGCCTGCCCAATTTCTGTGCATTTCGCTATGTCCACTCCTTTACATGTGCTTCCCCTCTTGGCAGACCCTATGCCCAGCCTTGCCTGCCCAATTTCTGTGCATTTCGCTACGTCCACTCCTTTACATGCGCTTCCCCTCTTGGCAGACCCTATGCCCAGCCTTGCCTGCCCAATTTCTGTGCATTTCGCTATGTCCACTCCTTTACATGCGCTTCCCTTCTTGGCAGACCCTATGCCCAGCCTTGCCTGCCCAATTTCTGTGCATTTCGCTACGTCCACTCCTTTACATGCGCTTCCCCTCTTGGCAGACCCTATGCCCAGCCTTGCGACGACTATTTCTTCCACATCATATCAACGTAGGTTAGGACGAACACACTAGTGCTGATGGAAACGGCTTAAGAAAACCGTCAGTATGAGCTGAACAATTTTCAAACGTTAATGAAGTTGAAAAGAGGCTTTAATGTTAAGCGTATCGTTCTATTACCGGTACTGAACTCTATTAATATAAAACAGGTTATTTTCCCTTAATATTATAAAGAAGTATTACAACAAACGTGCGACAAAATTCAGTAGGCCAGAGATGTTACGATGACGAATTACTATGTTAATGAAATTCTTGAATTACACTGAACGAAAATACGTGGGAATTTACAACGCCAGTACATATGAGCAATGAGAAAGTACGAATGGTAAAATTATTTTTACAGTGTATCCACAGAAGCATTCCCACCCGTGATTATAAAAAAGAAATGACTGCTTAGTGAAGTTAATATTTCTTACAGTAATTTTCCAAGTTAAAACATTAATGACACTTTAAGAAATGTTCCAAATGTACGTTCATAATTTAAAGTATCAAAATATTCCGTACATATGAGGAAGTACAAGTAACGCCGATATGCAAAGCGCGAATGAATTTGTTGGTTAACTTAGAAGTCGAGGGCCTCTAATGTAGCACAGTACCCGAGGGTAGAACATTCATCCCAATTTGTTAAAAAGTAATACAGACACTTTTCAAAATTATCAGGAGAAGTACGATTAACGTGCATGTGAAGGACGAAAGCACATTTTTTGAACAAATGTTTTTCTAGAATTTACTTATTTCAATTTTTAACAAATTCAATTAGTAAAAGTCAATTTTATATTAAAATTTGAGCGTGAATGCTTTAGAAAGCACATTTTGCAAAAAAATAAATAAAAGTCAGACCCTTTATTAAACAAGATTATCGTAATACTCACTTTCATTGTGTACTAAAAAGTAATAATGTTATAGGCTATGCACAGTAAAATGAACACTTTCGAAAACCCAGCTTAAGATCTACTTTTAAGTACATTGAACATTCTTCCGCCTTATGTATGATTAACATTGTCACGAGCCTCATCACCTTATTCATGCGTCGAAGTGAAACTGTATCGTTAGAAAAGTAAATATTTCACAAATCTGCTCATTTTTACACTTCGATGCATTAATAAAAAAACATAAAGCGAAATAAATAATTTAAGTTACCAGAAATGGTTACCTAACACTTTCTAGTCAACGTTAAGATACGTAACTATTTCCCATCCATCGTTACCAACTTTACTGGGCGCATTTCACTCAGGGCGCCCGATAAAATATGTGCAAGCAGGGGCAGCGACTTTTTTCTAAGGTTGATTTCGAAAGTGCTCACTTTATCGTGAGCAGTCTTTAACAAATATTTTTTAACAATTAATCCATTTATTATTTTAGATATAAGATTATTAACAGACACAGGTTCAGAAAAAAATCACTGAATGTGTTCTCACATAATCATGAATAGGTCTGTCCTCGTAAATTAATTTTCTTTCTGTTACGTAGGAAGAACTACATAGACAATATAAACACACCAAATCCCTGCCTCTTCTGCTTTGTTTGGGAACGTGACTTCTTTTACTTCCTATCTGATACTGCCCCAGTACTAATGTTTTTTTTTTTACAGGCGAGGATACCACGCGCTGTACAGAAGCCAGCAGGAAGACGAGAGTTGCAAGATTCTGAACAACGATAGTTGTCTGAGCACATCGACCGACTAGCATGTACCGCCGCCTTCGTTTCACTTTCAAGGGCGTTTGGTTCGCCAAGTGTCGATGCTCCACTATATACGTACAAGACAAGGATCACGTTCTCTGCTTCATATGTCTGCTAGCATTACGCCTGCGAAAAGCAGCTACGAACCAAGCTCATTGGAGTGCTTATACTGAATCTGGATTTTGCACATGTGAAAAGACTATTTGGGCCGTGTCTCAATTGGCCCTCGTGCTCTAGCTCTCGCAACGACGTCATTATGACGTCAGAGAGAACACTTTTTGGTCTCAATTCGTCCGAGAGAGCGCGAAAGAGCGAGAGCACAGAGAGAGCATTAGTTGTATACTCGCTGGTGCTCTCTCTCGCAGGCGCCATATTTGTTTACATTATTTCCGTGTTTGAATAAGGTTATAGTAGCTTTCTGGGCCAAAACCACGTTGCATTTTAACTGTAAGTGAATAATTCCAACTGTTTTAAACAACGAAATGACATACGCAACATGTATTTATAAAAATATAAATACGGATTTCCAACTAAGTCTGTTTTTTTTTTTGTCACTTTGCTGTAACATGACGATAAAATATAACACAAACAGAATAGTATTTATGCACTAATGATAATTCTGATAATGCTATAATTATTTGTGAATTATTAATACACACAAATAACTTACAATAGCTATGCCGCGATTTTAGCTTAACATAATTTCCCGCCTCTTGGCATCAGCTGTTTACCTGACGTCGGAGAGAAACGAGAGAGTGGATGTCTCAATTCCCAGAGCGAGAGCACGAGAGAGTGCGAGCAGAGCTCTCGACAGGTTGTGCGAAAGAGTGCTCTCGAGAGAGAGTATTCTTTAAATTGAGACACGGTCTAAGATTATCATAGATGAGAACAGTTATTATAAAAAGTGTTTTTGAATAACATGAAATTCAAACCAAACCATCTATGAGCTAATAGAAAGAAATCCTAGTAACCAAATGTTGGGAAAGGTCATCTAGTATTTTTGAATTTAAGTTGAAGTCAGCCAAACAACGCAGGGAGCCCACAACTTCACATTCCTACAAGCATAGTAAGTTGCCTATCATGAAGGCGAACGAAACTGGCGCACCACGCCTGCGCATAGGACGCCATACATGGGAGATTAGCAATCGATCAGTAAAGGCTGCCAGAAGTGATTGCATTTTATTTACAACACACAAACAGCAGTACTGGAGACGTAGGATCTTGGGTATGTTCCGTTAGCCTTCATTGATACGCAATTTGTACATGGAGATACGTGAACTTGCGGACTCCCAGCGCTGATTTGCTAATTTAAATTAAAAACTAATAATACTGGATGACATTTCCAAAAAAATTTAGTACCAAGATTTTTCGTGTGTATAAATCTATAGATGATGTGACCTGAATTTAGACATGTTATTCAAGAATACCTTGTATATTATTATACGGATATCGTGGATGTGTGGAATCCGTTTGCCACGTTATGAAACGGCATTCTATAGAGTGGCATTCCTTGAAAATAACCTAAGGAATGAGAGAAAAATCTGTACGAGTTGCTGTTCAAAGTTATTTGTTAGTTGTATCTGCTACTTTGTTCGATATGGTCACGCAATACACGGCTCGTAAAGTAATGATAGCGATCTCGTGCAACTTTCGGAGGAATGGGCGATGGATTGTCTGTAACTGGCTCACTGGCTAAAAAGAAGACTTACTAGGTCAGTGGTAATATGCAGAAAGAGATAATAGAGATTACTAACCACAAAATGCAGTACGGCCACGTATGAGCCACACATTAAGTAGTCCGTATTTCTTTCATATGGTGATCGCACAACAGACGTTGCAGGCGCTGAACAATTCGCAATTTGTTTAGAGTTTGTTAACAAGAAGACACTCAAAATATACAACAGCTGCTTATGAAACTGTACAATATGTCACATGGGGTGGCAGAAATTTTTCACAAGACTCTTTAACAGACGTTAGGATTTGTCTCTGCGTACGCAAGGAGCCTCTAAGGGGACGCTGTTTCGATGGGGTGCATGCAATGTTGGACCTTTTGAATGGCATGCGGAAACATATCTTGAACGAGAAGCCTAAGTCTTCACTAACACACTGCTTCAATTGCATTCTGCTTCAAAAGGCTGTAATGATATGCATAGTAATCCCTGATGCTAACAGTCTTTAAGACAAGTTTTGATTATCATTCATGAATTTTCCGAGGAGGAGGACATGCTCTAAAAGCGAATGCCTCCGAGCTCTATATGCGACAGGGTGCTTCCGCTAAAGCTATGCTCAGATTTTCCAAAAATTATTCCCGTGTGATGGACACTGTGACTTTGTATAAGTAAACAATACTTACAACATCTCAGATGAATTCAAATCTACTCTAAGGGGTTACCTGACGAAAATGACGGCTCTACAATCTTTTGGCGATCATTAATCTCTATCTGTCAAACTGCTGAGCAGCATGCACAATTCTTATAGAATGAAGTATATACTGCAAATCGCATGCACTAAGCAAGTAGTAAGAGCACATTTGTATCTATATGATGTAATGGGCGAGGCAAATTTTGAACATATTTGGAAAGAAGCTGAGAAAGATAGACCTAAGGAGCCCGTAGAATTCGAAATGCATCGTACACTACAATTTAGAACACCTAACGGCCTCAGGCATTTGAAGTAAATGGGCTCAAATCGACGAGAAGATAGACCTGCGTCAAAAATTCGTTGCTTTTCTAGACAGGCTAAAGAATGAGGTGTAGCACCACCTCCACCGACCAGGTAGGGAACAGTGTGCCAAGCTATAAATCACCCTAAGACCACTAGGAAAGGCGTTTCCTACAGATTACCTGGATAGCATCCTTGACATGCACAAGGGAAATTTTTTAGACTTATCATTCAGTCGGTAAAGATGTAAGGAGTTCGCTGCCGCATTGCATATTCTGTTAGAAATATCCCGCAAGATGCTGGTTGAAGCAAAGCGTCTTGTAATTCTCCTCTTGACAGTCCCATAGCCACATCTGCATATTGTTAAGTATCTTTCAGCGCCCTCTGACGCATCAAGTCAGTTGACCTCATGTTAACAATGTTGCCGAAGAGATAAGCACAACAACTTCTCCTACGTGAACATTCAGAAGACACGTGGAACATTCAGAAGACACGTGGAACATTCAGAAGACACGTGGAAAGTACCAATTAAGAAAGTCCTAGACGAATGTGTCGAAAACTTATGAATGAAAACCTCTGGCTTTTTGGCACAGTTCCTAATTAATTTGCAACCCTGTAGTTTCTTAAAGCCTTTAACTTCAAACTGGAGATTGCTTTAACACGTTGTTAAAATGCTTTCCAAATAAAAATGAGAAAATAAATGAAAAAATCCTACAGTACACATTTGAACATATTCGAACAACTCCTGCTACCACAATTATTCACAACTGTTTTTTGTTACAAACATCAAGACGTTTACATCGCTATTGAAACTTTTTATGCCTATGTCGTGATGACAGAATGCTCCTCATCCTTCAGTTCAGCCTCCCCCTCCAACCCGGTCACGAAAACTTCCGACACCCCTGATGGAAGACTAGAGTAGATTAACTTAGTACTAAAACATGCATCCATACACATCCACACTTAGCGTACTGTTACGTTTTAATAACCTGAGATGTTTGATGTTATTAAAGCGAACATGTTTAGGTTAGGCTTAGCTCGAGATAAATATTGGGTTAGTTCAAACGTCTTTATATAAAACCCAAATAAATAACAATTAACACAACTCTCTACAATCGACGAGTTAAAGCGGGGCAGTCAATTATAATAATTGCTAACCAATTACGCAGAAACAACGGTATTATTAATTAGCTAAATGTATCTGAACCCACTGTAACTTGTTCACCTTATCTCGATGTCGAAGGCTGCTTTGCCTCACGTCTGTGCGGCGGTTCACAGCACGTCCTTCTGCAGTCCTCTTGACCCCGCGGCTGCTGGCTGGTGTCCGGCCTGGGTTCATGTCCCCGCGGCTGCTGGCTGGTGTCCGGCCTGGGTTCATGTCCCCGCGGCGGCTGGCTGGTGTCAGGCCTGGGTTCATGTCCCCGCGGCACTAAATACTCTCCGTGGGTTTACTAACTTAACTCTGTTTCCAAAACGTCGCTCAGCTCGTAGCCTCGCCCTCTTTGCAGCGATGTATCGCTCCTCATGCGTGGGGTATCCGTTATAGCCAGTGTTATGGACATGGCTTGTCCACCGTAACATTGTGAATGCATTATATATGATAAGTCAGTGTGAGGAGACGTATCACAAACAAAACCGAATGCTTCTCGTTACAAAAAAAAACTGTATGAGCGTATTGTTTTAAGCTACCGAAAATGAGATCGGCCTTGGCAGCTGTAGCAACATAGGCGCCCTATTAAACATTACGTGAATTGTTCATGAAGCACCTGTTATTAATGGGATATAAATGTATTTTCTCAATGGCGTGACTTAATTTTTCTTCAAATGAAACGCAGCACGTTAGTATGGTACAGGCTGTTCACTATGAAGTGAGCACTTTTGAACAACTCGACCTTAGAAAAAAGTCACTTCCCATGCCTGCGTATACTTCAACGGGTGCACTGAGTGACATGAGCCCGGTAAAGTTGGCAACGATAGATGGAAAGTATTTCCCTATCTTAACGTCAAATAAAAACGGTTAAGTAACCATTTGTGATCATTTTGATTATTTATTTCGGTTTCGGTATTTTAAATGCATCAGATGAGCAGATTTATAAAATGTTAACTTTTCTAATAATTTCATAGTATCACTTTACCGACGTATGAGCAAAGTGACGAGGCCCATGGCAATGTTAATTTTACATAAGGCGGAAGAATACACAGCGTGCATAGAAGTATATCTTAAGCAGGGCTTTCAAAAGTGCTCATTTTACCGTTAACAGCTTATATACTTGTATTATTTAGTGTGCACACGTGCTTTGTGAAATAATGAATGTTCTAAATGAAACTGTGCTAACGAGAGACATTTGACTCGTACTACAATCTCGTATCTTAAGCCTTTCAGTCCGACTTCAATTTACGCCCCAAGTACTGCAAACTATCATAACATTTCTTGTTCGCTGCAGTTTGCGGTTTAAACTGCTGCGAACAAGAAATGTTATAATGGCGTGCCGTGCTTGGTCGACCCAACACTTGTTGCGTGTAGTATTCGGCTAATCATATGAACCAATCATCAGTGGCCACTAAGAGTGCTGCCTGAGACAGAAAAATTGATTATTGTGTATTTGTATTAAACACTTTTTAACTTGTAGACATTTATAACAAATACTGTTACCTCGCATAAAACTATTTTTACTGCTTATTTTTTACACAGCGGCTTCTCAAAATTACAATTTTAGTGTTTTTAGGGTGTAGCTATAAATAACAACTAACTCACCAAAAGGAGATAATTCATGCGAGTTCATTAAAGGAATTCTTAAAATAATGCTATGAAAATGTTTTAGCAATTTTTAAAAATTCTTCAAAATAAGTTTATTGCGAGTTTTAAATTTTTCGCACTCTACGATTTTTTTTAAAATATGTTTTGCCAAGCATACCTTAAAACGAATTGAGACATGACATTTCACTCACCTTTGCTGAATTTTGTGTGAATGCTCTCGTTTATTTTATTTGTACATCGTAACAAACACTATAGGCTAAGGACATGCTATGATGGGCAAACACTATAAGCGAAGTCAGACGTGGATATGCTATGATGGGAAAACAATATAGGCTAAGTCTGACATGGACATGCTATGATGGGAAAACAATATAGGCTAAGTCTGACGTGGACATGCTATGATGGGAAAACAATATAGGCTAAGTCTGACGTGGACATGCTATGATGGGAAAACAATATAGGCTAAGTCTGACGTGGACATGCTATGATGGGAAAACAATATAGGCTAAGTCTGACGTGGACATGCTAAAATGGGAAAACAATATAGGCGATGTCTGACGTGGACATGCTATGATGGGAAAACAATATAGGCTAAGTCTGACATGGACATGCTATGATGGGAAAACAATATAGGCTAAGTCTGACATGGACATGCTATGATGGGAAAACAATATAGGCTAAGTCTGACGTGGACATGCTATGATGGGAAAACAATATAGGCTAAGTCTGACGTGGACATGCTATGATGGGAAAACAATATAGGCTAAGTCTGACGTGGACATGCTATGATGGGAAAACAATATAGGCTAAGTCTGACGTGGACATGCTATGATGGGAAAACAATATAGGCTAAGTCTGACGTGGACATGCTATGATGGGAAAACAATATAGGCTAAGTCTGACGTGGACATGCTATGATGGGAAAACAATATAGGCTAAGTCTGACGTGGACATGCTATGATGGGAAAACAATATAGGCTAAGTCTGACGTGGACATGCTAAAATGGGAAAACAATATAGGCGATGTCTGACGCGGACATGCTACGATGGGAAAACAATATAGGCTAAGTCTGACGTGGACATGCTAAAATGGGAAAACAATATAGGCGATGTCTGACGTGGACATGCTATGATGGGAAAACAATATAGGCTAAGTCTGACGTGGACATGCTAAAATGGGAAAACAATATAGGCGATGTCTGACGCGGACATGCTATGATGGGAAAGCACTATTGGCTAAGAAAATGAATTCTTTGCTGACGGCAGTGTGAAATTCAGATCAGAAATAACCTACATGTGCTTTTGTACATGATTGTGTACACTGGGTCAGAATGTGTTAAAGCATTTAAATTCAATATGTGGTTTATATTGTGTGATTACTTGTTATTTTCTGAAACCAGCAACACTTAGCTTTCATATAGTATTACTTACATTGTTTTGACAACCCATTATATTTTTCGTGACCTCATATCTAAAGAGAAACCCCATTATTGGACACTTTGACACGAATCAGACTTGCGTGTTATTATTCTGGCCAGGGGGAGCTGATTCAAAGTATGGAATTAGAATTTTAATTTTGAAAAGTTTTCGTTTTTGGAAACTTGCATTTTTTCTTTTACCATTTCTCTTTAATTGAAGCCTTCGTTTTAACATCGAATATTACAACGAAGACCCTGCCATTTTATGACGTCCCTGTTATTGTTTTAATGTTTTGTACCAGAATGTTCATACCTACAAATGGTCCTAAAAACAACCGGTTGAGGCATTTTCACTACAGTATCACAAAGCATGCTTTAGAGAGAAGTGGAGGAACTGGAAAACGTATACAGATACGTAACGTTTCTTAAATGCTATTCGTAAGCAAATCTCACTGAGACCCGTTGGACGGTTTTTTAATTAATCGTTTCCAAGCTGCAGCTGTGCACAGTGTTTGTGGGTTGCCTACTTGCGCCTAGCATGTTGCGTAACTGCCCAGGCGATCTGCCACTTTGCTCCCGTCTACCTGTAACTTTGATCCGGGTCAGAGGCCGTCGAGAATGGCGGGAGCGATAAGGGCGACACTGCCACGTGCATCAAGTGCGACATCGCCGTTAAGTGCAAGGTTCATGGCGTGCAGTGTTCTCGTCGCATTGCGTCGTCCTATAATTTCATTGGTGGAAAGTCTTTGTGAAGGTTTAATAGAAGGCCCTCGAATATATTTTTAGGTATCGGACGCGTGTATTCTAAGATACAGTGCTTTAAAAAAGCTGTTTGCACCTTTATTCGAGTGCTGTGAAATGGTGTCTGTAGTGTACGTGACGTCTTGAAAGCACTCAACTGCCCTTCGTCTGAAGTGTGCGTTCTTTTCGTAGATGAGCACATCGGACACCTATTTGATAGTTTCGTGGGGAAACGAGTACCTAGTCCAAGCACACTGTGCAGTGCAGTTGAAGCGCCAGCTAGGCGCGGATCTTAAGTTGCGAAAGCTCTAGTGTGTGGGGTGTGGCGGCTGCTGGGCTCCCCTGTAGGCTGCAGGCTGCAGGCTGAGACAAAGAGCGCTCTGTGGCGCGACAGAACGTGTCGCCACTCCTCCACTCACACACCCCGCCACACCCCGTCCTAGTTCGTCTTCACATTCGCCAACATCCTCCTCCTCCTCCTCAACATCATCTCCCCCCGCTCATCACACTCTCCCCGTGTATTGTCTGTTAGCGGTTTCTTCGCACTTTTTCAATCAAACCTTTGCATAATCACCCCATGTGTGTTTGTGTGGTGTGTTTCGTAGCTTCCTAAACCATCTATCACAAACGTTTTATACTTTATTTAACATAGAACTTTCTTATTTTTTGTTAAATATGAGACGTTTCTGAAGGGACTGAAAAAATAATGCTTCTTAACCAGGAAAACCTCTTAAAAGTATCAATTTACACATGTGTGTATAGACAAGGTGCTAAATTATTAAACTTAATAAGCAGGAAAACTTCTGAAGTAGGAATTTTTTTAACAGAGTTTCACTTATTTCAATTCGTATGAATAAAAACAGTGAGAAAATATGTGTGTTGGTGATGTCTAGTAAGAAATAGTTCTCATGCAAAATACTATTAAACTGATTGCGGACGAATGCGGTGCGCTGTTCCTTTTATGTTATTTTCTATACTGGTGGAGCTTTGCTTGCATGAGGCGGAGAAATATCCTGAAAGTAGAACTTCAACAGGGCTTCAGAAAAATATGGAAGTAAACATGAATGGACTATAGGTACCTTGTTTCGCATCTAATTTGTTCGACGTAATGATTTCAAGTGGTTTCTCCTAGTGGTGTAGCTACGGGGGGCGATAAGTCACCCTCCAGACGCCAGTTCAGTTGGCATATTCAACATCTTTCACCGGGGAAAAATTACATTGCCTCTTATGGAAATGTTTCCCTCTGTGGGAGATAGATGATACTTATTCAGTCGGAAAATTATTTAAAATTCAGTATTTGGAGGTTAAGTTTTAAACGTTTTTCCCGGTAGAGAACCCTTGCAACCCCCCCCCCCCCAAGGGGGTATTCTCCGTTTTATATTCAGCTCCCGTAAATTTTGAGAGTTATCAAAAAGTACTGCAACCACAATGTATCCCTTCGCCACAGCTGTTTTTTTTTTTAAAGTAAACAACATGATCATTAAAGTTCTAAATTATCATTTTAATGCTGTGTAATATTAAAAATAAACGCAAAGATCGTCAACATAACATACATCTAGCAACAACCATCAGTTGACACAATGCTTTGCAAATGAGGGAGTTTACTGTTGTTTACATGCTGGGTAGGTTGGTCACAATGTCTGTCAAAATTTATTGAAGTTATGTGAAACGCATTATATTCCATGCTCCCACACACCCCAGTAGCATATATCCCACCCCCAGTATCTTATACCCCTCCCCCTCCCCAATGCCCTTGCCTAGGTATGCCACTAGTGTCAAATTTAACACGTCCACCAAAATTATAAATTGAACCAAAGTTTTACTTTGTTTTCCTTTTTGATATTTCAGTTGGAAACAATTACTTGTAGTTGCATGTGACGATTTAAAATATAGTAAATTCTTTGCAATAAATTACTTTAGAGTTGTATTTGCAGTTCTCGTAAGTGCGTGTGTGTTCTGTGAGAGTTGGTGAACACGCTGCTTGTTTGGAATTATCGTACCAATGACAGTCTTATGCCCGGTTGCACCAAAATCTTCCCCGAGCCGAGATCGAATGATCCTAGTTCCGAACCACGATCCAGTTTGATCTTGGTTCTCATGTAAAGTATTGCACTAACGCAATTTTGCGATTCTGGATCTCCGATACGTCGATCTTGGTTCCAAGGTGAAAGATCTAAATTGAGTATGAGACAAATTTTGCTATTGGTTTGTAATATATGACGTCATGAAAGTAGGCGTATTTTTCACTCTAGATAGAACTAGATGTGCAATGTTTTATCTTTTTTAAGTGAATTATTGTAGTACGAATTTTACTGAATAATATTCAAGTGCGTGTAATGTTGTCTTAATTTCCCAAGAAAACGATCGAATGTAGTTCTATCTGTTGGTGTATTCTCAAACTACATTTGTCGACGATGGTTGCTGATCTCGGATCGAGATTTCGAACCGCAAATTTCGGTGGTTCGAAACTAACTTCATCTCAATCTCCAGTCCAACTCTGAACTCGAATGTTGCAACAGTTTTCAGTGTGTATCTTAGATCCGATCTCGGATCGACATTTCAAACCATGATGGTGCAACCGGGCATTAGAAACGCAGCTGCCGCGCGCGCCGGCTCAGCAGGCGGACAGACAGGCGTCAAGACGAGATTGCTTGCATCTCCGATGCAGTAAGAGGCAGCTATAACAGAGTAGTAATACATTATTTTCCAAGGTTATATTCATGTACGGCGCCTTGACTGCTGACGTTCGAATTGAAGGCAATTCTGACCTTCCTGCTTTTGCAAATCGTACAGATTCCTCACGTGTAGCTCCGTTAAGCCTAATGCACACGACAATCTTTCTTGTACAATAAAATTAAAATAAAGGTGAACAAGAATTTGAACACTAAAAAGCCATCTAGCAAGTACGCACGGAATTGTGTGAGTCATACACATGACACTATTTGCTGAGCAAGAACGTGGATGGTTGAGTCAGCTATGTACGATTTCGGATTGTGGGGGTAATTTGTACATTATCAATAGAATCTGCCATAAAAAAAGAATAAAAGATTTAGTCCAATCAGAGATATTTCAAGCACTAAATATAAACAAATATATACAAATGTACCAAATTTGAAATCACTCACAGTAAAAAAAGACAAACCTGTCTATTTTTTAAAATTCATACACAGAATTATTGACGATAGCGGGGCTATTAAACATTTCATCGTATTAAAAACACTAAGCTATCTGCTCATTGCCAGCATCAACAAAATATATGTTATGTTTACATTCGACTTGTACAAGAAAGATGGCGAAGAATATGACCGTCCCTATATGGCACTAGCCAGTATACAAGCTCTTATGTGCTAGTAACTAGCATACTCGGCGGTCGTTCACACGATGCAAGTCGGGTGTACAAGAACGTGCTCACTTTCTTGTATAGGCTGTTCATGGTAAAATGAGCACTTTTGAAAGCCCTGCTTAAGATCTACTTGTATGCACGGTGTGTATTCTTCTACCTTATGTATAATTAATATTGTCATGGGCCTCCCAACTTTATTCATGCGTCGGTCAAGTGGAACTGTGAAATTATTAGAAAAGTAAACATAGAAATAATCTGCTAATTTTTACACACTGAGGCGTTAAAAAAAAAAAAAAAAACCAGAATCCGTAAGAAATAATTTAAATGATCACAAATCGTTACCTAACACTTTTTATTCGACGTTAACATATGGAACTACTTTCTAGCCATCTTTACCAACTTTACTGGGCGAACATCACTCAGTACGCCCATTAAAATTTACGCAGGCAGGGGCAGTGACAATTTTCTAATGTTGATTTAAAAAGCGCTCACTTGATCGTGAACAGCCTTTACAAGAAAGATGCCCTTGTGTACTAGGCTTTATTTTTGTCTACTTGCTGTGCGTGCGCTCTGCTCCGTCTTGTTCTCTCTTTATGTCGGACGGCATTCATCTCCTCTTGCGCTCATCCTATATTGTTCTGTCATCACGTTTCGCTGCGTTTCCTCTCAGGAATCTAAGTATTTGGCAATATCCGCCCTTCCCTATTCCACAACGCCCGTACAGCGTGGACCGTTTTTATTTCTTATTTTTGAAGTGACTTCCTCGCTGCAGGTATTTTGATTGTCTGAGGTCCAGAAATGCGGGAGCGAAAAGGGCGCCACAAGTACGTGCTTCAGGTCCTTTTTTGTCTGTAAGTGCAAACCTCTGCACTGCAACTGGCAGGGAGTGTTTTCGTCGGCAAGTCGCCTCTCAGTTGTGATACTGTCGTTTCGTGTTGTAATATCAAGATAAGTCTACGTGCTACACTGGAAATCCTGCGTTGGAATTGTTATGCCTAATTAATAATCAATGACGGACTTGGGTTGAGAATATTGGTTGCCAGGAGACAGAAAGGTCCACCCGCAATTGCAGGTCCAGAAATAATATTAATAATGATGATAGTTATAATAATAATGTATAAACGGAATAAAAGATACATTAAAAATGTTAGCTGTTTTTCTACAGAAACAGTAAATACTGGATATAAATGCAAGTAGTTGTAAATAAATTTTATAAATCATTCTTCTTTAAAGTATGGTGGTTATTTTCAGTAGTTTTATTATACTTAACAAGTTGAACTGGTAATATTAACAGGGAGTTCAAAAGCTTATTTCGTACAATCCACTTCATTATGAGCAAAAGAAAAGGGTCGTTTCACTTCACTACATGATTGTGAAACTGGTTGGTTAACTGACGAAACTTAGATACCATTTACGCTCACCTCACACGATTAATTCATTTATTAACCCTCCGTCGTGGTATTTTGTGATGTTTTATTAACATGGTATGCCACGCTACTTCCGATCATCTCAGGTGCACAGCGTGTTGTGACTACATATCCGGCCACGGTGTTTTGTGGTTTTATACTTTATGCATGTATTCCTCGGAAACGGTTGGGATCAGGGCAATGAATAATCTGGCCTTTATAGCTTATTTTAACGTGATTCTTCCAAATATGCCACATGGAAGGGAATGAAGCACTGGTAACACACATTTTTATTGCAAAATAAGGGTTTCAACCCCTGTTTTGTCACGAATAAATGTTTTTATGGTGTTGATCATCATACGGATCGCATGATTTTGTTTATTTAATCGTTTTTGAATGTCTTGCGGTTATGATATACATCATTTTTGTATAAAATGTTATTACCTGGTCTTGCTGCTCCTACTTCAAAGGGGTATACCGCCCTTGAAATGCACTTTAGACGGTAAGTCGTGTAAAGACTATTCACAATAAAGTGAGCGCTTTTGAAATCAACCATAGGAAAAAGCCACTGCCCCTGCCTGCATATATTTTAACGGGCGCACTGAGTGACTTGCGCCCAGTAAACTTGGTAACGATCGATGGAAAGTAGTTCATGTTAAGGTAGTCATTTGTGGTAACTTAAATTATATCTTTCGCTTTCTGTTTCCTTAATGCATACATGTGTAAAAAATGAGTAGATTTGTAAATTATTTACTTTAATAGTGCACATTTTTCACTTGATCGACGCATGAATAAAGCAATGAGGCCCTTGGCAATATTAATTTTTCGTAAGGTGGAATAATACACAACGTGCACACAAGTATATCGTAAGCAGGGTTTTCAAAAGTGCTCATTTTACCGTGAACAATCTGTATATGTTTTCGTATTTTTTTTCGTAAGGAATACGCATGCGGAGTTTTTAAGAAACAGCCTGTATAAGAGAAAATATTTGTATTATAATTTGTATTGAAAATACATAGCATTAATTTATATGCCTTTTCTTTTCGTTTTTAGTTTAATTTGCAACATTGGGATTGTTAAAACAAATTGTACCACATTTAATGCAAATTAAACCTTAAGAGTGTTATGATGATTACGTGAAAAAGAAATGAAAGACGTAAAAATGGAATGAAAGACTGAATGTTCACGTTACCTCGTAAAAGGTATTATTAAAAACGAGATTCACTGTAAAAAAAAATTAGGGGTTTTATTAGTTTATACGTTATTTCGTTTTATACACGTTGTTTAACTGATCCATCAGACAAAAAATTAATCACTAAAAAACAGCGAACGAAGTGGTTGATGAATCGGTGGAAAATGTCACTGAATCAATAAGTGGAGAAAAACGACCACTTTTTCACTATTTCATCAGTTAAATTGACTGAAGCGAGTATTGAGTAAGACAGGCACTGTTGCCTGATTTAAACAGCGGAATTCTCACTGATTAAGATTTAGAAATTAAGTCTTTTTGAAAGCCCTGCTTACGATCCACATTTCACCTAATTTTGTATCCTTCCGCCAAATGTAACATTAACATTGCCATGCGCCTAATGACTTTATACATGCGCCAGTCTAGCAAAAATGTGAAATTGTTGGCAACCTTAATGTGTTACTGATACCTTAACTCGTACTCTCTGTAAAGCAGAAAGAAAACTAACTAGATCTACTATTACTCTTGAAATATGGGACCTCCTTGGCGTAGTGGTTTGATTGCTCGCCTCCCTCCAGGGCGAACCGGGTTCAATCCCCGGTCGGTTCACTCCGGAGTTTCGCAAGTGCGAATCGTGCTGGACGGTGTCGCTGGTCGGCGGGCTTTCTCGGGGATCTTCCGCCTCCCACGCCCATGCATTCCAGCGCTGCTCCATACTTACCTCGCTCCACCCACATCGGCTCTCAAGACCTCGCTGTTAAGAGCCACCCAAATCTCTCCTCTCCACTCCAATGTACTCATCCACAGTAAAATGACGGTAATCTAAACTGTAGGCTGTTCACGGTAAAATGAGCACTTTTGAGAGCCCTGCTTAAGATCTACTTGTTAGCACGTTATGTATTCTTCTGCCTTATGTAAAATTAACATTGCCATGGGCATCATCACTATTCATGCGTCGGTCAAGGAAAACTGTGAAGTTTTCAGAAAAGTAGATATTTTACCAAAGTGCAAATTTTTTACAATTCGATGCATAAAAAAAAAACAGAAAGCAAAATAAATAATTTAAGTTATAACAAATGGTTACCTGGCACTTTTTATTCGACTTAAGACATAGAACTACTTTACATCCATCGTTACCAACTTTTCCGTATGTATGTAACTCAGTGCGCCCGTTAAAATAAATGCGAGCAGAGGCAGTAACTTTTTTCTAAGGTTGGTTTCAAAAGTGCTCACTTTACCGTGAACAGCCTATATTTCCGCCACTGCATTGCGTCGCTGTTACGTCCTCGCTGCGCAACATACCAGAGACTAGTGAATAGAGGCTGTTCAAGATAAAGTGAGCACTTTTGAAATAAAACTTAGAAGAAAGTCACTTTCTGTTCCTGGATATATTTCAACGGGCGCCCTGAGTGACATGCGCCCATAAAAGTTGGTAACGATGGATGGGAAGTAATTCCGTATCTTAACGTCGAATAGAATATGTTAGGTAACCATTTCTGATAACTAAAATTATTCCTTTCTCGTTCTGTTGTTTTTTTAATGCATTGAAGTGTAAAAACGAGCATATTTGTTAGATATTTACTTTTCTAATAATTTCACAATTTTACTTGACCGACGCATGAAGAAAGTGACAAGACCCATGACAATTTTAATCTTACATAAGGCGGAAGAATACGCAACATGCATACAAGTAGATTGTAAGCAGGGATTTCAAAGTGCTCATTTTAGGGTGAATAATATGGAGTTAGGAGTATACAGGAGATGGTACATTGTGATATAGGTGAAGCCCCTGGAGATAGGTGGTTTTACTATGGACTCTAGTTGCCATCTTGACAGTAACCCAAAACATTGTGTTTACAGTAGAATGACGTTGAGAGAGAGGTTACATTCGAAGCATTTCTTGTTGAACAAAGAAGATGATGAGAAAAAAAATTATATATAGATTACAATTCACGTGTGAAATTTTACTAGTTTATTACTGGCTTGTGTTAGTTGTGCAATCAAATAATTTCCTCATAAAACTACCAATCGTGAGTGTGTACCGCGGACCAGTATTGGGTTATGTGCGACAATAAGCACGTGTTTTAGATATATCAGGATTTGTGGAAAAATATTTTTGAATAAATGATTAAAGTATAACAAGCCTGCTACCGTCGTAGTGTAATGTATTGCATGTTGCGTATAGGTAATGAGTGCAACAAAACAGCGTCCAGCAGCCTAGCTGAATTTCTGGAAGGCAAAGTTCACATGTTCCTGAGCCACGGATGAATAATTATTTGCTGGTATTTATATTTAAATTCCTAACACTGACAATGACTCGAGAGGTTTGTTTTCAATGTGACTGCATCTTCTTTATACATATTTGTCAACATAGTAAATAGTTTGTGGTAAATAAATTCAAAACTTAAAATTTTTACCGAATTGTCTGCACTAGACAATCAAGTATTTTAGAAATTTTTCAGAAAAAAAATAAAAGGGGGGAGGGACAGGAGACATTTCTGGATATTTTTTTCCCCCTACATCTACAAAAATTGTGTTACATTATTCTCCAAAAGTGCAATTTAGTACCAAGGGCTTAGTCGGCCAGTAGCCACAATTTTAATTCAGCCCAATATGTAAAAAAATTTCACATTGGGAGAGAAAACTAAAATAGGATATTATTTCTATAAATACACGTTTAGGGATAATAAAGGAACCACCCTATGGTTAGGTTAAAATGTATGAAAATTTATTCGCCAGCATTCTAGGTTACTTTGGTAGTTTAATTAGATTAGGATACATTGTTGAAGTACAATGGATGAAAGACGCATGCACCGCAATGATATCGATAACAATCGCACGTGTACTAACCACTGCCAAAGTGACACACACACACACACACACGCACACGCACACGCGCACGCGCGCGCGCGCACACACACACACACACACACACACACACGTGTGGCAAAATTTCTTTGTTGTTACCTACCAACTTGTGCAATTATTATTTTTAGTGTGAAATTCTCCTCTGAATACATTAAAAACTATTCAGTTTCAATATCTCAGAACCACGCTGCAGAAACTTGACAAACAAACACTCATCTAAGAAAAAGCATTATCGCTGAAGAAATGAGGTTCCTCTCCTCCTTCCCAAGGGGTGGGGAGGGGCGCTGCTGTGGGCATAATTGTAGGACGCTTGCCTTCCACCAATGTGATCCCTGTTGGTTTCCCTGTGAGGTTGATCACAGATTTTCACATATAGGAATTGTGCTGATTGATGCTGCTGGCTGGCATGTTTTCTCGAGGTTTTCCCGTTTTCCCCACCCTTGCATTTCAATGCTGCTCCATATCTGCATATTTCACCCTCTTTGGCTCTCAATACCTTGATTGCTACAAACCACCAAACCTCTCTCAACTCCTTCCGTCTTAAGATGATGGAAGCCATGGTGGTGTAGCGGCTAGAGTATTTGCTGTTTTACGAAGCACACTTTTTTTTTTTGCATCCCATTTACATCCAATATACTTTGGAAAGGACTTGTCAATTGTTATTTTTTTTTTGCTATGCAATATGGATATTTGCACACAATTACATTAACATAAAAATATTTAACAGATAAATAATATAATTTACACACTTCTTAATTCTAGCAGCTCTACAAACATCTTAAGACTACATTTGATTGCAGTACAAGATGTTATAATTCATGTACAGATAGATATTAAAATATAAATATGTAAAGTTTACATTAGATTGAAACACAAGGTATTACATGAAGTCTCCTTATACCAGTCTTGTCCTGCGTTATAGAAATTCATCTTTATGTAAGTATTCGTCTACGTAATAGAAGGTCTTATTTAAAAAGTATAATTTAACAGCTCTTTTTAATTTCCGTAAACTATTAGTTGACTTCAAATGACTGGGTAGGTTATTTATTAGTTTTGCCCCAGCATAGTATGGCTGTGATGTAAATATTGAGGTTCTGTAGGAGAATAGGTCAGGATGATTATCTTGTCTGGTGTAGTAACGGTGTATATCACTATTTTTAACTTTTTTAGTGTTTTCTATGTAAAAAAGAATACTACGGTGCATATACATGCATGGAAGAGTGAAAATTTTGTTATTTATAAATAGTGGCCTACAATGGCTTCTTTTTCCGTATTACTTATTAATCTCACTATTTTCTTCTGTAATCTAAAAGCCTTTTTCCATTTTGTCGATTTACCCCAAAATATGATTCCATTATTTATTATGGACCGAATATTTGAGAAATAGTATGCAAGGATTGTATTTTTATTACAAATCTTTTTTAAAGGTATGTACCGCAAAACACAGTGAACTCAATTTTTACAGACACTATCAACATACTCATTCCATGTTAAATTAAGTACTGTCTACAATGGGCCCTAGAAATTTAGTAATATTTACTGTCTGTAACACGTCTTCTATTGTTGTGCATCTTACATCCTGCATTGTATGTTTATTTCTTTGCATGAAACTCATGAACACAGATTTGTTTACATTTAATAGGTATTAATTTATTATACTGGAACTAACTGGACATCTCAGTCACTGTATGTTTTATATTTTCTTCAAGAACAGCGTTATTTGAACTAGGTACCATAATGTTTGTGTCGTCCGCAAACATTATAGCGGAGCCGTTGTTCTGGAAATATTAAGAATAAAATTGGTCCCAATATTGATCCCTGTGGCATTCCTACTCGAATAGTTCTGGTATTGAACATGACATTTGTAATGTGATTTTTGTCATAATATCTTATGGAGGTGATCTGTTTTCTGTCTTCAAGATATGATTTAAACAGATTATTGGTTACACCTTTTACTCCACACTGTTCAAGTTTTTGCAATAAAATATTGTGGTCGACACAATCAAAAGCTTTTGAAATATCTGCGAATATACCTGTTGAGAATTGTCTTTTACCAAAAGAAGTAAATCTTTTTTTCAGTAAAACTGTAAATAGCTTGTTCTGTGGATCTACCCCCTACAAAGCCATACTGATGCAATGAAATAACCTTGTTTTTTACTAACAATTTTGTCTATTCATTTGCTATCAATTTCTCTAAGATTCTTTAAAAGGTCATAAGAAGAGCAATAGGCATGTGGTTATCCATTAATGCCTTGCCACTCTTTTTATGTATTGGTACTACTTTTGCATAGTTGAGTGTATCAGGAAAAATTCCCTGGGCAAAACATTCATTGAAAATGTAAGTCAAAGGCAGTTTAATTAAATAAGAACACGTTTTTAGCAGAGTCATAGGTACCTCATCTATTCCACAGGAACTTTTACTTCTGAAATTTTTAATTACATTTATTATGTCTTCTTCAGAGATAGGTGTGAAAAACAGCGTGTTAGCATTCCAAGTGTGAGGTCTTTGGGGTATGTGTGCAGGACTAATATTTGTAGCTCTGTGTTCATTTTGCAATTTTAGTGGGATGTTTGTGAAATAGTCATTATAACTATTAGATATGTCCTTGCTATTTTAGATTTTAATACCACCAACTTTCAAGGAAAGGTTAACATGTCCTTGCCTAAGTTTCAATTCATTATTAATAATGTTCCACATTGCTTTTGTTTTATTTGAGGAGGAGGCTATTTTTTCCCATTGTATTTCTGCTATGCTACTCCGAGTAACTTGTTATATAATTTTTCGTCTTGCTTACAGTATAATTTTTGTTTTTCCCCTGGGTTCTTATCATTTTACGCATTGTTTTAACCTCTGCCCTGAGACTGTCTGACCTTTACTAATCCATATTATTTTCGAGCTACTGCTACATTTTACAGATTTGAGTGGAAATGCATGATTAAAATGACAAATAAATGTATTAATAACACTATTCCAGGCAATGTTTGATTCAGTTAATGTATAAACATCATCCCATTTTTCATTTACAATTAGAGTTTTAAAAAATTAAACATTTTCATCTAAATATCCATGATTCACCATCAATATTAAAATAAGCTTATGTCCAATTAGTTGCCCTCAAAATTAGGATTTTAAGAATCTTTAAGAAGGGTGAAATAGAGTTTAAAGAAAATCATGCAATGATTTTTTCTATTTTACAGATGGTGTAGTTATAGGAAAAGATTGGCTTTATCTAAGTTTTCTTTATTTTGACTACCTTTGGAAAACGATAAAATGTATGAACATGTAATTTACTGTAATGATTACAGCCTACCGTTAAATACATAACCATATAAACACACAAGTAAACTTTATTTATTTAACCCAACATCTTGTCGACAGCAGGTTCATTAGGGAATGGTACACCATGAAGGAAATACAAGGAAGGAATTGGTCAAATTGTCTCTATTGAGTCACCCCAGAAATTGAATGGAGTGAGTTCGAGAAACCATGGAAATTGCAAATTGCAAGGCTACATTCAATAGCTATTAAAAAAATGAGAACCGATTTGGTTTATAGACTTATATTCTTGTATTGATAAACATCTGATTTCTTGTTTGTCACTGCAACTCTGCTGATTTTGGGAGAAAAAAAATGTGGAGTGGAGTTTTTATATTGGTTTACGAAATGGTTTGCCATTACTAACAAATTAATTCCATAAACTCCTACACTGAAATAGCAAATCGGCATTTAGAAAAATACATATCTGCAGTTTTATAAAAGTGCCTGTACCTCTAACGAGTCCTCAACTTACAGGTTAGACCCTAAATTCACGGCGCGTTAGTAATCGCAACCGCACTTGCAAAAATTAAACATACTGCAATTGTTAATTTACAAACTTACGCAGATAACATATCCCTATACACACAATAATTGTGCGATATCTTTCACGAATGTATCCACGGTATATACGAATACAGTAAACATTGCAATCGTATGGCCCGGCTCGTACGCATTTTCATAAATTAATATTAGTTTTCGTTCGTCGCCGAATAAATAAAAAATAGATTATAGTTTTAAGGCGTGTTTGCATTCCAAATTCATATAGCACTCGCAAGGCTGTTCAATTTCAATTTAAACAAAAGTTGTCTCTCTCCCGCACGGCTGCTTCACTTGTAACGCACTCGCAGAAGACTTCAATAGCGTATTATATTCGATTTTAGTACGGTTAAGTTTTATCATAACTTTTAAAAGATCCTATAGTTGTCAGAAAATTATTTCCTGGAATATTTCCAAGGCAAATATATAGGGAATGGGAAAAGCAAATCAACCAAAACACCGTATACATCACTTCCATTTAAATGTAAATAATTCCTAACTTTACATATTTAATGGCGAAACTGATATCTAGTTATCTGATACAAAAGCACTCACGTTTTATGTATATTATCGTTTAGGTCAAAAAGGTTGTATATTAATTTATGTCGATTTTAATACTCATCAAAATACACGTGAAAGATAGGCCGATACAATGTTTTTGGCTATTGTTGATCACGTGATCTTTTTTACTGGAAAACAACCTTCTAACTCCACGTGATAAACTGGCTTCATTTGTTAACACTGCACGGTATAGGACATAGCCGCCCCCTGAGGAATAACCTATAGCCCGCATATTCCACTTCTGCGCATGTACCCAACATTGATCTACCCCGAAGTGACCCGACTGTCAAAGTCACATGGTCAACAGGGATGACTTGTTTGTTCTTTTTTTTTCCCTAAAGATATGCACTTATATATAAATAAAATACTTTTACCAATATGAATTTAATCAAGCTCCATCAAAAATTGGTTAGAGGAAGTATAAAAACATCTCAGAGTACTTGTTTACTAAATAGTATTCTAACGTCAAATCCTATCGACGCCGTTTTCGCTGGTCGTATTGGCAGGTGAGCAGTTTAGTGTTGTGACACGGAGATTGGTTGTGCGCAGCCAGCGAGATCTGACTGCCTCATCTTTAATCTATGCTTCATACTTGCACATTTATATTGTCGCCATTCTTCTCTGACATATTTTTAAAAAATAGTATCTGCTAATCATAATATTATGCAAACTAGTTCGTATCATTGCTCTTTTTTTTTTGTAGAGAATCGAGTATGTGTTTTGCGCACTTTTATGTATCATATATAAATGTTTTTTTCTCTTTATTTTATTTTTTTAATTTAAACATAAGTTTGGAAATTTGTTGTCTAAACATTTCTTTAAGATAATGTAACAAAAAAAAGTAACTGGCTTTAAATGCGCCTAAAATGTATTATAAATGCCGTTAAGAACCTGTGAGAAATTACTGGGTTAGTATTTTTGTACGAAGCACAATCAGCTTTAATGATCTATTTCAGTGCATTTCTTATTTCTTTTACGTTGGCAACAGCTACCAGCTCTCCTTGATAACTTAAAATATGGAATAAATGGGATAATGTGCTGGTAAGGTATAGCCAGCAAGTCCTCTACGACACTTGGAATGGGCGAAATTTTCAGAAATGAGAATTGACGTGATGTGTCAGTTTAGGGAATCTTCGTAACACAAACGTCAACTTACTGTCCGCGTAAGTGGTACTCTTGTAAATGAAGAAATGTCGTAGATTTACAATATGTTAGCTTGTCGATCTACAAAATCCCGTTATTCGACCATAGTGTTTCAGTTTCAGGGCACAGGAATTGTTCGTTTTTCTATTTGTATACTCTGAACATTTCCAGTTCAGCAGCCATGAGAGTATAATGGTAATGGTCGTGTGTGCGTGAGAGGAAATATAAGCAAGTTGTTAAACGCCTGGCTACATTTGATTTAGCACAGAAAACAGCACAGGCATAGAAAGTAGAATACATGTATTAGCATGACACTAGCTACAATCACGCACAGCACACGCACAGAAAAACAGCACAGGGGAAGCGCACAGAAAGTAGAGCTATATCCTATAATTCCTGTGCGTGTTCGTCGTGCGCCGTGCGTAGCCAATCAGAATATCGATACCACCGAGTTCATGTGCCGATGAAAATGGCTACAAAAGTAGTGAATTTGAGTAGTGCTTGAAGAGTTTGGCGCATTGTAAACATAAGTTTGTTTTCATTGAAATTGTTATTGTACAAGTAATGTATGTTAAGAAAAACTGCATAAAGTATTATATTTCTACAAATTACCACACGAGCAGCAACGTAAACGGAGCTATCGGCAGTGTTTTTTCATTCCAGTGTGACCAATACACGCTCGTGCAATTTACCGAGCGTCATTTCCTTTTATTTTCACGACTGTTTTCTGTAAGCATCCGTCGTTTCTGTGCGTGTGCGATTTTGATTGTAGCTTTCAGATTCGAGTTGTACGCGTGTTCTGTGCTATCGCACGTGCTGTGCGTGTGCTAAATCAATTGTAGCCCGGCCCTTAAGACGCCCGTCTACCTAGAGCTTTTTCCGCGTTTGAAGCGTTAAAGGCGACACTGCCACGCGCATCAAGTCCCCCATCGCCGTTAAGCGCAAGGCTCTGAACTGGCGTGCAGTGTCCTCGTCGTGCTGTATCTATAAGACTTTCAGCGGCGACACTATTATTTTATTGGTGGAAAGTGTTTAGGGAGGTTCAGTGCATGCTTCTTAACTAGTTTCGTATGGCTCTGACAAGTACATTTTGAGATACAGCGCTTTGAAAAAGCCATTTTTAGCCATTTTGGCGTGCTCTGAAATGGTGTTTCTAATTAACGTGAGATCTTGAAAACACTCAACAGCCCTCGTCTGAGATGTGTGTTATTTTCGTAGGTCAGTAGACTGGACGCACGTTTAATAGTTCCGTAGAAAAACGTGTATTCCGAACACTTTGCAACGCACTTCAAGCGCCAGGTATACGGGCGCCTTAATGCAGGCGGCTAGGTGAGGGTGTAAGACGCGAGCTGCTAGTCTTGCAAGAGCTCGGTAGAGGGAGGGCACTGCCTCCCACCAGTAAACATGATAGCAGGAAGGATACACAGTTTTCGCTCCTTACTGCTTCCGGCTGCTGCTATCTGCCGCCATAAACAGCAGGGCATGCTCTGGCAGGATGTCGCAGCCAGCGCTCTACTACAGCTTCCGCACACTCCGTCTGCATCTCTCTGCTTGTGCGCGTACTTACAACACCGACGTGATGTGTCTTCTTCAAGCAGTGCGCTATATCTAGGGACACGCGAATTTCGCGAAAAGATTTCACGACCAGTTGTATTTCATAACACTTTCGCTCAGTTCTCCTTTCTTGATTGGATGATCTAGGTGTTATGTGTCTAAGGGCCGGTTGCACCAACATCGGCCCGATCCGAGATCGAATGATCCTAGTTCCGAACCAGAATCAAATTTGATCTTTGTTCCAATCTAAAAGTGTTGCACCAACGAAATTTTATGATTCTGGATATCCGATTCATCGATCTTGGAGAGATCGATATTAAATATGAGACAAATTTTGCTATTGGTTCGTAATATATTAAGTCATGGAAGTAGGCGTATTTTTCACTGTACATAGAACAAGATGTGCGATGTTTGATCTGTTTTAGGTGAATTATTCTTGTACGAATTTTAATGAATAATATTCAAGTGCGTATAATGTTTCAATTTCCCAAAAAAACAATCGAACGTAGTTCTATCTGTTGGCGTATTTTCAAACTACATTTGTCGACGATGGCCGCTGATCTCGGATCGATATTTTCGAACCACGAATCACAGACATACAGTATCACAGTTGCCAAATTCAGATCGGCCAGTCAAGTAAGAAAAGTATTATCACAAAGACACGCCACCAAGAAGCACAAGAAAACTGGTGGTATGCCCGTAGGGTCGTAGGGTATTGAAATCTAACGTGCTCGGTGATGGTTTCGTGAAATTCGGGTGTCCCTAGCTATACCACTCATCCGTCAATCTTTCCCGATATTCATTTCACCTCTTTATTTGGCTTGTAACTCGAGGCGGTCTCACAATCCCTTCGTAACGCACGCACGTTCGTGAAGCGAGATTATTTACTTTTTTATGTTTTGTGCTTTGTGCAAAACATGGTACTATTTTGAAACATTGGACAAAGAATGCAAAATATCGTTTATTAAAGGCTTGACCTTAATATTTTAAGTTAAAATCATATATTTATTATTTAACCTGAAATTCCCATTGGATGAAAATTCAACCATACGCATGTGCGTAGAAGCTGAAAGTTGAGCTACCTTGCCTATATTTTCTACGTAGGTACTGTTACGGTGGGCAAGCCATGTCTATAAGACTGGTTATAACGGATACCCCACGCATGAGGAGCGATACATCGCTGCAACGAGGGCAAGGCCACGAACTGAGCGATGTTTTGGAAACACAGTTAAGTTAGTAAACCCACGGAGAGTATTTAGTGCCGCGGGGACATGAACCCAGGCCTGACACCAGCCAGCCGCCGCGGGGACATGAACCCAGGCCGGACACCAGCCAGCAGCCGCGGGGTCAAGAGGACTGCAGAAGGACGTGCTGTGAACCGCCGCACAGACGTGAGGCAAAGCAGCCTTCGACATCGAGATAAGGTGAACAAGTTACAGTGGGTTCAGATACATTTAGCTAATTAATAATACCGTTGTTTCTGCGTAATTGGTTAGCAATTATTATAATTGACTGCCCCGCTTTAACTCGACAATTATAGAGAGTTGTGTTAATTGTTATTTATTTGGGTTTTATATAAAGACGTTTGAACTAACCCAATCTTTACCTCGAGCTCAGCCTAACCCAAACCTGTTCGCTTTAATAACATCAAACACCTCAGGTTATTACAGCGGAAACAACATGCAAGGTCGGTTATACGTGAAGTTATTTTGCGTGTAAAAATTGGGCAACAAGCTGCCCTGAGGGCGACAAAAGCGCAGACACCAACTAATAAATCTCTAAGCGCAAGGCATTTAAATGGCGTTTTGCGGGCAAATAAAGGATCTGAAGAGGTGAGCCGGCCATTTCTACCAGAAGAGATACCGTTGTAAAATGTAATGCAGCAGTCTAGATGTACAGTACTACATGACGAACGGACATCACGTAATCATGTATTCAGTACAGCAGTTTGTTAATATTGAATGTCATCATTTTTTTTTTTTGCAGTAACGAAGGACTTGTTGGTAACTGTACTCCTCGGTCATATTACTTTAGTGCTCTCTACGCAAGAAAAATTATTTCGAATAAGTTGAAAGGTTTCTTTTGAGAACGTAAATAACTTTGACCACCACGGTGGCAGGCGCCATGAACTAAATCCACACGTAAGCCTTGTGAAAGAAAAACGGCTCACTCAAAGCTCCATAGACTAAAGATGTGGTAGACCGCTTATTCGTCTTCCGCGCATGTCCCAATATTGACCTACCCCAAAGGAACACAACTGTCAAAGTCACATGGTCAACAGTGACGAACGTGTTTGTATATATCTTATTTATAAGTGACAACCACTATTATATTAAGAAAATACTTTTACCAGTTGAAACTTAATCAAACTGCATTACGAATTGGCTAGAGCAAGTATACAAACATTACAAAGCTCTTGTTTACTTAACAGTGTTCTAACCTCAAATACAATACGCGCCGTGTTTTGCAAGTCGTGTTGGCAGAAAAGCAGTTCAATATTGCGACATGGAGATTGGTTGTGCACAGCCAGCGAGATCAGTCTACCTCATCTTTAGTCTATGCAACGCTCACTCCGCCTTTACAGCCGAAATTATGTGTACATTTTCTGGAACTGCAGACCAGTGGAAACGTTACTATCGCCAGCATACCACAAGCCACGAACAGGCTGTGTTTGGCTTACACCTACCACACGCACTAGTATCTAGTCGACTGCCTAGACTGAGCGAGGCGAGGCCGTGCTAAGCCTCTGTCTAGATTGGAGCTCGGGAGGACATGGGTTCGATTGCCGGTCCCGCCATCCTAATGTCGGTTTTCCTTGGTTTCCCGAGATCACTCTGCAGGCGAATACTAGAGTGGTTCCTTACTAGAGGCAGGCCGATGACCAATACTTTCACCGCTTCAGCCCCCCCCCCCCCGCCTTCCAACAGCTCGCCCCACTTCAATGATGTATGTGGCGGTACCTACCCTTTCACTGCCTTGTAGTCGGTTCACACACACACCACATCGTATTTTGAAATTTTAAGTCTCCTGTTAAGACCATTTAGTATATACATCCTCCCCCATTTCAAGATTAAGGCGACAATTGGATTGGGTTAGTTTAGGTTACGTTAGGTTAAAATAGATAACATGGATTGGTCACTTCAAGACTATCACCCTTAAAATTACCTCCAGGCAGATTAAATAAACAATTTAATAAATATCTGAATATCACAAATACCAAACCTAACATACGATGTGCCATACAGTATCGCCATTAAAGGCTGTGATAAAGTGAACACTTTTGAAATCAACCCCAGAAAAAAGTCACTGCCACTGTACGCGGATATTTCATTGGGCGCACTGAGTGACATTCGCCTAGTAAAGTCGGTGACGATGGATGGAAATATGTTCCATATCTTAACGTCGAATAAAAAGTCACTGCCACTGTACACGGATATTTCAATGGGCGCACTGAGTGACATTCGCCTAGTAAAGTCGGTGACGATGGATGGAAATATGTTCCATATCTTAACGTCGAATAAAAAGTCACTGCCACTGTACACGGATATTTCAATGGGCGCACTGAGTGACATTCGCCTAGTAAAGTCGGTGACGATGGATGGAAATATGTTCCATATCTTAACGTCGAATAAAAAGCGTTAGGCGTCAATTTGTGATAACTTAAAGTACTCATTTTGCTTTCTGTTTTTTTTTTATGCTTCGAAGCATTAGAATGAACAGATTTGTAAAATCTTTTCTTTTCTAATAATTTCACAGTTTCACTTGATCGATATATGAATAAAGTGGCGAAGCCCATAGCAATGTTAAATTGACATAAGGCGGAAGAATACACAGGGTGCATACAAGTAAATCTACAAAAGGACTTTCAAAAGTGCTCAGTTTACCTTGAACAGCAAATACAGGAATTTGAAGTTTATATATTTTTTCTCGTGTAAATCTAAAAACTAGACAAAACTAACATGTTGCGTTACAGGTCCAAATAACGGTTCATGATAGTATTAGAATTCCAAGGAGACATTTCTTGGAATTGTGGTGCGCGGTTCGCCTGTATTTTAATTTTAACTTTTGAGATATGTAAGTTCTACTCAACACAGGAAGAAGTCAAACACTTATCTCGCATGAGCCAAGAGTCAATTCAAACAAATTGTAACATGCAACTTCTGTATATACAATAAACACTTTAGTCGAACCCACGGTTTTTTAAATTAACTTTATTTTATTTTAATTCGTACGAACTAATACTTTCAGTGACATTTCTTATATTTATACTATAAAATATTAAGAATGCTAATTTTTCCAAATAACTTGGTATTTTAATAAGTTATCGTTTTCATGCCACGAAATCATAAAATATTCTGAAACTGTAGAAAAAAACTGAGTGTAGCATTCGTGTGTGAATTAACACTGAAGAATGTTGATAGGTGATAGTCAAATATAGCAGCGAAGTTATGCCCCCCCCCCCCATTTTTTTTCGTTGCTTTTGCTGAACATTTCGTCGACAGTGGAGTCGCTGGATACAGCTCAAGCCTCGGTGACCAGGATGAGGAATGGAAGCGGCCACGGCCTACAAGAAGGAAATAACAACACATCGCCCCAACATGTGCTGCCCGGAGTGATGTCGGGTAACGACGGAAACACAAGATGGCCGCGCACCCGGAATGAAACCCCGGTCCCGGCAACTGCGAGCTCGAAGCTTTACCGCTATAATTAGCGACAACTGGATATTTCCCACGGTTAATTTCATTCATAAATTGGTGATCAACCCGAGGCGTAACTACAGCAGGACGTAAACTCGGAGTGGGAAAGAAACCAACAGCGAAAAATGGCGCAAGGCTGGACAGAGTCTAGACTTACTGTTGAAGATGCGTAAAAGGAGGGGGGGGGGATGAGTGAAGAAATTCGGGCTGCTCTTAAGGGGACTACGTAGCTGCGTGTCCATGGTCAAGAAGCGAGGGAGCGATACGGGCGACACTAACACGCACGCCTAGTGCCTCATCGCTCCCACGCGCAAGGCGTGAAGTGTTATCGTCGTTACGCTGTACTTTAAAAATTCTATATTTGAACAATTTCACGAATTTTTTTTCCATTAATATAGTTAATATGATAAAAGTAAAAAGATAGGGGCATAATCCTCTCTGCCAAAAATTCGTATTTCCGGAACTTTTATTTACCGAAATATGCGTTTACGCGCAAACAACGATTTCACAGAAGACGTTTCCGTACGTAGCCCCCTTAACAGCGAGGTCTTGAGAGCCGATGATGGCGAAGTGGGGTGAGTATAGGGCACCGCCGGAGTGAAAGGCCGGGGAAACGGGAGATCCCCGAGAAAACACGCCGATCATGGCACGATTCCCACATGCAAAAATCTGAGGCCAACCCCCACCGGGAACCTAACCCGGTGCGCCTTGATGGGACGCGAGTAATCTAACCACTACACTACCGCGGCCCCTTGCGGTGAAAGAGGGGCACTGTCTCATCATCATTTTAGAACACAGCATTACATTATTAAATAAAATAAGTATTCTGAACAATTCTGATATGATTTCATTTCGGTTTGAGTCATGTCAACGTAAGAATGGGGAGGAGTGGGGGATGTCCCCTGGTGAGAGTGTGAGAAGACTGACACGCGCTGCGGCAGGGCGAGTCGCGTTTTTTGCCCATCCCTGGGCAGCTGCATCATTCATTAGCCTGCAAGACGTCACGAGAGGCGATTCCGTCATCGCGCAGCCTCCGAACGCAGCGGCCTGGTCCATAAACCCTGGGACAGCGCATCACCGGCCTTTAACCCCAGCAGTGCACGCCACACCAGCACCCCCTTGAGCCGTCCCTACACGATATCCAATCTTCTGTTATACCCACGGGCACGGCAGAAGGCATAATAAAAGTTCCTGTAGCAGAAGAGAAGAAAGAGTCCATCAGTTCATACCCACACGTTACCTAAAGTGCTAACAGAAAATTGTAAATAGCAGTCAAAAAACAACTCGTAAATGGCACACATTCCGCAGTTGGCACAGGTACAAATGCAATCAAATATTATACGTAGGTGTTTTGTGGTACATCCCAAAAGTATGAAAATTATAATTTTTCCTGAAGACTGCATTTATTTCAGTTTCTGAGTACAAGTACTAGGCTATTAATGTATGGATAATGTTATACCCAGAGCCAGATCCTTCCGGGGGGGGGGGGGGTCTGGCTCCGGGTATAACATTTTCCATACATTTATATATATACATATATAGAAATGATCGTGGGTGTGCTTACAGAAATTTCGATATTTAGACTCCTCAATTTTCGCTCTAGAATCCATAAGTCGGCATGTAATCAAACACGAACTTAAAAACTGTAAAAGATGGGGGGGGGGGGGGACACATTAGTGAAAGTGGGAGGGTGGGAGTAAACAAGTTCGTATGCTGTTGGGCATCTTTATCCTGGCCAGTTGCCACCTCTTATACTCCACAATTCATGACCTTGCAGTAAGATGCAAAATAAAATTACTTTTCAAACTGGGTATTTTACAATATTTTCACTGTAGAAATTTGTTTATAATTTTTTGTTTTGCTCTGAAATCAAACACTCCTCCCCCACTCCATTCAGAAACGAAATGTAATAAGGAATGACCGAATACGTTACCTGAATTAGCTATAAGATCGTTCAGCAAGAGTAAGTATATTAAAATACACGAGCAGCCAACGAAGAAAATACGCAAAAATTTCCTTTGTAAACATATTTCACAGTACGATAAGATATGTAATTCAGAAACAGACTATTACATTTCAGGACGTTTGTATTCTAAAAGCAGAAAATATGAATACATGTGATTATTGGCTGTTCACAGTAAAGTGAGCATTTAAGCCCTAGTTACTTTTCCCTTTCAGCCATTTTTTTCTTTCTATCACCTTTTCAAATAAATATTACCAAGTAATAAATGCAGTTTGTATGTTCCACCACGCTCGAAAATAAGTCTAAGACTAAAATAAAATATATTAACTGACTACTATTCCAAAAGAGACTACTATTCAAAAGTGCTCATTTACAGTGAACAGCCTATAAACATACTTATTAAAGACATTACACACGTAAAGACTACCAGTTGAACGGTGTTTGGCATGAACATATATAATTTTCTTGTTCACAAACGAAATGCCGTCAGCACGTTCGGAGATGCTGCAAAAAGAACCGTGTTACTGCACTAAAACTTCATCACAACTTTCGAAGTATCCGGACGGTCGTGTTGGCAACCAAGGAGATGTTGAAACGGATGATAGCACACCCTCCCTCCCTCGCCCCTCCTCCAAAACGCACATTCTTTATATTTCCCGATTCCAGGTAAAATATAATGCAATCCATTAATATAGTCCATTCGCGGACTCCGCACTTTTTGAATCAACCCTTTGAAAAATCACCCAATGTATGACGTGTTTGGTTGTTTCCTGAAACATGCATTTTATCTCGCGCGTTTTCTACTTGCGTCAACATAAACGTACACTATTTTTGGTTAAACTGAACTTTTACATATATTATGTCAATAAGTTACAATATTTAGTTTATAATTAACATGAATAAAACCAAACACACACAGAGAGAGATAGAGAGAGAGAGAGAAAGAGAGAAAGAGAGAGCACAGGTGTGTTGGTAATGCCCAGTAAGATATAGTTCTTATGTAAAACGCTATTACACTGCGGGCGCACGAATGCGGTGCGTTGTCCCTTTGGCGTCGTTTTCTATACTTAGTTCAGATTTGTTTGCATGAGGCGGAGGAATATCCCAGAAGTAGAACTTTAGTAGGGTTTCAGAAAAGTTGAAAGTAACCGCGAATGGACAATACGAACCTACCCGAGTGCTCACTCATTAGAGCAAGATTCTCGTTAGCTTACGTATATAATAAGAGAGTAAATAAATTGTTTGTGTTTTTTTTCTGATTTTCTGGTGGATTGATTTATTCTGGAAAGTAATTCCAGAGTTTGGTTGCTATACATAAAGAGGTATGTGAAGGTCTTGGGTGGGGGGGGGGGGGGGGGGGGGGGGACAGAACACGCACCTAGGGCACTGTTGGCGTTGTGAAAGTCCTGTCCCAGACGTTTAAAGGCCTTGACTCTGTAGCCACATGCGTTCATCTTGGTATATGAAAGTAACGTCACATTTATCAAAAGATAAAGAAACGGACATTAATGGGGAAACAACAAGCATGATTTGCGGTAGGAGTGTTTCCCAACGAAACTGAAGATTTATTAACTACTGGGTTGCCACGAGTAAAACATGATACAGGAAATTATGGTCAGAAGTTGCCTTTACTATCAGGCTCTGGTTTAAGCCCACGTCTATATGCCGTAACTTCGTGTTCTCTCAACCACATGGATAAAGTCGTTTTACCCGAACTAAGGAAAGTAATTTTTACTGAAATTTGGCTTGCAAGAGAGAATTTCGTTACCAACCTTCGAAGAACCACATTAGTTTTCTAACCTAAAATCCAAACCATGCTGTTTTCGCTAGACGTGTTGGAAGAAAAACAGTTCAATGCTGGGACATGGAGATTTGTTACGCGCAGCCAGCGAGATCGGTCTTTAGTCTATGGATATACCCCGGCAAGGCTTATCAGGTAGATAGTTAACAGCTACTTTTATCGAGAGGTCGTAATACAGGCCCTAAGTATGTGGGAGTGGTTCAACAGGATGGTGTTCTTACAGAGGTGCATATAGATTACTTATTTATATAGGCAATCCACGGTAAAGTGAGCACTTTTGAAAGCCCTCTTATTTGGAATAATAGTCAATAAATATATGTTATTTTACCTTTAGACGTCAACTTCAGAGTGCAGTGGAATATACAAACTGTGTTTATTACTTACATGCAGATATTTATTTAAAAAGGTGTTCCAAGGATAAAATATGGCTGAAAGGAAAAAGTGACTAGGGCCTCAAAAGTACTCAATTAACCGTGAACAGAATATGTGCATAGCTGTAAAAGTGTGCTGCACTCAAAGCTTTAAACCCTACTATACCGAAATATTAATTTGTGATAGGAAGCTGCTAGAAAAATCTAGAAAAGGCGCCTCTCCTTCCACCACAACTACTCAATAGCAACAGAGTAGAAATATTAAATGGAACTGTTATCAAACATTTAAATAACGTAACCACTACATTATATATATTTTTTTAATTGAGGAAACTTTGCTACGTGCATGTTTAACCCCACAGAGTAAATTTATGTTGCTTTCAATTAAAAAAAAAAAAAAAATCAAAGTAAACCGTCCAAACGGTACAGAATGATCACTTTATATTTCATACCCTTCTTCGAACGTAAAACGTGAAAACAGGAACAAACAAGTGAGTAAAATAGTGCTGTAGTGGAAACAGGAGCCACTGAGAATATCAGGTGCTCGAGATAGGCGCATCGCCCATCTACTGCTAGCTGCCACTTCTCTTACTTTTGGCCTGTCTTTAAAATTCAATTCTACCACCGAGTATACATAATGCATTTGGTATTACGCAGCGTATATATTTGCATACCTGCTATGTGAAGATTTATTCTCATGATTCGTCTTGCCACGCGGTGATATACCCAGCGCGATTAGAGAACAGAGGTGACCACCATCCGGGTTGCGATAACATTTTCACTCAGAAATTTTCGTGCACACTTGACCCTTGGAATTCTTTCTTATATCTCGAATTTGAAACCGAGCGTCGGTTTTTTTCGATCGAAAACATTGCGTTCGTTTAGTTGTACTGGAAATGTCCCGAGAATAGCTTTTAACGTCTCGATGAGCTACGAGCTTCCGCGAACATATTAAAGACACTATACGTGTTCTATCAACTTATAACGTGACTATATGGCAAAAACGGCTGGGCGTTTGAATTTCGCTTGGTGATTTTAACAACATATGTACATGAAACCACAAATCGCTTAATATCAACGTGATACTGCGAAAGTATGCATACGCATATGAAAGAACAAAAAAATAAAAAATAAAGTGTGGCTATGTTGGAGACAAAGCCGTTTGTTTTGCGTAAATACGTCTACACGCTCGGACGCCTTGGTGTTTTTTTTACGTTCTCGGTACCGCTTCACTCCATCATATGGGGTTTTATGGGTATCACTGGATTGCTTTTCAGATGCTCTTTCCAACCAGACACGATTTCTGTATTTCGACTTGGCTTTTTGACGAGTATAAGCCGACATTGTGTTAAGTTTTCTTAATTTTTTACATTAAACACATACAATCGAGCGGTGTAATTGAATTTTGAATGTAGACGATAGAGTCGGAGAGCTGCAATGCCAAACTGTATCCCCCGATTTTACTATCATTGGATTTTCTGGATTTCCTCCCACTATGGTTGCAAATCTGAAGACGTATTCACGTCAAAAAAACAACCCAGTCTGATTATATCACAACAATGTACCACAAAAACCGTAAACATTGAAGTATTGTGTACCTACCTGTTTCTGTAGTTTCAAACCAATCCTGATTCCTTCAAGGTGTCAAGCAGTTTCGCACACTTCTTTTTACCTTTCCTACAAAAATCTTACGCATTACTAAATAATACGTGCTGCCAGACAGCGACGATGGTACAGTGCCGCTATTGTAGGACAGGTACATGCAAGCAGGTAAGCAGTGTTGCCAGAAGACAGAGAAATTCAGAAGACTTTCCAGCATATCCCGTACTTAAAAATAATTTAGAAAAATTATGTACACAACTATATCCATTATTCAGGAATATCAGAGCCATCTCCTTGGCGAGCTTAAGTCATACTTTTGTGTTGTTCGGGTCATTTTCTTCTTCCATTTTTCATATACATTTTAAATGACAGATAACATTAAAACAACAACATCAAACAATGGAGTTTGGCATAACGCTGACAAATTGCAAGTATGTCACAACATAATACTAATAGCAGGCACACGAACACGCAGTTTTGGTAAGTAACACTTGCACGTTGTCTGAATGTCAGCCGCCAACATCTGCTGCAACTACAACAGAATACTAATAGCACGCACACGAACACGCAGTTTTGGTAAGTAACACTTGCACGTTGTGTGAGTGTCAGCCGCCAACATCTGCTGCAACTACAACAGAATACTAATAGCACGCACACGAACACGCAGTTTTGGTAAGTAACACTTGCACGTTGTGTGAGTGTCAGCCGCCAACATCTGCTGCAACTACAACAGAATACTAATAGCACGCACACGAACACGCAGTTTTGGTAAGTAACACTTGCACGTTGTGTGAGTGTCAGCCGCCAACATCTGCTGCAACTACAACAGAATACTAATAGCAGGCACACGAACACGCAGTTTTGGTAAGTAACACTTGCACGTTGTGTGAGTGTCAGCCGCCAACATCTGCTGCAACTACAACAGAATACTAATAGCACGCACACGAACACGCAGTTTTGGTAAGTAACACTTGCACGTTGTGTGAGTGTCAGCCGCCAACATCTGCTGCAACTACAACAGAATACTAATAGCAGGCACACGAACACGCAGTTTTGGTAAGTAACACTTGCACGTTGAGTGAGTGTCAGCCGCCAACATCTGCTGCAACTACAACAGAATACTAATAGCAGGCACACGAACACGCAGTTTTGGTAAGTAACACTTGCACGTTGTGTGAGTGTCAGCCGCCAACATCTGCTGCAACTACAACAGAATATTAATAGCAGGCACACGAACACGCAGTTTTGGTAAGTAACACTTGCACGTTGTGTGAGTGTCAGCCGCCAACATCTGCTGCAACTACAACAGAATACTAATAGCAGGCACACAAAACACGCAGTTTTGGTAAGTAACACTTGCACGTTGTCTGAATGTCAGCCGCCAACATCTGCCGCAACTACACCGAAAATACTTGAATTTTCTTATTTCGCTAAAGTTCCCGTTATCAATGGTGACATCGCAATGAAGCCATTATTGTGGCTAAATCGATACTACCGGCAGTCCAGAAGTAATAGTTACAGCGGATGGGAGGATAATATAAAAAAATACTGATTTTATTAGTCTTTGTTTTTATACATGAGTAAAAAAAAAAGATATTTCAGTAGTCCTAAGGTATGGATAAATAAGAGAGAGTTAATGTAAAAATAGGAAATTTTTGGAGAAAAATTCGGATTTGCAACTATCTATTTTAAAAAAAGGAAGTGATATCTAGCTATTTTTTTTTATATATCTGGCATTTCTGCTGGCAAGGTACAGCAGGGCGTCCATTGAGATTCCAAATAAAAATAATTTATTATTACTATTATTATCATCATCAACTTACCATTTTAGTTGGCCAATTTTGAGGAATATTGAAACCTTCTACCACCATAATTTTTTACCGCTGGAAGAACAAATCTGCCTTCAGTGAGATGTATTAAATTACACTACAACAGACCAAACAAGCAGGGCCAAAATTTTGTTCAGATCGATATTTCTCGCAATAAATGCTATTACCTACGCATGAATTCCCATTACAAACACATAAGCACTTAAGTTTGTATGTATATGCCCTAGGTCAGAAAATTAAAAATGAAAATCGTAGAACACGTACGATCATAATTATATTATGTTGTTTTCACACAACCAACCATTTTTGCAGAGTAGTTTTTTTTTTTTTTTTTTTCCACGTGAAAAATCCCTGATAGTTCCCTCCTGACTTTTTCCTGTCACATGAAATTCCCTGAATTTTCTCTGTGTAATGAAACTCCTGACATTTCCCTGTTTCCAGTGTGTGGGTATACACAGCCTGGGAGGATGGTGGTAGAGATGGAAAAAAAATAAGGGGGGGGGGGGGGGTAGTAGATGCGACGGAGGCAGGCAGACGGGCCAGGCCGGCTCTGGCAGACGAAACAACACGAATGTGTGGGTCGGGAGGCGCCCGCACCGCTGCCTAGAAGCGCCAGCGAAAGTCCCGTGCACACTGCTGCCATCACTCCAGGCCTGCTGCTGCTCATCAAGCAGCACACAAGGACACACTTGCAACTACACAGTATACATTACAACCAGACTATAGGCTGTTCACGGTAAACTGAGCACATTCCAAATCAACTTTTGTAAAATGTCACTGTTCCTACTGTGCATGCATTTTGTAACAGACACTGACTGGCATGCGCGCAGTTAAGTTGGCAAGAAAGGAGAGGCAGTAGTTCCATGTTTTAACGTTGAATTATAAGTGCCAGGTAAACATTAGTGAAACTGAAATTATTCTCGTTTGTATTTTGATTTTTTAGTACACGTTAAATGTAGTAATAAGCAAATCTGTGAAATATTTACTTTTCCAATAATTTTACAGTTTCACTCGACCAACGCATGAATAAAGTGACGAAACCCATTGCAATGTTAATTTTACGCATGGCGGAAGAATACAAAATGTGCGTACATGTAGATCTTAAGCAGGGCTTTCAAAAGTGCTCCGTTTACCTTGAACATACTATACCTTAGGCTGCTTTCATGCATCCCACTAGTGTTGTACGTAAACATGCGGCATAAAGTCGTGTGTTTTATACATAGATGGGAAGAAATGAGACAGTTTATGCACTGTCGTGCGTAGCAGCTGCCGCTTCGTATTGTCTGCCAACGAGTCGTTGTGTCCTAGAATACACTGGCAAAGTCATAAGCACGGCTCGAGAATACAAGGCACTCCGGTCCCGCATCAACGCTGCAGTGTTGCCAATCGCTTTCCGTCACCAGTCCAGTAGCGTGGACGCTTTCCTCTAGTTCACTAGTTTTTGTTTTTCGCATAACGAAAATGAAACATGGAAGAGATCAGAACTGAACACTTTACTGATGAAATATATAAGACGTCCCTGTGGAATAAGTCACCTGACGGCTATGAACACATTCCTGCAGACCAACTACAGGAACATCAATGGTCCGGAGTAAGCTCACCATGCTAGCAAGACAATGTCTGCTATAACTATACGCATCATACAATAATATGGGATCCATAACTAATGTGTATATTATCAATACTGCAAGAAGTTGTTCATTCCCCCATTCCATTCTCTGTAGGAACGACATTCTATTTCGTCGAACCGACAAAATTAATGCAATATAGGTACGGCATATTGACGTGAATACGTCTTTAAATTTGCAACCATAGCGGGAAGCAATCCAGAAAATCCGATGATAACAAAATTGGAAGATACAGTTTGGTACTGCAGCTCCGAATCTATAGTCTACATTCAAAATTAAATTAAACTACTCGACTGCCAAAGGATCAAAGAATATGTTTCGTTAAGTGAGGAAGCATCGTTCGTATGGAGGGGGGAGGGGGCGGGGCGCAATTTCGAGTTCGTTTCGCCGTGTCTCAAATTCCGCGTAGTATAACTTTTGACTAGGAGAAGCTACGACGCTCGTTTGAGTTTCACTCGACAGCTCTCGTTAAGATCAAGCGATCACGCGTATAAACACATTTGTGTGGCGTGGTTGTGGGGAAATTATATGAGCTTAATGTAAAAAAAAAATTTAAAAAAACTTAACACAATTTCGGCCTATACACGTTAAAGGGTCCAAATCGAAATACAGAAATCGTATACGGTTGGAAAGAGCATCTCAAAAGCAATCCAGTGATGCCCATAAAACTCCAGATGATCGAGTGAAGCGGTGCCGGGAACGTAAGAAAAAGATCAAGGCTTCCGAGATTGTCGTCAACGTAGACGTATGGACACAAAACAAACGGCCGTGTCCCCATCACAGCCAAACTTAATTTTTTTAGGATGCTCTCGTCACGATTCAGATGCTTAAAAGTATTCTTATGGTAGGTTCGCAATAAAAAAGTACGCGCACACAGCATAGGACATAACAATAGAACATTCAAACGACCAGAAACATTGTGCTTCACAAATTAATACTTATGCACAGTTTTTAGTCAATTAAATTTTTCGACGAATCCGACGTCAGTTGGCAGTGTTGGTAAATAACTTTGCAACGTTTCGACACTGCCACATAAAATTAATTTGAAATAGCAGACAGTCACAATGTGTTGGAACTGGGCAGTGATCTAAAAACAGTTGGCACGTTTTTTTCTAAAGTGACTACTGCAGATTATATGAAACGTGTATTTAAACACTTCGGAATACATGCATACAAATGCAATATAATAACGCGGAAGTTGGGCTGCACTCGCCTGGTCCATTGTGACGCAGCTAGACCTACGGCATCTTGACGCAACATCGTCTCGAGTCCCCATCCAAGAACACGACCAACAAGCAATCCGCTTGCCAAAGTGGAAGACAGCCGAAATAAGATCACACGGTAACTCTGCACACATTTAGTGACTGGAAATGAATACTTTTGGTAAAATTGCACACATTTGCTGGTACATATGTCATATTCGTACGTTTACAAGAGTACCAATAATATCATTACAGAAAAAAAAGGTTATCACTGAAATTAAAATTTAGAAAACTGCTAACATATGACATTTTAGAACACCGGTGCGTTTTAACTAACGTAAAACGAATCTCAATATTGGGAGTTCCACTTGTACAGAGATAACTTGTAACAGACAAAAAATCAATTTTGATTATGTTTTGAACAAAGTGTGAGTTACACTGATTTAGTTCTACTAAGTTTATCGATAAGCACCGATCTTGTAGAGAAAACATACATCTGAAAGCCACTGTACACCGATGTAAATATTTTAATTTTTAAAAATTACTAAAATACTTTTCCTGCAAATACTAGTAATTTTTATAAGGAAATAAAAAATAGTTTTAAAAGTGTATGCGATCTGGGCATAACCAATATGCCAATATATCGGGCAGGATATAATATTATGTAAACATCTCGACATCGATACACACACAATAATATATAACAGTATACTGCCCTTCACGATGTTAACAACAATAGTGGGATATTATCATATTTTCGATCAGCAAGTATTCGAATTTTTGTGATATATTTTCAATTTCGACAGATTTTCTATATTGGTGTAGCCGATGTGTCTGCATTTTTTAACGATATATAAGACATCTATATATGCTGTATGTTGCAAAATATTTGTAATTACTACAAGAAAGCGATATGCCGAGCCGGTAACAATACGGTCTGCATGTATCGAAACTACGCTGAACAAGTGGACATCGCACAGCCTTGCCATCGTGTTTCCATATTGCACTAGCTTCTCCTCCCGCCTTAACCACGAGCTTTCTGTGTCCATTACCGTTACTGCCACAGAAATTGACTTCACCTTGAGGAACATCACGTCTAATAAAGAAGCCTTCAGAACCTTCAAAGATTAATCAGTAAGAACGGACGTAGAGACTGCAAGAGTGATGGTCGGCATAGCGGCGTCTGATAGGAACTTGCAGGAATAATGAGAGCAATACCCGTTGTCGTAGAGTACTAAGTGTTTCGCCGACTTTGTTGGCCCACTCAAAAACACTTTGGAATTCTCACAACAGCAGACAGAAAAAGTCGATTCTCCAGCGAGGGATTGGTGATGCGGCGCCAAGGAGCCACGAAGGCCATCTTGGATGAAGTCGCGCCGAAACCTCCTGCTCTGTCATTCCTCGCCTATGAAGGCGGCCATCTTGGATTTGTCTTTTTCCCCTTGAAATTTCCCTTTTCCCTCGTGCTCTATTATTCCAACTCACCTCTTCACGCTCTTGCATTCCGATGTTATTTTTTCTCATGCTCTCTCATTACTACACATCTCTCTCGCCCATTATACTCCTTGAAGTTTTCTCGATGTCATTCCGGTCTCCTTTATTTTCTCATGCTCTCCCGTTTCTTCCTATTTCTCTCTCTCATCCATTATATCCCTTGGGGTTTTTCATAGTCTTTCCGACTTTATTTTTTTCATGCTCTCCCGTTAATTCCTGTTTCTCTCTCATCCGTTCTATTTACATGGTGTTTTCTAATTTTCCTTCCGACCTTCATTTCCACCACTTTCCTCCCCCTCTCTTGCTTTTCACATCCTCCATCACCATCGACATCGTCTACTGTAGGCAGCCATCTTTAATTTCCGCCACCAGTAAGCTGCTATACGCGGCCAACTTTGATCTCGCGCCTGCCACCCGAGTGTGGGTGGTTCGATCATTCGTAACTAGGAGCGTTGGTATTAGCGTGGCCATTTTGTGCATGTGTGCTGGTTCACCCATCTCCTGCAGAGGTGAGCTACCATCTGAGAGATGAGTTCAAATGGTGGCCGCCAGGAGTGCTAGGAATTTTTTAGTTGTTTGTGAACTCAAAAAATGCAGGGGGCGTGCAGTTTCGATCCGACCACCCTTGAGTTGTCAGTCGAGCATATAGACCACATGACCGCTGTAAAACTTCAAATATTTACTTGCGCATGTTGATCAGTATTCGAAATATATATATTTAAACATTCAGATTTCGTCAGTAATCACTTTTAGCTGAGGCTGTTAGGGCGTATCACTCAGGTGGAAAATATTTGTGTTCGAATCCCCATGCAGCTTCCGGCTTTTTTTTATACTAATAACCGAAACTGGCGAATGTACGTAAAGCCAAACAAATGTGTAGTTGCACCAACGAAGTATTTGGGGCACCAAAATCTTTATTTGGGACAATTAAATACAAACAACAGAATAATATGGTTTCAACAACAAAATATTTCATTGTCCCCAGAAAAACAATTAATTTCGTTGCGCCAAACAAACTTTAATTGAACAAAACCGTTTTTCTAGGTGTACCACATTAGTAGTCCATGCAGTCACTACGAACTGTATCGTCTGAAAAGGGAATGACAATTATCCTCCACACAGACATGTTCGTTCCAAGTCAATAAATATGCCTTGCTGTGTAAAGCATGTCTAAGTAGTCAGAACTACACAACACTCCGGGAGAACAGTGCGCAGGCTGCAGGACGTGCCCCAGCGATAAGAAAGTTCTACCGCCTACGTCCTTTGAGTGATGCACCATTCTCGCGTCATGTGGTCCCTATTGTAACATACGAAAACTTAATAGATTTTGTGAGCTGGCATAGGCAGCGAAAACTCAGACATTTTTATTTGCAGCGCTACCTCCAGTCAATGATTGTTTCCATTATGTGTGATAGTTTAATTTTTTTTCTTCTATGAGCCAACCTCATTGTAGAAGTTACCAGGGAAGTTATTGGTTTGGAATGGAGCAGATTTTTTTTCCCCTAAAGGGTAATTAATTTTTATTTTACTGTTCGTGGTTTATTACAGTCTGATAAATGAGATGTTTTCAACCAACAAATACTCTCGACATAAATACATCCGGAGCGTTAATTATTTATTGAAGTACTTACCTGTGTAACCGCACACACGAGTTGGACTAAGTTGTATTATTTAATATGTATTTTCCAATGTAATTAAAAACATACTAGTAGAACATCATTTAGGTACATTAAGTATCGCTTCACTGTAAAATATGAGTGTAAATTTACAGAAACAGATTTTTGGTAATTTTACATTTTGAACGCATAATTTGAAAAAACAACTACAGTACGTGTAATTTTACACAAATGTTCTTAATAATTCAGAGAGTACTGCTTGTATTTGGTGAAAATGCATGAATGTATGGCATAATAAACACAAAGTTTCGGTTAATTTACGCATTTTAAAGTATGTATAAAAATACACCCACTCACTGTATTAAAAGCTTAAGTTATGTGTTTTTACTGCTACATTGTCGTTGAATGAAAAGGAAATCTTAACTCCCGCTGATGGAATACGCTGGCTTTTGTATAGGTATAACTCGTCGAGTGCGTTAAAAACCTGGGTAGCTCAGTCATGGCACCTACTCCATTTTCTCTCTTCCGCGTCGACGTCAGGTAAATTTTCTTGGACATACAGTAAAAAACATTGACACATGTAGGTGTAAAATTTCACCGATGTCAGTGGAGACACTCTTGCCACATACATCTAGTGTAAAATGACACAAATTTTTTTACAGAAGGACGTATAAATTATGGTTCCCGTACAGTATAGGCTTAAAATAATGTGTATAGTAAACATAAACACTGCCATGTGACTTCTACTTTTATAACTGTCAAATGAGTTGGTTGCTGTTTACAACTGTTCAATGAATTATGTCATATTGCAGAAACCATTTCCTACGAATGTTCACAATGTAGACCAATAACAAGATTTAGGTCAGCTTTATAACTATTTGTTACACACGATATAGCACGTTACACATAATACACATTAATATTTTGCCACGACGGTGTTTGTTACAACTGTGGCGGAAACACATATTTATCACAACATTGTAACTTCCGTAGGGTGTTTCGAAAACACGAGTACGAACTTGACGCTTCATTGAGAAACACGCCGTGTCATTGTGTGTCGCCCGCCGCCGCCATATTGGGAACGCTTTCCACACCAATTCTGCCAACTTGCTGGATTTGTAAGTGTCGTCGCGCAACGAGCTGTGTCGCGCCATCGCATCTAAAATATGTCGTTGCATCTAAATGACATGTAATAGGTATTTAAACAATAAAATCTCGTTTCAGTTGTAAATTACAATCTCAAACAAAATGTATACCTTTCCTACACAGGTGGTACGATCTTCCCGAGAGAGAGAAGAGAGACAGAGAGAACGAGAGACACACGCTCTGCTTCGCCTATTGAACCTTTATTCCGGACGGGAAAAAAAAAACACCAGCCTACACACGGGAATTTGCGCGGATATTTTTAACTGCAGCAATGAAATGTGTTTCCGTCAGTGCTACCTAACAATACAAATATATCAGTTGACAACGTTTATCTTACAAATAGTATACATAAAACCCAGGTTAAAAAATATTGTAACTGCGAACTATTTCTTACCGGCCATTGCCAACACGTCGCTGCTCTCGCTGTTGTTAATTTGTATTTAATACGAAATAGATATTACAGGTTATATAAGATACTAAGGTAAAGTTTCATTTATTCAATAATACAGTACTCTAAAGTTAATTACAGTGTTAAATATTTGCGGAATACAAGTTATTGGAAAAACAGGTTGACATAATACGCCTAGGGTGATTTTTCAAAGGTTCGATTCCAAAAGGCCGAAGAAAGCGTGAATGTACTATACCGACTGGTCTACCGTGCCATGTCGCCAACACTGACTCGAACTGCCAGTAGAATTGTCACTAACAAGTGACTTTACGTGTCGTGATGACTGTATATATCCGTTTCCCCCTACAGACCGTACTTCAGTACAAAAAATAATAAATTACTCAAGTTGAATAAATCCTAGTTATATTAAAAAAATAGGCCAGAGAAAATCTACTTAACTTTCAAGTTTCAACACGTGAATTTATTTAAACCGTGTGCTAACCTATAATACCAGACACGTGAATTTTGCCATGCGCCGCTACCATATGCCCTTTACCGAATATCCCCTGTAAGATTAAGTCACTTGACTAATACTGGCAGAAGAATATTCGGCAACATGATCCCAAAAACACGCTTGACCTCATATTAAGCCCTTCGCAGTCTTCTTGCATCGACAGCTCCACAGCCAAACGCATGAACTGATGTGTTCGAATTCTCCAGCCAAGAGCCTTTAGATGGCTTTGCACCCCTTGAAAAGTGTATCGGGGCTGTGACACACTGTCGCTATCCGAATTTATAGCAAGGGCACAGATACACCCTAGATGTCCCATTCAGTTAAGGGCACGAAGGACCTCCCGTCCTGCACTGCAAGTTTCGCTTTTAAACAGTTTGTAACAGTTTTGCAGCTTTTTTTCCACGCCATTTGTTGGACAATGTTTCGTACACAAAACAAGGCAGCGTAACAAAATACATTTAAATATTTGTTTTCGCATATGCGTGGGAACTTGTAACACATGCGAAACCAAGATGGGTGTTCAAAATCACAACCACTTCACCACGAAGGGATCAAGGGAAGGTAGAGCATTAAGGGCATTGAAGGGAACAAGGGCAAGTGAACGAGGAGTTGTACATGGTCCTATTGTGCACAACCTGTCGCAACAATACCTGCGAAGGAGGCCACAGGCAAGTTTACAAAACTGAATAACCGTAACAGCGAGCCAGAAAGGAATATCTAAACATTAATAATAAAGATGCAGAGAAGAGCAGAAAATGTGGGCCCAGCAGACATCAGGGCAGTCCAGGCTACATTCAACAAAGTATAAGCAGGCTCCGTCTCCAGTGCACAACGGGAGCCAATCATAAATCATAACAACAAAACACACACACACACACACACATGGAGGAGCGTAAGAGTGGACTGGTCTGCGAGGAAAGAGATAGTCGCAGTCTGCGAGTGTCCAGGGGATTGATCGGCGGCCAGGTGAGTAGCTGGTGGTGATCTGGGCAGAAGGTCTGGAGTGCGAGATCGGGTGAGTCGTAACTAAATATATAACTGTATCTTTCTTCAGTTCTTCATTGGTCTTGTAAATTGAGCTTCTGTATTACATGTTACGTATGTTAGAATTGATATAGACTGTTCACGAGAAAGCGTGCACTTTTTAAGGCCTTGCTAAATTTTTCCTTTCAGCCAATTTCTATATTTCGACCACTTTTTAATATAAACGTTGCTCTGTGACTAATAAGCACAGTGTATACATTTCATCACTCTCAAAAGTTAACAAGTTAGGCTGCAATAAAATATATTTATTAGTGGTTAATGGTTGTTGGGAGGGCCTTAAAAAGTTTTCACTATACCGTGAATAGCCAATAAATAAATACATTACTTAAACCTGTAATATGAACTTCTTCTCTGGTCTTGACTTTCTATACTAATGCTATGCTATGCATCCCCCTACATGTTCTTATTCAGGTAGCAGTTAGGACATAACCGAGGGTATGTGGCAGCTAATCGAACACAGACACTGTTTGGCGAGCAACGTGCAATCCAGGAGATTATTTCACTTTTAAGATGTGAGTGACGTATTGCACATGAATCAATGACGTCGTAAAATACATAACCATATCTGCACGTTCGGAATACGTGACGTCACCTATACACAAGAATCCCATATTCACTCTAAAACGGCAGATGTGTTGTAACAATAGCAGTTCCCATTACTTCATCCAATAACATTCGCATTTAATATTTTTTTTATCAGCAGGATTTTATATAAAACAAAAATGTGAAGCCATACTGTTAAAATGTACTTGCCTTTACTTTAATATTTATTGGGCAGACTACAGTCGGCAATGTTTTTCACAGTCTGGATTCGTACTAGAATTAGAGAGAAATATGTAAGTTACAAAATACTTGTTCGTGGACAAATGTTGCCAAGTACCCGGTTCTCAAGCAGACATTATTGGCGCAACTACGTCATTTCGTCAGCTCAGGTATTTTCCTCGATAAACAAAACTAACAAAGTTACAAACAGCAAAATGTTTCGTAAGAGCTATTACGTATCTGTTTTTCCACATACCAACATATATCTTTCTGGCTCAAATCTTCTTCTCGGTGTAATAGTTGTAAATCAGTTGTACATACGTGGTTGTTCTGAACGCCAGGTAGAAAACGTTGCGAGGTATTACGAGAAAAACCTACGTACCTACCTATCTTGCGCAAAAATAAACGCAAAACATGAAACAACTTTCATTTAGTGATTATTCGGAGTATGCGGCGCCCCTGAGAATCAATGTCCCCAAAGAGTTAATTTTATAAATCTACCTGAGATTTTAAAAAATTCAAAGTTTTTTTTAAATCGAGGTCCAAAACCTGTGACAATGTGGTGGGTAATTTACCCCTTCCCCCTTTTCTATCCAACCCATTAAAATATACTGGGTACCATATATCGTACAAAACAGTGAAACCCAGGGATGATGTTAAAATTGCTTATGATGAATATAAATGTTTACCTGGGCTAGCTATAACCAATTCACAGTATATTCACAATTTTTTATAACAATCTTTGGAAAATCGCCTTACGTATAAAATATTTGGTTGTATCAAAAACGTTGTACGATTCCGTTATCGTGAAATTATTTTTTTTATTGTTAAATGTAATTACCACTTATATTTTGTCCAATATGTACTTAGTATGTAGTCAAAGGAGGGAAAAATTAGTATGTTGGTAATGAGTAGTGAGAAATAGTTATGGTAAAAGTTAAACTGGGTTTTGGTGCGCTATCTATAATATAAATAAACGTTTCTGACCAACATATTTACGTTTCCAGGTAAAATGGAAGGAAACAAATTTCACCGACATATTTAAGAAATTATTTCTTATTGCACGTGCAGCACACATACGGTTCGTTTATTTCATTTTAATTACATTACAGATTTGTGTGAGATTTGTTTACGTAAAGCGAAAGGATACGTAGAAGGTAGCTTGAAAGTAGAACTTCAGCAGGGATTCAAAATTTTTGGAAGTGACCATAAATTTAGGCCTATGGCATACAATTTGTAGGGCAGTGATTCTCTGTCACATATTTTAGTCTCAAAACAAGACATCAACGTTACATTCATGAATGTGTTTCGTCACCAGTAATTTCTAATTATTTCCAAACGAAGTCGAACAAAAGTCTCACCTTTCAAAGACACGTGCCTTAATTTAATAATCTCTGTAGGCAATGAAACGCAATACATCTCCTTTCTGTTTTTGAGTTTTCAACTGGAGTTCACAGTGACCTTGTAAGATATAGGCGGTTAAATATCAATTTGTGAAAGCTTTCACTTGGATCTAGCTTTCTGTCCATTTGTACCCTTCCGCTATATGTACGATTAACGCTGCCATGGACGAGATGACTTTCTTCATGCGCCAACATAACTGTTAGTCTTGTGTGTCCAAAACTAGACTGAAAAAATTCAGTGTCCAAAAATTTAAACACTGCGCCTTCAATAGGGAACTTCAATGCCAACATTACTGGAAGGATGCGCAGCGCTGCACAGTAACGCTAGAATTTTTTGTTGGTGTAAGAGTAGAGATAGAATTGAAGGGCTTGGTGGAAGAAGGGCCTATTCCACATCTATAATAATGCATGCTACCTCTGTAGTGCTAGCCCTTCTTCCACCAAGAAAGGAGGCAATGTATTGTTCTGCTGTTCCTACCTATACCCACAAAACATCAAACTTATGCCCGTACACATTAGATGGTGTAAGCTATCATATTTTGTAAGAAATCTCATTTTTATGGATGTGTGGGATAGGCCCTTCTTCAACCAAAACCTTCAATTGAGTGAAACAATGGTTGTACAGTAGACGCACAGGTTTGGCGGGATGAACTAAGCACTAAATAAACTGCTAGAAAGCAGTTCTTATTTAAATTAAATAAGATAAATTTAATAATTTCCCTAGGCTATTCCTGAATATGTTTAGTGCTGTTATTATCTGATTGCAATCGAAATAACCTAAAGCCTCATCACAATTCCTAACGTTTAATTCGTATATTTTTATCTGACAAAACGTATTACGTTTGGGCTACAGGTTTTAATTTCCTTGTGCAGTTGCAGTCATTCGTAAGGCATCCCCGTAACACAATAAGGAACAAGAAACTTTCATGTCACGTTGCCGTACTTGATTCATCGAACCAAACGATGGGCCTACAAGCAGCCGGGTTTGTTTACACTTCACCAACTACGCCTCCTCAAAACTAGTGCAGTTCGTGCTGAACAAAGTGTCCGAAATAATCTGCATCAACCACGAGAAACATAGGAGTTACCACACCACATCCGACTACGAGGAACACTGTGCTGCGCAGCTCTGTACAGATAAGTGAGTTGGCTCAGATTGTGCAGTCGAGTTAAGATACGCGCAATTATTGCCAGAGAGTAGTTCACGGATATAAAGGTTGTTCACAGTACGTCGGTCAAGTGAAACTGTGAAATTAAGAGCAAAGTAAATATTGTACAAATATGCTCATTTTTACAATTCGATGGATTAAAAAATACCGAAAGCGAAATAAATAATTTAAGTTATCACGAATGGTTACCTAACACTATACGTTCGAAGTTAATATACGGAGATACTTTCCCCTCCATCGTTACCAACTTTATTGGGCGCATATCACTCAATTCGCCCGTTAAAATGTATGCAGGTAGGGGCAGTGACTTTTTTTTAAGGTTGATTTCAAAAGTGCTCACTTTATCGTGAACAGCCTTTAGAAAGGAAGTGTACGGCCAAGACAGTTAGTAGAGAAAGGGGCGGGGCGGCCTAGCACGACGCAGGCAAGCGAGGCGGAAAGGGACGACTGCTCGGCAACACAGCTGACAACTTTTCCCTCAGCAAGTGTCTGTATAGCAACGTAAAAATAATCAGAAAATCGCCACACGATAATCACAATAGTAGTTAAGAAAGAACAGCTCCAGGCCACCTGGCTCCTGTCTGCGGACGAGTATAGCCTTGATCTTGACCTTCAAAAACGGCGAAATTCATATAAAATTCCCTTTTCCCCTCCAAATAGACCCTTTTCCCAACAGAATTTCCCCTCAGAATTTCCCCTTTTTTCCCTACCGAAAGGGCCTTGCGCAATGCAGCGGGCAGTTTGCGGAATGCGGATGAGTTAGTCGGAAATTGAGCACTCATTGAGCAAACATTCCCTACGGTCATCTTGGAAGCGAATCTCCTGCTCTATCATTCCAGTGCAAGGGTTCCCTCTGCCGAGTGCAAGGGGCTCTTGTCTGTGAACCCCCCGACGGCCATCTTACCATCCAGTATGACCTTGACCTTTGGTTTTCCGATTTTTGGACCTTGACCTTTGATCCCAAATTTCGTTTTCAATTGCGAATTTGGTTTCGATCCCAAATAAGGTATTCGATTCCAAATTTGGATCTAGTCCATCTTGTCAGTCAGTACCGATGCCTGTCGCGAGATGGCGGCCATATTGTCAGCTAGTACTGATTCCCTCTCGGAATTATCCAGACGAGGCTCACGAAATTTCCTGAGGCTCTCGAAATTTTTTTTCATCTTGGAGAGCGAAACCTCCTTCCACTTGGACGACCGCCTTCTTGGATGACTTCCACCAAGCTACGGACTCATGATGACCTGATGACGCAATGCGACCTAGATTTGCACATCTGAGATTATGTACATCCGGCGAAACGCACATCCGATTCGATGCGCGGGCAAAGCATTTGTATGTTGAACTTCCGGTACGGGATTCAAAACCCGACGAGTGCAATTTTGAAAGCTGAAGTTCCAGTTCGATTCCCAGGCAATGCATGTATGCTAATTTTGGATAATACCTGGTTCGTTTCCCTGGCGACTCACTTAATATAAAAAATTTGTAGAATCACTTACAAGAGCAGCTCTCCGACTTATGTCTTACCGCCACGAAATCCTCGCTCAACTAACATAGCGCACTCACTGCTGTAAAGTTACCTGACGAGAGGGGTGGGAAAGTGTATAACGTAATCGGCTATTAACGTAACCGACGAGTACTCATCTACGTGGCGTCATGCTGAGGATTCACGCAGAGGACCCATCTTGTCACCGACGACCAGCCATCATGTCGGCCACTTACTACTACTATACTATTACCGTTGGATGACAGCCATCTTGAGAGCGAACATTCCAGTTGGATGGTGGCTATCTTTTTAATACGAAATTCCGTCGAGCTCTGACGTTACATCCATCTGTCGTGTCGTGTTCGTCGTGTTATTGTGACTCCAGTGTAAGAAGGTGCTCACTTTCCCGTGAACAGCTTACACCACAACTTGGTCTAAAACGATCATATCTAGTGTGGTAGGGCTGTTCGAAATATCGATATATCGATAATTATCAGTAGTAGCGGCGACGGGGTTTCACTTCACCTTGGTCACTGGTAGGTGTAGTGCCATAAGATTAACCAGTTTTGGGGGGGGGGGGGGGGATTTCCACTTCACTTAGCTCCGCAATCTGCTCCACCCCTTCACCTACGGGGGTTTTTTCTTCACTTTTAGAATGCCATAGGGATGGGGGACGGACGTAGTCCCATAAGATTATTCTAGCTCCGCAATCTGCTCCGCACTCGGATCTACATGCTCCAACCCCTTCCCTTACCAGAGCTGTGTTGTGATTACTTCTGGAATTAATTGGGTTCCTGCTGTGAGATTCAAGGCGCTCTTCTCCTCCGGTTATTTATTCTGACAACCTGGAACACTATCACCCCACTTCCCTACCTACAACCTTCGCGATTGGGCGCACTCTGTGTAAACCCAATGACACATTCACCCGGAAGAAAACACTTAGGAATATAAACATATCAATATCTATAAGATAGGGATATATATATATAGGCCACAAATAAAATTGTAAGATAGTAGTATACATAGAATAACTTAAAAAAAATTAAAATGTTTTTGGCTATGATAGAATATGTTAGGTAATGTAATGACTTGCATTATGTAAAGTTGTTGTTTGTTGTGTAATGAGTACTTAGCACATGTGTTATTACACTATATTAAATAACCATGTCTAACATAATGATGGATAAAAAGAACAGTAATTTTAAAGAACCATTTAATATTTTATGTTAAACATGAGTGGGTTTAAAGAAATATCGCCATAGTAATTCATAAACACTAATTAATATACGCGTATTTACCTCGTTGGGATTTGAAACAAATAATGTATTAGTATAACTATACATGCTTACATTTAGGTTGAAGTATTAAATAATCAGTATGCATACTTCATTTTTATGTTTTTCGCAGTAGATAAATATAGTTACATGTAAACAAAACTTCAGCTTCTTGTGAGATGAAAGAAGGTTTAATTGTAAAAATACTTCCTATGCAGATAAGATCAAAGTATTCTAGAAGGATCGAATCAACTGTTAAAAAGTGCAGATCTTAAACATTATTTGATTATGGAGTTTTTATATAATAAACATGTTTTGATTTCTATATGTAGTATGGGATACCACGATTTGAATGTGGTGAGTGTTTTATTTGGATCTTAATTTGTTTAAATTGATGTTATATAGTAAAATAGACAAAGAGAATCTTGGTAAGGCTTTTCGTTTTGTATATCTTTATACTTTAGAATAAGTATGTGTGATAATGTGTATTGGAAGACAGATGATGGAGATTTGTTCATTTGTGTCGTACAATATATTTTTTTATTTAGTAGTTAAGTATTTTGTTTTGCTTGTGATGATTGTTGTTAGGGGCTTTACAAGTTGTTATGTTGAAAGTAATATAGTTTGAAGTGGTTTCATAATATGATCGTGACTCTTTTTGTATGTTTTGTTCATTTGAGTTGTATGATATGTTGATATAGTTGTCAAGCATTAAATTTTGCTTGTAAAGTTTGATGGTATGGGGTATTTCGTCTGCCTGGTATGATATGTGCAAATGAGTTGTGCGAGTGTGTGTGTGTGTTATGGAGTAAATTTGTTCATTTTGGGTGAATTTTGGGTTGATCTGGGTTAATTTGGTTCGTTAGGAGCAATTCTTGGGTGGAGTGGGTTTGCCAATTAGAATATTTTAGATTTCTTTTGTGTGTGTGTTATGAATTGGTGCCTGTAGTTTTGGTATATGGGAAATTGAGTTAGTATGCTTATAAAAGCCCTTAATGTGTGTTTGACTTTGTAATCTTGTTTGTTATTGGGTTTGATGTGTGTGTTTTGCTATTACATGATGAAATGGTTTATAAGAGTAATTCGTTGAAATATTCCGTCTGTGATTGTTGTTAGATGTTGAAATCGGATACACAATTGTTTTTTCATGATGTGGTATGTTGAGCTGATAGGAATAAAGCAGGAACTGTTTTCCCTTGAAAATATCCTATGGACATTACTTTGGAGAATGTTTAGTTGTTAATTATTCATGTATGTACATGCATACATAGTATATATTCACTGCATGCTTATGCAATTATGGATTTTCGCGACTATGTTAATTACATGATTACATCATATAACTTCCATTCCTCTCCACCATCCATAACCTTCGACAGCGGACATCGAACATGTAACACGTTAGTTGAGCAGTAAACACAGATCAGGAAAAATATGACAGACAGCGATCATAAGTGAATGCTTAAGATTACATTTCCCTGAATTTTTTTTTAACTAATGAGTGAGTCCGCTGGGAATGGATCTCGGTAATCGAAAAAATTACATTACATTAATTGCTATAAGCAGGAATACACATAAACACTAAATATATGTTAAATTCGGATATAAACAAATTAGGTGTTCTGACCGAGACTCGAACTCGAAAATCCAAAATTGCCATTACATGAAGTAAGTCTAGCACGTACCCAAGTCATAAATAACATGTAGTTAATATCGGAAATGAAATAATATTATGTGCCCTCGCCAAGGATCGAACTCCAAAATCCGTAAATAACATTACATTAAGTAAGCCTAGCAACTAGCCAAGTCACAAATAAAATTAAGTAAAAATCGGAAATGAAATAATACTATATTGGTAAACATGTCCTTGATGAATATGGACTTGGTGAGTTTATGACTAACTAAGTTTACAAAAGGGCTTAAATGCATAATTGACCTTGCCAGAAAGGGTTTAGGACCGAAATGTCCTTACTATTATGCTTTATGTCGGGTATGGTGTCTATGTTATGAATTTGATCCCTTTAATTCCAATGATTCGGAAATTATGAGTACATTTACAAAACGGATTAAATGCCTAATTTACCTCGGTAGAAAGGTTTTAGGGCTTAAATGCTCTTACCGCAGTGATGGATATCGGATATGGTGTCTATGTTATAAAATTGATCACTATAGCATCAGCGGTTCGGAAATTATGTCTATATTTATAAAAAGGCTTAACTCAAAATTGATTTTGCTATAGTCCATTCCAGATTGGAAGCGACTTACGAAAATCAACCTTTGAAAAAACACTCCAGGCATAACATGTCAACCTGTTTTTTCAATAACATGTATTCCACAAATATATACCACTGTGGTTAACTTTAGAATACAGTATTGTTGAATAAATTAAATTTTACCTTAATATCATCTATAACTTGTAATATTTCTTTCTTTTTAAATATGAATTAACAACAGCGAGAGCAACGACGTGTTGGCAACGGGCGGTAAGAAATAGTTCACAGTTAAAATATTATTTTAACCTCGTTTTTAGTATACTATTTGTAAATGAAAGAGTGCCTATTGCAATATTTAAATATTTAGGTAGCCCTGATGGCTACCTATCTCATTTTTACAGTTTAAAATAACAGCGGAAAATATCGTGAGTAGGACGTGATGGTACAGCGTTGTTTCATCGAAGGAGAGCAACTTTGATGCAACTGTCTGCTGAGCGAGGCTTGGCGCTCTGTCTTTGTCTCTTTCACACTCGGGAAGTTTCACTTCGCTAGTATGCGGTAAATTTTGCCTGTTTTCAATTGTAGCATATTTCATACTTATTACAGTGAAATAATGATTTTTGAATTTCTAATTTACAACTGAAAAAAGATTTTAATGTTTGAATACTTATTTATAATATTTAGATATGATGGCCGGGCAGTTACCTAGTGAAGTTGGCAGACGTGGCGAGCCATGGCATGACGTGTTGCTGTTTTACCAAACGAAGTGTATATTATACTTACTCCGAAAAATACTTCAAATTACCACATCATGTCTGTAGACGTTGTGTTTATTAAACCTACCTATGCAAGTTACGATGTTGTGATAAATCTGTGTTTCCACGGCAGTAATAAATGTACTGTGACGTGTGTTTCGTTAATCATTGCATCCGTGAAATGGCGTGCCTTTGTGCGTTGTGGTCGATATGCTGGTCCTGTGCGTGCGTGATTTCAAATATTTGATATTAACTATATATACATTGTAAATGTGAACTGTTTTATGGTGAAGTTATTTATATACATCCACATCTGTTTATTTATCATAATTTTGTACCTTTGCCCTGGTCGGTGTTTGAAACACAGTCGTGTAACGTGATTTACCACCAATCAACAAAATAACCAAGCCCAGCCCAATAAATTTCAATAAACATAGTACACAGTAAGTAGCAATACATATAAATATGAGCAGAATAAAAGTTACGATAGGCTTATTTGTGTGCGTGTTCACCGCTATATTTTAAGTTTCTGTAACAAAAAATGAGCGACATGAATTGCGTGCTTGATTTTAATGTCGCTTTTTCGTTTGACTGGCTATTACTTCGTTATTCGAACTGAGGCCGTCCTTTTAAAAAAATAACCCAAGACATATCAATAATAAAAAGTTAAATATTCATTACCCCACAGTTGTAACAGTGTTTAACACAGTCGCGGCAAAATATTAACGTGCATTGTGTGTATTGTGCTATGTCGTGGAAAACAAATATGTTACTGTAACATAACCGTAAGAATTATCGTTAATTCAGGTATTTTTAAAACACCATACAGCTGACATAAATAATGTTATAGGCCTAAACTGTGGATATTCGTAAGAAATTGTTTTTGAAATAGACCTAAGACAATTCTTTGAAAAGCTGTAAACAGTAAACAATATATTTGACAGATATAAAAGTATAAGTCACATTTCAATGTTTATTTTTAGGTGTAGCGAAAGTATACGAACACATCTACACACACAATGGCATGCAAATATTGAGTTTGAAAGATGCTGCATGGCAGTCACATGGCAATGTTTGTTTACATTGGGCGGAAGGATATGAAACGGGCCTGCAAGTAGATATTTAGCAGGGCTCCGATAAAGTTGCTTCCAATGGGGAATGGACTATAGAAAGTATTTAGGACTGAAATGACTTGTTGAAAGGTAAACAATGCGTTCGATGCGATATCAATGTAATCGATTCATCGAACTTGCGCGCCACCTAGCGGTCGTTGGCGGCATCAAGAGACATCAGTGCTTCTGGCGGTTAACTCTACAACTAGGCTGATGGCCTTTGATGACGACAGCAGTGCTGCCTAACAAGCAAGTGTGGAACTGAACACGGCCTACCTCGCTGGGAATGAGTGTATGGGGGAGGTGTGGGGAGGGTGTTAACCATATCTGAGGAGAGGAGGATGAGTGGAGGGGTTGTTGGTAGGGGAGAGGGGTCATATTGTTCCAGGTATTCAGAATAAATAACCGGAGGAGAAGAGAGCCTAGAATCCCACAGTAGGAAACCAATTAATACCAGAAGTAATCACAACACAGCTCAGGTAAGGTAAGGGGTTGGCGCATGTAGATCCGAGTGCGGAGCAGATTGCAGAGCAGTGCGGAGCAGATTTCGGAGCTAGGATAATCTTTATGGGACTATGTCCGTCCCCCATCCACATTGCATTATAAAAGTGAAATGAAACTCCCCGTAGGTGAAGGGGTGGGTCAGATTGCTTAGCAGTGCAGAGCAGATTCTGGAGCTAAGTGAAGTGAAAATACCCCCCCCCCCCACCCCAGGGTAATCTTATGGGACTAAAATGGAGTGAAACACCCGTAGGTTCTAATTGAGGTGTTGAGTGAGGTGCTAGTTGGTCAAGCTTTTCCAGCAATTGAGGTGTTCGGTTAATTTTACGGGACTACGGTTAATCAAAAGTGAAAAACCCTCCGAGGTGCTAAGTGAGGTGACAAGTTTGGACCAATCACAGCACAGTATTAGCTCCTCAATTGAAGTTCTAAGTGAGGAGCCAATGAGGAGCAGACAGATCCTCAGCTCCGCAGCACTAGTTTGTATCCTCCTGTTTGAGACCTTTCCCATGTTAATCTTATGGCACTATGCCTGCCGGTGATGATTGTGAAGTGAAACCCCGTCGCCCCTACTACTATTATTGATATGAAAAATAACTTATCGAAAGATATTTTTGTTGAAAAATATCGGTATATCGATTACTTCTGTATTATCAATGACTTCTGTATTATCATTGACTTCGGTATTATAGATTATTTGTGTGTTATCAATCATTTCGGTACTATCGATCATTTCGGTATTATCGATTATTTCGGTATATCGATTATTTCGATATTACCGATAATTTCGGTATACCGCAAATACCGAGAAACTGTTTAGAAAAACATCGATATTAAAAATTTATGATATCGAACAGCCCTAGATTGTGGAGTAGACAAAGTTGGCGACAGTGCATTCGGCAGCTGAGTGGCAAAAGACCGCAGCGCGCGCGCGCCAGGAAGATGGAAGAAGTGGATTGCAATACTGCAGGCAGCAACCTGCCATTCACAATAATCAACACCGGAGTATCATTACACTGACGAAACGCAACGCCACGCCACGCCCGTCACGATTACAACCTCGCTACACCGCCTCGACGAGCCGCCGGGGTCGTAGAACTGGAGTTTGCGGCGTGCGGGTCGCTTTCCCCACCGTCACCCCCCCCCCCCTTTTTCCCTAGGCCGCCCTGGGCCAGCAAGCCATTAATTTATAATCCACTCGACGCGTAATTGTATACCCGCTGCTATTACGCGCAACGAACCCTTCATTGGTACCGAGGTAACTTACCGCTAACTTCTACTGTAAATATTTGCCCGGTCACTTGAGTCAAAACAAACGTGACCCACGGCAGTATAGTGTTGTTTGGTACAGGCTACTCACTGTACAGTGAGCACTTTTGAAAGACCTGCTTAAGATCTACTTGTATGCACGTTGGGTATTCCTCCGCCTTACGTAAGATAGCATTGTCATGGACCTCATCACTTTATTCGTGCGTTGGTCAAGTGAAACTGTCAAGTTATTAGGAAATTAAATATTTTACAAATTTGCCCATTTTTACTCATCAATGCATTAAAAAGAAAACAGGAAGCGAAAGAAATAATTTTAGTAATTAGAAATCGTTTTCTAACACTTTTTAATCAGCGTTAAGATACAAAACTACTTCCCATTCATCGTTACCAACTTTACTGGGCGTGTATCACTCAGGGCGCCCTTTAAAATATATGCAGGGAGGGGTAGTGGTTTTTCTAGGGTTTATTTTAAAAGTGCTCACTTTACCGTGAACAGCCCATACAAGCAGTATATATAAATTTCACCAAAAACGAGTGGCTAGACGTTCAAAAGTACCATATACACGGGTCCAGAACAAATTATTTCTTAAAAGCCTAGGTGTGATGTAGACTTTGCGTCTCGTTCACAGCAATATAATTAGAGATGGAACCAGAAGCATTTGTAACAGTAGCAGCCAGTTAAAGGCTGTTCACGAGAAAGTGAGCACTTTTGAAATCAATCTTAAAAAAAGTCACTGCTCCTACCTGCATATATTTTATGGTCGCACCGAGTGACATTCGCCCAGTAAAGTTGGTAACGATGGATGGAAAGTAGTTCCATATTTTAACGTCTAATAAAAAAGTGTTAGGTAACCATCTGTGATAACTTAAGTTATTTCTTTCGCTTTCTGTTTTTCTAATGCATCAAAGTGTAAACATGAACAGGTTTGAAAAATATTTACTTTCCTAATAATTACAGTTTTACTTGACAGACGCATGAATAAAATGATGAGGCCCATGCCAATGTTAATTAAACATAAGGCGGAAGAATACATAACGTGCATACAAGTAATCGTAAGCAGGTCTTTAAAAGTGCTCATTTTACCGAGAACAGCATATATAAATACACACGTGCTTTACCCGAGACTCGAATCCAGATAACCTCGAACCATAAGCTGGTATACTATCAACTGCATACGAGGCTAGCATACGAAGGACCGTCATTTCAAAAATAAGTATCTGAGCCAATTAAATCATGCCAGTTTGCATGGCCTTGAAAGCACTACTGATGTGCAAAATTTGGTGGCAATTAGCTGAATGGTTCGGGAAATATGTCATAAATGTACAATTTTCTCAGATGGCGCTATCTTACAAAAAAAGTTTGTAGGCACGATATATGCCTCTAATAAATACTGTCAGCATACATCTGGTTGAGTTTTGTTGAATTGTTTAATAGGTATAGTATATTAATATACCTTACTTATATTAACGCCATTAAAAAAAGTTTGTCCCAAGCAAAATATGTAAATTTAAATGGAATACAACAGCACTATTCGTGGGTAAAATTTTGTAGGAATCGGTTGATTGGTACCTGATGTCTTTTATTTTAAAAATATATGACTACACCCTTAATTGATACAAATTTTGGATAGATTACATACGTATACTTTGTCGCAATAATTCGGAGGGAATTATATATTCGTTTCCCGAGATAGGGCATAAAAGTTTAATTTTGTATATTTAGCTATTTCTTCCAAAACGACCGAGAAGAAATTTTATGTATTAGCTCATTTTATGCGTGCATAGATATCGCCAGTATGCAAGTTAAGTTGAAATTTGTTACATGGTTTCGTAGATAGATATAGCATACTAGGCTAAGATATTTATATGGTAGCCATTAAAAAATATATCGATTTACATGGCGTGCCGTAGTACCTACTATTTGTTTGCCAAAATTGGTAGGAATCCGATAGTTATTTCCCGAATTATAACAATAAAACTTCAATTTTACATGTGGCACTATCTTATAAAATTGAGCACTGAAGAAACTTTGTGTAGACACATTTAATGGTTGTAACAGACAATGTCAGCATACACAGTTAAGTCGAAGTTGATTACATGTTATCGAACATATAGCATCCTAAGCTAAGTATTGTATCGTCACCATTTTTTAAATAAGTGTCTAACACACTTAAAACATATTAATTTACATCGCCTACCGTACTACTAGTCAAATATGGCAGGAATCGGTCAATACTGCCAGAATTTGTTTACAGGGATTCGTAGATATAGCATACTAAGCTAAAATGTTTGTATAACAACCATTTTTAAAATAAGTACATGTCTGGTTTATTTAAAACACACAAATTTACATCACATGCCGTAGTACTTCTTATTTGCCTAACTTGAAAGGAATCTATTCATTGTTTCCCGAGCTATTGCATAAAAAATGTGACGCTACCTTACAAAATGGAGGAAAACAGACATTCCTGATGCTTGTAGTAGATACTTCAAGCGTACCAAGTTTTCTCCAAATCGGTCCAACGATATGGTACATATAGTAAATTAATCAAAATATCAATATGTCCACCATTTTGAATACAAGTGCCTTATTAACTTGATTTGTACACGAAGCCTACTATAGTATCACTTACGTGCCAAATTTAGCGATAACAGGTTGAATATTTCAGATATATAACATAAGAGCTTAATTTGTTCACATAGTGCTTTCTTACAAAATGGCGGACCAACAATACTATCCATATCTAAATTCAATGCTAACATGATGCAATGTTTGACTTACATCCTTTAAATTGTTTCCGAGATGACAAAGCACTCAAAATTTTAAAATGACCTCCATTTTAAAAATAAGAATCTGGAGTGGTATACAAAAATAAAAATGTCTGGTATATGAAATGAAATAAAATTAAAACAGAATATATATGTTTCAATGTGGAATTTGACGTTAAAATTACTAGATCAAGATTATACGCTAAAAAAAAACTCACTGAAATGGCATGCTGTTTAAGAACTGGAAACCTAGCTTTAAAGTATTATTTAACGAACTCCAATACAAGACAAAATACCAATACTGATCACCCCTCCCCTTATTTTAATGCAGCCGATCCCCCGTGGCGCAGTCGGTTGATGCGCCACCGGTCTGGCGTGCGGGAGGCTCTAGGTTCGAATCCCTGGTAAGGCATGGGTGTTAATTTAATTTTGTTAAAAGATAGTCTGTAAGATCATCCCCTGTTAAGCTTTCGAGCATAAAACCGGGGGACGTTAAAAAGCCCTTTAGAATACAACATAATTATTTTAATGTCCTTCAGTTTAGTCGCTCAAGACGTTTATTTTGTGTATTTTCATAAATAAATGCAGTAACGTAAGGCGAAGCAATGACCAATGTTAGTGAGGGGGGGGGGGGGTGAGAATAAAAAAGGAACGCTCGAGTGTCAACTCCTGCTGTCAAGCGGCCTTGACGCCTCGTCAGACAGCTGATTTCAAACGTGATCTTTTAAGAGAGATAAATGACACGGAATGGTAACAGACACATGCCTTTGTGACAGACAAAAAACGCCTTTCAAAAAACAGAAAACGGTTGAATGAACATTTGGGGTAAACTGCGACGAGCCCTCATAATGGAAAACAAATGAGCAGAATGGAATATTGCTAAGCTGCAAATAAAATGCACAAAATATTTATAAAATTGCGAAGTTAATATGATTCACCGATGATTTCTCACTCTTGCAGCACCACACAAACCACGATAAATAATACAGCGGGGACCGCTGAGGCATGCAGAGTTTGGCCGAGAATCTCATTAGTGGGCAAATAAATTATGCTACACACGGAACGTTGTTATGAAAACCCAACGTCTTATGATCTAGTATTTGTCTCACACGTCAAACTAATTTGTTGCTAGTTATCAAGGTCACCTGCATGTTTTTATATCCAAGCACAAATGATATACAGGTTGTTTGTATAACACGCCGAAATTCAAACTACAGCATCTATCGACTAATATAAACAACAAATCAGAGTAACAGAATTTTGGGAAAGGTTATTCAGTATTTTTAAATTTCAATTAGATGTTAGCTGGGAGTCCTCAACTTGGCGTAACTGCATGAAAACAAATTGCATATCACGAAGGCTAACGGAACATACCCAAGATCCTACGTCTCCAGTACTGCTGTTTGTATGTTGTAAATAAACTGCAATCACTTCTGGCAGCCTTTACTGCTCGATTGCTAATCTCCCATGTATAGCGTCCTATGTGCAGGCGCTGTCCGCATGATTGTGCGCGCAAGTACACTAAGCTGCCGACTCACTGCCTTGTTTTGCCTAAATTCAACTCAAATAAATGTACTATACGCCTTGTCCAAATATTTTGTTAAAGGCTGTTCACGATAAAGTGAGCACTTTTGAAATCAACCTTAGAGAAATGTCGCTGCCCCCGAATGAATATATTTTAATGGACGCACAGTATGACATTACCCCAGTAAAGTTGGTAACGATGGATGGAAAGTAGTTCCATATCTTACCGTCGAATAAAAAGTGTTAGGTAACCATTTCTGATAACTTAAATCATTTCTTTCAATTTCTGTTTTTTTTTTTTTATGCATCGAAGTATAACAATTACCAGATTTGTAAAATATTTCTTTTCCAAAATAATTTCACGGTTTCTCCTGATCGATGCATGAATAAAACGATGAGGCCCATGGCAATGTTGATTTTACATAAGATGGAAAAATACACAACGTGCATATAAGCCGATCTTAAGCAGGGCTTTCAAAAGTTCTCATTTTACCGTGAACGGCCTATACTAGGATTTATTGTTTCTACTAACTCATATATGCTGTGGTTGTAATATCGACATTTTATTCAAAAACACCTTGCATAGTGTTGCTTACTTGTTCATTTTCAAAAGCCGATGGTTTGAGAGCATTAAACATCTCTTTGTCTGAGGGTAAGAACAGAGATGATGAACTCGCACTGTACCAAAAATTAACATAACGAACGTAGTTAAAAATGAAAACGCACAGTTACATTGCAGTTTGTTCGGCCATGCGTAAAGCCACAGAGCGCTTGAGATTACAGAGGCGAACCACCCGTTTATTCTGCCAACTCCAGCCGCACAAGACAGCAAGGCGTCGCGAAACCGTCCGCCAATTAGCGCCTTGCCGGCCGGCAGCCCAACCAATAGGATGCCTTTCGCAGCACGCAGTAGCCAATCAGACACAAGGCCCGTCCCACGAATCCCGCGCAGCCAATCAGACAGCGGGCACGCTCACATCAAAGGAACAGCCAATCCACTTCGTCTCCTGTGTGTTTGTCCACTACCCCTAGTGGCTGCACGCGGAGCTAGTGAAGCGGCTGCTGCAACTTTATAGGCTGTTCACGATCAAATGAGCACTTTTGAAAGCCCTGCTTAAGATATACTTATATGCACGCCGTGTATTCTTCCGCCTTATGTAAAATGCGCCAGGTGAAACTGTGAAATTATTAGATAATATATAATGAACAAATATGCTCATTTTTATACTTCGATGTATTAAAAAACACAGAAAACGAAATATATAATTAAAGACATCACAAATGTTACCTAACACATTTTATTCAACGTTAAGATACGAAACTACTTTCCATACATCGTTACCAACTTGACTGGGCACATGTCACTCAGTGCGCCCGTTACAATATATAAAGTTAGGAGCAGTGAATTTTTTCTAAGGTTGATTTCAAAAGTGCTCACTTTATCGTTAACAGCCTTTAAGAGGGTTGGCTGTGTAGCTCGAGCGACATTCCGCACGTGGCCAAGTTACGTTACACAATCTTCACTACCATTTATTATAGCACTATATGCAATGATAAAAGAAAATGTTACGCAACAGTACTTTGCAATGCATCCGCTTGTGCAGGTTTAGGTAAATGCGTGGGCAAAAGGAAGGGTGGTGCGCTCAAACCACAAAATGAAATTAATCTTGTCAGTGATAAAAAATACAAGGTAAGACAATATTTAAACATATTCATCTCAAATAGTCTGCACTACGTTAAACCTATTTTTAATTCAGAGGCCGTTTTAACACTCGGTGTGTCTGGTGAAATACGAAATTAGCAAGAATATATTTTTATTTCCTAATGACATGATGAAACGGCGGGTGTAACTACACCCCTCACGCCCCCTGCGTGCACTGATGCGTGTACGTGAGCTCCGTATGCACACTAGAGTGGTTCTAGAGTGTAGGGGTGGCTGGTTGGTCCAACATTATTCTGACATTCTTTGTCCGCCACTCGAAGTAGCCAGTGAGTACACGAAAGGGTTGAGAGAGCTGAGAGGTTCTTAACAACGACGTCTTGAGGGCCTTTACGGGTGAAATGAGGTGAGAATGTAGCAGCGTCGGAATGCAAGGGCGTGGGAAACGGGAGATCCCCGAGAAAACCCGCCGTCCAGCGGCATCGTCCGGCACGATCTCCACTTACGAAAATCCTGGAGTGGCTTGAACCCGGTTCGCCTTCGTGGGAGGCGAGTAGTGTAACCGCTCAGCCACCGCAGCGCCGTGAGCGAAAGGGGAAAGCAACGAGACACGAGGTGTAGAAGAATGCGGCGTGGAGATATCGTCGAGATAGCGAGCGGCGAGTATCAACGGTGGCAGGACTGGAGTGGTGAACACACACGCTGGCTGCACTTTCAACACAGTGCAACAAAGGCCGTGTTCCAAGCAGCAAGAAATGTGCACTCTCATGCACGCGCACTCGACAATGACGTCAGAGTGCTGTTCCAAATGTCCATCGAGAGCGAGTGTTTGTTTAAGAGTGTGTGCACATACATGCTCTCTATCCTTCCTCGCTGCAACCACCATTCTTTCATTTGTTTTCCACCATAAAAAAAAATTAACTGCCTTAATTTCATTCTCCTTCGTGTGACTTTCGTAAAAAAAAAATACATTATAGGCCTATTTTGGGTTACGCATTACAATTTACGAATTTATAAAGCAGTACTGTATTACTGAAAACAGTGGAATGGCACAGGAACAAGCATTTTTTCACTGTAAAGTATTTTCAGTAAATATTTAGTATAAGTATAAATTCGGAAATTGTTAATTCATAATTTTAGAATAAACGTTGCTAAAATTCCAAGCTAAAATGCTGAATTTAGATAAAATTTATACTATATATATATATATATATATATATATATATATATATATATATATATATATATATATATATATATATATATATATATATATGTGTATATATATGTATGTATATATATGTGTATATATATATATATACACATATGTAAATATTATTTTGTTAATGCAGAAATGCAGAATAACAATCGACTGCAGACAGTATCGATTAATATGAAGAGTGCGAGTGACGATAGTTCCATAAGGAGGGAGTGCAAGAGCGAGTCCGAGTGCTGGCTATTTGGAACACAGACTAAAACAGCAGGAAAACCTTCCACAGCCAGTCGGTGTCTTGACTGCAATCTGCCTGCCTTCCTACTTACGTCTCCCTACTACAACCAGGCAAGCAGCGACGTGAACATAGTTAAGGTTAATGGTAGCCACTGTAAGTTAGTTAAACACTATTGAATGTCCTGCCTAAAATATACTTTTCCTTCTCGTTTAGTTTCCTTCTGCCATATCTGTAAGATTACCACTGCCGTGTACCTGGTCACTTTATCTATTCGCCATCTATGTAAAGCCTTCGAACTGAATATGGAAAGTCATACTCTAATCAAATGTATAAAACAAAAAATACTCCATGTACGAAACATTTAAAATTACACTCGCACACACGACCAAGAGTTAAGAACTATTTTTAGTAATCCGCTGCCAACTAAGTAAGAGCTTAATTTAACACGAATGTTGTTCAGGGCAGTGATTTTTTTTAAAGGTTTGCTAAAGCAAATGCTTATTTCATCATGAACATTCTATACATACTGATTTACTGGTGTTTTGTATTAAATAATAATTGACAGTTTAAAAATATTACTACATTATACATATGACGCAGCTATATCTAAACTTTACTTTGCACTGACTGGTAATAAGCATTTTCTTACAATGGTGCATAAATCCTTGTATTAATTTAAATATGCAATTGAAAATATTGTAGGAGTACTAAATGTAATTGTATTTATTCTATAACAGAGAGTTATACATGCCCCAGAACACGGTTTTTATCTGATATCTATTTACACCATTATTGTTAACAGTGCTTGCATGTATAAGCTGTTCACGGTAAAATAAGCACTTTTGAAAGCCCTGCTTAGGATCTACTTGTATACACGTTGTGTATTCCTCCGTGGGCTTCTTCACTTTATTCATGCGTCGGTCAAATGGAACTGTAAAATTATTAAGAAAGTAAATACTTCACAAATCTGCTCATTTTTACACTTCGAAGCAATAAAAAATACAGAGAGAGAGAGAGAGATAAATAATTTAAGTTACCTAATACTTTTTTTTTAGACGTTAATATATGGAACTACTTTCCCCTCCATTGTTATCAACTTTACTGGACACATGCAGGTAGGGGCGGTGACTTTTTCCTAAGGTTGATTTCAAAAGTGCTCACTTTATCGTGATCAGCCTTTAACACGAATACAGGTGTCCGTATTGGTTACGTGGATTATTGACATTGATCGAGTCGACTGTTGACGGGTAGTACTGTACATGTAGTACTGTAATTTAAGTGCTGTACAGGACCACTCCACTGACGGACCCGTGTTAACGTATATCAGTTGTGGCACACAAGAGTTGTTCAAAATGAGCCCCCCCCCCCCCCCCCAAACACGACGCAAGCATGACAACGACGTACGTGATTCCGTTCCATTCGACCAAATATCCCACGAGTTTCGTGTGTGTCGTGAATACATGCACGTACTGTGGCAATGTAGGGACGACAGAGTCACCTTGCGGACGATACGTAAACCTCACGTACTTCATGGATCGCCGGTCTCCTGGGCCACAACGTTCCCAATCTCGAAACGTTCCGTGATCTCATTGCCAGTTTGATTTCCACGCACTTTTACTGAGACATCCCGTATACTTTTCGCTGGCAGCTGCCAATGAAAGAATTGTACGCAATACCATTATACAGGTTGCGGTGGGGCTTAACGAAATGCTAAATGAATTCGCAAAATTTACGGCTCTCTAATAGTAATTCTGAGGACGTGGCACGTAATGTTGTCTCTTCTACATGGAACTGAAAAGCTAAGCTAATCTAATTAATTCACGAGCATTCACGCGCTCTGTTTTTAGCAGTCGATGCTTCGCGCTTTCATGTATGAAAATCGAGCTGCTGAGGAAGGCAGCATCTTATCTGTCTTAAACAATTGAAATTCAATACATTATTCATCACTGGCAAATAAAAAATCGCGTGCTAAATTTACTGACCTACAAAATCTGTGATATATTTAATCGAATGGAAACTGTTCGTGGGCGACTTGCTCTTTCACAAAGCTGTTATTACCCCCATTCCAAAAGAAAAAAACCTTGGTTGCTATAAAAGACAAAATGTAAATTCCTACAAAGAATACAATCAGTGACTTAATTCAGTCAAGGTATGACTAAGAAATGTGTTCTTCGCTGATCGTTTAGATAATCATGGGCGCTGATACAATGTAATATAATACTGCCTAAACCTCAGAAACACATTCATGGACTGTCATAAGCTTTCACTATAGGTTTATTTAAATCATGATATACCGTCTTAAAACGGGCTGTTAATTAATCTAAGCAACTTTCCTACACACTTACTACAACATACATACATCTGACATAAGTTACAAACTATAAACTCACTAATACCGTCTATTCAGTTAAACATTTATTTTCGATTTTCGGTACTTGTGAACTCTGCTTCTACCTGATTAAATGTACACAACGTACCTTAAGTTTACAATAACAAAGAAATAATTATATGATCGTTCAAACTTTTGTAAATATCCGATAAATTCATTTTTGGTGTTCGGCGCCTGAAAATTCACTCTCTCCACGCCAACCTGTTAAATTTTATGCCTTACACTATGCTAAAATTTTTATTCAATACACGGAATGACAAATTAATTTTTCTTAGGATAAATTTAAGTATTTTGTATTGACTTTTATCTAAAGGCTTTTCACGATAAAGTGAGCACTTTTGAAATCAACCTTAGAAAAAAGTCACTGTCCCTACCTGCAAATATTTTAACGGGCGCAATGAGTGACATGCGACCAGTAAAGTTGGTAACGATGGAGGGGAAAGTAGTTCCATATATTAACGTTGAATAAAAAGTGTTAGGTAACCATATTTGTGAAAACTTAAATTATTTATCTAGCTTTGTGTTTTTTCTTTTAATGCGAGGAAGTGTAAAAATTAGCAGATTTCTACAATATTTACTTTTATAATAATTTCAGTTTCACTTGACTGACGCATGAATACAGTAATGAGGCCGATGGCAATGTTTATTTTTCGTAAGGTGGAAGAACACACAACGTGTATACAAGTAGAGCTTAAGCAGGGCTTTCAAAAGTGCTCACTTTACCGTGAACAGCCTTATTAGCTACAGCTACGCCCCAATAATAACGATAAATTCTCAATTCAATACATCCCAGGCTGTGGAAGTGGTATGGCATAGAGATACGATGAGGGGGAACCGAAGTGAGTATGAAGCAGCGCCGGAATGTTATGTCAAGCTGTTGTCCGGGGCAGTGGTGGGGGACCAAAGGAAGGTGTTTCGCAATATACATTCAATTGAAAAGGACGTTAACAAAGATGATACTGAGTGGACTTTACGAGTTGTGGACATTGAAGAAAGTTATACATTAGTGTCATTGTTATTTAGATTTTCACTACAAGAAATTACTGCAAAAGCTGGCTCTGGTTTCTTAGAGTTCTGTTCCTTCAGACAAGCAAAAATTTCTAAAGACCCAAAACCAAAATACATTAGTGAAATAGATTCTCGAGATATAATTTTTTGGAAAACATTCCCAGTTAATGAAGGTGTTAGTAGTGGTACAGTTATTATAAGTTCATGTGGAAACCCTGTTATGTATTCAGGAAAGAAAATCAAATTTAATGTTGGGGATCAAATTTATATGTATAGAAAGTTAAAAGGTACTTATGGTAATATGAGAATATTAAGTTATGTAGAATTGGTTTGTAATCCTTGATATGTATTTGTTATGTTATTATATATGTATGTGATCATATGAGATATAATGTATATTAAAGGGTTTTACCATATACAGGAAGTTTCATTAAATAATACTTCCCGAAGGACCGTGGCAGTTTTCAGACAAATTTTCGTCTTTTGTTTTCTTTCTTATTACTCACATATTTTCATTTACTCATTTGTAATAGACAAGTTTTAATATGTAATTTTGCGTGTTTTCAACTGCGCATATGTGACACAGAATACACGTTTACTTTAATTTGAAACAGTATAGTGAAGAGGGCGAGCAGCTATATTGGTAAGAAGTTAGACGTGAAGACAGAGTGCAAGCAAGTATCTACCGCAGTACTTAGCAGATAGGACTGGTTGGTACACTCCAGCGCTAGATTCGGGGTACTTCAGCCAGTCAACCAGATGTGCTAGCCGCTTCGCGAATATACCATTTTAAAGCTGAAATAATAAGCAAAATATCACCTACGTGATGTGTTTGCGTATGGTTACTGCTTTCGCTAGTAAAAAAAAAACTTAATTAAAATCCCGTAGCTGGGACGAAAATATTTAATATCTAAATTTACGACTTTACAGGATTCTTTCTTTTATTTCTACATCTTCGACACTTTCTTGGCATATTTTACGCGACGATACTTTGCGATGTCCCTAGCGGTCATGGCAATCCGCTCACGCGCCAGGTACCAACGCTGCTGAGTGGGTTGGCGGGAGGGAGTAACACTCCTTCCCGCTGGCCAGAGGATGGAGATTTCTGCCTTTGAGGGGCGACCAGCCTGTAATGGGTGTAAGACTCTGCCTGGTGGGTGTGGTGTTGACTACGGGAAGAACACTCCCGCTCTACCCTGCTCACGGCCACAATTTGTCATGCTTAAGGCTTGGTAGGGTTGTGGTTTACTACGGGAAGCCTAACCACCGCTCGGACTGGAATCTTGTGGGGCTTCAAGTTGAGCTTAAGACATGGTGGGAGCAATGTCGTCATAAAGGAAACATGCTCCCGGCCACTCTCCGGTGGTCTGATACATTCCAAAAGACAGTAGGAGGCAGCTGATCTGAGAAGCGTCGGAGCTATTGCCAGCTCTAGTAGCGGAGAGGAAACTGATGTGTGAAACCAGGAAGGGCTAGTGATACGTTTCATATAGCCTCTCCTAGCCCAAGAGAACCCACTACCTCCTCGTGGTACTGCTGGGTAAACTCTTTTAGAGGTTGGCAAAAGTGGGAAACTCCCAGGTGTGCCCTATGCCTCTGCGTTAAAGGGGGTGTCTGCCTCCCAGGCTAAGCTTCAATCATCGGCAGTCATGATGGTGGTGCTTGGTGGCAGGCCGGTAGACTCCTTGACGGTCAGAGGGGCCCAAAAAAGCTATAATTCACAGTGAAGAAATGAGATGAAATGACAATGGGAACACACTGGTTCAGGTGGGGGCCCATATTACAGTTGCCATATCTGGAGAGGGGGGGGGGGCTGGCCAGATTAGATGTTAAAACCCTATATGGTCAGTAAGGAGGAGCATGGGCTGACCTCGCTACACTGCCGAGTTCCACTGTACATGAGCGAGGAAGCGTCACTCCCTCGGGGTCTGTCCGATGGAGGTGTCATATCACCAGCTACCTGTGCCCGGGGGTCAGACAGAAGATGTACTCGTACAGGCAGTGATTTGAAAATGGCAGCCGACGCGATGTGATAAAACTAACTAAAGATCAAACATCACTGAGGTGATAATGGCACGGCACCTGATGAAACAGAGACTCCACATGGCTGTTGGACCATAGATTAAAATATTAAAACATAAAATACTACGACATTTCTCCAGCAATGGCCTACAGCTGTAGACTGGAGCAATAACAACTCTCTGTTCTGTCCGAGTGGGTTACTCTCGCTGAGAGACCGGGCAGTGAGCAGCAACCTGCTTTGGTTGTGCCAAGGAAAGTCACTATAGGTTGGATAGGCCCCTGCCAGACCTCACACATGGTAATCTAAGTGCAAGGGTCTCAGAACCTTGAGGGTGTGAGTGCGCACCAGGTTTGGGCTATGAATCTGGTCAACGTAGGCATTAATCTGAGGTCGGCCTGCGTTGAGAGGGCATGATCCCTCTTCCCCGCCGATTGGGCGGTCGCGACGACGTGATTGCATACAGCTGGGTGCGCGCCACGTAAATAATCAAAATAAGTGATTTGATTTGTTTGAGTGGGTTCTGCCTCGGCTATAGCTCAACAATTAATAAATATATGACAAGTTAATTGTTCCATATTGACTGGTAGTAACAACCCCATGCAACACGACCGGGGATGATCAACAGTATTGATAAATGATTACAGCCGCGGTTCGCGACCATCACTCACTAGCAGTTGTAGCGAAGTTGTTTCAGCTCACTGCTAGAATGACATAGGAATTGGGGGGGGGGGGGGAGGGTGCAGTTGTGCAGCGCATGAGAGGGTCCCGGAAGCGAGGCTACAGACCACATTCACTGCGCTCCCCTTACGCCCTTCACCCCATGCTGTGATTGGTAGTTGAGGCAGACTTTCCATAATTTATGCCTTAAGCCCTTTTATAAACATAGTCATAATTTCCGAACCACTGAAGCTATAGTCATCAAATTCATAATATACATATTATCCTCAATCTATATAAAAGAGATAGGGTCAAATATGCATTATGTCCTTTTATAAGAATAGTTAGTCATAAACTCACTCAGTGCATACTCACCAAGTGCATACTCATCAAGTACACACTTACCCACTTAATATTATTTTATTTTCGAATTTAACAAAAAAAATTTGTGAGTTGGTTAGCTGCTAGGGATACTTAATGTAATGTTAATTTCGTAACTGGGTTCGATTTTCAGTCAGGGTAAGTAACATTATTTTATTATCTATTTCAACTAAAATTTATCTGCAAGTTGTTTAGCTGCTAGGGACAATTAATGTAATGTTAATTTTGGAATTGGGTTCGATTCTTGGTCAGGCAAGTAATATTATCTTATTTTATAATTTAACAAAATTTTATTTGTTAGTTGTTTAGTTGCTAAGGGTAATTAATGCATTGTTATTTTTGGATTATCGAGTTCGAGTCTCGCTTAGAACACCTAATATGATTTTATTTCCGAATTACAAAAGATTTATTTTTGAGTTTGATATTTGCTAGGGGTAATTGATGTAATGTTAGTTTTGTATTGTCAATATCAATTCCCAGGCGACTCACTTAATATTTTTAAAAAAATTCTGGTAAATGCATCTTTGCGCATTCACTTATGCTCGCTGTCTATCGTCTCCCTACCTAATCGGTGTCTACTGCTCTACTGACGTGTTACATGTACGATTTCAACTGTTGAAGGTCGAGAATGAAGGAGGGAGATGCAATTGTATAATGTAATGACTATGATTACGGCATGCTAGTTGGCGATGTCTCGACAGCTGACTGTGAAGTTTGTCTCTTAACTTCTTTACACTCGTACACTATCAACTTAGTCTTCATTCGAACACATCCTGCTTTGTGCATGCAAGGTCCACACTTCGCCCGCACTGTATATGGTTAGGTCTCGTAGATGATGGATCTTCGTAGGGCTCCCAACGAACGATTGCCTACTGACGAACATGTAATGTCATCGTGTATTACCACTATCTACAGGACCTTCGATAGCTTATTTTTCAAGGATGGTGCACTGTCTCCACAGCCGTCAGGGTACATGCATTAGTTCCTTTCAATAGCATATGTAACAAGCGTTCATTACCACTCTCTGTGGTAACTGAACCTGCGATATCATATTTTTAATAGCATATGTAACAAGTAAGTATGTTTTGAAAAAGTGGTGGTGATGCAGGTGTTGATAATGTATAGTATGTGCGGAAAGGTTAGTAGTAGGAAATAGAGAAGTTGGGCATAAGGGCATGCGGCATAAGAGAGCAGGAGCGGGGAGCCGCCATCTTGTTACGTCACCCGGCCACCATCTTGGATGTCATTGAAATTTCACCCGCGGCCCATGTGACCTTTGGCCTTGACCTCGAAAACACTTTAAAAAGCCTTTTAAAAATACCGAAAAATCCTTTACAAAATTCCAAAAAATTAGAAAATTACGATTTTTTTTAAAATTATTAAACAAATATTTTTAAAATTATTAAACGGATCCACAGAAAATACCCATTTTCCAGAAATACTGACAGGGATCAGCGACTCCGGTGAGAGGGATTAGTGACTCCGAGCCAGGTGACTGGGCTCAGTACCTATGACCTTGATCTTAAATTTGTAACGACAAATTTAATTTAAAAATAGTTTAAAAAATAGCAAAATAGATTAAAAAAATTATGGAAAATATACTATTAAAAATTATAATTAAAAATCGTTAAAAAATTATTAAAAAATTTATTTTTAATAAAATTTTATTTTAAAAATTTCTTAACACAAAAGTCATTAGCCCCGGCGGAAATTTTTCCTTTTTTCCCTCGAAATTTCCCATTTCCCCTAAAAAAAATCCAGTTAAAAATTTATAATAAATTAAATTTAAAAACTTACATTTTCTGAAGTCTCCTCGCCACATCACCAATTACTCACCTCTGTTCGAATCCAGCAGACGACTGACTCCCTCGCCTCCATTCCCCTCACAGATATTCATTCCGCCATTTGGATTTTTTCGTTCGTAATTTGTTTACATGCTACTGGTGGCAGCCATATTTGTTTATATATTACTGGAGGCCACCATAATTGTTTTTCGTTTTTCATTTGTTTACATGATATTGGTGGCAGCCATATTTGTTTATATGTTATTGGAGGCCTACATATTTGTTTTTCGTGATATAACACGAAAAATAATGCGATATAATGACAGACGATGAGATGGCGGTAAAAAATTATATGAAACAACAAGTACTTGAAATGAACATTATGAACTAAGGTGCCTGTCATACATGAAATATACCGAAGAACTTTTCAATATTAATTAAAGCTGTTTATTGAAACTGCATGATAATTACGCGAGGAAGCATTTTGGCGGAACTAAGAACAAACATGTTACTCGTCTCTTTGTCGCGCGTTTTCGATCTGAAGCACTAGGTTGTAGTCAGTAAGGTTTGGATATGTTACTAAGCACACTCCACTGTATACAGTTGCAAAATTGCATGTTAATACTTCCTCACATCAGGAGGATGAAACAATGTTTTGTGAACAAATGTTCGCAAAAGCTTAACTTCGTCACTGCAGCCGTAATATATAACGGTACATTGTACGTCCTGCGGGATGGATCATGTTACCGTGGAATGCCATCGCAGCTGTAATTGGCAGCCCCATACCTGCTCCCGAGGAGCCCTGATTTGAATCCACTAGACTTTTATTTGTGGGGATATTTGAAGGCACTTGTGTACGCAACCGCAGTGGACGATGTGGGCACACGTCGTAACCGTATTGTGGCAGGTTTCGAAACAATCAGAATTTTTCCAACGATTCATCAACGCATCCAGATGTCCATGCAATGGCAGGTTGATGCATGTGTTGGTGCTGATGGAGGGCATTTTGAACATTTCCTTTAGTGCCGACGATAAGCTTTCACACATGTGTAACTATTCCTGTATGGTTCCTACTGTTATAGGTGCAGTGTCGTGGTGTGAGATGTCGTATATCATGCAAACGAACTCTGCGATGGCATTCCACAATAACATGATCCAGCCCGCGGCCAATACACTGTATGTTATGGATTACGGGCTATAGTCAAGAAACGAAGCGTATAACATTTTTTCATCCTCCAGATGTGAATGTTTCCCCGAAGTATTGGCATGCTGTTTTGCAATATTCTGTATAGTGTGCAAAATTCCATCTTCGGAGTTTTGGCCGTGAAATTAGCTTATATTGGCGGGTTGTATGGGAATGGCGGCTGGCGTGCGAAGCCACAGGCAGGTTTCCGGGAAACAACAAGAAGCGAGAGTCGCCAAGGTCGCCGCTACAGCTGACCGCGATGCGAGCGGGGATATCCCGCAGAGAACCGGTCTTCTGTAGCCCGACCTTGACAACCCACCCTCCGCCATTTTGCAGCGATCTGCACGCCGCGTACACGCTCTGCACAGCTGGCTGAAGGCTATTCGCGATCAACTGAGCACTTTTGAATGCGCTAATTGTATGTACATTATGTATTCTTCCACCGTATTGCCATGAACCTCGTCGCTTCATTCATACGCCAGTCAAGTGAAACTGTTTAATTATTGGAAAAGTAAATATTTTACAAATATGGTTCTTTTTTACACTTCCGATGCATTAAAAAAATAGAAACCGAAATAAATAAATTAAGTTATCACAAATGGTTACGTAACACTTTTTATTCAACGTCAAGATGTGGAACTAGTTTCCATCCATAGTTACCAGCTTTACTGGGCTAATGTCATACTGTACGTCCATTAAAATATATTCATTCGGGGGCAGCGACATTTTTCTAAGGTTCATTTCAAAAGTGCTCATTTTATCGTGAACAGCCTTTACCTCTGCCGGCATATATTTTAACGGGCGTACTGAGTGACATGCGCCCAGTAAAGATGGTAATGATGGATGGAAAGGAGTCCCATACCTTAACGTCGTATATAATGTTAGGTGACTATTTAAAATAACTTAAATTATTCTTTTCGCTTGCTGTTTTTTAATGCATCGAAGTGTAAAATATAACTAGATTTGTAACATATTTACTTTTATAATAACTCCACAGTCTAACCTTACCGGCACACGACTACAGTGTTGAGGTCCATAGCAATGTTAATTTTACATAAGGCGGAAGAATACATAATGTGCATACAAGTAGATCTTAATCAGGGCTTTCAAAAGTGCTCATTTGACTGTGAACAGCCCATAACTTCAGCAGCACAACTGAGACATCACAACTCACGGTTACACTGCTCGCCTCCCACCTACGCGAACTGGGTTCCTTTCCCCGCGGGTTTGCTCTCGGGTTTTCACACGTGGGAATCGTGCCGGACGATGCCTTTGGTCGGCGGGTTTTCTCAGGGATCTCCCGTTTCCTCCGTCTTCTCATTCCGGCGCTGCTACATACGCACCTCGCTTCACCCTCATCGGCTCTCAAATCCTCGTTGTTAAGAGCCGCCCAAATCTCTTAACTCATTCACTCACTCGCGTTTATAGATTCTTTTTCCTTTGACGAGTCCCATTTTCTAAACACTAAAAGTAATATATAAGTAAAATAAAATTCTCAACACTATTCAACTATGCCACTGCCATAACATTAAAAAAAAAAAAAACAAGTCAATATGGACTAATCCTGAATATAGGCGTACCAACAATTCATCACAGGGGACTCCCGTTTATAGGCTGTTCACGGTAAAGTGAGCACTTTTGGAAGCCCTGCTCAAGATCTACTTGTATGCACGTTATGAATTATTCCGCGTTATGTAAAATTAACATTGCCATGGGTCTCATCACTTTATTCATGCGTCGGTCAAATGAAATATGAAATTATTAGAAAAGTAAATATTTTACAAATTTGGTAATTTCTAACTCCGGTGCGTAAAAAAAAAAAAAAACAGAAAGCGAAAGAAAAAACAATCACAAATGGACTCCTAATACTTTTTATTCGACGTTAAGATATGGAACTACTTTCCGTCCATCGATACCAACTTTACTGGGCACATGTCACACAGTGCGCCCGTTAAAATATATGCAAGCAGGGGAAGTGACTTTTTTCTAAGGTTGAGTTCGAAAGTATTCACTTTATCGTGAACCGCCTTTATTCACACTAGTACGCGCGGATGCCTACCCGTGCAGGGGGCGGGCACTGTCTTACCTGGCTAGACGCTGTCCCGACGCTCCACCTCGACCCTTCCTCCCCCGGGCAGATCCGCTCGCCGCTACGTCGCTCGGCGCCCGGGAATGTTTGACAGCCGCCCTGGCTGGCGTCACACACCCTCCTCCCACTTCCCGGAGGAGTCCTCGACTTCAGAGGATCGACAAGAATCAAGAATTTTCTGCTAATAATTTTCCTCGGCGCAACATGATATGTAAAGAAGTTTCTGGGCTAAGGCAGGCGACACAATAAATACCATCGCAAAAAAAAAAAAAAAAAAAAAAAACTATAGTTGTAGTAAGTTATTTGCTCGAAAAGTTAGTAATATTCATCAACTTGAATTGACACTTTATCGTTTTTTTTTAATACTGGCGTCCATTAAATTTTAGAATACGGGTAACTTGTATAGAGTTGGTTTACGTCCTGAGATTCAAATTTGGGCGGTTATTAACAACGAGGCCTTGAGAGCCGATGAGGGTGAAGCGAGGTGCGTAAGGAGCAGCGCCGGAATGGGATGGCGGAGGAAACGGGAGATCCCTGAGAAGACCCGCCGACCAATGGCATCGTCCAGCACGATTCCCGCATGCGAAAATCCCAGCGGCGCCGCCGGGAATCGAACCCGGTTCGCGCAAGTAGGAGGCACGTAGCCTAACCACTACACCATGGCGGGCCCCTTCGAGAGTCGAACTCGCAGCCTTGTGGTGGGCTGGAGGTGGATGCCTTCGCGACCTTGGTCACGGGCTGCTGCCATGTTGGATGCGCACTTCCTTGTTCATATGGTCGCCGAGCACGCCTCTTCACAAGCGTCATGTCTCGAGACACGTGTAACGATCGCCAAGATTATTCACCGTATGCCCACGCCATTGTTCCTCGCGTATTGCCGTTCATGAATATCAAGTAGACGGCTTACCCAATGACAACTACGCCAAGTATAGACTGTACATAACATGCTCACTGAACATAAATTACAACGAAAGCAGATGCCGCCTATTAATTAGGGAAATACTCGGGGAAATATTGAGTATAGAATAATACACTGATCTCGATAAAGAGATGTGGAGTTAATGAAAATGTAACTCGCTTTAACACCTGTTCTTGGTCCCAATATTGTATTCCAGTCAACGAATGCTCAACGTGGCCAGTTGGGTGAAATAAATATGACAGTTTTGAAGCTTGACACACTTGTTTATAGATATCTAGTGTTGATTATATCAAAAGTCCTGATGAATCGGGGGTAAGCTCTAGCTGCCATCTTGAAAAATAGGTACGGTTTTTCGTAAATATTTCGAAATCTGTTTGTCGCAGCTCAAAAACTGTGCTGTACAAAATTGAATATCACAAAGTTTTACACAAAAAAAAAAAGATTTTATTCTTTTGTTTCGTATCAATAGTTTACGAGATAATCGCGTGTGAATGTTGTACATTCTCGATAGCAACATAATCGCTACTACATGGAGTATGTGGTTTCATACATATAAGCTCGTATCGTCCGAACCTGCGCCGTCGTCACGGAGCGTTGTAGGACAGAGATTGACGCCAGCAGTCAGGCAGTTAGAAGTAGACTTTTCTACGTAAACTATCCTATTATATGACGTAAATAGTGTCCTTATATACTCACGCTAAGTTAGAGTACCAGATAAAAAGGTGGGTTTTCAGTTTGAGGCAATGCTTCAGCATGCATGGGCGTATAGGGAGTCAAAGTTTAAATTCCGACAAAGATCTCTCAAGTCATTTCATGTGATAGATATTTCAACTAAGGATTTTTTTTGTTTAAGATTGAACGCACTTACATTTGTAAACCGTTCAGATTTTAATTTTTAAATTTTAAGTGCACTTTATAATTATTTATAAAATGACACAATTTTGTAAATATTGAAAACGTATATTTGAAATTAAAAAATTAAAATTTGGAAGGTTTACAAATCTAGATGAGTTCAATCTCTAACAAAAGTTCTTAAGTTGACACAAACAACGACTGAGAGATCTTTTGTCCGAATTTAGCCTTTAATTCCCTATACGCCCATGCAATGCGAGGTCTGGCTTTAAACTAACCTCGACTGTCATAGGATAACAGACATATAGACACCCTATTATTTAGCATTATAATTCAGCATCAAGGAAGACATACACACTTTCATGTTAGTTATGCGTGTGTCAATGTAACCGACGCTTATCCCACATGTCCTGCAGGACCCCACGAATAGCAAACACTCAGCACTCTTATGGCTGCTTGCACCATTGAAGTTCTTCTCTCGATCCGAGATCATGTCCGAACTTGATCTAAGATCGACGCAGAAAACTGTTGCACCATTCGAGTTCAGAGCATGACTGGAGATCGAGATGAACTTCATTTCGAACCGCCCAATATGGTGGTGCGAAATCTCGATCCGAGATCGGACAACTGTCTAAAACCACTGTTAAATATATTATTTTACTAGAAATAAACTTAATATTTAAATCGTTTAAAAATGGATTCTGTTGCTTTTTACTATTGTAAAATGTAGATTGAGACATTTTACAAAGACTCAAGATTCAATGCATTTATATAATTAAAGATATATTCATTTTATTGTAAAGAGAAACCTATATTCATGCTTATCCCTCTGAGCAAACACAACGTAAAACTGGAAAAGCCATTAGAATATCAGAAACTGTTCTAATTTTCCGCACGAGCTATATGTCACGTCAAATTTTTTGTTCATAAAAAGAGCAGTCATCACCGACAAATAAAGTTTGAAAATATGCCAACAGATAGCACTAAGCATTTTTTTTTTTAAACAAAATTACAAACACTTGAATATTATTCAGTAAAGTTCGTACAACAATTATTTTACTTAAAACAGATAAAACATCGCATCATCTAGTTCTATGTACACTCTTCACTAATATTGACATTGACATTAAGGAAAACATGCGTGCAAAGTGTTTCCAATCAAACAAAACAACTGAAACGGAAATGTTGTAGTTAATTCTACTAAATTATATACTAAAAATATCCGAGACCCAAGAGATAATGTCCACAAAAACTTGAATCCTAAATTCGAAATAAACAGTTGCATCATGACGCTACATTCACGGCAGTTAATGGTGTAACTGGCAATTAGTGGCTTCATTCTGTGTGGCTATATAAAAAAGAACGACTTCTGTCTGCAGCCAATGAATAAGTGACTTCTACTCAAGTATGTAGAGAACTGTGGTCTCGAGTAATGCATTCATTTGTATACACGAACATAAATGCACCAAAAAATGTTCATACCCGACAAGCTCATGTACAATGAACAGTATATTTAAACAATTCGGGTGTGCTGCTTACATTTCTGGACGATGGGCACAACTCCTTGTTATAGGCTATTCACGGTACAGTGAGCATTTTTAAGGCCCTGCTAAATTTTTCCTTTCAATTAATTTCTACGTTTCCGCCACTTTTTAACGTAAATATTGCAATATGACTAATAAAGACAGTGTATACATTTAATCAATTTATTAGGGGTTAATGCCTTTTGGGAGGGCCTTGAAAAGTGCTCACTTTATCGTGAACAGCCTATACCTTTCCCTAACAGCCATTGTTCGACGCTGATGTCAAGTTCGGCAGCTGCAGAGCGCAGGGAAGAAGAAAAGGAGAGGCTGCGTCACACTGTTACGACAATACTTATCTCTTATCACAGCTACGAAGGCGGAACGATGGCACTAAGATTCCAGGTGTTAACACATCTAAATCTCAAGCCTTTCAGCATTCGAAAGCGCTTAGTTACTATAAAGACTGCCACCGCTACTTTACCATAGCAGCTTTACCGCCTGCTACATATTTGACATGAGACAACAACGAAGTAGCTGACTTCGTTCCACGATGCAAAAGGCTCCAAGTTCTAACCCCACGAAAGGTATGGATATGCATGCCCTATTTTTAAGCTATACAATTTAGGTCGTGTTCTAATGGGCGCCTTTATCTTCTTGTATGATCGCTTAGTATAATAAAATGACACATTTCATAGTTTAGTATATTGTTTTTGGAATATGACGAAACTTACTAAATCGCAATAGCCTACACCAAATTCCAAATGGCCAACAAATTTGTTTTGAACCTAATGTGGCAAATAGAAGTACGGAGATGACTTAATACTTTACACATACATTCTCTTTCCCTAACATAATCAGCATTTCCTCCGAAATATACAAATCATCTTCAGTTCAATTGAAAGGTGAAACGTAAAAAAGTAAACAACTTCACACAAATGAACAAGTGACTGTTTTCCGACAGCCATGTCCAATGAACGATATTACAAGGCGGTGGACCATCCGTCGGTCCGTCGAAATTTAAAGTTTGAGATATATTTGACGAATTGACGGATAGAAAAAAAACTTGCCCTGTGATCGGTTGAAGATCACGTGATCGACGGACGGATGAAACGGATGGTTGTGAGTCCATCTTAACGGAACTTCGTGCGCGAGGTGAGAAATCATTCTCGTAACAGTATGTTAATAACATGCTAATTCTTCCTCTCGTGAAACAAACACAAAACTAGAACAATTTAAGTCAGTGTTCGAAAAATTATAAGCCATGCTTTAAATACGACGTTTACATATGGGACTACTACTGCATATATGTCTGCAAACTTGATTAGTATATTAACAGAAAAAATCGCGGATAAATTCCGTCGTGTCTTCGTTCCAATCAACTGTACACATCAAAAACTTCAATTTCCTCATTTCTAACAGTAGCCCCTCGGCGATGTATCCACAGAAAAGTACTCACAATCAGATGTAGATCCATGACTCGAGAATAAGTCCTAACACTGAAAATATGCATACAATTTACTCAGAAACTACTCAAGGAACACATTTTTAACTATACTTTCGACTCGACACATCCAATTAATGCCACCTAAGCATTGTGAATCATTTATTCACACGCCAAGGATGCCCGTGTACATATGCAAATAATTTCCAGAACGTTCTGGAGGAATCAGACGTTAAAAAACGGTCAAAGGTACCGGGGGGGGGGGGGGGGGGGGGATGATAAGGCAAACGTTTTTGTAGGTTTGAAAAACTCTTTTCCAAACAAGGCCAAACTTGATGCACAATTGCTCGGATTTAAATATTTTAAAACCTTCTTTCTTTTCTAACTTCCCATAGATTAATATCTTCGGGGAAAACCCAATATAACACGCCCGACATCGAAATTGCTAAGCACTTTGTTTTACCACTTCTGACACAAGAAAAAACCAGAATCAACGATATTGAAATAAAAAGGGGACTCGGTAGGCAAATGAAGATTATTTTATACTCCCATTTCTCGGAACCTTTCGACCAATTTCAAATATTGATAGCTCATTGAATTCGTTTTGGAATTCTGCACGAGCTGGGTTTCAAACGAAACCGGTAACGGCTGAGATGTGGCGAACTTAACCAGAATACTGGCGCTGTTTCTGGTAGCGCTATTGTCAGGTGTGTGGGTCTCGCGGTGGCACAGTGGCGAGAGCGCTCGCCTCCCACCAAGGACGGAAACATGCCGGAAGATGCCACTGGTCGACGGGTTTTCTCCGAGACCTCCCGTCAGTCAGGCGCTGCTACACACTCGCCTCGCTTCATCTTCATCGGCTGTCGAGACCCCGTTGTTAAAAGGCTGCGCCATCCCTTATACAGATAATATTCGTTTCAGTGTCATAACAGAAGAGTCAGGGTCATTACTGAACATGTTTCATTATAAAAGCACACTGTTTAAAAAAAAATCCTTAATTTTACGGAAAAATGCTGGTAAAAATTTATCCATAAGTGTCGGTAAACTCTCCGTAAAATTACGGACACATTAATTTTCAGAAACAGACTTTCCACAAATTTAACCGAACCTATCCGTTAATTTCCAAGTTAGTTTTCTGTACTTTCAGGTTAAAATAAAAATATAATGAAAATGTCTAATTTTCGTTATGCGGGTGTTCAACCGTGTATTAAAAATTATATTAAAAAAGTTAAAATATTTTGTACTTAAGCGAGGTTTGAACCCGAGTCAAAAAATTACCAGTCCACGACTCTAACCATTCACCTACAACTTTCAATTTGAAAATTGTGGTATAAATTTTATATTTATATTCAAAAGACAAAAGCAAAAATTTATTTTCTATTAAATTTAGTGTATTTTTAGTGTTGCCAAATGTTACAGACGCCTGATGCTATTTTTTTTTTTTTTTTAAGAATATGTCATAGTCGCATGGATAACCTTAACTGCCGCATAAACGATCATTTTCTTGTTACATTGGCGAAGAAAACTTCGTGTAGAATCGGCATTGTTCGTACCCGTAACTCGAAGCCAAAAGGAATACGGAGACTTTCCGTATTTTGTTGTTACAGACTTAACTCTGTTTTTCGACATTACGGATTGCCTTTCCATATATACACTGTACATTTCCGTAAAACATTCCGTAGATATACGGAGATTTTTAATAGTGCACTACATTGCATAGTTATGTGCAAATTTTTGTACTTGATTGCTAGAGGCCTGCGAAATTCCCGTTGTTATTTGGGGACATGTTAAACTTGAAACACATGTACCTTTGCAATACGTTTGTCATTGGGCCATACTTTATATGACACAGCCTAGGTGACTCTTCACCAATAAAGGAACACTTCACAATTGTGTGCCCCACTCACGCGTAGTTCAGTCAGAGAGGGAGTGTCTTTACGTCTATGCAGCAGCCAATGGAGAAACGACGCCGGCTGTAGTGCATACAGTACCTTAAATTTCAGTCTGATGCCAAATAATAACGCGAATTTTGCATGTCCCAACTGACTGCTAATATGTGTTCTCTGGTTGTCATTAAAATGTGATAATGAATTAATATATGACAATTTGTATAAGGTTAATTGTTACATAAATAAGCAATAGTAGTTCATGAATATGTCTGTAATGGTGGGTAAGACATTTAGCTGGGCTTCTATTGTCACAATTTTCAATAAGTACTCGTAAATTTGAATTAGTAAGAAATAAATAAAAAAATACAAGCAATATGTGGGGTGACGCGGGCTCTTATGCAGGTATCACATAGCCCCGAACGACACAGCACGACACGACCAAAAACGCAACCACGACACATTTCAATGTGACTACTTGGATTTACAGCACCACCGACACCACGCTCTCGGCATTTAACCCAACTATTTAGAAGGCGCTGATAGGATATGGTAGTCTCAAAGGCGGTGAAAAGGAGGGAAATGTGTAATACGTAATGGTGACAAATTGGTATCGCTAATGAATAGAAAGGTAAAATTTTTATTTCTAAGCGTTAGATACACTAATTTTCAATTAATTTTTCTTTTAAGCTGCGTAATTACCATTGTAGGGAAAGCTTGAAATGCCATTTAATATTGCAAGGTTGTACATTATGTGCGTCGTGCCGCACGACACGACGAAGAATAGAAATAATTTCTAATCCAAAACTGCTGGTCGTACGACGGAATCGGTCGGGCTTACGACGATCTATCTTGTATTTCATTGGTTGCTAGCCGTCGTGTAGTGCGTGCGTCGGGGTTATGTGATTCCGGCATTACGAGCCGCTCTAAGCTCACAGGATAGCAGTGGAGTGTTGCAAGAAGGAGGGGGAGTCTTGCATGCGCACTCTAGGGGCCGGTGCAGACGGCAAGGCGAGACGAGACGAGTCGAAGCGAGCAGCTGCGTAGTGCCAGAGTTCAGCAGAGAGTGCCGACTGACTGACTGGCTGGCTATTCTGGGCAGAGCGTCGCCGCTCACAGACAGGCGACCACGCGCTGTTGACGCACACCAGGCCCGCCGCCGTCGTAGGACACTCCTCCCCTTCCCCTCCCCCCGCACCATTCCCCCAACCTCTACTAGCTGTGGGAACACACCACGAGCGGCTGTAATTCCGGAGGAATCACATAGCTCCGACCAGCACGACCCAGCAAGCACGACACGACACTTCAAATTAAACAACCAATGAAATACAAGATAGATCTGACACACGCCCGACAATTCTGTCGCCCGACCAGCAAAGTTATATATTCTTCGTCGTGTCGCACGGCACGACGCACAGAGTGTACAACTTTGCAAAATGAAATTGTAGGATACATTTTCCCTACAATGGGAAATACGTAGCTTAAAAGAAAACAAATTATAATTATTGTATTTAACTCTTATAAATAATAATTTTACATTTGTATGCATTAGCTATAAAATTTTGTCACCATCATGTATTCCAATTTTCCCGTCTACCCACCGCCTTTGAAAATAGCGTAGTTAATCAGCGCCTTCTAAATGGATCCGAAAAATTCTACTCGTGTCGCATCAGTAAACACTGTCGGGCTGTAAATTCGAGCAGGCACATTGAAAATGGTCGTGGTTTCGGTTTTTGTCGTGTCGTGCTGTGCTCGTCGGGGCTACGTCATTCCGGCATAAGGCAGCGCGTCATTCTCGTGCCGTCAAAACAACGTAGCAGCCGATACCTCTCCTTGCTGTGGTACGTGTCATCATGTGTGGAAGAGACCTACGATCATTGTCATTTGTTCAAGTTGAGCGTTTCATGGGACTAGCACATGGGCATATCAATTTAGGAGCAACTTATATGACCATTTTCGCATCAGAGGTGTTAACCCCATCGCAGAACAGTCGTAAAGCTTGTAGGAGTGAGTGAGTGAGTGAAGAGATCACAGCGGCTCGTAACATCGAGGTCTTGAGAGCCGATGAGGGTGCGCGAGGTGAGTGTGAAGCAGAGTCGGAAAGCAAGAGCAGGAGGAAACGGGAGATATACGAGAAAACAAGAAGACCACGTGCGAAAATCCGGGAGCAACCCACCGAGAATCGAACCTGGTTTGCCATAGTGGAAGGCGAGCGCTCTCGCATCTGCACCACCATTTCCCCATCCCCCTTCAACCCGTCCAACCTTTAACAAACATCACTGCCCCTACCTGTGTAAATTTTAACGGGCACAGTGTATGGCACGCACCCAGTAAAGTTGGTACCGACGGAGGGAAGGTAGTTTTATATACGACAATGGTGTAATAGGATTTCCGTGAGAACTTGAATGCACTGCATTCACTGCCGAAAACAACTTCAATTAAATGTTGACAGAAAAAGCGGTTCAATGCCTTAACCCATTCACTGACAAAGGCGATTATAATCCACTTAATCCACGACCCTGTTCTCAACGCTTAACGAAACTCTATGCTTCTATGGTATCTAATCGACATTCATTCCAAATCAGTAACCAGACATGCCCATGCCTGCTTGTACCTACGTGTGGACAACGCCTGAGTCTTATGCTAACTTCTAATAAATTTGTAACCCTCTAGGCATTCTTAAGCACACCTGTAAACATAAAAATGCTGATGTCCAGAAGAAAAGGTAGCATTAGTGAGTGCCGACAAGACGACCTTTATTGTTGCTGTTAACATTTTCATTAATATACCGTAAGCAAACATGCAGTACACCTCGGTGTTTCGTAAGTATAGGTAAAAAAAGTACGTACCGAATGGGGGTTGATATTACCACCACACTCATAACAGGTTGAAGATCTTCCTTTCCTGTAACACTGTTCAAAATTATGTTGCTTGATGTCAAATGATTTTGGAAATATTTGACAAAATTTAATTCAAAATTGGATTTTCAGTGGTGCGTGGCGGTAACAATTCTCACTCTATCGGAAAACGCCCAAATTCATTTCCACTTTATTCCTCGTAACGAATCGCCTCGCGAAATCCACACATTCCAGCCTGACTCTTCCTGTATATATGCTACGTACAGATGTAGCAATCCTAATAGCTTTATAGGGGGCCACGGTGGCTGAGCGGTTAGCCTGATCGCCTCCCACCAAGGCGATCCGGGTTCAGTACCCGCCGGGGCACTCCGGATTTTCGCATGTGAGAATCGTGCCGGCCGATACCGTTGGTCGGTGGGTTTTCTCGGGGATTTCCCGTTTCCCCCGCCCTTTCGTACCGGTGCTGCTCCATTCTCACCACAGTCACCCTTATCGGCTCTCAAGACCTCGATGTTAAGAGCCGTCCAAATCTCTTCACTCACTGACTGATAGCTTTATTACTATAGATAGGGCATACTGTAAGCTCTTCCGTATTTTACTAGGGTATTCAAGATCGATTCTCTGTGCCGCCATTTCTTGTGTTGTTTTCCCTAGATGAAAGACGTCGAGTTTGAATCACTGTAAAAGCGATAATTAGTGTGCCATTTTAAAGAATAATTCTGCAAGTCGTCCTAGCGGTAGTACTTAGTTGATTCGCAAACAAGAGGAGATGACGCCGACCCATTATCTACTATGTTTAAAATCAGTTCAAGCAGAAAATGACTTTTATCTTCTGAAAGTAGTAAAATTAATGCACAGCATTTGACGGTCATTAGGCTTGTCACCGGGAGAATAAATAACAGTACAATTTCTGCCTTGCAGTCACATCGCGGCGTCAAGAGATCCACAACGCCTTGCCACGAGTTGCATGCTCTCTTCAAGCAAGAAATAGTAGATCAAGGTTAAGCTGGAATGGCCTCGTAACACAGTTTCCTTACATCACAGCAGTCCCTTCTCTGTAGTTACCAGTGCAAGAAATACGACGAACTTGCATTCAGAGTGAAATATTGCAACATATGGTTATAGGCTGTTCACGGTAACATGAGCACTTCTGAAAGTCCTGCTTAAGATCTACTTGTATGCACGTTGTGTATTCTTCCGCCTGATCTAAAATTAACATTGCCGTGGGTCTCATCACTTTATTAATACGTCGGTCAAATAAAACTGGCATTATTAGGAAAGTAAATAAATGCTTTACAAATCTGCTCATTTTTACACTTCGATGCATAAAAAAAAAAAAAAAACAGAAAGCGAAAGAAATAATTTTAACTTATCGCAAACTGTTACCTCACAGTTTTATTCGACGTTAAGATATGTAACTACTTTCTATCCATCGATAGATACCAACTTTATTGGGCGAATGTCACTTAGTGCTCCTATTAAAACACATCCATGCAGGGGCAGAGACTTATTTATAAGGTTCATTTCTAAAGTGCTCACTTTATCATGAACAGCCTTTAGTAAGGTTTATCCCACTAAGGTTACGAATCTCAATGCTAACAGTTTGACAAATTTAAAATTTTCGCCGCCAGATAACAGTGACGTATGTGTATTGGGTTCTCTCAGTTTTGTGCATCAATAAACTAGGCGAAAACTATTTCCTAAAATAAATATTTTTAGTATTAGAAACGTCGTTAGGAATACACATTGTTCTTAGCACTAGAGCAGATATTTAACAAAATACGTCCACTTGGTATTTTAATATTGTAGTAAAATTGAATTTAACTAAACATTATTACACAATCGCTTTAAATAAACACGTTAACAAAAAGGATAAATTTATCTTGGTGACTGTGCTCTTTAATTCATCCTTGGAAATGTAACTTTTTTTCCTTTCTAAGATAAGCTATTTAAGTTAAGTTTGTTGCGATTGAAGGAGGTGAAATAGTTTAAAAATGAAATTAATAGGTACTTAATATTAGATTTGAGCAAGTATACATCACAATTTGGGCCAAACAAAATGTTTCACACACAAATAAAGACAATTGATAAATTTACCGCAAAATTCCTCGAAACAACTCCTTGGAATATCAGTGCAGCTTGCGGAGGGAATTCTCCCTGCACCAAACTCGCCCGCCCATAAGGAATCTCGTATCTTCCCCAACATGCAGTACCTGCTGAAGTTACTAAGGTGATCGAAATTACCTGCCACTTATCCTTAGTTCGCTACGTCCCCTTCAAAAGTACATCGAAGCTGTGAGGACACTCGCCTCCGACCGTGGCGAACCAGGTAAGGTGGACTCACAACCATCTGTCGCATGTCAGTCGCCCGAACGTCACGTGATCTTCAACCAATCGCAGGGCAACTTTTTTCTATCCGTCAATCCGTCAAATATTTCTATTAAATAATTTGACAAATTTCAACCAAACTTTTTATGTTGACATTATCTATTAGATGTGGCATATTTTTAGGCCTTTTTACGAAAGCGCCAAACGAAGAACTAAAGCTGTTATGGCATATCTCAACCAGTCAACATATTACCATCCAATTCTGCATACAAATATTGCTACTGTAGGCCACCTAAATTTTCATGATGAAAAGATTCACGCACTTGTTTTCAAAATGATGTCCCTATAGATACATGAAATTTCAAAACCCAGTCTACTAAAACTTTTAGACTGATTACTATCAAAGTTGATGCTCTGTATCCTTCCTACGTATGTAATGTAGTTTGCTGCACGTCAACTTATGTTACGAGGCGTTCTGTGTTCGAGTCCCAGGTAACACAGGCACATGGGTATTTGCATTCCATTCTAGTTGCATCTGTAGTGATACCGCTATCAAGGGGACGTCACGAACCCCTATTTCACTTTTTAAAAACTTCATCAACATTATTTGCGTCCGTGTAGAGCAAATATATTCCATAGACGCAAGGTAAGCAATACTTATCCTATACATATTGGAAATGTTTGTGCCTTTATAATTTTCGCCTTAACATTAAATTTAAACACATTTAACTCTGTGTTTCCCGTTTCTGATTTGAGAAAAAGCGTTTTTGTAACTCCCCTAAGTACTGTACATGCATAGTGCTGCTATCTAGTATTAATTTCCACAAATGGGAGCGACTAGCGATGAATCGAGCTCGCAAGCGAGTTGCCCTGCCGCGTTCCTTCGGCAGGGTAAGCACAGTCGTTCTGTTTGCGTCCTCCAGTCCTACATATTTCCTTGGAAAGTGGATGAAAGTGTTCGGGGAAACGGGAATTTTCTTATAATTTGCAATATGCTCTGTAAATAATATTCAGTTGATTATTATTACATTCATTTCGTTTCCGTTTTTATAACTAATGTTAGGTATTATAATGTGGAGGATAAGCAATGTTGGAAGTTGCGTTTGTTAGTAGAAATTGAAATTGGAACCACAGCCTGGCACTGGCAAATATGTGGGGCTATTATATTGCTTACCCTGTAAAAAAATACTCGCTACATGCCACTGGTGTACAGGAAAGCAGACTAATTAGTTTTATTGATAACTTATTATTATTGGTAAGTCCGAAAAAAACTAAAATTGTGCTTTTGGCATGATATAATGCAAACAACGTGCGATCTAAATTGCTCTTATGCGAAGAAGGAAAGAGTACTTGTAACACGTGACGTCTACAAGCTGGAGAGTATTTCACAAAATAACGTTGTTTTTGTGGCCAATACTTGATTAATGGAAGCGAAGTCGGTACATAAATTCGTCAGTCCGGTGCTGGCTGGAAGATCGACATGTTCGTGTAGCAATGTCGACTGAGTCGATCGCTCATGGACAAACAGATGCTTGCCCCCAAACAGCAGTCACGCAAGGTCGCCGACATTTCACTACACTCGAGTGTAGCCTTGGCGTAACGATGTTCCTGGAAAACGCATTTGTTTACTTAGCTGAAGGAGGAGGCATTCCCATGTACCCGCTCTTGTGGGATGAGAAATTAATCCCCATCATGTATGGCTACATTTTTATGTTTCCAATGATTAAACCAGTCAATCGCAACAAAGGGTTAATCGAAATTTATCTCAATCTCTATTATCACAAGTTAATCCATTAATTATTTGCAGTAGTTCTGTATACAAACCACAAGAAAAACCAACCAAACTACAATCAGAATCTATGCACGGAAAAAGAAGAGCTTTGAAAATTGACTGCTCTAATTTGTAATGAAAATCAAATATTTTTGGTAGTTATTTCCTTGCATGATTTTACGTCAAAAGTAGCTATGTTGCACATTTTTGTTAAACAAATCCTTACTACTGGACTAAAATAAGACATTGTAAAACATATTACTCCTAGTTGTCCAATGATCTTTTCGCGCACTAATTATTTAACAACATGAACTGAAAAAAGTGTTCGGGGCTATAAGGTCACAATTAAACTGCGAAAGTGTTGACCCATCTAAAGTCGTATATTTACAAGACAAACAGCGGAATTAGTAGAAAATTTCTACGGAAAATCAGCAGCCAGAATATAGAATTGTTTATGAAAGTCACCGATAGTTGTGGATTGCGTAAATATCTTGCACCTCATCTCTCCCATTCACAGCCCGCTAACCAGCAAACTCACTACTGAAAGCGTTAGATTTCACAGCTTAATGACTTCGTGAGACAAACGAAATGAGGATGGTGATGGGAAAGAAAGCTGAGGCACATGATACAGCCGCCAGCGCCAGGTAGGTCACGAGTTTCACGTCGCTGCGGCTATCAACTGACAGGTTCTACCAACTGCACTCCCATGGAGGTAATAGATGATGGAGCGGCAACAGCCTATCTTCTCCACGTTTATCAAGTGAAGCCGATGCCTTGTCTGACTTCTTTCAACTGCGCATGCGCAGACCTATTGTTTACGTCAGCCGCCATATTATGAGTTTCAAAAGTTACATTGTAAGCAATGTAGCTTGATCGCATTTGAAGAGAATTAATAGTGGAAAAGTAAATATTTGCAGCGTTGTGATCTAAAATGATTTGTGACGAACAACAATAAATTGCAGGGTCGGCATATGACTCGTGTAGAAAGCTCGTCGTGTATACTAAAGGCATGAAATTAGTGTTGAGTGTTTGTAAACAGAAATTGTTTAAGCGAGGATAATTTTACGTCCGACACCCTACAAAGTAGAATACCGCCACAACTGCCAAACCCGCCTGTGCATCAAAATGCCATACAATATTTTGCCACTATCCGGAAATAATTAAAAATGAAAAACACGCCCATTTAACTACATGCACCTTTTTGCCACTTCTAGCCCTGTCCTTGTCTTTCATTATCGTCTGCTGCCCGGCTTCACTTTCGTGTCTCAGCTTCCACTCCATAGTTATTTCACGAGCCAGAACTACCAACGTCAACAATACCACTATAATTGAACAAATATGTTGGGATGTGTCTCTGGAAAAATACTTGCGGTGGCAAATGGAATTCATGGTAGCCAGTGCTTTCGACGGCTGTCCAGAACACAAGGTGTAAAGTAGTTCTAATACACGGTGTGATGGTACCTTTTTTAAGGCTGCGGTATGATTTATTTAAATCATTTCAAGTCGCATAACACACGGAATACAGAACAATTTTTAGGCGTCTATCAATACAAGCGTCGGTGATAGGAAAGTAAGAACAGTACCACTTAATCCTGGATGTGTATTAACAATAAACCAAACACAAAAAAACAATAAGGAAAGAGCGTACCTCAATTTTCTAGAGACTGTTCGTCTGGTTCCCCTGCAAGTGGCACTCTACTGTCAGAGACAAAAAAGCAGAGTGTGGGTGGTATTTCACCTTAAATTGTATTCGTTTTGTTCTTGAATTGTACACGACTTATCCAGAGCCATTTTAACCAACTGAGAAGCAACTGTTGATTTAATAAAAGAAAGCTCGATATTGCGCCTATTCCACGATTTAAATTATGTAATTTACAACTTCCTTTAACTGCAATTTAGTGAAATATTGGGATACGTGAAAAATGGAACTATTAGGGCATACCTCGGGAAATACCTAACCATTAATTTGGCGTAGAAATAATACTACTTGCCGAACTAAAAATCTTCGATTCAGTATTTCAGACAAACTTTTAAAATGGCTGCTATAAGTACAAACATTTTTGTTTGGAATACTTCATCTACTGAACGATTAGACCGATTTCAACCAAACTTGGTATGCTGACTGTACATATTGCAATTATTAGATTATGGATATTCACAGCCGCCTTTGACACCCATTTTGAATGTTATCGCCACCTGAAAACATCATTTTATTACATTGTAGCTCCTAAAATACACAACCGACTCCCGCGAAATCTAGCCTAAACATGTGTATTATTACAGCAGATCATCCTAACTAGATGCGATTGTAGCAAATGTAATAGAAGGACAATATGGGAATGTAGAGGGAAAAAACGCGAGACACCGATCCCAGCGCTCCTAGCGGTTTGTGCTATTCGTACGATAATAAGTTGTACATCGAATGGGTAGTTTTAAGTATTTTGGATGCGTTTTAATTAAAATCTTTTGGCTTGAGTGGTTATTTATTATGGCAGGAAAGATATGTGTAGTTTTTGGCTGCAATAACTACAACGTTGCGAACCACAGCAAGTCCTTTTTAAGTTTTTTAAATGATGCGAGTCGGTAAGTACACGAGCTGTAGTGGATAACATTTTCCACTCGTGTTTTTATTGCAAATTCCAGTCACACTAACCTAAATCTACTTAATACTATTTTGTTGTTTCCTAGGTGCAAGCAATGGGTGCAGAAATGTAAGCGCAGACCTGGATGGAATGAAGGAAAAAAGGGACTGGCGGTTTATACCTACACGAGAATAGTGTGTTCCAACCTTTTCAGAAAAGAGGATTTTCGCAACCCAAATTTGCTTCCACAAGACCAAGAACGAAGTCACTGAGTGTTGTAGCTGCTATTTATAATCTTATACACTGAAGGGCCTTGCGAAGTTTCATAGCCCTTAACCTGAAAAGTGAAGGTTTTTTTTTTTAATTGGAGCGACACCTTCAAAAAATAAAAGTAAACAATGTTTACAAATTCCACATTCGTCTATTAAACTGGCTGAAGTCTATTGTTAAAGTGTGTGTTTAGTTCAGCAAGTTGAACTAGGGATATAATTGATTGATTGCATCAGAAAAGTTGTTTACATAGGTATGTGTGTAGGTGATTGCTTGAAAAAAGTTTACATATTAACCAAACATTATGCACCGAGCCAGTGTCCCAGCGTCAGCAGGAGAATAAATACACAAAACAATGATTCAAGGCACGCCGGCAATTTATTTTAGGTGGTAACAACGCATCAGTGAAACTGTGAGTTTCCCCGTCAATGATTGTCATGTATAGCCTATTTGCACTGAGAAATAATGTATGTGTGTTTTGCAATTTAACATATTTCTGTACTATTTGTAATATTACTGTAATATTGTCTCATGAAAACATGTTTAAGTGCAAAAGGATTGTACTTAACATTAGGCACCGTACCTAAACTGATAATGTTACCCATACAATTTAGAAATACGATAGTGGGGAGGGCTTTGAACTTGAGGGAAATTGAGGGGTAAAAGTTTATAGTGAAAATGTACATAGTTTGTATTTTTTTTTACCCCACAATTTCCCTGATCTTCATAGCCCTCCCCACTATCGTATTTATTGCTTGTATTGGTAATATTATCTTTTTAGTTAATGTATGGTTCAGTTTTTTCTGCAATTTAATGTATTTTCATAAATAAATATTACATTCTTTACATTTTTTTCACCTATTTTACCCCACTATCGTTTTGCCCCTAGTAAATTCGTGTTGTGTAATTAGTAGAGTGGAATTATTCCATTTTCTGAGTTTTCTTAAAACCTCCATTTTTAAAAATTGCCAGTTTTCAGCATATTTATTTTGTTTATGTACATATCCGTATTGTTTCTACACTTTTTCAGTGTATTTTCATACTTTGGAATGTTATTGTTTACATTTGGGAAACTATGCATTTGAATATTAATTTGTGTGTTATTTGGGTTGTGTTTGCACTAACTACCAAATATTATCGATGATGTATTAAAGAAACGACTGAATGAAAACTGTAATAGTGTCCTTTCTAGGTAATCGCTTACCTTTTACACGCCCTAAGGTCTACATATCATTACTGTTATACTGTGCAAATATTTTAATTTCTCTACATACTGAGTTTGCAAGAAATTTGAACTTGAATGAGTGGAGTGTTTTTGAGTACAGCTTTCGGTGGCGAGAATAATTCTTCTCCAGCCAGTGCATCAAAGTTCTTTCTGTGTGCTAAACACCATGTACTGACACCACACACCAGACACTTTAATTGCAGCAGTTGAGATGTCATCAGTGGAGATGTCATGACAGTTGGCAAGTCAGTGTATATATTGCAGAGTGTGAACCAGCTGTCGAGTGATCGTTACCATCAAAACTAATCAAAAGTAGTAGCAACATTATCCCCTCCTCCTCATACTTGCATTTGTTTACACAACTGTACAAAACTTCAAACTATAATATTTCACTCCTGAGAGTCATCGTTACATTTCAGTGATATTTGTTGTGATTTTTTTTACAAATAAAGGATTTTTTTTTAAATTTCAATTCCTCTTATTTATTCCCTGAAGTACTCAGTATTTTAACTTTGTGCATACACCTATAAGATTAACTTAAATAAACGAGGTTTTTTCAATGAATTATTTTGCCACATTCTGCGATGCAGATAAGTCACTTATAGTGGTATGCACACATTTCTTTTGACCTGTTTACTTATTTACACCGTTTTGTTTGCGGTGATCACAGTATTTGAGAAAGTACTTGCAAACTGCATTACAATAACAAGTGCCATGAATTTGAACAGAAAGTACCTCAAATTCATGACCAAGATAAGTTATTTTCGGTTCAGCTGCTTTTGAATTCTGCAACATGTTTTCCAATCTTCTTTCCATGAAGCATATGAAAATCTGTCGTAAAATTCAGGTTGGTTATTAGAAATTACTTGTCCATGATGATCTAATGTTATAAAAATTTGGAAATAATTGAAAGTTAATTACAAAATTAAATGTGCTTGATGGATGCAGAACTTGCGGTTAAGTAAATAAGCCGAATGGCTTGAGTACATATGCTAGTATGTACTATCAAATATTTTGACCAATTGCATTTTCATCCTAGTACCAGCTGTACTGCATAAATTTCATTAATAAATGGTGGGAAATGATTGATTAAAATGTTTACAGAATGTCATCAAGTTATGTTTTGAAATACTCTCCTTAATACAGTAGACCTTATTTATAATTTTCATATTTGATATAGGCGTACCACTGTGTTGTTGAAAGCTGTAAGCATTTTGCAGTCAATGTTGATGCTTATAGAGCTAATAAAAGCCACAGTGTTAAATCACTAACTGTAGTAGAGCTATTTTTAATTAATCTTTCGTTAGTAAAACACAGATAAGTTGTGGAGATTTTTCTGTCCAAAAGAAAATTTTGGTTATGTTCAATCCCGATTTATTTCCCAGAAAAATAAGCTTGGTGACAGCTCCATATCAAGAATTTATTGAATAAATGCAGTCGGTCATGTATCTGACAAATGAAATACCGTTTAGCATTCCATTCTCTTACTTATGATTAACATTTGTCCTTAGTAACTTGCAACATCTAAGTCTATGCCCAGTAACATGATTATGTTACAACTGATTGTTTTTGTTTCAAGTAACCATATTTATGCTTTAAGTGCATTTTTAAATACGGCATAGTAATATGAATAACCAACTATTATATTACATTCGGCAAAACAACACGTTTTGATAATACGAGACGACAACTGCACTTAAATTGCGCATGCCGAGCCATGTAAATTTGAATTTCCCGGGTATTCGTCAACACAGGCCGCTAGGGGCGCTGTTGTAGCGTGTCTCGCATGGTGACAATGTTAAAACGCCTCGGTTTCCCATACTGTCCTTCCACAATATTTTATTGTAGTATATCACACAGGTAATTACAAACAACAGATTCACGGGAACTTGGCGTCGTGGCGGAGAGTCGGGAACCGCGGCAACCATTCTGGATGACGTCACACCAAAACCTCCCGCTCGGTCATTCCTCACAAATGGTGGCCATCTTTGATTACCCTTTTTTCCCTTTGGAATTTAACTTTTTTCCCTCCTACTCTATTATTCCACCTCAACTGTTCACACTCTTGCATTCCGATTAGTATTCTCACCCTCTGGCATCACAATCTCATGCTGTCATTCCTTCCTGTTTCTTCCTCTCTCGACCGTTCTATCCCTGGGGGGTTTCTCATATTTTTTGGTCTCCATTATTTTCTCTCTTGTCATCCTTTCCCTTCTCTTGCTTCTCGCGTCCTCCATCTTGGATGTCATCACCGTCGTCATCTGCTGCAGGCGGCCATCTTGAATTCCCGCCACCGATTGTATACTGTAGGCGACCATCTTTGATTCCCGCACCCACTAAAAGAGCGTGTTAAGCCATCTTTAATTCTTGCGACCACCTCCAGAGTGTTTCAAGTTCTACAGTTCGTGGCTAGGAGCGCTGGTATCGGTGCAGCAATTTTGTGCATGTGTGTTGGTCCACTCGTCGCCTGCAGAGGTGCGCAAGTATCGAGGAGGCGAGTTCCAACGGTAGCTGCCAGGAGAGCTGGGGACTTTTTTTTAGGTGTTTGTGAACTCAAAAATGCAGGAGGCATGCGGTTCGATCCGATCACCCTTTGGACATCCGTCCGGCATCTAGACTACGCGACCACCATTGCGTAGGGAGTGTTAGGAGATGAAATTAAGTAAATACATGTATTGGCCTACCCACTATGTAGGTCAAAGAGCCCACCTGGCTTCTAGCTGTGGAGCCATTGCATGGTTATAAGAGGAAATATAGTGAATACCCGCATCGGCCTACGCCATCTCCGGAAAATAAACTCATCATCATCACATAAGAGACTGCAGGCACCACACACGTGCGCACATACACACTTATTACATTAAACCAAATGTGCTTTGAAGACTATATACACTGTGTATAATAAATATTATATATGGGCATATTTTCACGTTGTTTTGTACGAAAGCTTTACCAGAAATTGTACTGAAATGTTAGAACAATTTTTACAACAACATAACGAAATCACTGTTCATGGATTTATTATAATAATGCCCACAGTCGTACAGGAAAGCTATCATAAATAGCGTAGAAAAACACACTGCTGATTAATCCCCTTTAGAATGCAACACAGAAAATATTTAAAGGCTCCAATAAAATGCCACTGCCACGATACTTTCAGGTTATACAGAATTACGTGTTTAAGATTACACAATATTACGTGTTACAATGTTCTCAGATTACACAAATTACGAGATACAATAAGTACAAGAAGTATTTATGTACTCAAAAGATGTACCCTAAAAACGTAAAACTAGGACCTTGAGATAAAATCACTTTATTTGCAATCCATTAATATTTAACTCCAACTTAGGTTCATTTGCAAATGAAAGCGAAGTGAGAAAACGTCGTACAAACGTTACATTCAGTAATTGACAGAGATACAAACCAATGTTCAACATTAATCTTATAGCACGATTTCCTCTTTAATTCGGCTCTAGCAGAGAATTACACCATTACGTTACAAATGACAAAACATTCTCTCGCGAAATAATTCTACGATGCATACGCTAGCATCAAACCTCATTAAAAAGTGTCTTACACAACACACGATTGCAATTGGAAAGGCCGTGGTAAACACGTTAGTTGGGCAATGCTAGTCTCTGCTGAAACGACCTTGAATTTCTTATACCAACTTGAATATACTTCCAAAGGTTTCCTTATCAAATATAAACCTGTCATGATCAGGTACAACTGTTTCTTAATCAGGTACAAACAAAGCTGTATTAAAAACCAAATTAAAAAACCAAATTAAAAATAATATCAAGCGAAAGCAGCTCAAGCATTTCAAACAAACATTTTAAAACCATCCCTTTCAATTGGTCCCGAATTAAAAACCACGCAAAATCTTCTCTAAATTCTCACAAATCAATTAACAGCGCCATACAAAACCATTAGCAGGAACACCATTGAACCGTGAGTACGCAAGGCCGCAGCCAGAACCTGGCGCATCAAGGTGCGTCAAATTTAAAAAGCGTAATCAAATTTGCTATTAAAATTATCACCCTACACGACGGCACACTGAAGATTACGTGGGCCGAACAAAGCGACATGTAGTAAAAAAAAAAAAAAAAAAAAAAAAAAAACGAGACGATATAGGGTGTTCACGGTAAAGTGAGCACTTTTGACCACCCTAGTTACTTTTTCCTTTCAGCCATTTTTTATCCTGTAACTACCTTTTAAAATAAATCTTGCCGTGAAAGTAATAAACGCAGTGTTTATATTCCACCACAGTCGGAACTTAGCGTCTAAGGCTGAAATAAAATACCTTTATTGACTATTATTCCAAATGAGAGGGCTTTCAAAAGTACTCACTTTACTGTGAACAGCCTATACAAGCTAAAACTTCTACCTAAACTGCGGCGAAGTGTGGACGGACACAATACCAAACAGGCCGGGCTAGCCAAATGGCGCGAGTGCAGATAACAATAATGCATTTTGTAAAGGCATAACACGCACGGCAATATGTCACATCCGAAATAATACAAGCAAGTAAAGCTGATTAAATAAGGGCACAGAAAAGGGCAAACTACAGAACTCGTGCACACACTACATCATCACTTCAAATCAGCTACCAAGAATAAATACAATCCACCTGCCCATATTTAAATAGTCGGTCCACACTTGCCGAGTCTTCCCAGCTTCACAACATGAGTGAAATAGCGTGCGCTGTAAGGATGTTACAACTATTCAAATTACGTCGATAGCCATGCTGATGATCCCTCTAGTGGAGAGGTGGAAGTGGAGGGCTGCAAGCGGCAAGGTAGAAGAACCAACGAGCATATAAGTATCACATACGTCACTCAAGGTAAAAGCAGTGGAACGAACGATTATTTATTTGCCCAGTGCAAACATGCCAGTGTCAAAACAAAAAAAAATTGCGTTCACGGGTTGGCACTATTACACGTGGTCAGTTTTCTGTATAACATTTCAATCGTCTAATTCCACCCATTGTAATAAAAATGTGTTCATTATTCACACTTACAATATGTAGATTTACATCCAAAAATAAACGGCCACTATGAGCGGTCAAGTGTCGGTACACAACGCCAAATCGTTGCTAAAACACTAACTAGCTGACATCATCGGCAATGCACGGCCATACGACATGTAATACATCACCACCAACATCGTAAAAAGAAATGCGAATTTATATAAATTATTGCACTTCAGTCTCTACAATTGAATCAATATAACTATATTTTTGTTTTCAATTCCGTTAAAAAATATTCATAAAACGATAAGCAGTTTATTTACAGTACATCAATAAATTCAAATAATTTTCTACTTGTATATTGACGAAATTGCACTGGGCAATTAAACAAAATCGAATCGGAAATAAATTAAGCGTTCTGTTTATTCCTATCCAGTATCTAGGGGTTGAGTAGAATTATGGTGTCACGGCGCTACACACCCTGATCGAATGACCCCCCCCCCCCCCCATAATTAAAACACGTGAAGCACCAGGCGGGGAGGTAGGGGTGGGTGGGGAAAGGAACATGTGACGAAGCGCCTAGAAGTAACCGCTCTTAGCGCCACAAGCCAGTGTCAAGATGATGAACTATATGAGGCGGCGCAGCAGCACCGTCGCAAAATAATACAATATTTTACCTCGCATCAGCGTGACAACTCGATCGATTTCCACTAAATGTGCTACACGAATATTGCCGTGGTAGACCACCTTACCCATACATGATTTCAGATCAACCAATTTCAAGATGAGATCCAAATAAATCTATTTAAGTACAGTACACCACACCTAACGAAAATCTAGACACCGAGACGGAAATTTGTACGCTGGCAGTATTCATTAAATTCGAAACTTACCATTTTTAAAAATAGCATTAACTTGAACACAGCGTTTATTTACGTCGCATTTCAGAAATTACCCTAACAAATCTCAACACACCAATAGTATTACCACAGACTTGAATTACCACAGACTTGAATTACTTCTAAATAGATAAGTTACTCATTTTGTAAATGGCTGCCTCATAACTAAACCGAATGCACCCAACTTGGCATACCGACAGTTCACAAACCAGTAACCTCTAAACGAGCCATCTTGAAAGTAAATCTCCTGAAATTTAAACTTACTCGTCATATTTCACTAACTTCTCTAACCGATTCCTACCACACTGTGCGTGCAAAACGGCCGCCTACAAATTTTGTAAAGTCTTGCCTTATATTTTCAAAAATAGTGATATTATTTTAGTGTTACGTATAAAATATTTGGTACCGTTAAAATGAGTTAACTCAATCTTGATGAGCGAAGTACTTTCTGCGTGCCCTACATTCGTACATCCACGTAACATAGCTTCAATCATTCGCCGGTTCGGAAGGCACTAACATGAAATATTTTATAAAAGATGCTTACATTAAGTCTCGGAAAATACTCGACTGATTACCATCATATCTAGTGAGAAATTCCTTGCTCTTGGACATTTTTTTCTCACATACATTCTCCTACTATATATTTCGGTACTTCAAAAATATCAAAACGATGCGACGAGTTAATTTTCCTCATAATGCAAAGAAATGTTAATTCGTATGAAAAGTGAATAATCTCATCACCAAAAAGTTGCCTTTTCAGACAAAAACTATATAAAATTTTCGGCTTGCATGTATCTCTGTAGCGGGCACACTATGCACTGGTTCAGAGATTCAAACAAAGGACTGTGAAAAGATGGAATACTAACTCCACCATTAAACTCTCAGGGAAAATATTCCGCCGTTAGAGTTTCATATTATTTTTCCAGGAAACCACCGATTATGCCGAGAGTTCTGCTGAAACGGCAAGGCCCCAGGTAACCTGTCTTCCATCTCTGTTCGTATTTCCTAGTAGAATAAATAGGTAAAGGCTGCTCACCATAATGGGAGCATTTTATAATTGAACCTTATAAAAACGTCACTGCCCCTGCATGCATATATTTTAATTGGCGCACCGAGTGACATTCGCACAGTAAAGTTGGTAATGTTGTATGGAAAGTAGTTCCATATCTTAATGTCGAATAACGAGTGTAGGTAACCATTTGTGATAACTTAAAATAAATTCTTTCACTTTCTGATTTTTTTAATGCATTGAAGTGTAAAAATGAGCAGATTTGTAAAGTATTTACTTGTCTAATATTTTCACAGTTTCCCCTGACGGATGCATGAATAAAGTGACGAGGCTCATGGCAATGATAATTTTACATAAGGCGGAGGAGTACACAACGTGCATACAAGTAGACCTTAAGCAGGGCTTTCAAAAGTGGTAATTTTAACGTGAACAGCCTATATAACGTTACACATTAACACGTCATTATCTAGTATTCACACTCATGCCAACTTTCCACGTGAGAAAAAATGTTTACTTCCTTCTCAAGTGACCATGGTACATGGAACATATATTCCACAGAAGTGTTTTTTTGACCTTCTTCTTTTGGTTAGCGTATCGGGGAATGATGCTGCACTGTTTTCAGAAAGCCAACTCGTAAACAAGGTCATCTGAGAGATTCTGTCAGCTGTCATCAGGGGAGAAGATTAACGGACAAGGAAAGAGTGTATAGGCTGTTCACGGTAAAATGAGCACTTTTGAAAGCCCTGCTTAAGATCTGCTTGCATGCACGCTGTCTCTTCTTCCGCATTATGTGAAATTAACATTGCCACGGGTCTCAGCACTTTATTCATGCGTCGGTCAAGTGAAACTGTTAAATTATTAAGAAATTAAGTATATTACAAATCTGCTCCTTATTTAACACTCACATGCATTAAAAAAGCATAATGGGAAATAAATAATTTAAGTTATCACAAATGGCTACCTGACACTTTTTATTCAACGTTAAAATATGGAACTACTTTCCATCCTTCGTTACCAACTTTACTCGACACATGTCACTCAGTGCGCACGTTAAAATATATGCAGGCAGGACCAGTGACTTTTTTTCTACGGTTGATTTCAAAAGTGCTCACTTTATCGTGAACAGGCTTTAACAGTGGTCTATGCTGGCCACAGAAACGAACGACGCCACAAGATAACGGAACTTATTAAGAGGATTCATGACATACAAAATATTTCTACTTCGGTCAGTTTGAGGTCTGCGTACAACTAGAGAAAACAATTGAGAAGACTAAAGGTAGGGAAGCTACAGAACAGGAAATGATGAGTTGTATTAGAAAGGGTTGTCTGAGTACCCCCTGTGAGATGGAAGGGGGGCGGTTATGGCGAAACTGTTATCGCCGGCTTCTTCCTTGTGGCCTGCGGCGGTAACAAGAATTCCAAGCAGCCTCTCCTTCACGGACTTGTGTGTTGCACAGCCCTACGGTACTATTTTCGGGGGTTGGAGCTGATGGTAATGATTCCAATGATTTTTGCATAGTCTGTGATCAGCAACAACCCAATGATTTCACGAAAGTATAACAAAGATCCCGGTTTCATGTCTGAATCACTTGATGCCGCCTAGGTGCTAATTAAATTGATCACGCTGAACAGTGCGATAGAAAACGGACACACACATTAACAAAAAAGAGCACGAGCGCTGTCTCAGATGACGTTCAAAATCATTTAGTTAAACATGATGAATAACTGCAATTATACGTGCACTACATATTAAACATATAGTACAATATGTACCCGCTTCTGCATAGTTACAGCGCTGCAGCCGTAAACAGCCTGCTGATTGGCAACCATTCGAATGAAGTGCACTTGATAAAATGTTCAGATCAGCCCACCACCGCCACAAATTCCGTAAACCTATTTTTAATCGAAAGCAACACCGCCGGAATACTAGTTGTTGCACTTATTCAGATATGCCATGCGTAGTAGGGATGAATACCTGCAAACTTCGACAGTTCGTAGTGGATCACTATGCTTTTGAAAATCATGGTGTCAGTTACATGCAACAGAGGCAATATGTAATTTGCGTATATCTCCCCAAACATTTCCGTGAGATTGGTGTGTGCAGGTATTCTATCTTGCTGGAAAAAGTGTCACGTGCAAGAGGAAATTCTTGTGTGATGTTACCCAACAAAATCTCAACTGATGCTCATATAACATTTTTTCGTCCTCCAGACGTGAGGAATGTTTCCCCGAAGTATTGACATGCAATTTTGCAAAATCCTGTATTTTTGGCTTGTAACAAATAGCGAACACAAGGGACTACACGTAAAAGCATGTTAAACACTTCATTAAAATAAAATATTTTTTATAATACTTGTGAAAACACGAGTTCTAAAGTGTTAGTAGTCGGAGCGGGGCAGCAGGCGATGTGTTGGGTCGGTGGCACTTGACTTCCTTCAAGCCGTCATGGCTGGTGGGGGGAATATATTGAATGGTATATACGATCTCAGGTCAGTCGTCAATGAGGAGGGGTAGCGAGCTGTCGTGTAATTAGTTTTTGTAATTAGCAATTGGTAATTAGTCCCTGTACATGTACTTACTGTGTAATAATTATCGGTACTTATTCTGCATATTTTCTGTGTAACTGCTAATGACTCATTACGACTACTTAGTAATTACTTATTGTGCAATTATTCATTTTGCAATTAAAAAAAATTAATAACCCCAATGGGTACTGAACCACGGACCGACTCCTCAACCCTACTGCTCCAACTCTAGACTTTCCTTAGCCTCTCGACTCACAAAAACTTACATTACCTTCAATGGGATTCGATCCAATGATCTAATTCTCACCCCTACACTCCCCTCTTACCCCTCACCGGAGCCTATACCCTTCCAAACTCTTTATTTGTGTTTCGGCAGCCGAAGAGTGAACTTGTGTACTTACTATGTAATTACTCATTACGCCTAATTGCCTTCGATGGAAATCGAACCGAGTACCACCCTGGGCATCGGTCGCCAGAGTTGCCATCCTGTCAGCAGTTCATCCTAAGGCATCCCGCCAGACAGCCTCCTCAGAGCATCGGTGATCCTCCAAACTCTCCAGCGGCCAACGAGTGAACATCTCCCCTTCCCCTTCCCTTCTCTACAGTTGTCAGAGCTCCGACCTCGTAAGTCGTGGTTTGGCGGCCGAAGGGCGAACATCTATATTACCAAATGTCCCTTGTGTCGGTTTTGCTTCCGCAACCAACAGCCAATCGCAGTCAACCTCGTATGTGAAGGAAGAAAAAGGAGGTCTAAGCCATCAGCAGGGAGAGGTAGCCCCGCTCTCACCCAACAGCGAATCACAGCACACCTCGCAGTGGTTGGTGTGCAGGGGAGGGGAAAGGGGCGCAACAGTTTGGCCAATCACAGCACATGAGTGGGTGGAAGGGTGGCAAGGGGAGGGGGAATCCTGAGATAACCTTGGAAGGGATAGCACCAATTAGTACGCCACCCTCAGAGACCCCCTCGCAGGTTAATCAAATGGGCATTTTGTAACACTGTAATACATCTTGCTAGAGTTTACATATTTGAAATATTGGAAAAGTATGAATGTTTTTAGTTAAAATTTACGTGTATTTGAATTCTAGATGCTTCGGAAAGCATATTTTGAATATAATAATAATACGCAACACTTTATAATAATTACTCCGGTTGTACATATAAAATGTTAGCAGTAACGCTTACAAAATAATAGCATTATTAATTAATTTTATGCACAGCCATTTCAGTCACGAATGTTACAATTTTTTTTGTAACTGAAATAACTATTCCTAAACATAAAAATTATTATTAAAAATATTTTAAACATTAGCACCAATATTTTGTTACATAAAACCATAGAAATGATTATGACTGCCCTACTAGACGAAGGTTTTCTTGCAAAATGTGCTTTCTGAAGCAACCAGAATGGAAATACGGTTAAATACTGATTAAAAACATACACATATTAATAACTATTTTAAAGCATTGAAATAAGTAAATTTTAGGAAAATATTTTACAGCATTTCAAATGATACGTTTTCTTCTTTGATGTATAACATAAATCGTAATTTTGTCAAACAATGTTTGTAGTGTGTGTGCTACTTTATAATGGGTTCTGCATGTTGTGCAGTCTGGTGCATTGTTGCATCAGACGCCACTCTAGTTTTACCCTGAGAAGGTAGTATCCCATCCCTTTAATTTTGAATTAATTTTTGTTTCACAACAGCCTACTTTTCAGATAAAATATTTGAAAACACGGACTGTTAGGACATACGAGATATCTTAGTACAGGCCATTCACGGTAAAATGAGCACTTTTGAAAGCCCTGCTTAAAATCTACTTATATGCACGTTACGTAGTCTTCCGCCTTATGTAAAATTAACATTGTAATGGGCCTCTCACTTTGTTCATGCGTCGGTCAAACGAAACTGTGAAATTATTATAAAAGTAAATATATAACAAATCTTCTTATTTTTACACTCCGATGCATAAAAAAATTAAGAAAGGAAAATAAATAATACGAGTAGTTACAGTTGGTTGCATAACACTTTTTATTCAGCGTTAAGATATTGAATTACTTTCTCTTCATCGTTACCAACTCTACTAGGCGTATGTCACTCAGTGCGCCCATTAAAATTTTATGCAGGTAAGAGCAGTGACTATTTTATAAGGTTGATTTCTAAAGTGCTCACTTTATCGTGAACAGAGTATAGATACTTTTAAATCCACAATATTTTGCCCATGCTGTTTTTGTTGCATCTGTAACTGCAGTCGGTAACAAATATTTACCCATTTATCCTTTTCCATTCTGAGATAAGAAAATACAGACATATCAGGCCAACCTGGCCGTTAAGAACTATTATGTAAAGTATATGTAGTTTTCTACGTGATACGGTTTGTATTATAATAGTATATCTAAACAGTACGTTAGAGATACACGAATTATCACAAGCTGGCAAAGATACAACCGTCTTACTGGGCCAAATGAAAACGAATTAATAATAATAGTAGTAATTAGAGTCCCGGAAATTAGAGGACGAGCTAGACTTCAAACATATTCATCTTTGACTTTCGTTTTAATTTGATTGCCGTTTGTAAGCAACGCCCTGGGCGCATATGAAGCAGTAAGTAACACTCAAGAAAGAGGGCCGAATATCGTGCAAGGTGGTCTCGGGTGAAAGTGGAGCAACAGCCCATGAACAGCTAATGCCTAGTTGCACCATCGTGGTTTGAAACTCGATCCGAGATCAGCAGCAATCGTCGACAAATGTAGTTTGAAAATACGCCAACAGATAGAACTACGTTCGATTGTATTCTCGAAAAAAAAAAAAAAAAAAACCGCACTTGAATCTTATTCATCAAAATTCGTACAACAATAATTCACTTAAAACAGATAAAACATCGCACATCTAGTTCTATCTACAGTGAAAAATACACCTACGTCCATGACGTCATATTACGAACCAATAGCAAAATTCACCTTATACTTAATATCGATCTCTCACTTCGGAATCAAGATCGACGTATCGGAGATTCAAAATCATGAAATTTCGTTGTTGCAACACTTTTACATTGGAACCAAGATCAAACTGGATCCGGGTACGGAAATAGGATCATTCGATCTCGGACCGAGAAAGATTTTGGTGCAACCGGACATTACTGGGGCTAGAGTAATCAAACGACTGCGGAGTCTAGCTCTTTGCCAAATGAATCCGCGAAATGTCAGGGTCAGGGGATGTGTGCCGACGCTCCACACCGTGAGGCAAGGTAGGACCAGCCACGTGCGGAGGGCGGACAGACTTTGTCGCCTGCTCCGGAGGCTGCGTGAATGGACCACTACCACGGCCGCATGAATGAGCGGGCTTGCTGCCAGTGTTCGCGTGGCCCGGAAACCGGAAGTCCGAGTGCAGATAAAGGAGGAGGACTCGCCGGCGCCCACGCCCCATCCTCCCAGGGGTGGCCACCTGGAGGTGTACACGAGGACGTCTCCTGCGACACCGCCGTCAGACGATACTGGCTCAAGTCTCCTACACTGCAAATATGAGATGGACCGACTTTTCTTCTTCTTCTGCGCGTGTACCCAACACTGACCTACCCCAAAGCAACACTACTGTCAACGTTACATGGTCAACAGTAGTGAACGTGTCAGTAGCGTTTATTCCATAGACTCAAGGTAAACAATGCTTACCCTATACACATTGGAAATGTTTGACCCTTTATAGTTTTCGCCTTAACTTTAAACACATTTAATTCTAAGTTACCCGTTTTCGACTCGAGAAACAGAGTTTTCGTGACTCCCGTACAGTACACGAATAGTGCTGCTATCTAGTATGTGTTTCCATAAACGGGAGTGACTAGCGATGAATCGAACTCGCAAGCAACAACACGCCACACGCTCGACCGCGTTCCTTCGGCGGGTAAGCAGTCGTTCTGTTTACGTCCTCCAGTCCTACATATTTCCCTGGAAAGTGGATGAAAGTGTTCGGGAAAACGGGAGTTTTCTTATAATTTGTAATATTCTCTCTAAATAATATTGAGTTTAGTTAATATTCCATTCATTTCGTTTCCATTTTTAAAATAATGTTAGGTATTATAAAACAGTAAATACATGTGGAGGGTAAGCAAAGTTGGAAGTTGCGTTTGTTAGTAGAAATTGAAAATTAACCACATCCCGGCTTTTATAAACCATTTATTGTATTGTAAAGTGTGTAATGTATCATATGTTAATGGCATTTAACTGAATGTTATATAAATCACCCAAATATGTGGGGCTATTATATTGCTTACCCAGTAAATAAAACTCACTACACGTCAATGTTATACATACCTTGATTTCCTTAAGACAATAACTTTAATATTGATAAAATACTTTTATACGTTGTTCACGGTGAAATGAGCACTTCTGGAGCTCTGCACATGATCTACTTGTAAGAACATTGTATACACTTCCGCTAAATTTAAAATCAACATTGCCGTGTACCGGATCACTTTATTCATGCGTGTCGACAAATGTTTACCGATCTCTATTGATTCAACGTTGAGACATGGAACTACCGGCACTTCCTCTCTGTCGAGTCGATACCAACTTTACTGTGCTCATACCAAACTGCATTACAATTTGGTCAGAGGAAGTATCATCTCAACGCACTTGTTTACAAACAGTGTTCTAACCTCAAATTATATCCACGTTGTTAACGATAGTCGGTAGGCAGAACATCAGTTCAAAATCGGGACATAGAGGCTGGTTCTGCGCAAGCGAGATCGCTCTAACCAATGTCCAGTGTAGGCACGGGGTCCATCCACTCTCTATTGGCTCTGTCGAATCCCTGTTCTCTCAGGTCACAAGTCAGTTTGCCAAAAACAACAACATTTCCAATATATTCAAGCTTAAAAATTCTAACCTTAGCAACAACTAATAAACAAATATTTGTTCAATTTAGTACTTCTACGTGTTTAAAAACTAACTTTGCTTTTCATTTATAGCAAACTATACAATGGAGATTATGTGAAATCGTTGCACATCTGCTGCTCTGTTCAACTTGCTGCTTTGCGGTATGCCTACCGTTATGTTTACCGAGATAGTTGATATTACAATTAGTTTTTAAAGACTTGAAAAATACAAATAAGTATGAGAAAATGTGGCGTCGCAAGTGTCCAGTGCCTATCTGTAAAAACTATCGAAAGTAAACTTCTAAAATAATATATGCCATTTTCCCACTAGAAAAAAATACTTGTAAAATGTATAAACCTGGAAAATATTAACCCTGGTGAATGAGTAAAGAGATTCAGGCGGCGCTTAACAGCAAGGTCTCGAGAGCCGATGAAGATGATTGAAGTGAATATGGAGCAGCGCCGGAATGAAGGAGCGGGGGAAACGGGAGATCCCCGAGAAGACCCGCCGACCAACGGCATCGTCCAGCACGATTCCCACTCGCCAAAATCCGGTTACCCGGCCGGGGATAGAGCCCGGTTCGCCTTGGTGGGAGGCGAGCGTACTAATCGCTCAGCCACCGTGGCCCCCTAACCTTGGCGAATATGGATGTCTTAAATGTAAGGGATTGTTTTATCGCATTAAGTCTATTCGCGGTTTCTTCTCACTTTTTGAACCAAACCTTTGAAAAACAACCCCATGTATGACGTGTTTAATTATTTCCTAAATACATCGTGTATCACAACCGTTTTATACGTCTGTAACATACAAGTATCTTATTTTTCGTTAAATTGAAGTTTCACCTATATTTTATTTATAAATTATGATACTACGTTTATAATAAATATTAACAAAAACAGTGACAAAACGTGCGTGTTAGTGGTGCCTAGTGAGAAATAGTTCTCATGCAAAATAATATTACAACTGAGTGCGCATGAATTCGGCTCGTTGTCCTTTGGTGTAATTTTCTAGACTTAGTTAAGCTTAGTTTGCACGTGCCGTAGGAATATCCTGAGAACTTTAACAGGGCCCCAGGAAAGTGTGAAGTAACCTTGAATGGATTATACCTTTGGTTTACAGAATAGCCAATACATGAAAATTTAGCTTTTCATTGCATTGATGAGCTCTGGCGACTGTTTTAATGTTGACAATGAATGCGTGACAAGTTTACTATTTGTAACGAGAAGTAATAGCTCGATGCAATAAATGGCAGTGTTGCTTCTCTAGTTACCAGTTTTCCGACAAAACGACATGCCTGCCTTCTTAAAACACTCTTCTCTCTCTCTCTCTCTCTCTCTCTCTCTCTCTCTCTCTCTCTCTCTCTCTCTCTCTCTCTCTCTCTCTCTCTCTCTCTCTTACACACACGCACACACACACACACAAATCAGCCATAATGGAGTCTCATTATATGGAAATAAATAGCTGTTTACGCCTTCAATTCCGTTATTGCATACGTATAATCAAGTCGTAATTTGGCAGAGCATCACTTGTACTAATTTATTTTTCATTTTCCAGTGTTGATAAAAACTGTTCACGGTAATGTGAGCACTTTTGAGGCCTTTTCCATTTCAGCTATTTTTCAGCCTTTAACTACATGTTTAAATAAATACCGCTAGGTAAGCAATAAACACAGTGTGTATATTCCACCGCGCTCGAAAGTTAACGTCTAATGCTACGATAAAATGTATTTCAATATTATTCCAAATGAGATGACTTTCAACAGTTCTCATTTTACCGTGAATAGCCTATATTTGGAAGTATTCTTTAGTCGTTAAATCGCAGCTTGAAGTGTTTTCATGGTTGACAAAGGCGGTAGGAGTGATTGGTAACATACGATTCGTTCCGCTGACCGTGTGACCACACTTTATGTGCAACATGCATGTCGTGAACTACTTGCAGCACATTCAATGAACTCCAAGGCTACGCTGAGCTCATCTGGATAACTGTCGCACAAGTAGTATGAAATGGTAGGTTCATGCTATCGGGACTGGAGGCTGGGGAGCTAGGGAGCCATGGTGGCCACCTTTCATTTACCTTTATTCGTTCAAATTTTCCTTTTTCCCTTCAAACTTTCTAAAAATCGCCAAAATTTCCCTCAGAATTTTCCGAATTTCCTCCCAAAACAGTAAAATTTCCCGAAAAATGTGTTTTGTACAATGCAGCTGGCACTTGCACAATCCGGCGGAATCCGCGACAAATGAGCAAATGCCAGCTGGATTGTACAATCATTTATAAGCACTTCACACCATTTCATTCCATGCCGCACCATTCCGTTTGTCTGAAGAATGTGGCCCTGGGGGGCTGGGTTGGAGCTGGGCTGATGGTCGAGCAACCAGCCTGTAATGGGTGTAAGGCGGTGAGGAGGCCGATGACTGCGTGAAAGTCGGAGGGGTGACCCGGCGATTAGCGACAGGGAAGGTTTCCTCCGAATGCCTGGTAGGGAAGTCGTCACTCTGAGAATCACCATCCTCGTTCGGCCATCCCCTTGGTCGAGACCTGCGCAGCGAGTTATTGGACTGGTAGCGCAGGCGAGTGTTTTGGTGTACATCAAGACCCAAAACCTGAAATAGGGCAGTGATGCGGATATATAGCCTCTCCTGCTCAAGTTCATCTCCATCTCCTCGAAGGTCAGGGCTGGAAACACGGTGGACAAAGCCGTGGCTATTGGAGTGAGGACGAATGCTGGGTGAAGTGGCGGACCCTCCCATGCACAGGAGCACAACCATGACGAGGTTATGTGCAGCTTTCCTGAGGCTGTATATATTCTTCGCCTGTGGTGATGACCCACAAGCTGGCTGCGCAGCTCGAACTGGGGCCTGGTGATAGATCTCGGGGTGACGGAGCTCCGTTGAAGGGACTGTCTGGCATCCTGGAGGAGTTGGGCCTCTCCTGGGTGAAAACTCAGTGTGCAGAGTTAAGTAGTGGGGACCCAGGGGATCAGTGTGAATCCCCGGCCATTGACCGTGCTGATCGAGGTTCGAACTCTGGGTGGCATTGGTTGATACCCTAGCTTGGGGGAGTCATCCTGGAGGTGCGCGTTTGCCTGGAGGGCTGCCACCGGCTTTTGGTAGCCATGACGAGGATAATTAAGGCCTTAAGCCCTGTTAAAGCATAGTAGGATGTCATTTTTGAACTATTTAAGTTCGGCTGACATGTACCAGTCAGCCATATATGTAAAGAAAATAAAGGCAAGTATACATACAATTGTGCTGCAGCCATGGCATAGTAGTTAGTAGTTATTGATGCATGTAAGAATGCAAATGTATACACCTTTATTTTTTAAATGTACGGGTGGTTCTTGTTAAGGATTACCCATGCTAACAAGGCCTCAGTCCACTGATGAAGACATCGTTCCTTATCTCACAAACAACCTTGAGGAGTTTAGTGCGTGTGGTTCTGGCTGGAGTCTCCAAATCTTGACGTACATGGACGTCCATGTGGGTCAATATCGGTTGTTCACCGTCGGTGCTATGCACGCTAAACTGCCCAAGTTTATTTCAAACAGGAAAGCTTGTGTCACTGTAGACTGCTCGGAGGGAATGTGTTTCCACTATGCTGTTGTAGCATCTTTGATTTCTGCCACACGACATGCTGAGAGAATTACTTCATATCATAAACCTCACCAGGTTTTGAAAATCGAAGGTCTGTCGACACCTTTAGTCATACAGGATATTCGTAAGTTCGAGGAGGACAAGTCTATTTCTACCAATGTCTACTGTGTGGTAGACAAAGATAGCAATATAATTGACGAAACTTGCGAAAAGGGTGGGGTTGTAGTAACCATGTGTATTTCTCCTGTATGCCATGACAAACATGTGAATATTTTGGCGATTTGCGTGAATGGAAATGCCACTCATTTGCATTTTGACTGTATTAGGAATTTGTCAAAGCTGGTTGGTAGTCAGCTGAGTAAGAAACAACACAAAAGACAAGTTTGCGAGCGTTTTCTCCAATTCTTTGTTGTGAGGAGAAACTCGCAAGTCATGCTATTATTTGCCAGCAACAAAAGGCTGTTCGCAGTACTTTCCCCACTGAGAATGACAAGTACTTGGAATTGAAAGATTACAGCAAACAGCAGAGATTGGGTTTTGTCGCCTATTGCGAAGTTGAAAGTTGCCTGAAACCCTTGTCCACTTGCTTGCCTAATAATGAAACAAGTAATACAACTACCATCAACCAACATGTTCTATATGCTTGTGGCATTTTGTTGGTTTGTTCATACAATTCAAATTTATCTCAGTATTTCGAGTTTGTGGATGCTGATTGTATGTACAAATTAGTTGATAAATTAGTTGAACTTACAAAGTGGGTTGCAGGAATTTACAGTGTCATTGTTCCGATGAAGCCGAAAACCACTGCTACTGAAGCTAGGTTGGTGGCTCAGAAAATTCTCACATTTGTAAATAACTGCTCGGTACAGATGATATTGTGGTCGAGCATGGCCATCTGACGGGCGAAATCAGAAGCCGCACACATAATAAGTGCAACTTGAATTTCAGACTGCCCAAAAGACAACTTGTCGCTGTTTTCCATATCCTGCAAAATTACGATGCTCACTTTCTTATAAAGCCCTTGGCTGAACATCACATAAAGTTACACGATGGAACCATGGTAATTGAAAATCCTGGAAAAATTCAAGATATTGGAATAACCCTTGACATATACAAATGTATCGCACAACAGATTCCCAATGGGATTGATTGGAATGGAAAGGCGTAATATTTCAAGTTAAGATTTATTGATTCATTCCAATTCATACGCGCCTCTCTAGAAACTTTAGAAGGTTATATACTACCTGCGCAGTTGAGTATCATCCGCTCTATGTTTCCAGACAACACCCAATTCGAGTTGACAAAACGGAAGGGTGTTTTTCCTTATGACTTTGTTAAGTCGCCAGACAGTCTGAAGTGTAAGTCATGCCCACCAAAGGACGCATTTCATGATGTAATGAGAGGCAAAGGCATTAGCGATGAGGATTACACTCATACTCAAGCTGCATGGGATGTGTTCAACTGCATACACTTGCTGCAGTATGCCATTCATTACTTATGTGTGGACACTTGTTTGCTGGCTGATGTTTTTGAGAATTTCAGGACCATATGTTTGGCTCATTATGGTCTTGACCCCACCATGTACATCACAGCTCCGTCTCTTTCATGGGATGCTTTCTTGTCAATGACACGCGTGCGGCTAGAGCTGTTGACTGATCCTGACATGTATCTTTTTGTAGAACGCGGGGTTGGGGGTGGCATTACCCAGATTTCAAAAAGACGTGCAGAAGCCAACAATATTTACATGGATGAGGACTACGACCCCAGTGTGGCAGCGAAACATATATGCTTTCGACGTCAACAGGCTGTATAGTCATGTGATGCGGTCCAAGTTTCCGATTGGTAATTTCGAGTGGGTTGTGGCTGACATGTTCTCTTCATGGGATTTTGCAAACACAGTGAATGACAGCGACACTTGTATTTTAGCGGAAGTGGATGTGTCATTTCCAGAGGAGTGTCATGATAAACTATCATATCTGCCTTTGGCCCCAGAAAATGGTGTACCCCCGAATGGTTCGCATGAGAAACTTCTTTTAACACTCGTACCACGGAAAAATGTGTTATACACGGGGAAAAACTGAGGCAGTACTCGATGTATGGGGCCAAAATTGACTCTGTTCATCACATTTTGCTCTTTGAACAGAAGGCATGGATGACTCCGTACATCAACTTTAATATTGAGAAACATGCCCATGCTGCGAACACATTCGAAAAATCGTTTTTCAAGTTGATGAATAATTCTGTTTATGGAAAAACATTGCAGAATGTCCGCCGGGAAAGGGACATCAGAGTTGTTTCAAGGTATAACACGATCTATGAAGCTACAGAGCTGATACTACATCCGACATTCCAGACATGGCAGATCATCGATGAAAACTTAGTCCTCGTCGAAATGTCCAAGAGTTCTGTTGTATTCAACAAACCTTTGTACACTGGTGTTGCCATTCTCAACCTTTCAAAATTAACACACTATGAACTTCACTATCAGTACATGTGTACAAAATGTTTTCCGCTGGCTTTACACCTCCTGTATTGTGACACAGATTCCTTGGTATACTCTATTGAATGTGATGACGTACATAAAGTAATTACACCAGATTTAAAGAGCGTGGTTTGATACACCCAACTATGCGCTCGATAAACCGCAAGGATTCCGTCACAGGAACAAAGGCCATACCAGGGTGATGAAAGATGAATGTGCTGGCCACATAATCACACACTTTGTGGGTTTACATCCTAAGCTTTATGCATACGTTGTTGCGAATGAGCAATGTATTCGTAAGGCGAAGGGTGTAAAACCAAATGTGTTGCATCACTCAGGTTGAAGGATTATCGAGATTGCCTCGAAAATTGTACAAGGGCAATGGGGACCCAATATCAGTTCCATTCGCATGCTCATCAAGTCTACACCGAATGCATAACAAAGGCAGTGTTGTCAGGTATGGATGATAAGTGGTACATTGAGGCAGATGGGATATCAATCTTACCTTGGGGGCACTATCGAATACCTGAATACATTTTATTTTATTTTCCTCCTTATTAAAGTTTCAATGCCACAATAAATTTATAGACCTCCCAGCACCCCACAATGCCAAGGACACCCATCTGCCAACATCACACGCGCCTTCTGTTCCACAATCATCACAGCTGGCTACAATCATCATCGCAGCTGACTACACCAACTACTTTTCACCTGTTAAATTCATCAATGCTGTTTCTCCCTGTTTGCCTACCTGTAAGGAATTACATAACTTCAATAACAACTCTCTTGATACAAGTGTATTCGATCCAATTTCCCTTGTGAAAGAAGAAAATCAAATTTCCAGTGGAAACTGTGCATGTGAGTCACTTGGCCTCAGTCACTTGGCATGTGTGGGAGAGAATTAGCTATATGTGACAAATTAACGCCCCTCTGTGCGTGTCTACGAACACACCTCCCGAATGTGTCGTAAGAAATATTGAGAATAATTAGGAAAAGAATCCACAAATGTATTATATTTGTAAATACTATAGTAATTTTTTTTGTAAATATTTTTTTAAATCTTGTAATATATGTCAAACACTTTTGTAACAGTAGTAGTAGTAACAGTCGTGTAGCAATAGTAATAGTAGTTTTAGTAACAGTAGTTGTACTGCTAAGTTCCAGATATTAAAAAATGTTGATAAAATTTATTTATGAACTGTCTTTTAGTTTGTAAGTTGATTGTTTGTTACAATGTTAGTGATGAAATATCTTGTTTTTTTTTTTTTGTAAAAATGTCTTGTTTTTGTAATTTAGTTGTAAGATGATTGTTTTAAAGTATATACAAAATTGTTTTGTAAATATCTGCATAAAAATTGCGATTGAAAGATGATAGTGCAAATGTTTGTTGTAAATTCAATCTTTTTTTTGTGTGATATTGTAAATACTTAGGTATAAGGATTATTTTGAAAATAATTTTTTTATAATACAATGTTATAAATGAATAGTGTCTTTTTTTTAATACCTTATGTCACTAACTTTTTTCAATAATAACTTATGTAAAATGAGTGATGGTTTAACAGAAGTGAAGAGAAATGAATATATGTATATCAGAATTGGTAAGCTGATGACTTGTATTTAAAAATTCAGGATAACTTTTTGCTTGCTTTGTTGACTTAAAAACTTACAATCATTTAAATTAAAACTTGATTAAAAAACTAACTTTTAAAGGGCTGAAGGAAAATTACAAATAAAAAATTATGGAGCAAATCAAACATAGCAAAATGAATGAATGAAGTTTTGCAAATGAATGAGACAACAGGTTAGTATCTCAAGAGAAACTTGGTCCGCTCAAGTTGGAGTCGGACACAATGGTCTGCTGACCAACTTTAGTGACACCCCAGGGGAATATATTGAAAGCAAACCCCGCATTCCTTCACACAGGTAGGTAGCAAAACTTCTGTCCCCCCTGACTGCACTGACCACAGTTCAGCAACATTTGAAAAAATATTTCAATTTACATACAAACACACAAATTAAAAGAGTTCCTGTTCAAAATACAACACGATTATGTCTGGAGAAGAAGATAAACATACTATATTTAAACTAGTTTTTAAATAAAATTCAACTCAAGTCATATATAAATAGCAGTATATTTTCCCTTAAATTTACAAGAGTCTGACCTACCTTCATCTCTAGTGATAGGCGCGATTTACATAGTATTTTATCGGGAAAATATAAATATTGGCGTGTTAACTCATTTTTTCTTTTCGGATCGATATACTGTGTTTGTGATAAGTAATTGATTTATGTGTTCGGTAGACGAAATTACAGTCTGCGTTAACGACTCGCGTTTTTTGTTACCAAGTGACGTGAATTTAATAGGTTTAATGTAAATTTGTAGTACGTCTCTATAAAGTGTTGCACGATTACACTTTGTGGTCTTAAGTACTTCTTCACGTCATCCGATTGTACCCACGCTTTGAAGGAAATAATTTGTGATAAAAGTGAATTATTTTGAAAATAATAAAACTTTAGTTAAAAAATTATCATTTCATTGTCTGTTGTAGGACGAATGCAGAGTTTTTCTCATACATTTCCTCTCATTTGTCTATCGGCTTCGATACACATTTATATATAATCAGGCTCTCCACACACACAGCTTATAAGACGATGTAATTGCTACGCTGGACTCCACATCAAACAGATGTGTTTTAAAAAATACTCAAGGTATGTACGAGAGGCGTTAAGTAGTGTATGTGTATTTCTATTACACTATTGTGTCTGTTTAAAATCTAAATGCGAGTTTGGAAACCTTTATTTGTTCATACTGACTAGCTGGATTTCATTTAAGGAGTTTGCACTTGTCGGCATCAGATGTTATTCACGTAGTTCAAATTCTCTCTCTCGAGTAAATTATATTTCAAAGCTCGAGACTCAAGTTATGTTAAAGACTCACGTGGTTGCACTTATTATTATTCACGTAGTAATTTGAAATTTGCGATTCGATGCATGTAATTTATTCATACGTAGAAAACATTGTAATTCTCCAACATTTAATTGCATTCCGAAAATAGATCGTTTAACACATAAATCGCATCTTTCAAAGTCGCCTATCTACCATCTACGAGCTATATCCCACCAAACAACATAACATTTACACTTAGGCCACTCTTAGAAATCGTTTAAGCACTCTGAAATTCTCTCGCGTGTTAAATATATTTGTAAAAATTGCCTATCTACCACCAAAATCCCTGCAAACACCTCAGAATTGGAAAAATTACAACAAATTAGCCTTAGCCCACTCTTGCACTCAACTCTACACCTATATAAGACATTGCAACCCACCACTCTGGTCAGTCGCCTCCAAGACACCACACCATCGACGTCGTACAGAGCTCCTGCTAGGCCTACCCAAAAAGAAAGAAAGAATGAAAAAAAATCGATCCGATTAAAAATTAACCCTTTCAGTACATACAACACCTCCAATCAATTTAACCCTTTAAATCAATCTAACCATTTTTATTAATAATTTCAATCAATTTAATTAACCCTTTGATATCAATTTAACCCTTTCAATTAATCGAAAGTTGGGTATGACTGGCCCGCCCCGACAACTAGCTTTCTCGCAGCGCGATTGTGTATACCTGACTGTTTTCGTGTATGGATGTTGTTGCATGTGACTATAGCCTCGGTGGATGGGAAATAGTGGCCAACTATGCTTATAGGAGGGCTTAAGGCATCCTTGGTCCTACCACCTTGATACTATGCTCTAGCTGGCACGAATGGTAGTTTGGTAGTGGGACTCCAAGATAGCGGGAGACGAAGTCAAGATGGTGGGGTGATTTGTATAGGTGTACTTAGCATATGCATACTCGGCTTAGGTCGTAAAATATATGTTGGTAACAAGGTAGTGAATGAAGTTACATGGCAGGGCAATGAACTCTCAACATTCTTCAGTCAAGATGGATGGTGCTTACATGGAACGACAGAGCATGAAGTGCTTGTAAATGATTGCACAATCCAGCTGGCATTTTCTCAGTTGCCCCCGTATTCCACCGTATTGAGCAAGTGCCAGCCGCATTGTCCAAAACATATTTTTTGCGGGAAAGTTTGCTGGTTTTGAGGGAAATTTGGAAAATTTTGAGGAAATTCGGTCGAATTTCAGCATTTTTGAGGGGAAAAAAGGGAAATCTAAGATGGCCGCCATGGCTTCCCGGCACCCCGGTCCCAGTCCCGATTGCGCGAAACTACCATTTCACACTACTCACGCATACACAATAAAAAATTCAGATTTCTGAAATAAAAAATTATTGATGTAGAGTAGTTGGTAGCGACGCCAAGGTAGTGACGCGTTAAGGACACTGTGCTCAAATCCCAGGCAGACATTTTTTTCACTTATGCTTTAATGTTTGATGTAAGTTTATCATTATGTGTAAAGGCTCTTCCCTCCTATAATCCCGCACAAAGCGAATACCATAACACCCATTCATTCAAAAATAAAGCTTTACATACTTTAACCCTACACTTTGGAAAAAAAATTTATTAACTGCGTAGTGTGACACTGATATTTCTAATATTTTACACATTTCTGGTCACAGCTAATAGTGGATACTTTTCCAAAACTTTGAGTAAATTTTCCTGTTTGCAAAACTTGAACTATTTTACGTATTCGAATTAGGCAGATTCAATAAAGCTTCTTCGATTCCTTCGTTCACGCAAACTTTCACGGCTGTATGCTAGCATTCTTAGTCGCTGTAGATTTCAGCTAGCTGACACTTTATGCAGTAGGAAGAAGTATATATGCTAATTACCCTGTCGAATTACCATCTATAGTCGTGCGACATCAGAATGTTTCGTTTGCATCACTTAGAGTGTCCGTCGGCGCCAGTTAATACTTCAGTTATCCGAGTTTACTTCAACGTAAACGTAACGGATGGTTGTAGCTCTCTGTGACTAACGCACTTAATGCCACTGTAATTCAGGCTCCTACTTCGTTTCAACGGACGTTGTTGAAGGATGCGCGGGGCCAAGTACACAACCGGTAGGCTTACTCATTTCAATCTCTACGAAAACTTCGTACAATATGGTTTGCTCACAATATCTGCGACCTCTTTACAATACTTAAAAACCGTTCAATGAGTACGGGCACATAGGAATATTGTCTTCGTTTAGTTTGCAATACAGTGGGTATGTATGCTAATAGCTACAGTACTTACTCTTCGAAAACCTCGTGCTCATAAAAACATTTTGGTACACCAGAATGGAAGTAAAACTGTATCTAAAGTATCCACAAGTATCAGCCTACTCAACACATACACGATTACCAAATGCATTCACAATTAAGGGGGAAGAAAGAAACAATGTTTTCAGTCAGTATTATATCTACACCACTATGTTTGCAGGAATGTCTAAAAATCTTCAAATCAACTTGTCTCCCAGACCACCGGTGATCTAAACAATGTACTAGCAGATTTGCTGTGGTAAATCCACCTTGCCTACGACATGACTTAATTGTTTCCTTTCCGGCGCTTACGGGAGCCGCCTACCTGACGCGACATGGCACAGGAGCGAGCGAACGCCAAGGGTGACACTAGCAGGCACATCAAGTGCCGCATCGCCACTATGCGCGGCACTACGCTAGCTCGCAAGCTTTTTGTCGAACTGTTTTTTCTATGGTACTTTAAGCGGTGATCATATTATTTTACTGCTGGAAAGTCTGATCAAAAGTTCAATGTAGGATTGTATCGGAGTTCAACGTAGATGGCGTCAGCACATTTTGACATACGGCAGTCTGAAAATGCTGTTTTATCTATGTTGGAGGGCTTGGAAAATAGTGGTTCTAGCGTGCTTAGTGTCTTGAAAGCGACATTCCGTCATCGCCTGAAGTTTGTTTTCTTTTCGTAAATTAGCCATTGGGCACACGTGGAATAGGTTCGTCAAAAAAAAAAACGGATCTCCCAACACACTGCAACACATTTAAAGCGCCTAGTAGGCGGCCCCCTAAAGCCGATGTTTTCAGGCCGCGCGCTAACCACCATCTTGGTCGCCCGGAGCAGCACGCTCGCCCTATTAGCCTTAATTAGTTTCACAGCCTCTTGGACGACGCTATTCGCGTGTTGCTATATTTAGCCCGCACGAAGCTGACAAGTGGCCGTAAACACCAGCAAACAAGAGTTCACGTCGTCTTGATGGAACCTTCAAGAATTCTGCAGCTCGCAAGCGAGTACTGCTCATCTAGCTCATCTGTGACAATAACGATATTCTCCCAAATGTTCGGAAGTGTTCGCAAATTTTCGTGATTGGATTGTGAAACATCCCAAGGTCAAGTTAGCACAAACAATGTGGTAGGTCCCAGTTTCACAGTTCAAATTAAGAAATAAAAAAATTGCCACGTCCGTTTAGTAAAACAATGTACAAAAAATGCAATTACTGACGCGCAACAGTTATGATGCAACCCCTACAATAAAAGACAATATGAACTAGAGGCAGCAGTACAAGCAGACGACAGTAAGACTCTAGTAAGCACAATACTTTCCGTGGACGCAGCATAGCGAAGTGGAACTAACTACGGAAAGACATTCAGACACTAGAGTGAACCCACAGAATACGTACAAGAAACGACATAAAAAGACAAATATAATTCACGTCCTTGAATATATTGATACCTGAACACATGATCGTGCGTAATGTAAATACCTAGATGATACTCATGAGGTGATCTTCAGTCGAATACAATATATTATTCTCTCTCCTGTAAGTCTACGGTAGGTAAAATTTATTTTTTAAAAGTGAGTGTAAGAGGTAGGCTTATACGCTGTTCACGATATAATGAACCCTTTTTAAAGCCCTGCTTAAGATCTACTTGTATGCACGTTGTGTATTCTTCCGCCTTATGTAAAATTAACATTGTTATGGGCCTCATCACTTTATTCAAGCTTCGGTCAAGTGAAACTGAAATTATTAGAAAAGTAAATATTTTGCAAATCTGGGCATTTTTACACTTTGACGCATTAAAAAAGAGAAAAAGAAAGAATTGAAGTTATTACAAATGGCTACAGTAGTATAAAATGGCCGATTATGGCACATCAGGTGTCAGGCGGTGGAGCCATGGGCTCTAATTAGCATAATTTCAGGCGTGGGGCTGTGGACCCCAGCAGCGAGAATTTCCCTTTTTTCCCTTTTTCCCTTCCAAAACGGTCGATTTAGCGTACAAAAACGTCACTTTTTCCATTTTTTTCTAAAAATTTCCCTCCTGCCAGTGGCGGCCATCTTGGCAGCCAGTGATAATTAGCATAATCCGGGCAGGTTGAACAGTGTGGCTGTGGTTTGCACATTGGGGTGAAATCAGTCGGAAATCGAGAAATTCCTGCCAAATTGAGAAGTCATTCCCCGTGGCCAACTTGGTATAGCTGACCTATGCCTACCTAGGACAATTGGCGACCAGCAGAGGATGTCAAACATTTTGGCAGCCAGTGTCTCGCTGGCGGCAGTGGTGGGGCATCAAGGCATCGCAAACTATCGGATCTCGTGTAACACTGCCACTCCCCTTAAGGCTGTGTGTGTGCATAACACTTATAAGCATAGTTGGCTATAATTTACGAATGGTTTAAGTTATCGTCGCCAAATTCATAACACAGACATCGACCACAACTATGATAGAAGGCTGTAAATTACGAAGCGTTTGAGATACAACTACCAAAATCATAATATATGTATAACCCCCCGACAGCGAGAAGGGACATGCTGACAATGTTGTCCTGCATGTCTCCCCATTCTTACTCACCTCTGTCTCTCCTGGCCCCTCGGTGCCAACGCCTGGTTACACACACACAGACACACTTCCTTGTGCGCTCCCTCACTCAACACCTCATCCTCCCACTCGTCCTCACGCATTATCTCTCTATCCGTTTCCTCCACCCTCCACCTGCCTACATCACCCCTGACCTTACATCCTCGAGCGCTCGCCACCACTTGACCAGCGACTCGCTGCGCCCCCCCCCCCCCCAAGCTCTCGTGTAACAGCGTACTTACTTCCAGACAGTTGGTCAGTACCACCGGCCTTGTACCCATAAGCCATGTACCGAGACATCAATGTATGTATGTATGTAGGTATGTAATGAGATGTCACTCGCAATGAATACACAGTCATCGCTAGACAGCCGAGTCCCCACACATACAAAAACACATGTTAGAATGATAAGTAACCAATTACGAAAACAAATTATCCCCTACCTTAACTGGTGTAGCAGTGAAAACATATAGACCGCGAGCACATCTCACAATCGTCTTCGTCGACGATGTGGCCTCGCTGAAAGCGGAGACCACAATGACCAGTCCTGCCTCGCAGTGCACGATAGATAGCAACGAAGTACTACATCCATACCACCTACCCATGGCAACATGCTTACCAGTATTGAAAGGAAACAATGCATGTAATCTGAACCCGACCTCTAGGCATCGCAAGTTCGATTCTCGTAGAGAGTGAAAATAATAATATGAGTCGACCCGACCTGCACTCGCGTACCAAGCCCATCACACAGACACACCAACACAAACACACACATTTCAACTACGTACGTACTTTGTGGAGCAGAAGGCCTGTAGGTAGCGACGTGAACTCACTGAAAGCTCAGAGCACAATGATCGCTCTGTCTTTCCGTGTATGGTATACATTACCGACCAAGAAAGTATATCACAACCACAGTGTCAATAAATGTATGTACTTGAAAGTAACTATTGTATGTAGCCTGACAGCATAGACATTAATACTCTGACGACCTTACCTGCACACGTGTACTGACCGAGCCTTTTTTTTTTGTTTTTACAGTCATGGGAAGTCATACTCTGCCAGCCCTGCCCGTACCTTCAATGCATGTAATTATAAGCAGTCATACTCTGTCGACCCTGCCCGAACCACAATGTATGTACTTACATTATGTACCAAGCCTTTGAAATTACAAACAGTCGACCGTTCCCGAACTGTTAATGTATGCATTTAGACGGTTTCTGTCCAGCATTACATGTTCAGCCGTTCCACTATGATAACTGTGATGATGTGTTTACCCATAGTGTCCAGTCTCTAACCCAGGTCCCTACAGAGAGCTGCTAGCTCTTCCCAACTGAGTTTCACCCACTAGAGTGTACAAAAGGCAAAAAAAAATAGTTATTAAACAAAATGGCTAGTAACGAACACATTGTGCAATGTATGTTCATCAAAAGTACTTGCAGCCATAGGGTCACACACACTGTGGCAACCCGAGACATGAACCGAGTAAGGAAGTAATGCAACACACACACACATCAACTATGTATGTACTCTGCTCTTAGACGATGCCGAGCAGAGATTTTACCTTAATGATAGTTGCTGTTTCAGAAGATCTGCAGGTCGCGAGCACATATCATCGTCGTGAACTCACGGGAAGCAATGACCGCCGGACGTTTCGTACACACAATACATTACCAATTACATGTTCACCAGAAGACAATCGTTCATCGGAGGGAAGCAAGGCCCCACTGCCAAAACGTTATGAAGAGCCATCATCTACAAGGCCTAACCATATGATGAAGGCGAAGTGTGTACCTTGTATGCACACAACAGGAAATGTTCGAATGTAGTTTAAGTTGATCGTGTACGAGTGTAAAGACGCAGCCTCACAGCCAGCAGTCAAGACACCACAAACCACCACGTAATATTCGTAATTATAGTCATACCTACACTGATGTACTGAGCCTTTACAATTACAGAGTCATGACCCTACAGCACACATGTACCGACTGAGCCTTTGCCATTACAGACAGCCTAACTCTGTCGACCCTGCCTATGCTTGAACCTTCGATGCATGTACCAAACCTTTCCAAATAAAAAGCAGTCATACTCTGTCGATCCTGCCTGCACTCGAACTTTCAATGAACGTATGTACAGGAAGTTTCCATCCAGCAGCCCAACAGTTCCACTGTGATTACTGCGAAGCTGTGTATGTGCCCATAGTAATAAGCTGTGGCAAGTTGTGAACTCAGGTCCCTACAGACAGCTGCTTGCACACTCAATCTCCAGTCTCCGCTTCCTTGTTGGTGTGTACCCATGTAACAAATGGATTTCGTGTATGCATAAAACAATGGTATATACGCAGTCACACGAGCTCTCTGGCTCATTCACTGTTAGTCTGTCATTCAAGCTCGGACAGACCTGAGAGTGTATCATTTCAGGTCAGCTGTTTGTACCATAGCTACACCAAAAAAAACTTGTGGCGGAACACGGTGAAAATTATGGCATGCTGTTCTAGTGGTCAGAAGATTCTATCAGCTATTGTGGCATATGGAAAGCATAACTCACTTGCAGCACTCGCCAAGGAAACTGAGCTCGCATATTTGCCCAAATAACTGCGTCTGACATATGCATGTCATGCTATATGCTATGTCTACAAACATCTACCCACATATTTACAACAGAATGAAACATATGCGACTGTCTCCCATGTACCGAGTGTTTGCAAGGATGTACTACTGTCATGGACACACCATATTCTAGGGGTTGATGTAATGCACGCCGGAAGTGTGTTGAAGGAGCATCCAACACTGATTCCTTCCCTTAGGAACTCATTAATGAGGAGGGAGGTGTATACCTGGAACAGCTGACGTGGTCGACGTTCCGACGCAGGTTCGGCTGACAGGCACCATCAAGCTTGTAGTTCTGCCCCTGAGAGCCCTTGGTGCAGTGGTAGAGATGGTCTGGCAGGGCGCACTCTCGTAGTTCCACCTCCTGGCTATGGTTGACGACGACAGACATGAATCTCACAGTACAGGGTTGGCCAGTTCAGTTGTCATCAAGACTTCAAAGAGTGAACATCGGCTGTGGATAACGTGCTCTTATTCATCGATGGAACAGGAAAGTTATTCGTGTCACTACAGTAAAAAGGCATTTTCTAACAAAAAAATCTACAGACAGCATGAAGCTGGTTGTTATCAGAATGCAGGGCGTATTATGTTCGCATGTAAAATGTGTAAATCTCAGTTTGGTCGTCATAGTAGCTTGAAAAGACATCGTGCAACATGTAAAGGTCGTGCTGCACCACCTGTCAAGAGGTTTCTGAAAACATTACCAGTCCAAGGTAAGGGTTCATCGGAGAGCAGTTCTTTGGTACCGGCACGACAGCCATGCAAATATTGTAACAAGACATTTACAAATGCATATCATGCAAAGAGACATACACAAAGTTCATGCAAGAAGAGTATAATTCGTATGTTATATTAATGTGATAAGTGTCGAAGAATGCATATGCGTGTTGACAGTTTAAAAAGACATTTGAAAATGTGTAAGTCACAGCCAACAATTTATCTAGAAATTTAAACCTTTGTAACCGAAAGAATATGGGGACTGCCGATAACGATGAACAACTTCAAAGTTATATCCTGCATCTCCCAAGCCTTTTGTTAATGACTTCATCCTGATGGACCCTACCATTAGTAAATCATCTAGAGGTGCGAACGAGTGGGTACTATCTGCTTAACGAATAGGCACATACCGATTTCCCTCACCTCACTACAACATAGTTTCATCTCTGATCAGCAGAATGTAGGTATGAAGTACTGCAACAGCACTGCATTGGCTTTGTAAGTCACAAAAAAAAAACACTTGTTCTCAAGCTGATACTAATAGTACCCTCGTCAGGTTGTCATGACAATGTGGTATAAAACAGGCAGGAATAGGTCGGTCAGCTCAGTCGCTATTCAGGCCTCGAAGAGAGAACATCGGCTGTGGGTAATGTGTTCGTATTAAATTATGGAAAGGGAAAGTTATTTGTTCTGTTACTGTAAGAAGACCTTTTCTACAATAACCAGCTGCAGACAACATGAAACTGGTTTCCATCAGAATCCAGACTGTACTATGTTCGCATGTGAACAGTGTAAATCACAGTTTGCTCGATATGACAACTCAAGACGACATCTTGCAACCTGTAAGGGTCGCCCTGCACTACCTGCCAAGCGAAGATTAGCACATAAACAATAAGGTTCTTCTACGAATGTCAAAGCTAGTTCTTTGCCCCCCGCCAAGATATCCATGCTATTGTGACAAGGTATTTATAAGAACACATGATGCTATGGAACACGAAAACAGTACTTGTGTGAGGAACGCCATTCGTAGGACATATAAATGCGATAAATGTCCAAGAAGGTATGTACATGACGATGATTTAAGTAGTCATTTGAAACTTTGTAAAGGAGAGACCACTGATAAAAAAAACCTAAAAATTATTCACCATCTAGCCGGCGTAATTATAATGACTTTTTCCTGAAGCGATCTGCATTCAAAGGACATTTTAAAGATTTGGTTGCACCGGATATGTCAACAACACCACACAATGTTTGCTCTTTCCTGACAAGTATAAGCCCTAATATAATAAACCAACTTATCGATGAGGTAGAACAAAATGGTCCTGTCAAATATATGTGGTTGGACTGTAGCTATACAAAACCAGAACCTGACGAAGATGAATATTGTACCAGAACCTTCAAGACTTCGGCTGTAGATGTGCCGCATTCATCTGCAGCAGAAGACGCGATTGTTGATATACGTAATATATGTCAAGAGGAAGAAGAAATGGTGGACAAAGGTTCGGGTTGGACCCTGCCTTCGGTAAATGCTCTAGAGTTGAGAACTAGTGGGTAGGGTCCATTTCACAGATAGACACATACCGATGTTACCTCACTATGGAGAAGAAGATGACAACATAGCTTCGCCTTCAGCCGTTAGAAGGAGAGGTATAAATTACCCCATCAACAGTCATTCACACACAGTTGCTAAACTGACTTGTACGACATCAGTACTGCAAGGAGTCATCCGTGAGGAGTCAGCACTACGTAGTAGTACACGTGTGTGTTTGTGTTCACACATATACTTGAAGAGGATGCAATCGAGTACGCCTACACGTGAAACTTCCCAGAGCAATCAACAATTACGCGGTAAACAATGTAGTTACTGCGACAAGTTCTTCAGTGAAAGTTGGAATGCTCGCCGTCATGAACAGAGCGACTGTACAAAGGCACCGACCTCTAGAATACAAACATGTGATATATGTACTGCGACATCTGGTAGAGGTGATAATCTAAAGAGAGATACTGGTAGTGTAAAGATACCGTACCTTTGCTTCACACGAGAAGGCACGACAAGTCCAGTCTTACTGCTGGTTCGTCATGTGCACTAATACTACTTCAAGCACCCATATCATTACACGGACCTGCATGGTGCCTCAAACCAATGCGAGTCCAGTGCGCCACCTCGCTCGGTCTGAGTGTAGGAGTACTAGATCTTGCACAATGTATACACGGAGCGATTTGTGTTCATGATCAAGGTCTTAAAATTTCAATCAATGTTGTTTTGTTGGTCCAAATCAACGTTGTTTAGTAGTTCCATGTAGTTCGGAGCACATTAAAAGTTTCTTCGTTTTCAGCCTGCGAGTGCATTGCAGTGCGACGTAAACCCTAAACTTTAACGTGATGCCCAAGTCTATTAATAAGTATGGCGAACTGAAATTTTCTTTGTTTATTAATATTATTTTATTCATAGATTTATTTACCATACACTTAAGTATTGATTCACATCTGATAAATAAACATGAAAATGGGCCCAAAAGAAGTAATAAAGTGAAGTTCGGAACAGCCTCGCAAATATGACGTGACGACGTGAATGGTCCAACATAAGCAACCAAACAACACAGTACACAATGCTACTAAATTTGCTGACATTTTTGTCTGCCTTCAAATGGTCTTCATTAATTCCCCATACATTTATCTGAAACAGCACAATCAAATATAGACTACGTGCTTTTTAATGTGTTTAAAACGAACATTTTACAAGTTTTTATTTTGTCTGATTTGATCGTACCTGACCACCTGTTTCGTTGATAATTTTTATTACCGCATTTGACGTTTTGTTTTCAGTGTTTAGAATAATGTGAATGTAGTGTTTTGCGATGGCCAAATACATACATTATTGCCACATCTTGGTTGACAGTACTCACGTGAAAGAGGAATCGAAAGCCTTTACTTCTGCAAAAATTAAGAGCGTATAATAATAATAATAATAATCACATCCTCGTATGCCACAACTTTCATCAGTGACATCAGCGTGTGGGACTGTGACTGGCCGCACGAGATGACATAGTGAATACTAACCTTCTATAGGCTGTTCACGGTAAAATGAGCACTTTTGAATACTTGTATGCACGTTGTGTTATCTTCCGCCTTATGTAAAATTTGCATTGCCATGGGCCTCATCACTTTATTCATGCATCGGTCAAGTGAAACTGTAAAATTATTACAAAAGTAAACATTTTATAAATCTGCTGATTTTTATACAGTAAGGCGTTAAAAAGAACAGAAAGCGTAAGTAATATTTTAAGTTATCACAAATGGTTACCTAACACTTTAATCGAGAACAGCTTTTAATAGTAAGTGAGCAAATCTTAGGTGCCTGTTTTTCTCGTTGGTTGGCAGACTAAGGTGCTCAGCATCTGTGAATCGGTCAGGAGTCGGGTATCGCAAGGAACCGAGTCCAAAAGCGCGACACTTGACTTAACTGCAGTAAAGAAATGAAGGAAAGTCCACTCGCCTGCACATTACCTGCTGCACCACATCTCTCATGTTTTCTGAATGGCATACCGGACGAGTAATTATGGCTCGCAATATTCCTGTTTATGAGCACACGGTCGGTAAACGAATGATTAACAATCAAGCAATGCATATTTTTCTCGCAAATGTTTTTGACACTTAAATGGTCTTACAGGTCGAGAGTTAAGGAGAGAAACAAAGATGGGTAATGTCCGAGGCCTAGAAGCGTGAGAGCGCTAAGGACGACCTAAGTAGCTGCAGAGAATGTCTGGACCGCCTTTACGCGCAAGTCTTTCTTTGTCGACTCGTCTCTAGAGGACTTTAGAGTGGCGACATAGCCATGCTGCATATACTTGTGTTGTGTTAAGTGCCCTGTACCGTAAGTTCTATGCCTAAAAATGATTGTGAAAAACTAATGCTGGAGTCGCTTGCTCCTACGAGCAAGACACGAGGAAAACGCCGACACGCTAAATATGTTTTTCAATGTGATTGCTTAAATTTATCCAACAGTAGTTCACGCGAAGGTTAGGCACTTTCCAGCGACAATTACAAGACGCTTAAAGAATACATTAGTTTTGAAGGTGGTGGGAAGAAGGGAAATCTGGAAAACATGATGCCACCAAAATGAGTTTAAATCGTACGTTAAAGCACGGCGCGGTATAAATATTAATATAAGTTCAATCCGGTAGGTGGCAAATACGATGCAAATTTCCCAATGAAGGGAAAGTTAGACGTACTATTTCGTTTCACAACGTTGTATAAGCCTGTTTGTTACACCGCACGAAACTACAAAAAAATATATACATAATTTCTAATCCACAACTACTCGTCGTGCGACAAATTTTCGTCGTTCTGACGTCAGACGCGTCTTGATTTTGATTGGCTATTAGGTTTTTATTGTCGTGCCGTGCTTGTAGGGACTATGTGATTCCGGCATAAAAATTATTTATTCTGGTTTGGTTTCTTCGTATAACCAGCAGCAAGAATTAGCAAAGGCAGTTCTACAGTTTCGCTTGTTCGGCACACGGGGCCGCGGTGGTGTGGTGGTTAGACTACTCGCCTCCCACCAAGGCTAACCGGGCTCTATTACCGGCGGGGTCGCCCCAGACTTTCGCTTGTGGGAATTGTGCCGGACGATGCCGTTAAACGTCAGGTTTCCTCGGGGATTTCCTGTTTTCCCCGCCTTTTCATTCCGGCGCTGCTTCATACTCACATCGCTTCACCCGCATCGGCTCTCAAGACCTCGATGTTAAGGCAGATTCCCACCCGCCATCTTGGATTCATGGAATTTTTGCTATATTCTGGAAATACAGTTTTGTATCATGTTTTTTTTAGAACGACAGAACACAGATCATTGTCAAGTGCATTGTCTGAGGACAGTCTTCCTTGATTACTTGTGATATTGTCGCCTTTGTAATCGTTCGCAAGAAATAATATCGTGTTTCGCCTCGACAGTCACCAGCTAAAAATTAATAAATGTAGCGAAGCTGTGGCAGTTCGATCAACCTTGGGAAGCTGTTATTTAGGATATGTCGTGCAGGAAATTTCAATACACCTTCTGATATAGAAGCTTTGGCGATAAATCGAACATGACGGCTGGGAAACCGCCTTAAAAGCAACCCAAATCTCTTCACCCGCTCATTTACTTGTTCAACGCGATGTTGGGACGAGAGGTTAAATTACGCAAGCACACACCACACTTGTCATGTGCGAGCCACACTCCTGGTGAGGGGAACTGAGGAGCCATTGTTACTTATTGGAGTTTGGTTTGGTGGCCTTAGGTCAGCCAGGCTTGGTGGAGTCACCAGCCTTAACCTGCCATAACTTTGAAAGCAGTAGTAAGTATGCAGGGATGACGAGGCACACGCAACAACACGTATACGAGTATCGAAAACATGGGAATGTTGATTTTACACGTGGTGGATGGATACATAATTGTCAGGAAAACAATGTTGCAAGCAGGGTTTTGGAAAGTGCTCAAGTGACGGCGCCGACTCGCGGTATAGGAAGAAGGGGTGGAACAGAATAGTCTATGCAAGTGGCGGCCGCCGCACAACGAGTCGGCCCGCGCCTCGCCTCAGTAAAGGTCATTTGCCGACTGGAGCTGGCAGAGAAAAGTCAAGGCCACGACGGGCCGACGCCTGTTGCGTAACGGCTCGCAGCTGCCCTCTCTCTCGGCACAGAGCTGAAGGGTGCCCGTCACAGACACTGCGAGACACTTATCAACAAGTCTGGACGAGACACACACAGCCCGGCTATATGCCACTGTCTCTTAGAGTAAGATGAGCTACAAACTACCCTGAGAGTACAGCGAGGAATTCTTCCTACTAAATGATACAAAATATCACCTCCAATATCTTCAGCGCTGCCAAGGTAAATTAGTTTCCAAAGTTCAAAGCATCTATGAAATAATAGTACATCTATATGGCGTTGATAGTGAAAGCAGAAACGAAACTGGTGCACTCTCGTCAACAGTAGTGAATGGCTTTGAAAATATGACGGGATATAAGGTAACGTGGTTACCAAGAACAATGTTTTCTGTTATTAAAGACATAATGTGGCAGGCTCCAATCTTGTCAGTAGTACACCCACCTCTAGAGCTATGCCCCACGGACTCAGCAACAATGTCACCTCCTCAGTGATCTCGCCCAAGCCAGAAAATCTGTCGGGAAAAGTATAGACTGTTGTCAAAGCCACATGTTCGACAGTATTTGACGTATTTCTTTACATTTGAATTTTCAAAACATTAAATCCTTTATATGAATTTAAAAAAACTCACCACACCGGTATGTTAGCTCCCGCGACGACAGACACTTTTCGTCCGCGCGGAGTGGGGGGTGGACCCAGGGCGAGTCAACACTCACCAGCCCGTCATCCCTGGACATGACATGAAATGTGACCCTAGGATGGAGCGACGCTGGAATGCAAGGACGGGGGGACGGGAGAACCCAGAGAAAACCCGCATCGTCCAGCACGATTCCCACATGCGAAAATCCGGGAGTGAACCCGCCGGGTATCGAAACCGGATCGCCGTGGTGGAAGGGGAGCGCCAACGCTTCCCCTTTTTATATGAATTAAATGCTTTGATTAACTAAAATACCGAATGTGCCAAATTAATGTTTGCACTCTTCGAACGGTAATAACAGACAAACTGTTAAAAAGAAGCCGAGGGCAATGTTTGTGTTTGACGCTATAAGGACAATGCTGGGTGTGAGCGAATGTTGGTAACAGTTACGAAGGTTCAAAATGTGCGCCGTCAGCAGCCAGAGATCGCCTGTAACGTTGTAGAACAGAACGGCACTACTGTTTCCACGGGGAGTAGATTGACATGCGGGGTCCAGTATCCGTGGCTTTCTGATGTGCAAAGTGTTCTTCAGAGTTACCCAGATAAGATAATCTGACGCTGCGTTGAATCTGGAGATGTGGGTGGATACTAAACACTTGGTCGTCATACCCACCTCTCGATGAATGTTTCATCCAGGAGCGACCATACGTCTCGATGGTAACGTGGCGTTGCACCTTCCACCTGGCACAACGCCATCCAGCAACACAGCTTGGCAACTTTCGCCTCTCACCGTCCCCTCAAAGAAGAAGTACTCTGGCAGACATACCGCATCACACTGTTAGCCCAGGAAGAAAAGCGGTTTGCTCTACCGCGATGTAAAATTTCTATAGGCCCAGTACACACCATTGTGGCGGTTGACAGTTACGTTCCATTTAAAGCTTGCATAATCGAACCAATCACGCCACTGAAATGCCAAAGCCCACTCATAAAATCCGACACGCTTCTCTGGGTTGTCTTCTTTCATAGTGTAAAGTAACGTGGGTAGAGTATAGTAGGGGCCTCTATTTTACTTGCCGTAAAATGCGATGGACACGATTTACTGACCTCACTGGCACGCTGCTTGCCGTACGGACTTGGAATTCCTGCGTGAATGTGCAACACAGCCCCCACACCTCCTTACGTTCACAAATATGAATGCGAAATGTTCGCTCAGCTCTACTGCTGTCCAAACAACGTTGTTTAAAAAGTTGAGTAAAATATAAACGAGTGTGTTGCTACTGGCGCATTTCAGCCGATCAACTCCTCATGCTTTAAACAGATGCAACTTTGCACCACATGGAATTTTGTTCACAGAATGCGCAGGCGCAAAAAAAAAGTTGAGGTAAAAGTATTTTCCAACAATGCCTTGTTCTGAATACGCTAACTATCGTAAGACCCCCGAAGCCAAAAGCCCAACACACACTGCATTCATTTGTGTTTTTAAAGCTAGTAAAAGTAGCAGAACGACAGTGTTATCAACTATCGTGATAACGACAATGCTCTACTTAATTCCAGAGCTACAACCCGTCCTATTTCATCAGTTTCTCTGCAGTAGCGCAAGAGAAGTACGCTCAAAGTGCGACATCTTCAAAGAGAAAAACACTATCGTCTGTAGCCTTATCTTGATAAACAACAAACAAGGATAAAAACAGTAGTACACGAAAATGCTATAATAAGGTGAAGAAACTTTATATATGCTGATAATTCGTCCAATTTTAATTTTACAGAGCTTAACAAATCTTCACAAATAATTTTCTTACAAAATGGCGGTTTTGCACTGAATTTTGGTGATTCCCTTCACTACTATAAAAAAAAACGACGGGACTCATCTTGAGACTATACCGCTACACCTTATGTCGCATGCATACACTAAAGCTGAGGTAGTCTGACTGACTTTCGTCATATCACTAAGAAAGCGTTCCATTCCGTTACTAAATACGTACTTAACTGCACAAAAGAACGGAGCAACAACTGTGCGCGTATTTCGCCATGCAAAGTACAGTACAAGATGTATAACGTAACTTAACCTTATTGAAAACTACACGAATTAAACTTCTACATACACACCAACTGTAAAGAAGGGCATCGTTTAGGTTCTTATAGCTTTCTAACCGAACTTGCGTTACGATCCTGTCGGAAGTTAGCGTCAATGTGACTTCAGTGCACAAAGCATCTGTACTCCAGGCCATGTGCCATTGACGGCCTGAAGTTGAATGACGTATTGAAAAAAAAAAGGCGGTGTGCTAATCTTAGTCGAAGTAATGCGGTTTTGACGGTTCAGGTGGGAAGAAATGTAGTCGAATGTTGGGACAGGGGGACTGGTTCTTCCCACAGCTGGCATGCGCGCACTATCCCCATATTCACTCTACGGTAGTATGCTAGCTCCGTGCTGCCACCTGTCGGATACGCGTCGCACTTGTTCATTTTCTCGTACAATTTTGATGAGTTACAACTTCTTTCTCACGCCTTTGAGGGATTAACTTTACTCCCCTCCGTATCTACAGCCCGTAATACATGTCGGGCCATACACTGTACGTTATGTATTACGGGATGTAGTGAAGAAACTAAGTATTTGCGGACCAATATTCATATAACATTTTTTCATCCTCCAGATGTGAGGAATGTTTCCCCGAAGTATTGACAAGCAATATTGCAACGCTCTATATAATGGAATTGTCCAAGTCTTTTAAACTGTGTGTCTTCCTTTCGTCCACGCATGTTACGGCACAGTCTACAAACCTGAATTCATGCACAGCACACCTATAAAGAGCATCAGATAAGCACGCATTTCTAAACATTGTTTCATCCTCCAGATGTGAGGAATGTTTCCCCGAAGTATTGACATGCAATATTGCAACGCTCTATATAATGGAATTGTCCAAGTCTTTTAAACTGTTTGTCTTCCTTTCGTCCGAGCATGTTACGGCACAGTCTACAAACCTGAATTCATGCACAGCACACCTATAAAGAGCGTCAGATAAGCACGCATTTCTAAACATTTTTTGACATTGACTACGACAGCGCATTTACGTTTCTTTGGTTTAATTTTTATAACTCATTTGGAGATTTCTAGTGATCCGAAAAGCACGTGTGATCGAAAATATGTTTGTTGACAATTTTATTAGTTACAGCTTCCAAAACTGTGCAGTGAACAGAGCTATTGAATCATTTATACTTCTTCTTCCAGCAATCGTAACCTCTGCTTATATTGACACACTCCGCACAATGACTGCAAGCTACATAAGGCTACCACTTGGCAGGTAATATGGTGTCACCCTACCAGTAAACGACTTTTTAAAACAAACTTGGCCAATAAATGTGAGAAACTTAGTTTTTGAGAGAATCTTCAATCAGTTATTTCTCCTATATTTGGGTCCTACAATTTGTGCACGTCCTTTACAAAAAGAAGCATACGGCTGCCTACACTGTAAAAATTCTTCTGGTAAACTTCCTAAACTGTAATGGAAGTTTTTAACCTATACACTATATGGTAATGATACTGCACATCAAGCTGTAAATATAGGAATGTTTAATGTCGCTATTATACAAAATTGGGAATTCCCTTACGCATTTGACTGTTCCCCGAGTAAATGTTGAAACGCTACAATGAATGCATAGGGAATAAAGTTACCATTTCCGCTTTCTCACTAAGCATATACATTGGTATGGTAAATTTCCGAATAATCTCTTAAGAGTGTATAACTCAAAGGTGGAGATCACGACTACCACCCATCATACCATTCTGTAAAAAAGAGCAACTATACAGAATGTTAAAACAAATTATTCCATATTTTGCGGGGCGGTAGTATACACCAAAACAAGAAAGACATGTCTCATAAACATGGGTCCGAAAACCCATACTGTACGAGCTATGAGCACAATCGCTATGGTGAACACGTGCTCATAGTTCGTACGGTATGGGTTTTCGGACCCATGTTTATGAGACATGTCTTTCTTGTTTTGGTGTATACTACCTCCCCGCAAAATATGGAATACCTTTTTTTAAGACCCGGTATATTGCGTTGGCCAGCGACAGTCGGGAAAGTCTGATCACAACGAGTGTTGTCGCATTTAGCGTCTCTCTTTGGTTGTCCCTAACGTACAGTAGTGGAGTTTAATTGAGAGATTTGGACCGCTCTTAACAACGAGGTCTCGAGAGCCGATGGGGGTGAAATCAAGTGAGAGATGAGCAGCGCCGGAATGCAAGGGCGGGGGAAACGGGAGATCCCCCGAGAAAATCCGCCTTCCAGCGGCGTGGTCCGGCATGATTCCCACTTGCGATACAGTAGTTGCTTACAGTATAACACCGATGTCAGAGTGCGGCACTACACACTGAATTTCCGTTGTGATACCTTTCACTCATCAATTTACACCAAATCAATTCATGCAGAAATTTCTGGTTTAGTTTCTGACAGTAAGTATGCCTGTAAAAAAACATTTTATGGCGTAATGTACAAAAAAATAGTGTTTTCAAAGTTTGCTTAGCCTGCAATTTACTATCCAACAAGCGAGAAAATTAACCTTAGTTATGTAATGCAAAAGTACGAAATGTAGATTAAGGACAAAATTTTACTTTGGCGCTTAGTTCATAATAATATACACAAATTACTGCTTTGTTATTTCATTCGGCTAACAAGCTATAAAATGTCGCACGATAAGAACGCAATAAAACTGTTAGCACATTACGTTTACTAACTAACGGTTATCAATGCGATAAAACTGTACATAAATACACATATAATAAGTTGATCAAATATGTCCCATTGCAAAATCATCTGTATTTACAAAATTAACTTTTAAAAGTAAAATTTAATTTCTTTCGAAGTCCTACGTTATTCCAAACATAACCTCGTATGGGTTGAAACGTAAAAAATTTGTACGTAACCACTGAATACTTAACTAAACTACTCGAAATCATGACTAATATGGCGGGTATCTATTTTATACGTACTGTCCATAAAGTTTCATGCTATTACCAGTGTTCCTGACTTTAGAATGAGAAGTTCAAACAAGCCATAAAAAATGTACGAACCGGCGCGCAGTCCACTGCTGGCAGGAGTGGTCAGATCATAAAAGTATCGCTGTTTTTATGCATCTAAAAAGTTCATGGTACTTTTCCTACTCAAGGGCGTGTTTAAATCACTGTGATAATTGCCAATGTAAGAAAAACCGTTGTTAAACAACTTAGTTACTATTGAATTTTCATAAATGGATGTGACACAAACTAATCAAACAAAACTTTTATGTTACATTATGTAAGAAAATAGTAAATAAAATTTATACAACAGCTAAAACGTTGTCTAGTTATTCTTGCCATTACATGTCTGAACGGCTTTGTCACAGTAACGGCTTTAAAAATCCACGTGTTGTCACCCTGTAATGGCTAATGGAATATCCAAGTGGAATCAAGACCATGAAAACTTCACACACATTTCACAATCAAAACCTAACCCCTTCAGAATGAATTTATATCGCAGAATAATACTACCACAAGAGACTGCAGTTATTCATAAAACATGCGGTTTCAGGAACAGATGCAGAAACGACTGCAAACGAAATTAGAAGTTACCGATTCAACTCACGAGCCTATACTTCTCGACGTAGATGAAATTAATTTAATAAAGTTGTAAGCCTCGACGTTTCGTTGACTATGATATAGAACCAGACACATATGCTACACTACTGAGAGAGTTACGATTATAATTACACACATGCCTTACCTGGGACTCTAACCCAGAACTCCTCGTACTGTAAGGTGGCATGCAACAACTGTATTGGGGAGAAAGAATTAAGAGTTTTTAAATAGTGAATTCTGTACTACGAGCACTAGGAGTGTTAAAATAGTTATTTCTGTATTAAGAGAATTAGGAGTGTTGAAATAATAATTTCTGTACTAAGAGAATTTGTTTTCTATGAAAATGTAGTTATTGTGTTTTGTTTTATGTCCGAAAATGAGAGTATTGTATGTAGTTAAAGAAGTTGAAAAACTGTGATAAAATAAACGTAAGTAAGTATTCACAAGTAGTGTTTACGAAGCAGGGTAGTTATTTTGAAAATAAGTAGGTGAGCTACTTAAATCGCGTAAGTTTACATGGACTATTATAGCTCTACTTGTGTGCAAAAGTTGATGGGACTTAGTTGATTGGTTATTGAAGTACGGCATAAATGTTCCATTTTTGTTGTTTATATTCAATGTTTAAGATCCATTCTACTACCTCTTTGGCATTTTTACTTGTCTCCCGTGTGCATGTAAATATATGTTCTTTGTTAGCTAGTAAATCGCATTTAGAAGTGCAAAATTTTATTTTCACACTACCTGACATGGTAGCAGAGCGTGGTTTCCATCGGACGAGTTCTTCAAGTGTGTGAACAAAGGAATTCTGCAATGCTAGTTTTGTAGCTTATTGATTGTGTACTTCTATTTTTGACGATGGCTGAAAAAGATGAGTTAGAAAAACTTACTGGAGAAGGTGATTATTCAACTTGGAGAATAATAATGAAGACCTGTTTAGAGTGTGGTGGTTTATATAAAATTGTTGATGGAAGTATAGTAAAACCTAAACAAGGAGTAGATGATTACCAAGCTCAGCTGGATAAATGGATAAAAGTAAATGCTAAAGCTAAAAACAGCATTATTTTCGCCCTTGACACCAAACCATTACTATGAGTAGTCGGGTGCGATAGTGCTAAGGAGGTTTGGACAAACTCCAGCAAATATTTGATGTACAGTCAGAGGAAAACATTGACTTATTAAGACATAAATTTCACAACATTGTATGGGACTCATCTAGTGGTGGACAAGGGCATCTAGCCAAATTTGATGATATCCAGACTAAGACGATTTTATTAAATAAACCAATACACGAAGGAGACTTGTGTGCTAGGCTGTTCAGACCCTACCTAGAGATTATTACAATGTTTATGTAACTTGGAATGACCTGCCTGCTAACGAAAAAAAAAATGGTCCAAGTTACAGAATTGACTCTTGAATTATGAAATATGTATTAGAGACAGGGGGAAACCTGTGGATGCTACGGCTATATTATCCACGATGCAAACTAAGCATGGAAGGAAGACACAGAAATCCAATTTTACCCCAAATAAATATGAAAATCATGATAAGGGCAGAAAATGTTATTCATGCAGCAAGGTTGGCCATCTTTCAAAAACTTGTAGAGTGGGTATAGTTTGTTTCAGGTGTAAAAATAAAGGTCATAAGTCTAATGAGTGCCCTAGTAATAATGATAAACATTCTGCAATGTTGTCCTGCTCAAATTTCAAGTTAGATGGTCTTGACTGTGATGAATGGCTGATAGACAGTGGTGTATCTCATCACGTCACCAACAGACGAGATTGGTATGTTACATTTTCTTACTTTAATGTCCCTAAGAAGATGTCTTGTTCCCGCCAGGGAGTTAAAATTGATACTGTTGGGTCCGGACGAATATATGTTAAAACTTTTGATGGTCACAGCTGGTCAGTTAAATATAGTGAAGATGTATGGTACTGCCCAGACACTACATTTAATTTATTTTCTGTTCGTAAAGCAGGGTAGAAAGGTAATAGACCAGTCTATTAACAATAATGGCAAGATTTGGTAATTTTATAAGAATAAGAGAGTTATGGCTATTGCTGTGTCAAACAATGAGAATGATCTCTACTGTCTGGCCATCAAAGTCATTTACCCCTTGGCTTGCATTATTTTTGAACAATCTGACTCTTTGGAAGAATGGCATCAAAGGTTTGGACAAAAAAATTATAGGCATGTCCAATAATTTATAAAGGAACAGGAGATTGATGTTAAACTCGATAATGATTTTTGTGAAAGTTGTGCATTGGGGAAACATACTAGAATGTCTTTTGGCGAAAGAGTTAAAAAATCTAAGGCACCTGGAGAACTCATTTTTGCTGATATCTGTGGGCCAATAGAAGTTAACAATATCAATGGACACAGATATTTCCTTATCTTCAAGGATGATTTTTCTAGTTTTAGGGCCACCTATCTATTATGGAAGAAAGACGAAGTGAATAACAAGCTGAACTATTTTGTTGAAATGTTAAAGACGCAGGCCCAACTTATAGTAAAAGAACTGCAGACGGATGGAGGTACTGAATTTAATAATAGCGATGTCTACAAATACACTCAAGAAATGGGACGCAAGCATTCTTTTACTGCCCTGTACTCGCCTCAAAAGTGCGGCATCACAGAGAGGGAAAATATAATCTTGTATGAGATGGCACGCTCCTGACTGCAGTCTGCTTCTCACCTACCAAAATCTTTATGGGGGAAGCTGTCCTTGCCGCTACTTACACCTGGAATAGAACAGCATCTACAAGAATTAAAGGTAAAGTGCCAATGGAGCTATTTCTTAACAAACCTACTCGATTTGACCACCTACATTTTTTTTGGATCCCAATGTTATGCATGGATACCAGATTTTAAAAGAAAGAAGTTTGATGCCAAATCCCAGAAAGGTTTTTGTTGGATATTCAGACTGTGGATATCGCATTTATTTCCCTAGCAGTCATTAAGTAGTTGTGTGCCAAGATGTGAAGTTTGAGCCTCATAAATTAAAGATACCACTACCTCGGAAATCTGTAGCTGTCTCGGAGAAATTAGAGCATGCTTCAGGAGAAGATTTTGACGCCACTGATAATGAAGAGATTCGGAACCAAGATGATGAATCAACAAATGAAGATGAAGAAACATGTGATGATGAAGATCAGATTCATGAAGCTAATCTAGAAGAAGATATTGAAGATCATCATGTGGAAATAAGATATTTTTTGAGGGATAGGACAGGAATAAGAAAACCTGCACTTTACTGTGCTTTCAGTTTATTTTTAGAAGGAGAGGTGCCAGTCAACTATGAAGATGACATAAAAATGCTCCAGATTGGAAGGCAAGAGGAGATGGATTCGCTTTTGAAGAATCAAACATATGGGTTTATAATATTAAAACCAATTCATAGAATCAAAGCACAAAGCAAGGTTAGTGGCAAAGGGATTTAGCGAACGTGAAGGCCTCGCCTACTTTGACACCTTCAGTCCAGCTGCTCGTCTTGAAACTATGAGGGCTCTGATTGGATGCATTCTTAAATGTGATTGTGTATTCAAACAATTTGATGTCAAGACAGACTTTTTAAACGGAACGCTTGAAGATGATGAGTATATGAGGCAACCCAGAGGTTATGAAGATAAAACTGGGTGCCTGTGCAAGTTACCAAGAAGTTTATATGGCCTCAAACAAGCTTCAGAATGTTGGTATAAATGCTTGACTGACTTTCTCAAGGAAAATGGTCTGAAGGGGAGCACTGCTGATCCATTTATGTTTTACAGTAAAAATCTAATTATATTTTTCCATGTGGACGATGGGATGATATTGGGTTCTCTCAAGTCTGTTATGGACATTATTAAGATATTGGGTTCCCATTTTGAATTAACCTGCAGTAAAGTTGATTATTATTTGGGTCTGCAAATCAAGACGACAGCAAATTCAATTGAAATCAACCAATCTGCATATGCTGAGATGGCACTAAGAAAATTTGGTATGGAGGACTATAACCCTCTTTCTCTGCCAATTGAATTTGGATGGACCCCAGGTAATTCACCTTTAACTGAGAACGTTGAAAACTATAGAGAGATCGTCGGAAATTTTAACTATTTGGTTGCAGGGACCCAACCAAATTTAGCTTATGCAGTTAATGTCGCATCCCGAGTTCAAGATAAGCCGACCAACACTCACTCCAGTCTTGTCAAAAGGATATTGCGTTATATAAAAGGGACTATTTCCGACGGAATCAAATTTGAGAAGACTAATAATAAATTCATAGAAGCCTATGGCGACGCTGACCATAAGGGGGAGAAAAATCTCTCGAAGATCTACCAGTGGCATCCTAATGAAGTTCAGTAGTAGACCTGTTCTATGGAGGATGAAGCTACAAAAATGTGTCACTCTATTATCAATGGAAACTGAGTATATAACCGCAAGTGAAGCAGCCAAATCAATTGTTTGGCACGATAGATTGCCGAAGGAGGTCAATGCTATTGATAAAGAGAGTATTCCAACGTTAATGATGGACAACCAAAGTGCCGTTAAGTTGACTGAAAATATAGTTTTCCATGAATGCCCAAAACACATTGAGATCAGATTTAATTTCATTCGGAAAATGTTTGAAGAGAACAGAATCGGAAGTTGACTAAGTTCCATGTGAGAAGCAATCAGCAGATGTCTTCACCAAGGGCCTTTCATCAGGTGATCTGCATAAGATGAAGAGACTCATTGGCATGAATTTTCAGTGATTTTTATTTTCACTTTTGATATGATTTTTCTTTGGAATTTCGTTAAATCAAATTTTGTGAGTTATTTAAATTTGAACATTGCGGAGGATTGTTGTTTATATTCAATGTTTAAAATTCATTCTACCATCTTTGTGGCGGTTTTACTGGTCTCCCGCGTAAATAGATGTAAATATATGTTATTTGCTAGTTCATAAATCGCATTTAGAAGTGCAATCTTTTATTTTCACACTACCTGACAATTTTCTCATCTAGCAATATCTTACAAAAGAGAGACTAATACACGTATCTGACGCTTCTAATGGACACATCAACTTGATTGGATTCTGTTGAATTGTTTAGTAGATGTAACGTACTAATTAAAACTATTTAGATTGCCACGATTTAAAATAATGCCTGACCCACTTAAAACATTTAAGTTTCTATGGCTTACTATACCACTACCCGACTGCAAAGTTTGGTGGGAGTCGGTTAATTGGTCCCTGACATATGGCATAGCAGCTCTGTTTTTCATGTGGTTCTCTCTTAATAAATGGCGGGGAAAATAAGGTTATGTAAGTTATTATCACATTTGATGTTTGTCACGGATACTGCCAATGCACGAAGTTCGTTTGAAATAAATTAGAACATATGACCCACAAACCTAAAATATATACATGGTTGTTATATTGAAAATATGTGACTACCCCGTAGGTCATATAAACGTATATGAACTACGAAAGTATAACTTGTCGCCTGAATTAGATGGGAATAGGTTGACTGATCCTTGAGATATGTCATTACAACTATATTTTTTCATATGACAGTATCTTGCAAAATGGTGTACAAAAACCGGCTCCGTATTGACAAATTTTAAAGTTACCTTACAATTCGCCACATGATTTCGTAGACACAGTGTGCAAAGATAAAACATTTCTTTGGCCACCATTCTGAAAATACGTGTCTGACTCAATTAAAACACGCCTGTTTACATGGTCTGCCGTAGTGTTAATATTTTGCCAAATCTGGAAGGAATCAGCGGATTGTTTCCCGAGATATGGCATTCTTTATTACTATAAAACATTGAAACTTATATGCCAAATTTAATGGAAATCAGTTGAGTAGCGGTAGTAGTTACAACCATAACTTTTTATGTGGTGCTATCTTCCAAAATGGCTGACCAATAACAATATCCCTTTCTAAAGTCCACGCTGAAATGTAACAACGCTAACGAATTCTCTAGCATGTGCCGTGCAAGCGTGGTGTCACTAGAACTCCTTAGAAGATCGCAGATACAAGATGTTACCAAATTTAATAATGCCAGATCTGTATTACCAAAATAATTTGGTACTGTATGCGCTGAAAAATCGATGAAAATTGCGCTACACTGCTCTAGAGTCTGGTTAGTTTGATTGGCCGGGTCATTGAGACTAATTGAGAGAGAACAAGCATTATTGAAACCTCTACCTAGCCTTCGGCCAAATAAGAGCAGAATGCTCTCGCTGCAACACTGGCTCATGTAGTGCAAATACGAAATGAAGGCACATACAACATACAGGAAGAAAAGGTTACCAACACACTACTGAAATCAGAAGGTAGCAGAGACGGTACAGAAATTGTAAGTTTAATTTGAAATCTTTTCAGCAGAATATTTGTAAATAACATTAAGAATTGTACGAAAATGAATAATTGTTTCAGAAAGAACGTGGCTCCAAATTACAATAAAAATGTGATAACAATCCTTTAACAAGTAACTGCAGGCGAAACTAGCACCTCCCGAGACGGAAAATTAAGTTAGCTTTAAGCCTAGCAAAAAGAAATTAAAATTTTGAAAAATAATATAAAAAAGTTCTTGCTTAAAACTGGTTTGCGGTATTACATTAAACTTATGTCAGGGTATTGGTGGTTTAAAGATAGGATGAATCAATTCAACTTACTTCTAGATGGTGTTTAGAAAACGTTCGAAGAAAATCTTAACGACTTCTCTATTTAAAAAAAAAATTAATCCATGACTTAGCTACTTTAAAATTATTACCTACGTCGAAATTCTGGAAGTCCTGGACGGTATTTAAGATCTTGTTCTCGGTTAAGGCATTATTCTGAATGCCGCAGACATCTACTTCAGGGCTTCCCTAAGATAGGCTCTCGGGCCTAGGATGTTCACGGTAAAGTGAGCACTTTTGAAAGCCCTCTCATTTGGAATAGTGCTAAATAAATATATGTTATTTTAGCCTCAGACGTTAACTTTCGAGTGTGGTGGAATGTACACATTTACATGACAACATTAAAAAAAAAAAAAAAAAAAAAAAAAAAAAGACTGAAATGAAAAAGTAAGTAGGGCCTCTAAAGTGCTCACTTTACCATGAACCGTCTATAGTACTAATATACAGTCCCAAGCACTTTTATAAGGACGCGGTAGTCTGAGTTGTTTAAAATGTAGTATTAACGCGGGCGGCGACCGTAAAGGCCTGATTCTTGTTTATAACAGCTCAGGCGTATTCGTCTCCATCGAGTCGGCCTGTATACAAGTGCACACTCGGACATTATTTGCACAATATCAAATTTTTAGTCCTACTGGCTAAACCCACGCAGGTCAGAGTCCTTCCCTCGAAAATCCAAGATAGACCAAAAAATAAATCTCTTCAAAATTACTTAAGACTCTAGATGCAAAATTACTCATCACGCCACTCAGTTGCTATGGCAACAGATCAACAACCTGCTTAGTAACTAAGGCCTTCGTAAAGAAACCAAAGTTAAGCAAACAGGAAATACTTACAAATATGTTGTGACCAATATCTGAGCAGTTAATTAAGATTGCCAAAAAAAAAAATCACTGTGTGCAGCAAAAATCACACACATGAAAATAAACTTACGTCTCTAAAACACACAAACAAGCACGCCATTAACATTCTGTTGAAGGCTTAATTTAACTACGTTACAATGCTCACAGGATGCATTGTCAAAATACCAAATTTGGATCTGATCGGTTACACGGTTGTTGGGATATGACATAGCGCCTCAAATTTTAAAATGGCCGTAATATTGGAAATAAAGACCCGGCGTGGTCGAAAACTACTGAATTCGTATGTACTTAGTAAGGAGTTACCACACATGTCCCGAGTTCGGTTAAATTCGGTTCACCGGTTCAAAAGTTTACTGGTAGGAAGGGGGGGGGGGGGGCACAAACACGCACACGCGCGCACAGACACACCTACACATACATACATACACACACAGCCAGAAAAGTGATCTTCATAAGCCTATATTTCCTTCGGAAATTAGGCTAAAAAAAGTTTGCAGAGCCACGTATTCTACTTTAGACGGTTCGCCAACTACAATCGTTTAAATGTCGAAAAACACGATAATTATCTTATACTACTAAAAAAATCATTGGAATGATTTAATACCGCCTGTTTATGGGGAATACAATGCAGAGAAGCAAACGACTTGCAATTTACAGCAACCAGTTCCCTGTAATTTCATCTTCAGATTTGATACAATTTGCTGCTCGTTTGAGAGGCTCGCGTGCTGTTCGTGCAGATGGCGAGTTTCCTTTACGGGCGATTCACTGATCATACCTCGAGAAAGCGATCTCACAAATGTATCTGCCTTCATTTCGCGATGTATTCCATAGGACGTAGGATACCTTTGATCTCAACTTTCCATATTTCTCTTAAACACCGGCCAATACGCAGATACTAAACGAAACGTTATTCAATTATTTTTTTACGTTGCATAATTTTTACGTACGTCGCAATCCAAGTTCTGATTTTTATGTTCTTGTAACGGGGGAATAATAAAGAAATTTAAATTTTTAACGAAACTAAGTTACAATGGCTACAATTTTTACACGCCACTGGTTAGTTTAATTATTTAAATATCAGGCAATTTCGTGCATGCAAATTATGTACGATTTTACTTCAACCTTTGAAAAAAAAAAAAAAATTACTGCCCGTAACTGGCATACAAGCTCCCTCACCAGACGTCGATGGTCTGTTCTTTCTTAAAATGTAAACTAACATGAAGATTATTTTTTAGTATTATAAGGCGTGCGTTTTGTTCACACACTCATCTCCCTGCTACAAACTATTTGATTACCATTTACAGCTGCATCACGGGGAACATGTTTCAAATAAACTGAATGTACTTCAACACGGACAGAAACTGGAATACTTACACTTATGCTGTTAGCAAATCAAGAATAACAGTTCTATGTCCTGTAAAATTGTCAGCAACCGTATTTGATTGGTTGCTCTCGTTACAGACGGACTGGCGTGATTGTGACAAAATTTGAGTTCCTGACTTTTTCCTGTAGTAATTAATCGTTGCACTGGTATGATTCATTATGATCATGGTAAGGCTGATTGTTACACCACGATGCTCCCATCAGCAGTGAACCAACACAGAGAGCAAGCCCGTACACTGTAAGAAATTATTAGGAAATTTACCATACCAGTGAAAACGCTTAGAGAGCAAGCAATAATGGCAATGTTGTCCCCTATACATTCATTGTAGCGTTCCTATATTTGCTCAGGAAACAGTCAAATACACAGGGAAGTTCCCAACTGTATAGTAGTGCTGCTAACCATTCCTATATCTGCAGCTTGATATGTGGGATTATTACTATACCGTGTATAAGGTAAAAACTTCCATTACAGTTTAGGAAGTTTACCAGAAAATTTTTTACAGTGTAGGAATGGAGTACGCAAGCCATGCGCTCAGTAAAAGAAACAAATAGGTAAAAGCTGTTCACGATAAACGAGCACTTTTGATATCGCCCTTAGAAAAAAGTGACTGCCCCTACCTGCACATATTGAACGGGCGCCCTGAGTGACATGTGCACACTAAAGTTGGTAACGTTGGATGGCAAGTAGATCCGTGTCTTAACGTCAAATAAGAAGTGCTAGGTAATCATTTCTGATCATTCAAATTATTACTTTCGCTTTCTGTTGTTTTTAAATGCATCGAAGTGTAAATATGAGCAGATTTGTAAAATATTTACTTTTCTAATAATTCCACATTTTCGCTTGACCGTCGCATGAATAAATCAATGAGGCACATGACAATGTTAATCTTACAAGAAGCGGAAGAATACACAACGCGCATACAATCAGATCTTAAGCAGTGCTTTCATAAGTGCTCATTTTACCATGAATAGCATATATATATAAATGTTGAAACTACGTCGCTTCTTCGACTAAAGCAGCGGGTGCCACTGTTGACGCAGAAACTTGTTTTGAAACGCCAGTGCACTACTTCTGAACAAGTTTCAAGTCAACTGAGATATTTTCAAGTATAGCTAAATCATTTTATTTTTATAAAACCACTGAAAAAAAAAAGCTACGTGCACTCTAAATCTGAATCAGGAAGAATTTCACTGTTTCAATCAGTCAAACGTATCTGACTAATACAACAGCCACTTCAGTGAATTTAACTGATGAACCAATGAAAAAAATACCATATTTCCTTCACTGGTTGATCCAGTCACATTTCCCACTGATTATAGTTAGTCACTTTTTCCACTATTTTCTCAGTGGTTTATTTTTGGACTGATGGGCCAGTGAAACATCTGAGCAACTTGCTCCATCTCTAATTATTTTTGACTGATGTAGGCTATCAGTGAAACTGCATGTAAAAATGGCCGTCGAACATCGTTTAAATATTACGTTAAACAATGTGTATCAAGTGAAGTAAATAAAACTAATACAAAATGCTTTCTGAAATGTGTTTCGTCTTCAAAACGCCAGTTTACGAGGTAATGTGAACACACGGCCTTTCATTCCGTTTTTACGTCTTTCATTACGATTTCATGTAATTACAGTTAGTTAACATTTAAAAAAAGGTATATAAACACCTGCATTCTGTTGCGCATTACAATCATAATGGGTATTGTGTACAATACTAAATCCGGACGTAATGTAGGCGGTTATTTTAAGAAGTATGTCATTAAGGAACGTACTTCGAAGAAAGAAAGTATAAAAAGATGTAAATGCAAACATAAAATGGTCACTTCAAATAAGATACCCGCGAAGTTAACTCGAGGCAACGAATTGTAATTAAAAGAATTAGAATATACTGTTAATAGAAATGTAAGGTATACTTAATGTTGAATAACCGATAACTTATGAAAATGCAATCACCAATACAGAAATACATGTGTATGAACCATTCCGGGCAGGTCCGAACACGTTTCCTTCGGAAATAAGGATTTCAATACAAAATCATGATATTTACACAATACCGTCGAAATCAAGTTTAAAGTTTAGAGGAACAATTAAAACGACAGCAGATGCATGTAATCCAGCAACCACAGGATATCAACATTGATAAAGATTGTTTTGCCTAATGTTGATATATAATATGGCGACGCGAAAATATCGAAAGTATTAAAAACTTGAATGATGATTGTGTATCCATATATAAAGTTTTTAAAACTACTTGTTGGTCTAGTGTTTGTTATTTCGTGGAACATGGTTCTCGAAGGAAAAAAGTGAGCAGAAGTCATTGTCAACGTCTGCTACACCGAGAATGCTGCACAACAACTTTTCCGCATTTAACCCAAATGAAGAACCCATTGAAAATTATTTGGATCGTCTGGAATCATATTTTAGTATCAATGACATTCAGTCATCAAAAAGGTAAAGTGTGTCTCATTATTTTGTTACGTCCTGAACAACATCTTAAAAAATAAAATTGTGCCACGAAAAGTAAAAGATTGTTCGTTCGAGGAATGTAATAAACACTTGCTGTCATGTTATGCTCCAACATCACGCATTATTGCTAAAGCATTTAAATTTCATAGTCGACGTCAAAACAATAATGAAACTCTTTCGGATTTTATCTCTGATTTAATGCAACTTTCAATCAAGAGTGAGTTTGACACATTTCTTGACAGAGCTTAACATGACCAATTTGTGGTAGGATTGTATGACAAATGTATGGTGAATTGTTTGTTACTAGCAGATGACTTGACTTTCGATAAAGCTTGTAAAATTGTTTTCAACATGGAAAGTGCAAACCAGTCTGCAAATAAAATTGTCTCGTGGACTTGTAACAAATGTAATAACAAAGGACATACTTCTAAATTTTGTTTTAATAAAATTGCACGTACCAATTTGATAACTTATCTTTGTAATAATACAAATAAATCTGTCATAGCAAACCCAGTACAGTTAATACTGAAGTCAGTTCTAAATTTATAATGTTTGATGTCGATACTGGATCAGCTTGTACCTTGATTCCTTTAAGAAATTTTCAACAGTGTTTTTCTGATGATAAACTAGAAAAATTTATTGGGAAATTAATGGCTGCTAATGATCAACCATTACATATCACATATAACATTACATATGACATATTCATTGTCAATGTACGATTTAATAATTACTTTGGTAACTTGAGTATTATAGTAACCTTAAAGAAATGTTGCAGAGCCTTCCTTGGTAGAGATTGGTTAGATATGTTAATACTATCTTGCAAGCATGTGTTTTCAGAGTCTACAGGTCATGTCTATAATGACAATATGATTGATGAGGTTATGTCAATTTGTAGCATCAAGTCACAAACGATAAATATTTGGAATTGAAATTTCCTGCTGCATTTAATAAAGAAAATAATGAGGAACCAATCAAACAATTTATGGTAAATATTAATTTAAAGGGCAATTATGTTCCTATATTTTGTAAAGCATACGAAGTTCCTTGCGCACTGCGTGATAGCGTCAAAAAAGGGTTGTTATCATTGGAAAACAAAGGTGTTTTATATAAAATTAATTACAGTCAATGGGCATCTCGAATTGTTTGTCCCTAAAAAATGAATAGTGAAATCAGATTATGTGTGGATCTAAAAGTAACATTGAACAAATATGTGTCAGTAGATCAGTATCCTTTGCCAAAAAAAGAGAATTTATTTCAAAATATTCATGAGTGTAATGCTTTTTGTCGAATAAATTTGGCAAATGCTTATTTGCAGTTGGAAGTGCATGAAAGAAGTAGATATTTCTAACGATTAGCACTATTTGTCGGTTGTATGTCCATAACCATTTATGTTTTGTACTGTCGTCAGCCTCTGCTTTTTTCAGTCAATTATTGATAAGATATTAGATACTGTGGTGCATATCAAGATGATATACTTATAGGAGGTACAGATTATAATAGCTGTAAATCTGTACTGTATGCAGTATTGAGTCGTCATAATGATTATAACATTAAGATTAATATACAGAAAAGTGAGCTTTTTGTTAAGTTATTAGAAATGTTATGTTATGTTCTTAGTACAGATGGTCTTTCTCCATGTGAATCTAAGATAGAAAAGCTAATTAACACAAAAAGTCCGCAAAATGTTACGCAATTGAAGTCTTATCTAGGAATGCTCGATTATTATCACACCTTCATCAAAATGACTCCCGATGTAATAGAACAATTGCATAATTTATTAAGAAACTGTGTCTCATGGGAATGGACTGATGAATGCGAGAAAGCTTTTTTTATGAGTAATTCAGTTATTTCAGAAAAATCACTTTTAGTGTCGTTTGATCCTAGAAATCCAATTATTCTTACTTGTGAGAGTAGTAATTATGGAATAGGTGCAGTTTTGAGTCAACTTCACAATGGAATAGAAAAACCAGTCGCTTTTCAGTCTGCAATGCTTAACAATGCTCAGATATATTATAGTCAATTGCATAGAGAAGCATTGAACATAATATATGGAGTAACCAAGTTTCATAACTATCTTGTGAGAAATAAGTTTACCATAGTCACTGACCATGAGCTGCTGTAATCATTTTTTGATAAGAAAAAAATTCCACAGGTTGCTAATGCTAGATTGCTGAGATGGTAGATATTTTGTCTTCTAATCAGTATAAGATACAATATAAAAAGGATATAAATATTCAAAATGCAGATTGTCTAGTCTACCAAATAATTGTCTTGTAGCATTACCTGATGATGATTTAAATATTATTTACATGTCGACTCCATTGGTGCAATACAAAGAGGTCGCTGATATAACACCCAAAGATCTCATTTTAAGTAAAGTTTTAGAGATAGTAATGAATGGAAATTTAAAAAAATTGCACAATGAACCAGAATTAAAAAAATATGTTATATCTATGTTCATCTGACATATTTAAACACAAAAATAGTAAGAAATTGAATACGTAATTTAATGGGCAGAATTGCATATCTGCTAAATGGAGTGGAAATCGATCAAACATGAGATGTTGGAATTACTTCCACGATAAAGAACTATGTCTCAGGAACTATAAACAATATTTATACAGGGCTAATGGCTGGCAGAACAATGCTAGTAATTAATCACTACAAATAATCCCAGGTGGAAAATACAAAGTTGTTATACCATTAAGTATGGCCTTGGGATTTGCTGAAGACTACAAACACATAATATTAAATGTTAAAGAAGAATTAGTTATTCTATTCGGTAATACGCATTCAAATACTATATAGAACACAGCTAATAATGAGGAAGGTGTAACATTTGAACTAAGCAATGTGGAACGGTTGATGCCGCATACTGAAATTAACACTCGTGACTGTATAACATTTTTAAAATTTATCGAAAAAGGGAATAATCTAGACATTCCATCCAGATTGTGGGCTTTAGAGGTCTTTCCAACACTGCCAACATCACAAAGTCATTTGGAATGTGAAATCAAGTTTTTAGTCAGAAAACCATGATATGTTGTCATTTGTTTTCAAACAAATCGACAAAGCAATTTAAAAGCATATCGGTCAGTATTCGATGATTATGATATGAAAAATATTTAACTACATCTACACAGTCAAACTTACGACTATGTGGATTTCAATACAAACTTTGCCAATGGGGAATTCCTTATTTCGTATCATATGTACTAAAAGTTTCAGGAAATGTATTATAACAAAATCAGTTCACTGATCCTATAACCCAAATCATTTAATACCAGAGGAACGTTATTTTCATTTGATGTCAGACAGCAAGATGACAGAAATACCACAGGTGTTATAGATTCATAAATTGAAATTATTGCAAATACACCATTTACAGCAAATATGCAAGCTTATGCTCTTATAATTCATGATAGATGAGCGAGTTACAATGTAAGACATAAGCGGGTAAAAGTAATGAATTGCATCAGTAGGTGGCGAATGACAGCTGCAACAAGATGTTTTGCAATGTGCACGAATTTCAGTCTGCAGAAAATAAATTTATCATTAAAGAATAAGCTACCACTGATATGGAAGAACAAACAACTGTATTCAGCTTCAAATCACTGTTTGACTGGAAATATCTAACTCCTAAATACAAGAAAACGAATATATGGGTTATTAACCATCACCATGGTTTAAAATGGGAGAGTGAATGTATAGAGTATGAGCACATTGAAGATATTTGCAAACATTATATAAATAATTGTGAAATATATGTAGGTGGAGTTGAGCAAAAACATGATTTCGAAAGTGTGTATAGTGGGAAAGTAATAAGATATTCAAAAAGAATACAATTGCTTTTTTTCCAAACAATTATGTAAAATATATGGATCTAATTCAACATTTTTCTCTGCAGAGGAAAACTTAAGATTAATGTTATGTTGGGCAATGAGGACTGACTGGGGTGAAACAGACTCTAATAATTCTCCTCCCGAATCACCTGTGGATATTAGTTGAGTCACGTGCTGTTATTTAGGATGAGTGCAATTTACTATAAAAGTATTTGCTTGTATGTAATACACTAATTCGTAAATATAGATCACCAAGACAACAAAATCACATGCTCACATATACAGAAATCAAAATGTAAATTGAATATCAGCATGTTATTTGCCCATTGGAGTAAACCATTTCGACTTTGTTTCGGAAAGAAATTGTTTTAGCAACTTTTTTGAAACAGTTATTGTTTGTTTAGCATGCTAATGTTTGGAGAAAGTTCTACTTGGTAGTGTTTCATATCATCCTGTAGTTACTTGTGTTTGTTTTGGAGTAATCTCTACTTGCTTGTGTTAAAATGGATATTTGGATCACTGTGTGTTTGTATATGATTTTGTAAATAAATACAGTATAAAATTAATCCCTTACTTAAAATTTATTTAACCTTCCTTATTAAAAGTGTACTTGTTTTAATAAGAAAAATATTTTCTCCACATAGTGGGAAAAGTTCTGTAAGCGAGCACTCTAACAGCTTTTCCATAACTAGTAATATAATATACCATCCCACATAAGGTTTGGCTGATAAAAGCTGGTCTCGAGTCTTGGTTACATATTATAGTAATCATGTCACCATAAAAATAATAAAGAATGAATCACTGTTAATTAAACTAATATAAATTCGTTCATCCACGTGAAAAAGGTACATATTTCAATTTTATAGATGTTTAAATTAAGTGAATAGTGTGGAATATTTCCGATTAAAATTATTAGCTAACAAATATACTCACTTCGAAATTTGAGAAGTATGGCATTTGACAATATCTCAAATAGCTATTGTGTTAAGAGATGTGAGGTCTTAGCAGTGTGACAGTACCTTCAGGGTTAAATTTCAATAATACCAACTACAGAAACTGTGATTTCAGAGGCTGGCAGTCTGAGTCAAACAAACCCCTGCAGAATGCATTTTGGTTTTTTATTATACCCTGGAGACAACCCAGGTGCCTAGCTTCTCACTAAGGAAGCAACCAAGGTTATCCCTGTCCCTGGAGGGGAAGGGAATTTCAGGTCATGATTTTTTCAACTATTGTGATAGCAAGGTCAAAATTTCTTCCTAGCTGTTTGAAATACCTCGAGCAGAAACGATTTGTCTTCTACTTTTAAAAAATAATATTCACTTTGCAAGCTCCATACTGCAGGGAAAAAATACAGTAATTAATTATAATATGTATACACAAGACTTATATAGAAATGCACAAATATGTTCGAAACATGTTTTTACTCCCCCATACTAACCTTTTCCAAAAATTCGATGGAAATATCTTAATAAATAAATTTTTTTTATAATATTTAAATCATGATAGGATACATTAAAGGAAAAAACATCCATATATGTTTAACATAAATATGATTATCAATATACAAATTAAGAAAAATGGAAACATATCTACTAAAATTATATCATATCATGTATCTTGATTTAGATAAGATATGTGAGTAAAAAACAAAAATTTCCTTTAAAAGATTAAAGTAATCTTGGATAAGCTTAAAAGGGTTTATAGCAGGGATTTTTATGGATATTACTTTTTTTCCTTATTATTATATATTATTTTACGAAATATGTTGATCTCAATTACATTGCTAATCATTTTAATGGGTTATTTTTTAAACTTAATTTATTTGTTACAATCCAGAAGTTATTTTACTGATAAATAAACATTATTCATGTCTTCGAGCAAGAAACTTATCAGAGAGATTTATCTCCAAGGTTGGAAGTGCTGGTTTGAAGATATTTGAAAGTCGGGGGTGCGGGAAGAGAGGGGAATGGGTGTTTGAACTTCAGGATTCCGGTTGGAGGGGATAAATCAGGCTTCTCGAATGTTTCTCCTGGGAATTTGAAATTTTTATAAATAGGGCTCAGCCTCTACATCCTTTCCAATTTTTCTACTTGTTTGTCAGTTTGGTTCACTTTGCGATGTTGCGGATGTATGAAGACTACTTTGTTGGCTTATCTAAGCAATATTTTAACAAAGAGCTTGGTGAAGTCAATAGACTAATTAATGGTTCGGCTGATTCAGTAAGCGGTTTCTTTATGCCATGGTGCCCCTGTCTACGAGTGTCCACAATACCATCAGCTACTGCATTAACATCTTCCAAGTTTGTAGCACTGTCTGCCATGGTGCCCCTGTCTACAAGAGAGTCCACAGCAGCCACTGTGCTCACATCTTCCAAGTTTGTAGCACCATCCACCATGGTGCCAATGTCTATGAGTGTCCACAGCACCATGAGCTACTGCGTCCACTTACAATATGTAGTACCGTCCGCCATGGTGCCCCTGTCTACGAGAGTGTCCACAGCAGCCACTGCGCTCACATCTTCCAAGTTTGTAGCACCATCTGCCATGGTGCCAATGTCTATGAGTGTCCACAGCACCATGAGCTTCTGCGTCCACTTACAATATGTAGTACCGTCCGCCATGGTGCCCTTGTCTACAAGTGTCCACAGCAGCATCAGCCACTGCGTCCACATCTTTCAAGTTTAAAGCACCATCCGACATGGTGCCAACGTCTACAGAGTTTGGAGCTTTAGACTTAAGAAGAATAATAAACAGGTGAGCAACAACTGCCAACACCCAAGATTTGCTCTGGTTGTAACCAGTTATATTTAACGCCTCACTCTCTAAACGTTTCTCCAAAAGCTGTATTTAACAATCATAATTTGTTGCAGGAATTAGACAAATTTTTAATTTTAATTTTGTTGTATCACCTGCACTAAGTCAGACAAATATTGAAATACTGTTACCTGAAACACCTCAAGATAAATTCATTTCCTCACCTCCACCTATTTTCAATCCATCGGAGCAAGAAATAATTTATAGCCCAACCTGCTTACCTCCTTCACCAATATTTGTTATTCACATTTTCAGTGATGAATGATTCCTTCTGCCGTATAATTTCACAATTCTTTTATTATTAAAATATTGTAATGATTTTTTACTTGTAATACGGTGAAAAGTTTTTAGTTTAATGATTGAAAATATAAAGTTCTAATGATTTTAAAGAAAAATCATTCAGTTGCAAATGATTTATAAAGAAATTTAATTTTTTAAATGATTTTAAAGAAAATTCATTTGGGTCTAACAATCTACAAAGAAAAATCATTTAGTTGTAACAGTTATTAATGAAAATTCATTTATGATTGAAAGTTTATTAAGAAACTTTATTATTATTTCAACTGTATAATGACATACTTTTTTTTTCACTCTAAACACCTTTAGACATCATAATGATGTAATATAGAATTTTTGGTTAAAAAAGGCTGTTTGGCTTGTACATGTAAATGTTAACATTATGAACAAAAAATATTGTATTCATTTCATAATTCGTAATGTTATATCAATTAACAATGTTATTATGTAATGTTTTTCAGAAGTTAGTGCTAAACAATGTTTGTATTTCATTTAAGGCAGTGATGATGTATGTTTAATGCCAATATGTATAATCTATTCTATCTTGAACGTGATTAATAATTTTTTAAGAAAAATTTTATTTCAAGTTAAAAACAAATAGTGCAATTTGTTATTTATTTTTATAACTCATTTCACTAAATTCTTTTCAATAATATCTTATGTATAATGAGTGATGGTTTAACAGTAGTGAAGAGAAATGCTTAGCTGTTTATTAGAAATGGTGAGCTGATGATTTGTATTAAAAAAATTCAGGATAATGTTTTGCTTGCTTTCTTGACTAAAAAAATTTACAAACATTTAAATTAAAATTTGGTTAAAAAACTAACTTACTTTGAAGGGATGAGGGTAAAATTACAAAAAAAATATGGAGAAAATAGCTGAATGAATGAATGAAGTTTTTGCAAAGGAATGAGGCAACAGGTTAGTATCTTTGAGAGAACCTTCGTCCGCTCAAGTTGGAGTAGGATACAGCACTCTGCGGACTAATTTTTGGGAATTCCCCAGGGGAATATATTGAAAGTGAAGCCCGAAAACCTTTTTACAGAGGCAGGTAGCAAAGACCTATGTTCCTCCTTGTCTACAATCTACGACTGCACCCAACACACTCCAGCAAACATTTTAAATATTTAATTTTACATACAAGCACACAAATTACAAGAGTTCCTGTTCAAGATACAACATGATGGTGTCTGGAGAAGAAGATAAACATAATACATTTAAACTAATTTTTAAATAACAAAAAATTCAACTGAAGTTATGTAAAAATAGCATAATATTTTCCCTTAAATTTACAAGATTTTAGACCTATTAGTAAAAATGTACAAATAACATTAAAATAGCAATTTTCCAACTCCAGAAAACATGATTTCTGCCTGTATTCATAATGCTTCATTAAACTTATACCGGAATAAAATATTAAAAAAAATTCAAATATATACATATTATGTTACATGGAATACATTTTTGCCGTTGGAAAGTTTTTGGTTAGACATAAAGAAAGGGAACACATTGGTTAGCATGCTTGCCTCCCTGGGTTGGGTCACAGCATAAAAATTAATTATTTTGCAATGTGTGGACAACATGTTAAATGTTGGTCTGCTGGTTTTATCAGAGATGTCTCTTGTTTCCCCTAGTCTCACACGTGAGTGACTCAGGGCTTCTCCCCTTGCTTCATCCTCATCGACTCTCAAGCCATCGATGTATAGAGCCGCCTAAATCTCTCCCAGTATTTTTTCTCTCCTATACATCGAATTGATAGTAAAAACATTTCTTAACGAGTGAATAATTGTAGAAAACATTTCTTAATGAGTGGATAAAATATATCTTATTTGTATAATTGTAAAACAAAGTTTTGTTTTACTGAGTGAATAAAATACATCTTGTGTTTCTATCTGATTTTACAAATCGTAGTTTTCTTGATTCAAATATACATTTGCTGCTGTTTGAATTTTAAATCTGGGGAATATATTGGGAACTTGATTTCAGGGACTTGTAAATTTATTTTCACTTCTCATATAGTCAACCTGTTGTATAAGGTTGAAACCATTGCGAGTCAGGCCAAATCTCTCAGGGTAAAAATTCAGGGATGCCAAATCATGAAAACATAAGAAAATACCTCATCGGGGCTGATACTGGGATGCTTAAAACTGGTTTTTGCGAGCACCAAGCTCAATCGAAAGCAGAAGTCTTCATAAAAAGCCGCCTCGGGAGTAGGAGTGGTAGGGGGCATGTTACTCTGGACAACGGCTGGTTCTGTGGGGTGTAGGTGGGAGGGCCTGGCTGGCATCGTGGAGTCCGGTCTGTTCTGATGGTGAGGGGTGAAGGGTAGGGCAGCTATGAGCAGCCTGCTCCCAATGTGCATGCAAGTAGGCAGTTGTCGCCATCTTGTATCAGTAGAGAAAAATGACAATCGAGGACAAATCAGAGATTGACCCCCAGGACCGCACACTCTGATGATGGGTGGTAGGAGGTGTAGGGGGTGGCTGGCATCATGTAGTTGGGCCAGTTCTGATGGGTATAGGGTGGGGGTGGGTGGTTGGGGTGTGAGGTGGTGGCAGGCAGGCCTCTTCCAATCAGAACACAACTAATTAGATTATGCCATCTTGAGAAATTACCAAAAACATTTGATGATTGTGGCCAGCTTGGGGCAGCGCACACTGACAAGGGATGGAGAGGGGAAAGGGGTGCAAGCTGGTTTCTTGTCCTCAGGGTCCCTCAGATGTGGTCTGGAGAGGAGGAGAAAGGAGGTGCAGGGAGTTTTGGAGCAAAGTGACCTCAGCTATCGCATTCTCCATTATCTTCAGTCGTTCATCAATGATTGTGGGAGACAGATGTGCTTGTCATCAGCTGCTTCATAAACACAGCACCTCTAGATACTTGGCGGCCGTCGAGCTTACGATCGGGGGTTACCGCAGCTACAGACCATCTCTAGTGATAGCCGCAATTTAATATAAAAGTATTTTATTGGAAAAATATAAATTTTTGTGTGTTACCTTATTTTTTCTTTTCAGATCGTTATACTGCATTTGTGATGAGTACTTGATATCTGTGTTCGGTAAACAAAAATACCGCTTGCTTTAACAGTTGCAGTGAATTTCATAAACATAAAAAAAATCTCCTTAATTTATGAGTTTTTACTGTAATTTAAACACAGTTGTCTATCTGCTATGATAGATGTATCTACTCATAGCTCGACGTAAGTGCTACTCATTCATACATCGAATGGACTTATTTTAATATCATTTGGGGTAAGATTTTTTCTATCGTTATATATTTTACTTATCAGAATATACGTACTCTATTGTGTCTGGTTTAAATCATATTCAGAGTTTTTTTGCCATAAGTTAACATTCATTAGGCTGGATCGTATAAGGTATGTGTAATTTGTGTGTGTAAACTTGTTAATGTGTTATTTATTCATACTGACTAGCTGGATTTCGTTTAAAGACAGTAGTTGTTCGTTATAATTGTCTCTCATGAACATTATATTTCTAATCATGAGACTTGCTTTACGTTTAAGACTTGCGAAATTCCACTTATTATTCACGTAGTCGTTTGAAATTTCCAATTCGATGCATATAATTTATTCATACATAGAACACACTGAAAATCTCCAACTTTTAATTGCATTCCGAAAACAGATCGTTTAACACGTAAATCGCATGTTTCAAAGTCACCTATTTACCATCTACTAGCAATATCCCCCAAGAAAACATAAAATTTACACTTAGGCCACTCTTATAAATCGTTTAAACACACTGAATTTCTCTAGCGTGTTAAATATATTCGTAAAAATCACCTATCTACCACTAACATCCCTCCAAACACCTCAAAATTAGAAAAAAAAAGACAAAATAGCCTTAGTTCACTCTTGCACTAAACTCTACACCTATATATGACATAGCAACCCACCACTCTGGTCAGTCGACTGCCAGAGCTCCAAAGGCGAGGATGTGCCAGATATCCTGCTACCCCATCCCCCACCCAAAATATAGAAGTAGAACTAAAAAATTAACCCTTTCAACAAATGTAACCCTTTCCATTTTTGATCGGATTAATATCGGATCAAGAAACTTTTAATTGGACCAAGCATTTTTTGGTCGGATTAGGATCGGATTAACCCTTTATATCAGTTTAAATAACCCTTTGATATCAAATTGATAATCCGATTAATCAAAAGTGAAATAGAACCCGCCCGACCCTACTACTACAGTACTTGTTTCTAGTATACAACTCTGATGGGCGAGGAGTGAATGAGAAAAAAAAAAACAAAGACAGTTCACGCAGACATACTGATTTTAGTGATTACATTAAAATGGCGACGCATCGCGCTTAGAGACTTGCAAACTACGACGAAGCCTCCGACAAGTTAACTTCCGTGCTCTATTTCGTTTTCGATGGATAACACCGCAAATGGCAAATCTACCATCTACCGTCTGCCGCCATAGTTAATCTCAGACACCGTAAGCAAGTGTCGCTTTTTTGACAGGGTGTGGTGACATTTTTTTCTACTATTATTCAGATTTCCCTCCATTTCACAAAGGTTGTTTCAAATGTTCAGTGGTTAAATTTACCACTGAATTTTCGAAACATTTAATTGAAATCAGGGGAAAGTTTAATTATATCCTTACTAATATTATAAATGCGAAAGTGTGTGTTTTTGTCCTTCTTTCACGTCAAAATGGAGCAACAGATCGACGTGATTTTTTTTGCACAGATATAGTTGGAGGGTCGGAGAGTGACATCGGCTACTTTTATTTCCAGGAAAATATCTCATTCCCTCAGGAAAATTCTTATTGTAATCTTACTGCATAAAAAAAGCATTGTTAAGTTCCGTAATTTCACCTTTTTTTTTTTGTATATGGGATGTCCTCCATTCCTTCCCAAGAGCCGTAGTGGCCCAGTGGCTAGAGCGATTCAAAGTGGGGCCGTAGTGGCTTGGTGAATAGAAATATATAAAGTGGGGCCGCAGTAGCTCAGTGGATAGAAATATATCAAGTGAGGCAGTAGTGGCCCAGTGGATAATTATATATCTAGTCCTAAATGTCATGCGAACGAAGTCGCACGGGTCACCTAGTATGTTATAGAAATGATGTGCCAGGAATTCACTCAAGTTACGGTATATTATGGTAGGTTTTTATGAGTTTCGACTTGAAAAACCTGCGCTCTCCACTTGCAACAGAAAACGACATTCGTCTCCCACTGCCGCTTCGCGCCCTGGAAGGTCATCCAACTCGTCCTACACTAAGGACGATGTCGCTGTATCAACTCTTGTCCTGGAGCCTAGAACACAACTCCTACATGTCCACAGTGTAACACTAGTTCACTTGTAGCAACAAGTCACCTAACAAGCTGAAAGACGCGACTTGTAAAAATTCATACTAATTCTACACAAGTTATCAATTGTAACAAGTGTACCCCTTCATGGTGCTGTAAATTACGAGAAAATACTTGTGTTGGTAATGCCTAGTATACGCTAAAACGGTAAAGTGAGAACGTTATTAAACCCTCTCATTTGGAATAATAGTTAATAAAAATATTTTATTGTAGTCTTAGGCGTTAACTATCGAGTCCGGTGAAATATACACACTATGTTTATAACTTACATGGCTATTTGAAAAAAAAAGAAGAAAAAAAAAAGTGGCGGAAGGACAAGAAATGGGTTATAGGAAAAAAGTTACTACGGCCTCAAAAGTGCTCACTTTACCGTGAACAGCCTGTAAGAAATAGCTCCCGTGCAAAACAATATCAAGGTGAGTGTGTACATGCGGCTCTCTTCCTACCTAGTGTTTGACGAGCGTCCTCGGAGGACGGTCACCCATCCAAGTATTCATCCCGCCATACCATACTGAACCAAGGTGATCTGAAGCCCAGCAGGTTACCAGGCCGTCGGCACAGAGCTTTAGAAAAGTATAGGCTATTCACCGTAAAGTGAGCACTTTTTAAGGCCATGCTAATTTTTTTCCTTTCAATGAATTTCTACCTTTCCGGCACATTTTAATGTAAACATTGCAATACGATTATTAATAACGGTGTATACATTTCACCACTCTCAGAAGTTAACGTTCGAGACTGCAATAAAAAATATTTATTAGGAGTTAATGCCTTTTGGGATAGCGGTATTCAATTTGGCAATAGCGCTATGAATTAACTACATAGGCCCCTGAGGCGACGTTGGGGGCAAGCGCCAAAGACGAAAGGTGACAGCAGAGTGATTGTTCCTCGGTTGAAGACCATAAACGTGGAAAAATTAAGGAATAGAAGGGGAAGTAGGTGAGTTAAATGATAAGAAATAAATTAATTGAAGATGGGCCAGAGCCAAGTTTACTAGAGTTAACCTCGTAAAATTACAATAAAGTCTGATTGTATAGGAGCTACTGGAGTGAAGGGAATAAGGAAGGAGTTTACATAGATTAAGTTAATTTCTGTCTGGAAGGACTCACCGAGTCTCGCACCCTGGACACTCCAGCTCCACCGCCGCTGCCTGGATCCTTGGCCGCGCTGCTCTCTGCCACACCGCCGACTGCGTCTTCCCTGGACCTCGTAGCTCCATCCACACTTCTCCCCCCACCACGTGTGTAAGTGACATAAAATATTATGATTGGTTCCCGTCGTGCCCCGTGGGTGGAGTTTACTGAAGAAGTGTTCTGCTTACTTCAAAGTTTACTTAGTTTGCTGGACACACATATTCTGTTCTCGGCGCGTTCCTTTGGTAGTTTACTGATAGCAATTCTGGTTCCGTGTTTGGCTTTTGTGTTTTAGAAACTGATATGTGTCCTCGGTTGATTGCTTGCTTGCGATGTAAACAGGAGTTTTTTTTAGAAACAGGGCGCACAACGGGGTTCTCGTAAAAAGAGGCCGCGGCGGGCATAACGTAAGGCGGAAGGTGAAAAAAGTGAGATATGCAGCGGCCGGCGGTACAGGTGACTGGTGACGTAACACGACCGCTGGGGAGGTGGAGCCAGGTGAAAGGGCATTTCCGCCGAGAGACGCGCGGATCTGGGCCACGCGGAGCATCGCAACAGGCAGGCGCTGTCGCTAAGGGCGTCTCACAACGCCAACTTGCTGTCGTGGTCGAACTTAACGTGATTCACATTGAAGTTACAATGGGGCTCGTTGTGTTCAATTCGCCTTTACTTTATGTTAACATTTTATTTATATACGCTATTCACGGTAAGTGAGCACTTTTTGAAACCCTCTCATTTGGAATAATAGTCACTAAATATGTTTTATTATAGCCTTAGACGCTAACTTTCGAGTCCGGTGAAATATATACGCTGTGTTTATTACTTACATGGCAATATTTATTTTAAAACTTATTGGAAGCATAAAAAATGTTCGATAGGAAAAAAATAACTAGGGCCTCAAAAGTGTTCAACTTTACAGTGAACAGCCTATAACAGTTTAGATGTGTTCACACTGGGGTTGAAAATAGCTCATCTTTAGTAAGTTTTAATTCAGTGCTACTATATATGCTACATCTGGGATGTGGAAAATGTTCGTGTATTATGTGCATGTTTGTATGCAAAATGTTCGGAAATTAAAACGCCCAAACCACGGGAGGTAATTCCTAATGAAAAATAAATTCGAAAATATATAATACACAGTATAACTAAACGGAACATTAAAGGAGATAAGAGCCTATGAAAATTGGGTTTGGAAAACGCATTTTTGCCGAATGCCTTGTACAACTGCTGCGAAGTCCACAGCAAAAATGTCACTTAAGCAGATATTACACTGCTGCCGTACTGAGTTCTTGTACAAGCTTCTGCAAGGACAGGTGCACGAGCCGGTATACATGCCGATATACGAGCCGCTATGGAAGATTCGTATTACACGACATCAGTTCGCCTACTAGCATTTGACACCCTCGGTGGGTACGCAGCGTGTGGTTCGTAGACCTGCTACAAGTCAGTAACTTGCATTGGCCTATAAAAAAACTAGATAACACACCTTAATATTGCTATATTATTGTTGTAGCGTAGATTCATTCATTATCTTGAAAATGATGCGAAGTCACGAGACTACGAGTGTGTTATTTTTCATTTTGACGAAAATTACTTACCGGTTGCAAAAAACTGGTTTTCCCTTTACTGGATATTATCCAAAAGTTACATGTTACTAGCGGGCGCCGCGACTTTACCACTGTACTACCAGCTCACCCAAAATAAGTAGAATTTATATATTGTAAATACGGTAGCCAATTTGAATTAATTCTTCCATAGAGAGAGAAGATAATTTCTAAGTATTTAGAACGGTTTTAAACAGTAATTAGAAGTTGTCATCGCCAATAATATTTGTCGTTGTATTTGAAATCTATTTGAAAGAGTTTCAACCTCACGGATGTATAATCAAGATGGAGGCGTCCTTTTCTGTTTCTTCATCAACTCGTTTCAAGTAGTAGCCACGGGGAGCGCCCTACGCTCTTGGCAGGTACAAAACCAGGTATGAACTGAAATACCCCAATTTACTTTCAAGTATAATTTTGCTATATGGCTCTAACAGGTGAAATTATATAAAGCTGGAGATTGTTTTTTGTATTATACTAAAGGTGTTTTTTTTTCAAAGGGATCCCCAAAATCAATTAGCATTGGTATCAACACAACCTGGAAAAAAATGGGCATGTATAAAGAATATGTCGAAACTATTCCTTTACCTCTGCTTAAAAAAAATCTTCAAGAATAATATTTTCACTCGTTTCGACGTAAAGTCTGCCGAGTGAGCTACAAATATTTTTTCTAGCATGCTATTTACAACAATGTCGAGCTACGGAAGTAAAAAAAAAAAAAAACACAGGAATTTCGGTAGAAGGACGTTCGACGCTAAGTCTTTACAACTGACGTAACATTCCAGTGTATTTCTTTCGCAAGTTATCGTCTTGCATAACAGTATCAATCGCGTTTAGCTGCTATACTGTATATACGCATCACGCCTAGCGCGAGGGCATAAAATCCGTGCTTGCGACAGGCCAAGATCATTTAAGAATATTATTCGAAGACACATGTAGACACAAAGCTAAAACATTTTTTTTTGTTTCTCAAACGAAACTATGCGGGTAAAACTTAGCGGATATCCTGACAGTTCAGTGACCTCATGAACTTTCGCGAAAACTTAACTAATGATTGACAGGACGCTCGAACGCTGACTCTATGACAGCACCGAGTAGTTATCGCAATAATCCGCAGCCTGTATGCTAGCAATGGCTGCAGATCTCTCATCACCAAGTGTGGCAAGGCTCGAACACAGACAGCTGAGGACAGTGTACACGACAATGGGGGGGTCACTGCTGTTTTTGTCTCTACAGATAGCGCTGCACACCAACTACTACGAATGAGTGATTTCGCCTGATCGGCAGAGACCTGCGAAATTCGCGTTAGTATTTGAGAACACGTTAATATTGAAACACGTTACCTTTGCTGTACCTATATCATTGGACTAAACGTTATCTGACACGCCCTGGATAACTATGCGCCAATAAATGAACTCTTCACAATAGTATGGCCCAATCATGTGCAGCTCAGTCAGAAAGGGCGTGAATCAACAGCCAATGGAGAAACGACATTGGCTCTAGTGCATAAACTATTGTAAAGTTTAGCCTGATGCCAAATAATAACGCGAATTTTTCATGTCCCTCCTCATCGGTTTCCAAGTTCTGGATATTTCATACTTAGCTTAAAATTTTGGACTGCACCAGTCTGTAAACTGGCGTCAGATCTACTTGAAAACCATAACCCCCCTCCCCAATACTGGACGCATTTAAGTACTACCTGGGTAATTAATACAGATAAATAATAATAAATCAAATTAAATAATAAACACGCTGATAAAATATATACGGGTTTTTGGAAGCTATTATCGAAAAGCTATGAAACGGCAATCTTAGAAAATAAATTAAACTAACTTTGTAAGAAAATTTTGTTGCAGCATGATGCAAAACTGTCGAACTATTTCGTACAACCAAATTTGCACGTTTTAGTGCGATGTGCGTAATCGCGCTAAAGGAATGTATCATTCCGCCAACATATTTGTTTACAAGGTAAGCAGTAACAGTTTATAGTCTATTCGCAGTTTCTTCACGTGTTTTTAATCAAAGCTTTGAAAACTAACCTCATGTAAGACATGCTTGCTTGTTTCCTAAATATTCTTATAGTCTATATCATAAGCGTTTTGTACTTCTGTTAACATACAAATACCTTATTTTATAGTTAAATAGAACTTTTGCTTATATTTCATTTAATTAATAATTAATATGATTTGAAAATATGGATCACACAGGTTTGTTGATAATACCTTATATAGGCTGTTCACGGTAAAATCAGCACTTTTGAAAGCCCTGCTAAAGATCTAATTGTATGCACGTTGTGTATTTTATCGCCTTATGTAAAATTAACATTGCCATGGGCCTTATCACCTTATTCATAAGCCGGAAAAGTGGAACTGTGAAATTATTAGAAAAGTAAATATCTTACAAATTTGCTCATTTTCACACTTCGATGCATAAAAAAAACAGAAAGCTAAATAAATAATTTAAGTTATCATAAATGGTTACCTAATACTTTTTATTCGACATTAAGATATGGATATACTTCCCATCCATAATTACCAATTTTACTGGGCGCATGTCCTTCCTCAGTGCGCCCGTTAAAATATATCCAGGCAGGAGCAGTGATGTTTTTCTAAGGTTGATTTCAAAAGTGCTCGCTTTATCGCGAACCGTCTTTACCATGGATATTTTTCATGACAGACGAGCAACAAGCAATCTTCCACGTACGAAATTTCAATGATTTGGAAATAAATGCATAATTTGAATATTCAACTGTTCTGCAAAGTTCAACATATAATTTGTAAGTCCGATATGAAACAGCTTCTATGCATCATTTCAATCTGCAAGATTGTCGTTGCCATTTTACAAAGCAGCGAATTCGGTCTCAAGTTAAGCCCTACACAGCAAATAAGCATAAATGAAATTCAGCTACAGTAATAAACAGCAAGCTGCCACTGAAATTTAGTGCAGCCTATTTCACAGGTTTTCATTCACTGGTCTCCCTTTCCAGTCGTGCAAGACGTTTATGCTCGATAAATAAATAATACGTTACAATTACTATACGCTGTTCACGGTAAAATGAGCACTTTTGAAAGCCCTGCTTATGATCTACTTGTATGCACGTTGAGTGTTCCTCCGCCTTATGTAAAATTACCATTGACCTGGGTCTCATTACTTTATTCATGAGTCGGTCAAGTGAAACTGTGAAATCATTAAGAAAGTAAATACTTTACATATATGCATAAAAAAAAACAGAAAGCGAAAGGAATTATTTTAAGTTGTCACAAATGGTTACCTAACACTTTTTATTCGACGTTAAAACATAGAACTATTTTATAGCCACCGTTACCAACTTTACTGGGCGAATGTCCTTCAATGCACCCATTGAAACATATGCAGGCCGGGGTAGTGACTTTTTTCTAAGGTTCATTTCTAATGTGCTCACTTTATCGTGAACCGTCTTTACTCAATTTGATGACTGGCTTAATTATTAATGATGGGAAGGTAGCTAAGTAAACACACGCACCAAGTTTCTACATGTTGTTTCTACGCACAGTGGCTATGTTCTTATAGGCTGTTCACGGCAAAGTGAGCACTATTTAAGGCCCTCCCAACAGGCATTAACGAATAATAAATATATCTTATTGCAGCCTTACGCATTAAATTTTGAGGGTGGGTAAATGTATACACTGTGTGTTTTTTTCACAGTGCAATGTTTATATTAAAAAGGCAGTAGGAAAACGAAAATTGGATGAAAGTAAAAATTTAAAAGGGCCTTAAAAAGCGCTCACTTTACCTTGAACAGTCTATAGAAGCTATGCTCGTGTGCCAAACTGTTCATAGTCTCGAGCTTTAGTTTTTACCGCTCCTCCATGGCGTTGTAGGACACCGTAGAACTTTCGGCGCTTATATCGCTCCCTCTTGCCGAAAGACCAACTAAACGCATTAATAAAACCGCATTCTCAGTCATTCGAGAAGCGGCCAAGGATAGAAGGAACAGTTCCTTCAAAGCAGACCTTCTACATTTTCCTGGGAACACTCTGAAAAACTGATTTACCCCCTCATCAAGCCACAAAAGTAGTTGAAAATTCTTCACCCATGCGCGTTCTCAGCCAAAAGACAGCTTTATGGATACACGTTTCACAGTTTAAATATTCGGTCATACAATTTAATATAGTAATCTTGGAGTTGGCCGAATTTCTGTGACATTAAATTGGGTTTAACGTTTCCAGTTCCGCAATCACGTTTGGCAACAACATTTTGTATGGAAAATTTGCCACTATATTTAATTAAAACGAACACACGCTGAATTGTATATCAACCAGGCATTGCGATGATATCTTCATGACTGAGGTAATGCTACATTCGTTGTGTGTGCGGCATTTAAACGTAAATTTGGATTCAGATCTGCACGCATGATAAAAATATTTCTATAAAGTTCCACCAACAATAAATTAATGAACAACGTATTTACCGATTTTTCATCTCTTCATGAGGGGTCTTGAATTTAAGTTGAATGGATATCAAGCAGGTACAAACTTTAGTCTTATTTTCTCCTCTAGGTGCAGACAGAAAAATTATATTTCTTGAGGGAGGCTGGTTGGTTAGTAACGCTTACAAAACCTTGTAATAAATGTGACAAAGACTGCGGTCGGGCAACAAACACAATAATTTAACTTTGTGACCAGCTGCGACTTAGAGCTGATATTATTGTGAGGAAGTATGCTATTTTGAATTTAGTTTTGTACAGCGGCACTAAAATAGTTTGGCATAACTTTTTTTTAAATAGAATTTCATACATTAAACTTATTTTTATAATGGATAATTTTAAATTTAGTCGCACGCATTTCCCATTCTCTGTCCCCCAGGTTTGATGCAAGCTTTCATATTTGCGTGCGTGAATGGCATCGCGTTACGCCGCTAGGGGCATTCTCGCGGCAATCATGCTGAACGAACGGCTGATTGGGCCCATAAAGATTTCATGCCGATGAAGCACGTTAACGTCCATTGGTTGAAATGCGGCCACGCTGAGTAATCTAGATGATGGTGCGGGCATCGATTAAAACACGAAACACTGCAACGTAAAGAAAGACAACCACGATTTAAGTCCCTGTGTATTTATTATAATCCTTTAACTTTAGATATTGCAAACAAAACTAGTGTATTATAGCGGGATTTCCTAGATTATCATCAGTTTATTTTATTTTGTATGTTTTACTAAGAAAATGGTTTGGAAAAATAATTTGGAATTCATCACATCTCAGTTTTTCAGGCTAAAATAATTTACTACCAACAATATTACTAAACAGTTAAGTTATTTTGACACACAGGCAGTTTTTACTATGCATGAGTTAAAATCAAACATTTACAGACAATACTACTACGGTTAAGATTGAAAAATGATTTTCGTTATTTATCAGTTTAAGGATAACGTTATGATACGTATAGCAAACTACATAAAAATAAATGTTTTCTTTCAAAATTCGCGAGAATACAGTTGAAAGTGAAATACGTAACCGGCCAAGTTTGGCACCTAGCGAAAGTGTCTCGTTATGCAGGTACCGATTTCATGCGAATATGTTATGTTACCTGATTAGCTCTCTTGCTCTGATTTTCTAGAGAAATGCAACTAGGTTGCCATGGTACGATAGTCTACGTAACGTTTTCCGCTTGGAGCCTGGTATACAATGTAAATATCCGATAATTATTCTAAGTTAAATGTATATAGGGCTTGACGTCTCATCGACAGCGAGGTCACTGCAGACGGAGCAAGATGCTTGGAGAAGCAGGAGCAGCCATAGCCCGCGGTGAAGAACCATCCCAGCATTCTAGTGGAGTGATTTCGGGAAATCATGAAAACGTAAGTTATGGCCCAGTCGGGAATGGAACCCGGATTCTTCCAAATGCGAATGCAGTGGTTTACCACTGCACCACCTCACTTGGCGTTAATTGTAAGTTTTGTTGGGCTTCTGAGGCGAGCTCTTTGGCTAGACACGTAATCCAGAGAAAGAAGAGGAAATCCGCTCATTTTCTTGCTTGCACCAACGGCTGAGGAGAGTTCGTTCAACATCATTTGCGGCTAGCATATTACATATTTTACATAACAATAACAATGAAATTCTGTTGCATTCGCCTTCTCATAATTTTACTGAGAATTCTTCACAAGTCGCGATATAACTGACGAGCAGCAAGTGAAATTAGTTAATAGAACTTTGTTGTCGGGGACTGAAAGTGAACGCTATTGATGGGAACTGAAAGTGAATGCTATTACCGGGAACGGAAAGTGAACGCTATTGATGGGAACTGAAAGCGAACGCCAATTGCCGGAACTGAAAGCAAACTCTATTGACACGAACTGAAAGCGAACTCTTAACTGAAAGTGAACTCTAACTGAAAGCAAACTCTATTTATGGGAACTGAAAGGGAACGCTATTGACGGGAAATGAAAGTGAATGCACCGTTTGGACTGATCAACAAGCACGTAACACATTTCTGAATACGGTTTCATTAAATTATTATTGGGAAAAAGAAGAAAGATAACACGATGGTTTTTATGCATATTTGTTAGGTTAATGCTTAAAAAAGAACCCTGGCGCCCATATAACAGGATAACACAGAAAAAGTAAATACGAGTACTCCTCCATAAGATATGGATCGACATTTTCGCCACATGAGCACGAACCTTCGCGAACAGGACCACAAGACACTCCTCAGCCTTCAATGAGTTATGCAAACTTAAGTGTAGTTTGCCTGCCAAGTACCTGTCATAGCGGCTTGCACAGCAGCTCGTAGGCAAACTTGTGCACCAGGTCTTACGCAAGCTAGCAACCGAGCGAGTACGGCAAGGGTACTATCCTATGTAGGTGTTACATTCCCATTTAAAGCCAACTTGCCACCTATTACGGTTCAAAAATCAAACTTGTCCTATTATTTAACCATGAGCGGTCTCATTATAAACGAAGCTTTCTCGTTCCATTGGCCCATGAAAATTTCAATACTCTATCATGTTATTAGCTGAAACAAAAACGAATTAACGTCAGGAAATTTTGGTTACCCATGCTTCAAAAATTATTTCATCAGTAATCGCAAAGAAATTAATTCCATAAGTCCTAGAAGTGGTTAACTTGTCTCCCCATCTTAGAAGCCGTGCACACCTTTCCTGTATCTTCTTTGAGTACAAGTAGAACGGATAATAAAACAAACGACGAGAAAGTCGTAATTCAGTACACCTAGTACATCTCCTAGGTTATCCATTCGGTGGTCCGCTGTGACTTTGCGAAGCAACGTTTGTAGATCACTGGCTATAAAACATCCACACTTGGGTCCATGCTGCCAGCAAGCTATTTCTCAAAGTACAACACTAAATACGAATTACAAATAAACAAATATGGATTTACTTACAGAAATAAAAAAAAGAGTGCTTCACAGCAAACTCCGTTTACTGTGTACTCACATTATGTTCGCTGTACATGCGAGGCAAATACATTCTGCTAGTTGTTGTACATTTTTGCAGATAATCCTATTTCCTGCGATCACTGCAATATTTCACGCCTTGGTTCTTACACAGTACAGTCTGGAAGCAAATTCTAGACAAGATTGTTACGCCAAAAAAACTGTGAAAATACTTCAAATTATTTTGTACTGTACCCCACCTTTGCTTTTTTAAAATGTTTTCATTAAGCTGCAATACGATAATACATTTTTGTTACGCTGTTGTTTTCTGAACGAAGCGCAAACGTTTATTATCAGAACAGCAGAATTCCCACTGGCTTAGAATATAGGGGGAATGACTTTGCACACTGAAAAAAATCTTATAACGAAAGAAAAAGTTCTAGTACATGTAACAAGCAGTGCACTTTTCACGCTATAAATCAATGTGTCTACTGATAGTTAACTATAGTCCATTCCCCATTGGAAGCAACTTTCTCGGAGCACTGCTAAATATCTATTTGCAGGCCCGTTTCGTATCTTTCCGCAAAATGTAAACAAACATTACCATGTGACATCTGTCAAAATTAAAGTTTACATTCCATTGTGAGTGTACATGCGTTCGTATACTTTCGCTACACCTAAAAATAAACACTGAAATATGACTTCTACTTTTATAACTGTCAAATGTGTTGTTTACTGTTTACAGCTTTTCAAATAATTCTGTCATATTCCAAAAACAACTCCGTACGAATATTCACTGTTTAGGCCTCTAACATTATTTAGGTCAGCTTTATGACGTTTTAAAAATGCCTGAATTGACGACAGTTCTTACGGTTATTTTACATTAACATATTTGTTTTCCACGACATAGCTCAATACATGTAATACACGTTAGTATTTTGCCGAGACTATGTTTAACACTGTTACAACTGCGAGGTAAAGGGGCTGTACTAATTATCGTTTTGATATTGATATGTGTTGGGTCATTTCTTTAAAAGGACGGCCTCAGTTGGAATAAATATTAAAACGAAGGAACAACAAGTTAAACGAAACAATCACATTAAATTTAAGCTAGTAACTTGTTTCCCATTTTTGTCATACAAAGTTTAAAAGATAGCGGTGAACATGCACACAAATAAGCCTTCGATAACTTTTATTCCGCTCATATTTCCATGTATTGCTACTTACTGTTTATTAGGGTTACTGAAATTTATCGGGCTGGGCTTAGTATTTTTCTTCCGGGATTGTGGCAAATTACGTTACACGGCTGTGTTTCAAACCCCTTAGGGCAAAGGTACAACGTTGTGATAAATAAACAGACGTGGATGTAAATAATTAAAATCGTCATAAAAACAGTTCACAGTTAAAACGTATAAATAGTGTTAATCAAATATTTGAAATCACGCACACACAGGGCCAGCGTATCGACCACGATGCACAAAGGCACGCCATTTTACAGACGCAATGATTAACGAAACACACGTCATAGTATATTTATTACTGCCGTGGAAACACAGATTTATCACAACATCGTAACTTGCCTAGGTAGTTTTAAAAAATATAACGTCTATAAACGTGATGTGGTAATTTTAAGTATTTTTCGGAGGAAGAATAATTTACGTTTCGTTTGGCAAAAAGCAACACGCCATGCCATGGCTCACCACGTTTACTAACTTCACTTGATAACTGCCCCGCCATCATATCTAAATATATTAAAATAAGTATTCAAACATTAAAATCTCTTTTCAGTTGTAAATTACAAATTCAAAAATCATTATTTTACTGTAATAAGTATGAAATATGCTACAACTGAAAAAAATGTATAATTTCCCTGTTTACTAGCGAAAATAAATTTTCCGAGTGTGAAAGAGACGAAGAAAGAGAGAGAGAGAGAGAGGAAGAGAGAGAGAGAGAGAGAGAGAGAGAGAGAGAGAGAGAGAGAGAGAGAGGGGAGAGAGAGAGAGGAGAGAGAGAGAGAGAGAGAGAGAGAGAGAGAGAGAGAGAGAGAGAGAGAGAGAGAGAGAGAGAGAGAGAGAGAGAGAGAGAGAGAGAGAGAGAGAGAGAGAGAGAGAGAGAGAGAGAGAGAGAGAGAGAGAGAGAGAGAGAGAGAGAGAGAGAGAGGAGAGAGAGAGAGAGAGAGAGAGAGAGAGAGAGAGAGAGAGAGAGAGAGAGGAGAGAGAGAGAGAGAGAGAGAGAGAGGAGAGAGAGAGCTTCGCCCAGCAATTTTTTTCAGTTGCTTTCTCGCTCTATACAACACCGTTCCATTACGACCTACTCACGATATTTTCCGCTGTTATTTTAAACTGTAAAAATGAGATATGTTGCCATCAGGACTACCAAAATATTTACATATTTCAATAGGCACCGTTTAATTTACAAATAACATTTTTTAAAACTAAGTTAAAATAATATTTTAACTGTGAACTATTTCTTACCGGTCGTTGCCAACACGTCGCTGCTCTAGCTGTTGTTAATTCATATTTAAAAAGAAATAAATGTTACAAGTTATAGAAGATATTGAGGTAATGTTTCATTTATTTATTAATACAGTACGCTAAAGTTAACCACAGTGTTATATATTTGTGGAATACATGTTATTGAAAAATCAGGTTGACATGTTAATGCCTAGAAAGTTCTTTCAAAGGTTGATTTGTCGCTTCCAATCGGGAATGGACTATAGCAGACTAGCGCCTGGCTCAGCGTACGACCCGCACAACATATACGATAATCGGGTTGCGTCGTACACAACTGTAGGCGACATCGTCTACATCAACAATCTTGCCAGCTGCACATACGCTACATGAAGTGTCCTAGAAATGAGGTCGTAACATTTTTTGCACGATCCATCTGTTACTGTCTATTTCGAGGTCTGAGTGTTCATTCGTAGAGAAGTGTTTACGGTGGGGGGAGGGGGGGGAGAGGACACACACACATATATATATGTATATATATAATTATTATTTATTTATTTATATGGTCAGCACATCTGGACACTTATAGCGTAACCTTTATACTATTTCCGCGTTTATCTTTGCGCTCGATAACTGTATAAAATACAATGGCGCTGGACACGAAAAACTAAGAAATATACATATCTCACATAATTAGCACTTAGAATTTAGCCAAACGAAGTACTAAGAAGACTATCTTTTTAAATTAATATGCGATTATTTTTGGGAAAGGGGGTTGAGAGGACACAAAAAAGGACGTAAAACCGTTATAGTTTTGTATATATACTTCAAGAAAGCTATTTCAAAACCAGAAAAAAAAAGTTACGTTTTATTTTATTTACAATATTTATACGTTTTATTGATGTTTGTAAAGAATTACACTTCAGATTTTCTCACGGCTGGCTTACAGGAGAAAAAAAAACACCGAAAAGTTACCGCATATAACTTTCATACACGACTAGAAACAGAACTGAAGAAGCTCTAACATACCGTGCGCTGGCATAACACAAAGATATCACCCTACTACAGTTTGAAATGAAAATACGCGTACCTAATAGGCAGAATATGAGGTTGTAATTAAAAAAAAATCATACAAGAAAGAAACGTTTGCTTAAGGACATTGGTCTGATTAGCTGGGAAATTTGTAATTAACAGTAGGACCCTCACAAAAGACGCACATTAAGTTCATATACGCACCTTAAAAAAATTGTCGTGTTTGCGAAAACATTTTACAAGTTTTTACAATCGGAGTCAATGTTAAGCAGTATTTCATCGTGGTTAACAATGGAGAAAATAAGTTCCCTAAGCCTCTCATTTCAGTTACTGCGCGAGAGTCAATACACTAAAAAGCATCCTACGACATGAAGCAATCAAAATTAACTGACGGTAGATGTCCGAGGCCGTGTCCGAATAGGCAGATTTTGTAGAGAAAATGATCACGTGACAGGACTTGTGTACAAAAATGGTGACGTATTTGATGATTTCTTATTTCTTATTTTGTACCTAATGGATGTTAGCCATATTTGTTTTTTCTTTAACAACACATGAGCGAATGCATAAATAAAATTGCTTTTAAAACAAATAACTGTTCATAAAATGCACTAAGCATGTTTTAAAATGCAAGTATTTGTTATGCTTTGTATACATATGAACCAGATTTTTTTTGTTTTAATCTCATTATTGCAAAATTGATTATTTTCTTATTTACTAACGTATTCGTGGTATTCCAACGATGATTGAAGAAATATTAACGAGTGTTTTAAGTATTACATTTAGATAAAAATATTTTGCACTCTTTGTGTTGTGGCGAGTGCTAAACAAGTTACTGTCGACAATGTCCGAATCGATATAGGCTGTTCACGGTAAAGTGACCACTTTTAAAGGCTCTTCTAAATTTTGCCTTTCATCCAATTTTCGCCTTCCTGCTGCTTTTTAGTACAATCATTGCAATATGACCAATACACAAAGTATATACATTTCACCACTCTCATAATTTAATGCCTAAGGCTACGATATGATCTGTTTATTACTCGTAAATAAATGCCTGTTGGGATAGCCTTAACAAGTGCTCACTTTACAGTGAACAGCCTATACCTAGCAAATCAGGAATTTACAACATAAAATAACGAAATTTGTCAGTTCGAACACGGGCTGAGGGTATAAGATGAAGGTGAAGGTGACGGTGACGAGGCGGCAACAGGATGTACAAGTGTTATCAGTGTTGTCTGAGTGAGGGACGTGTAGTGATAAGGACAACAGGCTAGCTAGGTATCACACACCCTCTCCGCCTACTGATACCTGTGGCTGCGGCTCTGACGCAAGCACACTCCCGCGAGCCATCGTTCCTGCAACCGGCGTATTACCGTATTAGAGCTGCCACATTTTTCCATTGAAAAATTCCCTGACAGTTCCCTGATTTCCAGACAAATTTTTTTTTCCCTGAAATTTTTTTAACATTTTTTTTATTCTGCACGGATTGGAGCCTTTGCATTATAACAAACACACTTTTACGCCAAAATAGATCTCCGATCTTACAAAATTGCTCACCACGTAGATTGCAAAGAAAAATGCCTAAGCATTTAGTCCACAATCATTAAAACAATTTTATATTATTCAGGCAGCTGAGCTTGATTGAAGACAGAACTGCCAAATACATCATACATATCACATAATTTCTTCACATTTAGCTAACTTGTTTGAAATTATTTTACATTTCCCTGAAAGTTTTCAAGTTCCCTGACATTTCCCTGTTTTCCAGACCTGTGGCAACCTTGTCTATAAAGGCTGTTCACGATAAAGTGAGAACTTTTGAAATCAACCTTAGAAAAATGCAGGCCCATACCTGCATATACTTTAACGGACGCACTGAGTGACATGCGCCCGGTAAAGTTGGCAATGACGGATGGAAAGTAGTTCCATATATTAACGTCGAATAAAAAGTGTTAGGTATCCATTTTTGATAATTTAAATTATATCTTAAGCTTTGTGTTTTTTTTAACACCTCGGTATGTAAAAATTAGCAGATTTATAAAATGTTTACTTTTCTAATAATTTCACAGTTCCACTTGACCGACGCATTTATGAAGTGATGAGGCCCATGGCAATTTTAATTTTAAATAAGGTGGAAGAATACACAACGTTCATGCAAGTAGATGTTAAGCAGGCCTTTCAAAAGTGCTCATTTTACCGTGAACAGCCTTTAACTGCATATTTTTTGTTTGTGTCGTCAGACCAACACATTCCGGAAATGGACGGTAAACATTCACTCACAAGATGAGACATTTTTTTACCCCATAACCCACCCTACAAATAACGGAAAAGTAGGAGGCCCAAGATAGGAGTCGGAGGCCCAAGATAGGAGTCGGAGGCCCAAGATAGGAGTCGGAGGCCCAAGATAGGAGTCGGGCCCATTTATGTGGGCCATTTCCAAAAACACTGCAACTTGGCTCCCTTACTGTTCACACTGCAGTTGCTATATTTTAATGTATTTTTAATTTGCCCTTAATGTGGAATAATTAACCACAATAACTGAAATTAATATGTTGTTTAGCTTGCACAATCATTATTACAGAATTATAAATAATTTTATATGGAACATGTATGGTTCCCTTTTATCTCCGTAAAAAATCAACTATCAGATAGCTAAAGATTAATATGTTATAATGATTACCAATTTTTTTGAATATTTACATATTATCTTGGTACATAAGCAAAATTTTCACTTATTTTTTTGCACTTTTATAATGTCACATAAAACATTTTGTACAAATCTTTGCATTAAAACAAATTTTCCCCCTCAAAAATTTATATGGAGAACAATTTGTTTTACTCTTTTGCGTTTTAGGACAGAACCCGTCATACGCCCAAGCATGCAGAGAACGATGTAACTACAGGGAGCGAACTTCACAGCAACACTGACATAGGGAAAACATGGCCTCGAGTTGGACCATTACTACCGCCCATAGTAACTAGTAACCTATGCTAAACAGGTCGAATGAATGATTGGGGGTGGAAGGGAGGGAGCGGTTGACTGAAGCTCCGTAAAATTACATTGTAAAGGGCTATTTAACGTCCCCCGGTTTTATGCATGAAAGCTTAGCAGGGAACAGTTTACTAACTTATAAGTTAACTTAAATTATCAACCCATGCATTACCCGGGATTCGAACCCAGAGCCGACTGTGCCACAGGGGGTCGGCTGAGACTCCGTAAAAAACCCTCGACAGGGGTGAAGAGATTTGGACGGATCTTAACAGCAAAGTGTTGAGAGCCTGTGAGGGTGAAGCGAGGTGAGCATTAAGCAGCGACGGAATGCAAGGGCGGGGGATGCGGGAGATCCCCGAGAAAACCCGCCGACCAGTGGTACCGCCCGGCACGATTCACACTTGCGAAACAGCGGGAGCAATACCGCGGGAACCCCTCGACAGGATATAATTGCAAGATTGTACGGAGCAGAAAAACAGGTTTCTACTAGGATAGGGGATGGAAAAAGGAACGCTTTACTAAAGGTGTTTAAAAAACAAAAATATAAAGCTTTAGTGTTTCGTTATTCCTTTTATGTGACGTTTTCATAGCAGTAGTAGGGGCGTGGGGGTTCCACTTCACCTTGGTCTCACCGGCAGGCGTAGTGCCACAAGATTAACCTGGAAAGGGTCTTAAACAGGAGGATACCAAACTGGTGCTGTTGCCTTAGGATGTGGAGCAGATTGTGGAGCAGACTGCTGTGCTAATCCTGTGCTGTGATTGATTGTTAGTTGTGGCAGACCATCAATTATGAGTTCAAGCCCTTTCGTAAATATAGTCATAATTTCCGAACAATTAATGTTATGCTCATCAAATTCACAACATAGGCATGTACCCGATATCCATCATGGTGCTAACATCATTTAAGCCCTAAGACCTTTTGAACAAGGTCAATTACGCATTTAAGCCCTTTTGTAGTAGGGGCATGACGAGTTCAGATTTTATTGGATTAATTGATGAATTAACGTTTTGATTGAAAGGGTTAATCCTTAGTATGATTTTAATCCGATCAATTTTTAAAATCGGATAAAGGATTCATCTAAAGGGCTGAATTGATTCAAAGGGTTAAATTGATTGGAAGGGTTAATTTGATTAAAAGGGTTAATTTTTAATCAGATATTTTTTTAAATTTCTTCTTTCTTTCTTTTTGTATGGGGGGAAGAGGGTGGTATCAGGAGCTCTGTCCGATGTCGACGGTGTGGAGTCCTGGAGGCGACTGACCAGAGGGGTGGGCTACAATGTCTTATATAGGTGTAGAGTTTTGTGCAAGAGTGGGCTAAGGTCAATTTTTTTTTCTCCGTGATTTTGAGGTGTTGGTGGTAGATATATGATTTTTTCGAATATATTATGAGCAAAGTGTGGATGTGATATTTTTTTTCTTATTTGGTACAGCTCATAGATAGGCGACGTATGTGTTAAACAATCTATTTTCGGAATGGGATTAAATGTAAGAGAAATTGAGACTGTTGTATGTATGATCCCAGTGGGGCGGCCTGAATGTATCCTCTAGGGCTCACCACCTCAGTTGTAACCACGCAACCGCCAATACAGAAGCCCAAGCATGGAGCACATGAAAATCACGATTTTAACCCTAAGGAGCTGATCCCCCATCGACCTCAGTCGGCGCAAGCAGGCTTTCGTATTCTGGGGTGCCTGCATCATGTGCGAAGGGAGAGTTGGAGCTCCCCAATACCTCAATATCCAGAACACCCAGGACACAAAAGATTATGCCAAAACGAACTTTTAAAAAGGGCACTATCTACATACAGACCATGATAAGGGTAGGTAAACTAAAACAAGTCCAAGACAGTATGAGAGAACATAGGATTGATACACTGGCCCTGCAGGAAACGAGGTTCAAAGACGAAACACGATAGAATCGGAAGTATACGTGTTACTGAAAGGGAGACCAGGAATCAGTATGAAGCAACAACCGTTTATGGTGGGCATGGCATTCATAGTGAACCGAAGTTACCTCGCTAGTATTAACGAATGGAAGGGTGTGAGTGAGAGACTCTCATACTTGACGATGAAAATATGAAACAAAATATATACATTGATCAACGCACATGCACCTATGTATGACAAAAACTAGAAAGACAGTGAAAGCACAGAACACTTCTGGAACATGCTGGACAGGGTATTGACAGAAGCAGACAAGAGAGGTGTAACGATCCTGTTGGGCGACTTCAACACTCAGGTAGGCAGGGAAAGGAAATTCAAAGGTCCTGTTGGAAATTACCCATCACACAAAAGATCAAATTAGAATGGGGAGAGGCTAGTGGACCTGTGTAGGAGGCACAAGATGAGAATCATGACAATGCACTACAAGGCCAAGGCGAGTAAGAAGACAATGTGGGTAAGCCCAGGTATCAGGATTGGAGAAAGACAACTAGACCACATAGCGATCCGGGACAGGAAACATAGGGAAATCATGAATGCCAGAGTATGGAAGAACAGTCGAATGGAGTCTGAGCACTACCTCACCGAAATAAAATGTAGATGGATACCAAACAGAACTAAGAAAAACAAGTTCCCAAATATACACAGGATCGACAGAGATCTGCTATACAAACACAAAGATGAATATATGAAAAACCTAACAGTGGAGAGTATACGGGACAACTTGAGAGATGTGATAAAAGAACAATCGAAACAACTAGTCAGTAATAATAAAATATGGAAACATGACTGGTGGACTGATGAGAGTGAGAGGGCAGTCGAATCCAGAGGGAAATGTGTGGATGAAGTGGCAGGCTAGCAAGAATCCAGAAGACTTATCGAACTTTGAGATAGCAAGAAGAATGGCGGCCAAGGTGATCAGGAATGCTAGGAGAAACCGGTGGGACGAGCGGCTGGAAGATGCAGATGAGGCTTTCAAGAAAAACAAATCACAAGCATTCTTAAGGGAAATGAAAAGCAGGATAAAAGGGTATGAGGCGAGAGAACATTTCGTGAAAGGGAGAGATGGTGGATTGAAAATATGCGAGAAAGACGTGTGCGAGGAAATGGCCAGGTAGTTCAAAGACTTTCTGAACACGGACTTGCCTATAGGAAGGACGACACTACATTTCATCAAAACTTCAACTGTGGTTGGTTACCCTCCAGAGCAGAAGTGGTGAAGGCAATTAAGGATATCAAAGCCAATAAAGTGGCAGGTAACGAAGGTATCTGCAACGAGGAAATAAAGTGGGGTGGTCTGGTGACAGAAGACAGCATATACAGAATAATAGCCGACACCTGTATGAATAGGAAGATACATATAGACTGGAAAGAAGCCATAATCATACCAATACACAATAAAGGAGACAAAAATATATTAGATAACTATAGAGGCATCTCCCTTCTGAACATCAGGTACAAAATTCTCTCGAAACTGCTACTGTACAGGATGGAAGAACAGTTTGGGTCGAGCATTGGAGAAAACCAGGGTGACTTCCGAAAAGGAAGAAACTGCATGTAACAGATCTACGGGATCAAGAGGATAATAAAACACATACACAGGAAAGAAAAAACCACAATAGAGACCTTCGAGGACTTTAAGAAAGCCTACGATTCAATAGACAGGAACACCTTACTGGATGTGCTGCGCGACAGAGGAATGGATACTGCAACACATCAATTAGTGAAAGAAACACTGGAAAGCACAACTGCCAGGGTCAGATACCGGAGCACACTGTCCGACAACTTCTAAATAAAGACAGGAGTCCGACAAGGGGATGGGCTGTCACGGATACTGTTTAACCTTGTCCTGGACGAAGTGGTGAAACAGTGGAGACAGTTAAACAAGGCCATGGGGATTGAAGATGTACAGATTGGGTACAAGATCAAGCACAATGTAATAGTGGATTACCTGGCCTTTGTGGATAATATGGCATTGCTAAACGAGAAGGAAAGGACGCGAATATGGCGGTAGCAAACTTAGCAGAGATTGCAGCGAAGGTCGGCCTGAAGATAGCCTACAGCAAGACCAAGGTATTGAATGCAAAAACCGACTGGAAGATAGAGGGTCAAGTTGTAAAGAGAGTAGATAGCTTTAGGTACTTGGTAGAGAACATCACTGGCTAAATACAAAACAACAATAGTACAATAGACAGGGCACAGCTACTCCATAGATTAAAATATGCGGCTAAGACAACCTACGGTTAGAAGAACTTATCGAGGAATGCCAAATGGCGACATACATCGACCATCAGGAATGCCGCAATGTATGCAACAGAGATGCTGACATTAGGCAAGAGAGCTTGTATACGCTTGGAGAGAGAGGAAAGAAAGATATTGAGAACTATATGGGGCGCCAAAACGCAAGACGAATTTTGAATCCATAGATCAAGCCAGGAGCAGTTAGCACAATACCTACGCCGAACAGCAGTCTAGCTGGATAGTGTGTGTCGTGGCGTGACAGCCTGTAGCAGGCAGTGGCGGGTGCGGAAGGAAGTACACAGCGAGGGCCATGATTGCCACTATCGCCCGCCGCCCCGGCCAATCAACACTGCCCATTAGCGGACACCGCTCGGAGCGCCACGACCATGTGCTGCATAATTAACTCACTGTGTCAACGCGCTGCACACTAGTCCCGCTAACGACACGTGCAATCAATAAACGGACAAAGTGTGGGGGGAACATTTTTCCACGCACTAAATTAGGGGGGCCGCGGTGTTGTAGTGGTCAGACCTACACGCCTCCCACCTAGGCGAACCGGGTTCGATTCCCGGCGGTGTGGCTCCCGCGAATTTTGCACGCGGGAATCGCGCCGGACGATGCCGCTGGTCGGGGGTTTTCTGGGGGATCTCCCGTTTCTCCCACCGCCCTTACATTCCGGCGATACTACATGCTCACCTCATTTAACCCTCATCGGCTCTCAACACCCCGTTGTTAAGAGCCGCTCAAATCTCTCAACTCAATTAAATTAGGCACAACGAAAATAGTCCCATGTGATTGCAAACAATACATCGGCGATTATGTAGACTAATTACGTCTTCTATGCACGTCTCTCCCTCATAATATTGATTCGCCCATCGCCAGCAGTGTAAAAATCACATCTGTTAAATGTTACTAGGAAACGTTTTTTTACATTTACTTTTCGGAAAGATACACTTTATTTTACATTTAAAAAAATACTGGGTAACTTAATACATTCTAGTACCATTGAAACGTCCAATCCATTTTGTTCTGACAGTGACTCATTTTCTTCTATGTAACGAATGAATGGAAATTGCTTTACTATAATTCTAAACTCCTACTGGGTATTTCGGTGACAAGGATCATTTATTTAAAACTGGTTTCTGGTAATTAACGTTACAACCTATCGATCAGTTAATACAGATCATTAACGGTCAACTAAGTAGTATAAACATTTTTTTGAATCAAGCCTCGAAAAAAATTCTCCCCCCTTAACTGCGTAACGTAACTACTGGCTGGCACTTATGCAATAATGATGCAATCGAGCTATGAAAATTACATCCACGTTCTAACGCAGTATTAAGTATGCCATTTAAATATTTCTGTTTCTATGACTTTCCCGGTCTAGGTTATCGATGCACAGGTAGGTAATTATAACCACGTAAATACTAACTTTCACATCTGACGGAAGTAGATACAATGGGCAAAACTAAGAAACGACGCAGGATTTAAAAAATACCTATTAATTATGTAAATATCACAGCAGATTAATTTAACTGATCATTCTACAGTTTGAACTACACAGATTCACATACAGCCTGCAAAATACACTATCTACCAAAAAGTAATTGGGCACCTGTACAAAATGTTTGCTCGGTGGTTGTCACCCCGTTAGAATCTCGTAGGACCACCTCTTGCGGCTATAACAGCAGCCACCCTGTCTGACATGCTAGAGTGTTTGCACGACATCCACGGGGATTCGTCGCCATTCCTCTTGCAACCATTCCATGAGTTGAGCAATGGATTTTGGCCTCGCCTGACGAGCCCTCACCCGGTGATCCAATTCGTCCCAAAGATGTTCTGTAGGGTTGAGGTCGGGGCTGTGGGCGGGCCAGTCCAATCGGCGAACATTGTTGTCGACGTACCACTGCATAGTAGCCCTTGAAAAATGTCACCTGGCATTGTTATCCTGGAAGTAACACGGGTCCATTCCGTAAAAACGCCACAATGTTGGGAGCATTTCATTATCCAGAATGTTACAATAGGCCTCTGTGTTCATGCTACCACGGACAAACACCAGCGGTCCTACGCCGAAGGCCGTGAAACACAAGTCAACTGACGTACTGAATTACCTACCTTCACGGGTGCCCAATTACTTTTTGGTAGATAGTATATTTGTCCTTCCAAGCGCCACATACCACACTCAAAGTCCAAATCAGTGATATCAATCAGTGAAATAATATTCACTGAAAGTCATTTGATAAGCTACTGCCGGCTGGACAATCAAGCAAATGAAGTGGTTACAAGTTACTTATGGCAGTGGAATTTTCGATATTCAGAATCACATATAAATAAGTGAAATTCAGCCACAGCATATTAATTAGTCATCTGGCACTGATTAACAGTAGCTCAATTTGCACTGGTTTTCGCATATTTTGAGTGCACGGCATTTCGCTATGGCAAGAACGGCAGAGACCAAAAAGAACAGGAACTAATGCACTATGAATGACTGTTTACGAGCTTACCACAACAATTTGCCATAGCCATCAAATGACTGGTTTTATGTTAAATCCTACTTACTGGAATGAATAGTTTATCATGTACGTCCTTTCATAGAAAATTCCAAGGTTATCTTTATATTCGCCAATTATTAAGTTCCTCAGATTTTATTTTAACGTGGTGGGGTTTTAAACGTTACTAACTTATATTTATTATCCATGCACGCGGTTTTAGATATTTCTGTAACGTAATTTATACAGTATTGTGTGTGATGGAGCCTGTTGATGACGAGTACATATATAATCTATTGTATAATTTATGTTTCCCGTGCCAAAAATACTTCAAAAAAGTAATTAAACATCGTAACAGAGTATCGAACAATATTGCTGACCCAATAAGGCCATAAGCCCACACAAAAATAACGTAAAATAAGTGATAGAATACAAACAGTTCGATTCGGTTGTAACTCTCACTTGTAAGATTTAGTGTGTCGCTCATTAACTCTTCCTCTTGAGCGCCAAGAGACTAACCGACGGACTATGCTACCACAACTTCCTACTACTAGTAGCACACTCATCCATGGCTTACCTTGAGATCTGAATCAGGCAGCTCGTGATCCAGGCGAATGCTGGGATGGGTCCCTAACAAAGGCCATGGCCGATTCCTTCCCAATCCTTACCCAATCCATCTTCCCTGTGCAACTTGCACCGTCTCTAATCACCTCGCTGTCAACGAGAAGTTAAGCCCAGTTACCTTACCCTACGGCCAGAGTGCTCCCCCCCCCCCCCCCCCCCCCCCCAATCACCTGTTGTACAGACATTCTGACAAGCACTGGGCCAAAATTCAGAGGATTCAAAATCAGTAAGATGAAGTAAAATAACAGTAGCACAGTTCAATAAGTTTGTTTACTGGCGGCCTGTATGTAGGCAGCCACGCACCACGACGTCCACTTTACACGCATGTACATCGTCCCTCAGAACAGTCACCGTTGGCCGCTACGCATGCCTCTCAACGTTGGCATAACAAATGGAAACACTATTGGTAGGAAGATCCTGTACAACTTCTCTTGCGTAGGTGGTTATATCCTACGCCGAATGAAATCTACAACACGTAGCTGTGCGATGTGCAGGAGCGTTGCCGCGTAGCAACAGCCAATTATTCCTACGCCACAGCTCACAACGCTTACGACGAATTGCATCGTGTAGATGGCGAAGGATCTCCTCGTAGCAGACCTTGTTTACAGCTGCTCCTAGTCAGGTGAATTTCATGGAAACAATAGTCAGTGAGTCACAAAAACATTTCAAGCATCACCTTGCCTTTTCGCCGGTCATGTGACAATGTTTTTTACCCGTCGTGGCAAATTATGGTAATTTCCAGGTAGCCGATTGTCGTTCCAGTTTCGGATCGTACAGGAAACCGCATGTTTCATCCAATGTTATGATTCGGTTGAGAAACGCTTCATCGTCGTCAGTACTACTGATCAGGTCACCGCAAATACATATGGTCGCGCAATCGTCACGTTGGTCTTGCGTCAGGATGTGTAGCACACCGTGCTGTATTCACGTCACCCAACACAATTTCATGGCACGTTCCACGTGGCTGATCCCTACTGCTGTTCCGTTTGGGCGCGGTCGCTATGCCCCAACGTTGTAAATTCGTCTTGCCGACAGGCGGTCGATCAATACGCTCATCATCCTCCGAACTGTCTTTCGCGCAAATCGTTGCGTTCGTGCCACTTAAGGCCAGGCTTCGTCATGCATGGGCGTATAGGGAATCAAAAGCTAAATTCGGACAAAGATCTTTCTGTCGTTTTTGTGGTAGTCTTTTCAACTAAAGATTTTTTGTTCGAGATTGAACTCGTCTAGATGTGTAAACTTTCCAAATTTTTAAGTTTTAAGTTTCAAATATATGTGTCCATTTTTTAAAATAAAATTTTGACATTTTATAAATAATTAAAACGTGCATTTAAAATTTAAAAATTAGAATTTGGATGGTTTAAAAATGTAGATGCGTCCAATCTTAAACAAAAAAAAACTTATTTGAAAATACTATCACAAAAAATGACAGAGATCTTTGTCCAAATTTAGCCTTTGAGTCCCTATAAGCCCATGCATGGTGAAGCCTGGCCTTAAACACAACACTGCGACCTATGACATCGTCACCGCACACGTGTTTCATCTGAAACATTTGGCTAGAGGCTTTGCCCAACTTTTGGCAGAACTTGACGTTTGTCTGATGTTAAAACTGCGACATACTCGAGTTCGGCTGCTCGCATTAAACTGCCCGTCTCAACAGTACTGCCCGTGGTGCAATCTATCTACTGTAGTGCACCACAGCGACACTATGCGGCCAGTACGCGAACTTACTGACCATCGCAGTGAGCGGAGGCAGCTGCGGTTACTTTATAGGGCATACAATAGCAAGGAGCAGACAAGGTAAGAATCCCACTCAACAGTACTCTACCAGAGTTACAGCAAATAAACAACAATTTTTGCTTTTTCATGTTGGCAGAAAATACGCGTGGTGTCACTGGCGACAAGGTTTATTTTTATTTTTTTTATTTGTGGCTGGCAAACATTTCTTTAAAGTTATTTTGTGCTGCAAATGCACCTGACGGAATATGTATCTTAATTATTGTTGTTGAAACAATGTACAACTAAGTCTAAGAAGATATTTATCAAAAATACACGTGCCACAATGCCATAAGCATGTAGACAAAGAAGGCTGTGCTGTTACGTAAATGGAAAAAGTGCTTCTACAGAATAACAAGAAATATATTTTTATTTACCGAAGGTGCAGAGTTCAAACATTTTTTTCTTTACTTTGCAATGATTTTTTTTCTGCGAAAGTTGAAAAACGGTATAACTTAAGAGCAAGTGAAGGGATGTGGGCGGATCTTAACAGCGAGGTCTTGAGAGCCGGTAGCGAATACGGAGCGGCGCCGGAATGAGGGGGGAAGGGAAACGGGAGATCCCCGAGAAAACACGCGGACAAACGGCATCGTCCGGCACGATTCCCACTTGCGAAAATCCGGTGACCAGGCCGGGAATTGAAGCAGGTTCGCCTTGGTGGGAGGCTAGTGTGCTAACCGCTCAGCCACCGTGGCCCCCGGTATAACTTAAAGAGGTGCAGATTCTCCTGCGACCATATATACAATTTTCCTTATTCGAGTTGTAACAGCATGGACAGTGGGCAGCTTCCTGGCCGGACGACGATTGTTTCTGAGGGTTTAGGGTCTGGATACAAACTGCTGGAGCGGGCTGTGCTGTCTTGCTCACCTGGGGGCCCAGTGAGCCGATCGACCTTATCTCAGACACTTGGCTGCAAGACTCGTGATCAGTTTTACCTCGAGAACGAGACGACGTCGCTTGGATCTCTTATGCCCGGTTGCGCCATCGTGGTTCGAAACTCGATCCGAGATCGGATCTGAGATCGACACAGAAAACTGTTGCATCATTCGAGTTCAGAGCTAGACTGGAGATCGAGATGAATTTCATCTCGTTTCGAGATCAGCGTAGCCATCGTCTACAAATGTAGTTTGAAAATACACCAACAGATACGTTGGATTGTTTTCTTGGGAAATTAAAACAACGCACTTGAATGTTATTCAGTAAAATTCGTACAACAATAATTCACTTAAAACAGATAAAACATCGCACATTTAGTTCTATCTATAGTAAAAATACACCTACTTCCATGACGTCATATATTACGAACCAATAGCAAAATTTGTCTCATACTTAATCTCGATCTCTCGCTTTGGAACCAAGATCGACGAATCAGAGACCCAGAATCACGAAATTTCGTTGGTGCAAAACTTTTACATTGGAACCAAGATCAAACTGGATCCTATTTCGGAACTAGGATCATTCGATCTCGGATCGGGGAAGATTTTGGTGCGACCGGGCATACAGGTTGATTCACGAGGAGTTAGCGCCACTCACAGGGTCTATTCCTTACATCATTTGGAGCAAAATATGTTTTAAATGTGGGCCCTTTTCCCAATATTTACATCGAAATTCGACAAATTGGAACTGCCTAGATTATTGCGTATGTGGATGGATGGATGGATGGATGGAGGATATTGTTTACCAAAGGACTGCACAAGCACGTGTGGAACTGCTTGCACGTATCATGCATGCCGCTACAGAAATAAAGAGCCGTGTGCAGCTACGTAGAGCCACACGTACTTCATAAGCCTGCGGCAAAGAGTATGGAAGTATACGGAAACATTTTTGGAAATCTGATGTTAGCTTGTTAGACGCAATCGTGAGGCTCAACTGTATACAACACGGTATGATAATACACCCCTGTATTTACTTCTGAAAGGGTTATTTTATTCGACATTTTCCAAATGTTTCGAATTACTCTGTAAATATTGGGAATAGGACCCACATTTATATGACATATTTTGCTTTAATTATGTAAGGAATAAGCCCTGTGAGTGGCAGGAACTTCTTGTAAATCGCCCTGTATAATATATTCACGGTTTCTTTACACTTTTTGAAGAATTACTCCATGTATGACGTGATTGACTATGTCATAAATACGCCTCGTATCGTATCACACGCATTTTATACTTCTGCTGTAAATACCAAATTACCTTGTTTTTGGTTAAATTCAACTTTTGTTTATATTCTGTCTATAAAGTATAATATTTCATTTATAATTAATATGAATAAATACAGGGCGAAAATAGGTGTGTTGCAATGCCTAGTGAGAAGTAGTTCTTAAACAAAATGTCATCACACTGAGTGCGAATGAATGCGGTGTATTGTCCTTTTGATGCAATTTTCTAGACTCGACCAAGCTTCGTTTGCATGGCGCGGAGTAATATCCTGGAATTAGAACTTTATCAGGGCTTCGGGAGAATCCGGCTTCAATTCCCGCTCCGTACATTCTCAATTCGTTTTTTCATGGTTTTCCTAAATCACGTCATGCAAATGTCAAAATGGTTCCTTACTGCGATAAAACGAGAGTGGTCATCGACACAGCATCCAACTGTGCAACATGCAAAACTCGAAAAATTCGTAGACACACTACTAATATTGTAAGAAAACTAAGATACATGCTGCATATAAGAAATAACGCATATATTTTGTAACGCTGTAATATATTTTACTAGAATTTAATTATTTAAATGTTTACAAAATAAGTAACAGAGGAGATTTTTTGTATTCATTCTGAATATTTCAGGAAGTAAATTTTGCGGGAAAACTTTCGTCAAGTAGGGCAATAATAATAATAATAAATATGGTTGCATGTGAGAAAATATCGATAATAAGGTAAATAAATACTTTAATAATTGGTTTTATGTACATTTATTTTAGTTTTAAAAATATTAACTTCCGCGGTTGAAATGAATGTGTATGAAATCGTAATAGCAGTATTAGTGAACACTATAATTAATTTTTCAGTATTTACAATCTCATGAGTATGATCATGATCTTATACGTCATTGGTACCCCGCCCCCCTTTCCGGTTCGTAAATGAAAATATGTTTAAAAATGATTGAAAACATTTGAATAAATAAATTATTGCAAAACATTTTTAATATTACAAAATATATGCATTTTTTCCCCCACGAGCAACTTATACTGTTCTTTTCTGTCAATTTTGGCAGCGTGCGTACTACTTTTTATAGGCCGTTCACGGTAAAGTGAGCACTTTTTGCAGTTGTTTCATCAGACATAACCAATAAATACATTTAATTATGGCCTCGGGCTTTTAGTTTTTGGGTATGGTGAATGTATACGCTGTGTTTATTACTCACATGGCAGGATTTACATTAACAAGTGGTGGAAGGATATAAATTGGTTGAAAGAAAAAAGTAACTAAGGCTTCAAAAGTGCTCACTTTATCGTGAACGGCCTATAATGAGTCGCACACTTTGTACAGTTGGACGCAGACTGACAACCACTGCACTTCTTTAAAGACCGTGGACAATTCCGTTTGTAAGGACCCTGCGGTGTACAAGACGTCGATATGTTGAATAAACTGGTGACCTGCCGATTTACATCACTGGGACGCTACTCCCTCAGCGCGGGGGAAGTACAGGCCCTTGTCCTCCCAGTCGGTTTTCATTAGTCTCAAGTCCTGGTTAGAGGAGTGAAGAAGGGGGAGGGGGCAGGCTGTCCACAAATATTCATTTTGCTGCTATAAGCCGACAAATTTCCCAGTATTCCAGGGTAGCGCCTGAGATCTGTTCCCAATACTGTGTTTACCCTCTTTATCCCTGTCACTGGTTGAGGGGGGGGGGGGGGTGACGTTAAGGGGACTGGGAATAACGAAAGTGTTGAAAAAAAAATCTTTATTATTTTATCGTAGATAATTTTTCTTCAAAATGTTAGCTTTAAAATTATATATTACACTTATGGTAAACAATGGTACAATTGTGTTTAGAAATATTATTTTTATAGTAGAAATTTTAAGGAAAAAAACATGAAAAAAAAAAAAAAACTTAAGTTCAATGTTTAATAATTTTTCTAAAAAAAAAAAAAAAAACTATAACATAGGGACTTTTTGTGTTAAAGAGAAATGTTTCCCCCCTTTCTATGTTGGTATTGGAAGTCTAGAAAGCTGAGTCTAGAAAATTACATCAAAAGGACAATACACCGCCTTCATTCGCACTCAGTGTAATGACATTTTGTTTAAGAACTACTTCTCAATAGGCATTGCAACACACCTATTTTCGCCCCGTATTTATTCATATTAATTATTCAATTTATCAATGTTAGTAGTGTGTCTACGAATTTTTCGAGTTTTGCATGTTGCACAGTTGGATGCTGTATCGATGACCACTCTCGTTTTACCGCAGTTAGGAATCATTTTGACATTTGCATGACGTGATTTAGGAAAACCATGAAAAAACGAATTGAGAATGTATGGAGCGGGAATTGAAGCCGGATTCTCCCGCAGTCCTGATAAAGTTCTAATTCCAGGGAATTACTCTGCGCCATGCAATTGCCGTTTCCTTGTTTACAGAAACTAAATACACAGTTGTGTTTTGAGTAAAAAATTTCAACTTTTCTAAGTGTTTACATTGTGTATAGTTACATGGTGCTTATTTTAGTGTTATAATGACTAAAATTAAGAAAATATTTAAAAAATGGGGCAAATGTAGGCAAACCAAAGTCTACAGTAGTGTGTGAGCAATTATGGTGTTGAGGTTATAAATGAAGTTGAGATTAGTTCCAACAATGAAGTGCTTCAGTGTTCATCTGAGAAGAAACTCAATGTAAATACTTATAACATATTTCAAAATAATTGTAACTCAAATGAAATTATTAATTTATCTTTATTAAAAGAAGCAATTCAGAAGTTTGTTGCTTGTAGATTTTGCTATGGCAATGTTTCCCTTTGTTCAAAGAGAAGCGTTGGTCTGGCCTGTAAATTAGTCTTACAATGTAGTGTGTGTGTGAAGAGAAACTTGCCTTTTCTAATAGTTTTAAACATTATTATAACACAAGAGAGAAAAATGTAAGTTACTATGAAATTAATTTGAGACTTGTTTATAGCCTACGTAGTATTGGGAAATGAGAAAAAAAACTGGCGAGAAGCTTTGTGATGCCATGGACTTACCCAAACCTCCATCAAAGTTTCAACGTTATATGAATATTTTGGTTCTGCTGTAGAGGATGCGTGTAAAGACTCAATGAAATCGGCTACAGAAGAAGCTGTGACACAAAATAATAACGATAGGGATTTGACATTTGCCCTCGATGAGTCGTAGCACCGTAGGGGGCATGTTTTATTACATGATGTTGTAACATGTACGAGTGTCGATACAGGAAAAGTTATAGATGTATACATTTTATCGAAGCACTGTACATGTAAGGATCAACTAAAAGGTAAAAACATAAAGAAGCATTCAGCGCAAACTACAAAGGCACTAGTGGGAGTATGGAGGTTTCTGGTACTGTAAACATTTCTAATCGCTCCATACCACAGTACAATGTACGATATATAAACTATTTAGGTGATGGTGATTGCAAGGGACACAAAGCTGTTCTACAGACTGCCTCTTATGGTGACAAAAGTGTCAAAATTAAATTGCTTAGGACATGTACAGAAGAGGATGGGTACAAGATTAAAAAATTTGAAAACAAAATTGCAAGGAAAGAAACTTGAATACGGAAAACCTTTTGGCGGCCAAGCACGTGTGACTTATTCAGCCATAGCTGACATTCAAAAATATTATGGTCTGGCAATACGAAGAAATACAAACAACCTTCAAGGAATGAGAAAGAGGGAGAGAGAGAGAGAGATAGAGTGTGTGTGTGTGTATGGGCAGAGAATTTCCATTTCCTATCATCCGATGAAGATCCACAGAATGGACTCTGCCCTAAGAGTGCAGAAAGTTGGTGCAAATATCAGCAAGCCAAGACTAAAGGTGAATGTTATGAACATGCTGATCACTTTCATCTTCCTCGTGTTGTGGTTGAAGAAATGAAGCCCATATTTAGAGACGTAAGTGAACCTGAGTTGCTCAAGAAATGTTTACATGGCAGCACACAAAATCCAAATGAGAGTGTAAACAGTGTTATTTGGAACAGACTTTCCAAAACTACATTTATTGGAGTCCGTACCTTGCATTTTGGAGTGTGGGATGATGTTGCCTCATTCAACGAAGGGAATTTGGTGATGTGGCATGTGTATGAAAGACTGGATTTCCCTCCTGGTAGAAATTGTGTACAAGCAATGAAGAGACTGGATGGCTACCGATTAGACGAAGCAAAGCGTGTGGTGAAAAATATTGGAATGAAAGCCAGGCAGAACAGGAAGGCAGCAAAACGGAAGTTGGAGGATCTTTATGAGCAGCAAGAAGACCCAGATGAGCCATCGTATGGAGCTGGAATGTATTAGAATGTTTGGTGAGCTATACTGTATGCATTGTTTAATTTATGTACATTTTCTCAAAACTTAAGATTCTGTTCTGCAAATGCCCCATTTTCTCAGCAACTACTGAACCTATTACAATAAAACTTGGAACATAAATTGCATATATCATTTTGCAACTTTTAACACAAGATTATTTTAATGAATTAATTAGAATATATTTTATCACTAAAAGTTTGAATAAATTTGTGTAAAATATTGGATTTTTTTTAATTTAAAAAAAATTACAATTGTAACTAAACACAATACAATATCCCAGTGTCTATTTCATTATTAATGTTTCATGAATATGAGAAAAAAATTTCAACAAGCTGTGGCAAATAGTTCCTGAGATATGGGGCATTAAGATTCTAGTTTTAACATTGTTAAGATAGGGTATTCCCAGTCCCCAATTCCGCGGAATTTTGAATATGTCAGGACTTGAAGTGACGAACTGTCGCAAGACCCTGTGAGGGGGCCTGCGACAGTTTGGTATTGATACAAGTGGACTTTAAATGTCAAAAGAAGTTAATTAAAACGGTTTAATTTATTCATAACGGGACTGGCGTGATTACTGGCGAACTATAAGAGCCATCAAGTAACGGCATAGTGGCATTGCGACCGGACGTGTGGACGCGACGCCACGTCGCCAGAGAGAGACAATGCTTCAGTTAAGTGGCCACGAGGCAAGGTCGGACGACTGACTCCGATAACCCCCTCCCCCCACCCCCTTCATCATTCCTTACCAACACACTGAAGGTGACTCATCCTCGCCGTGGGTAGACGTACAGCTGTGGGACATCTAGAGGGGAAGGGAGCTAGTGAGTAGAGAAATTTGGGCGGCTCTTAACAGTGAATAGTCGCCGAGGGGGAAATGACGTGGAATGGAGCAGCGCCGGAATACAAGGGCTGGAGAAACGGGATATCCCCGAGAAAACCCACCGATCAGGGGTATCGTCCAGCACGATTCCCACTTGCGAAAATCCGTGCGTGACCCAGCCGGGGATTGGACCCGGTTCGCATCGGTTGGGGGGTGAGCAGTTTAACCGCTCAGCCTCCGCAACCCCTGGCTGGAAAGGTAGAGAATATGAAACACGCCTCGACACCGCTGTGCATTAGCCTAATTTGAGAGAAAATCCTCTAGATATATACACAAAAATCATAAGAAAATCACCAAAGTGTAAATAGCATACTTCAAATTAAATTTAGGCAAAATATATAAAATATTTGTTTCCGCAGCTTGAAATATTACCTACTTATTATTGATAGTTACAGTTGAAGTCGGTAAAAATTAAAAGCAAAAGTTTCCATCTGAAATATTTAAATAAAATATTGAACGTAGAAAGTCTCAGTATTGTCAAGCTGTATACGTATAGGCCATGCACAGTAAAGTGAGCACTTTTGAAAGCCCTCTCATTTGGCATAATACTCCATAAATATATTTTTAATTAGCCTTGGACGTTAACTTCCGAGTGCGACGGAATATAGAAATACTCTATTAATTACTTACATTGTAATATTTATTTTTAAAATGTGGTTAAAGGATACAAAATGGCTGAAAGGGAAAAGTATCTAGGGCCTCAAAAGTGCTCACTTTACCGTGAACAGCCTATACATGGATACTTCAAGTACTCTCCCGGTATACAGGTTCCCAAAACTCCGCTTACGACGAGGCCAACCCGTATCTTTACTCCCGCGACTAAAGGCTGTTCACGATAAAGTGAGCACTTTTAATGGGAACACTGAGTGACACGCGTTCAGTAAAGTTGGCAACGGTGGAGAGGAAGTAGTTCGATATCTTCATGTCGAATAAAAAGTGTTAGGTAACAATTTATGACGACTTGAATTATTTATTTCGCTTTATGTTTTTTAAATGCATCCGAATGTAAAAGTGAGCACATTTGTAAAATATTTACATTTATAATAATTTTAAAGTCTCACTTGATCAACGCACGAATGAAGTAATGAAGCCTATGACAATGTTAATTTTACATAAGGCTACACAACGTGCATAAAAGTAGATCTTGAGCAGAGCTTTCAAAAGTGCTAATATTACCGTGAACAGCCTATACTTACGAAGATGTAATCACGTTTCATACATGTAATATGCATCTCAAGATACACACATACTCCCCCTTCTCTTCCCACCCAGCGGGAGCACCGGAACGCAAGGGCGAGGGAAACAGGAGATCCCCGAGAAAACCCAAGGTAACCCGTACCTCCTGTCCCTGCGCCCGCGCTTCACAGTGTTGTCAACTGTATTATAATACTATTTCAGATATAATTTTAGTTATTGCAGTACGTAGTATATTAAATTCGTTATACGAAGGGAAATCAGAATAATTATTATTCAGGAAAGTTTTCGCAACGCAGTGCATAGTTAACCAACAGAAGATAAATGTTGTGATTAGTCATACGTACAGATTGAAGCATGGCAACACTGAAGATTTGCAGTTTATCAGTGGAACGGAAAACTAAACGGAATGGAATCTTGTTGTTTCGCGGTGAGAATTGCCAGATAATGCTCCAACTAGACATAAATTACATATTACCACACTTCCGCTTATTTATGTGCCACATAAATTTTAAGAGTATTTACAACCATGGTACTCATTTACAAGAAATACCAGGTTACAGCTTCTAGCGAAAGTATATAAAGTACACCCAATTTATTTGGAATACTAGTATACATTCTAACCGACTTCAAATATGTATTTCACCTCTTTCCCGTTCCCAATCTTTCGTGGGGAACCTGGGTGTTGGAAGAAGGGTCGAAACAGCGCTAAATGTTACAATTATTATCCTGTGGTTTGTGTGGATAATAAACTGGAAATTACTGCAGAAAGGATATCGTGCTACAAATCGCCTCGAAATTCGATACCAGAAAGTACACAAAAATAGATACAGCGAAACTCCAACGGCCCCCCCCCCCCCAGTCGTAGGACTGACAGCAATGGAATCGCAAGGTCGTTTGTCAACTACAGCAGACTTTGAAAGAATATTTATAAAAGTAACTGTCAAAACTGATAAGTCCCTCCCCCCCTTTTTTTTTTCCCCACGACCACCCACATTAACCAGTTCCCGCTGGTCGTTGACGTCAAGTTACCGTTTCCATATGATACTTGCAAGGCTATCAGGGAGAAAGCCGAAACGAGCTTTCGCCTATTAAACATGTATCACAGATAGTCGCACCATATGTGAACTACCTTACGGGAGAGGGTACTATCAACTCCACCCAGGTTTACGATCATGAATTGATTTTCTAGCACTTCTAACGCTAGAATGCACAGGCGTGGTAGGCAAAATAATGTGTTACTTTATATTTGTGCCAACACCCTTTAGTTGTCCTTATGATATTTCCATAAATAAAAAAAATACGTTGCGTAAGTTTACGTTGTCACATGTCAAAAATCGCAGTTTTTCGCTTTCTTTTCGGGAAACAAGGAAAAAAACACCCAACAGTTTACAAAAATTAAACAAAGGATGTTAAAAGGTATCAGCTCATTTTAAAATGTTCTTAGTAAAAGTTATTTTACAGAATATTACGGCCAGACGTAAATAAAATAATTATACAAACACTTTCTAAAATCGAAAAATGTACACTAGATGAAATGTTTTACTGTGTGGTTATTCACATATCATTAAGTAGTGTGGGGCAATTTTCTTCAATATAAATTATTTCATCTCTCTTAATATCTTAAGTTTTACTATTCGTGAGTTTAAAAAACAGCAAAATCGTAATTAAGACATGCAAGCATGCGAAAAGTTAAGATCCAATTTTTCCTCGAGAGAAATGACATGACGTGTTATGTGTACGAGTTGAACAGTAATGAACAAAAATAAAATAATTAATATTTTGACAACTTGTAAACTTAACAACGTACGTAGGCCTGCACACGTTTATGGCAGCAGGCGTGACAGAGTTAAAAACAGTATCTTATAAGTAGTTGCGTACCTCGAGGTAACTACACGAATATCGCTTTCCGCCGGGAAGTTAATCTCAAGGCAACCTACACAATAAACGACCGTGCATTTACACCAGAAACGGCTCCCACACATACAAATCCACAACTTATTCGGGTTTAAGACTCGTAACAAGATCTCAGTCAGAATGTGTCTAAAGACCTTAGACACCTGATGTCAAGGCAGTGTACTTTTCACGTGCTAGTGTAACCTGATTTTGGCGACCACAATCATCGACGGAAAGACGACACAAGACGATCGTTTTTTCCTAGTTCATAACTTCAAAAGAAAATACGCATAATACAACTAAATAAAATAGAAGTGTGTGCCGGTGATTTTCGAATTTTCCACTTTTAATTATTTTTTCATATAGTATAATTGATTACTAAGCCATATCTAATATTTTTTTTCGTGTCTGTCTGTGTCTGCCCGACCGGATTAAAAAAAAACACACGCACACCATATATATATATGTGTATGTATATATATATATATATATATATATATATATATATATATATATATATATATATATATATATATATATATATAACCCCAGGACCAACTTAGTCTTTGTTTCATCGAGATATCTCAAACGGTTCCGAAAATATGATGATCAGGGATGTACATAGGTACTGGATTAAGCTTTTCTTAGGATTACTGTATAAATAAAGCATTGGTAAAAAAAAAGTTCCGTAATTTCTCCTTTATTTTTTGTTTATAGGCTGTCCTTCCCTTCCCAAGAGCGATTCCAAACCCTAAATGGCATGCTTCGAAGTAGCACAGGAAAGCTAGTTTACAATAATATTGTCATAAACCGAAGAGACACGGGATACTAGTTATATGTCACAATACTACAGTGACGTAGCGAACTGTTGTGGAACGGGAACTCCTGATATTGAAGATCGTCTACACCTGTCAGACGTGGATTCTAGATATTCTCCCCCTGTAAATGCTAACACTTTGCTTTTATACTGTCTTGTTTAGGCATAATTTTTATGTTATCGCAGTGTTAAGTCTAGCCTGGTTTTCAATTATAAGGACGTCAGAAATCTGAAAATGTACACTAGATGGATTGTGTTATCAACGGTACAGTTTGCGTAGAAGTGGACAAGAATTTTAAAATTGTTTAGCCTACGTGCATTAATTTTTTCACTCCCTACCTATTCAAATTATAATATAATTTGACACATTATATAATCGAACTTACACTTGCCAACTTGGTTTTATGGAAAATAAAGGCTTCAGTTCTCAAGGATATACATAATTTCCTGATTTCTCATTTTTCTAATAACAATTTTGGTTGAGATTACAAATAACGCGAAAGCAGCATGCAAGGCATCGAAATTAATTTCAACTGGAGGGTGTAACATACACAAAGAACAGGTGAAAACTATATCTTTCAGAATCTCAGCACTAGTTTCAGCTAACAGTCATCGAAGGGGAAGGAGGAAAGGAAATACTATAGTGGGCATTGCAACCACTAATATTTTGGGTGGACTGGTACTTTGGACAGCGGAAAATGTAGCAGAGAAATTAATGTAAATCGTTTTCGCAGATATCAGTATTTTAAAGAACATTTTAGTTGTGACAGCGGGTCGGTCCGAGACCAAATTTATTCAAAATGGCAGCGATGCAGTTGCACATGCACTTGCACATGTAATTGTACATTCATTTCCCCTGACCCCACCCCCTTCCCTCCTGTGGGACTACTGGAGATTTGAGGACCTGTTTTTGGCAGGTGTCATGGGCTGGAGTGTTGTCAGAGTGCGAGCTCTAACGACTGTTGCCCGGGGTGGTACTGGGTTCGACTCCCGTAGAGGGTAATTAGATGTTATTTGTGCAATGAGAGTAAGTACACATGTAGATCCTTCGGCTGTTGGAGACAGAGTGAGGAGTGGAGGAGTACACATGTTGTTCCCTTGGCTGCCGGATCACAACAGATGGTGTTGGAAAAGGAGGGGGTTCGACAGTCAAGTAGGGTGTACACATGTAGTCAATATACTTGACTGTTATGATTGATCATTACGACTGAGGTCGGCGTTTTATATTGTCTGTATCGTTAATATCATAACTGAGGCATGCTCGGGTTAGAGCAGATGATTTATTTGGTTTAGATGCTATTTTTTTTCAGTACGAGTATATAAACTTGGCTTTATGTTTATATGGTTGGTATAGTTATTTGGTATGAAACTCGCTGTGACTGCTTGATATATTTAGATTATGTTTTGGTAAGCTAATGTTATGGTGAAAGGTATATATTCAGCAACACTGGGGTTATCGATATAATTATTTGATATGCTGGAGGTATGATAACTGGTACTGTTTTCGATGCAGTTATTGGTATGGTTTACTTATATAATTGAATGTTTTTTGGTTGTTATGGTGGATGTTATTGTTAATTATGCTGGAGGGATGGTACCTACTGTTTTTTCAGCAGTGTGGTTAACTGTATGGGCGTCTGTTATAATCGGCTAGTTTGTTAGGGTTGATATATTTGCCATGACCTCTGGGTATATGGTTGGTATAGTTTGTAGGGTTGTTTGACCACTACGAAATGAGTTTTTGCTCTATTATGCTTTATTACTTATAATGATGTACGTATGTGGTGTGACTGATGTGTGCTGGGTTGTGGTTGATACAGTTCTGTTTGTCGCTAGGGTTGCTGGTATTTTTGTTTGGTATGCTGAAGCTATGGTGGTTAGCATTGTTATTGGTATAGATGGTTTGTATAATCAGCCGGTTCGTTCGTTCTTATTCTCATCTTCGCCATTTTGCTGGCGTGTGGGATAGAGTGCCCGGTATAAAGCCTGGATCGTAAAAATAAAAATATAAACATGTTTCCATGTGGCAACCCGCGCATTAAAATTAATCAGCGCGGCAGCCGAGCCGAGCCGAGCGGTTGTAATGCACGGGGCACAGGCTGCTATATGAAAGTATGCTTGTTTCTATTTTTGCCGAAAGGTCCGTTCCAAGTCGAGTGGAACAAGTGTGCGCCCTGCTCAGGAGTGGGTGGACATAAATAACACTATTGTATGAAAGCCAATACACAACACCTAAGAAAGGGCAAACATACATAATTATTGTTTTTACTAGATTTGAAGGCAAATATTTTACCATAATGATTCATTTCTGCTGAGCTGTTTCTTATGCCGCAAATTTTTATGTTATTGCGACGCAAGACTTAATGCAAAAATAATGCATCAATCTGACAAAATGTATTACGAACATTGATATAGGATTGCCCTTTTTTAATTTTTGTATTTCTGCTTCCAAAAACCTGTGTACTACAATTTACGTATTTGGAGATAATGTACGGCCCACGACATCTGAACGACTGCCAACGAGACAGCTGTGGGTGCAAGGGCCCTTTTATGAATCCGATTTGTGTCGCACGACAAGGTCTTACGACAGTCGGACTGCTCGAAAAAGTCAACCAAAGTCAGCCGATTTCAAACCGGCCGTTTTTAATGTTACCAACACGATCCGCTACACGGAACTTTGTCGTTCGTATAATAAACACTGTTGTCAGCACTGTTCGCTGCAGTCCGGACGACTCACCAAGTCGTCCATTTGCATAAAACGATCCATTGTACGTCATGTATGTACTTAGAGAAGTCGTACGATTGTAAAAGTCGTCCGTTTCCTAGGAGAGGACGACATGACTTACAAATCGGACGACTAAGAAAACCAGACGTTTTCAAATCGCATGCATAAACGTAATCATTTCTCGCTAGGCACTTAAATTACGTACGACTTCCGAGTCGCCCGACGCAAACCGGATGCATAAAAGGGCCCTAACAGTATGCAGGTCCATGGCGTGGGCGGGGCCGCTCTTCGTCATCCGCGTCTGACAAGCACCGCACACTCCACATTACCAACGGCCGGAGTCACCCATTAGTATGCTCACTTGGGGCCCGGCCCGATACAGGAAAACACCGGGGGAAACCCTCTTCAGAGCGCAGGGCACGCCTTTGTAACGAGCCACAGGCCTTCTCGCGATGCCGAATAACGTGACAACCACTTCCTCAAAGGTCAGGGCTTGGCAATGCGGCGCGACTTCTCTGCTGTACTGTCGGCGCGAGGTATGCTGCCTGCACCTCTGCTATACACTTCTCACATCTAAAGGCTATTCACTATAAAGTGAGCACTATTGAGATCAACTTTAGAAAAATTTCACTGCTCATACCCGTATACTGAGTGACATCTGCCCAGTAGTTGGTAACAATGGAGGGATTGTAGTTCCACATCTTAAAGTCAAATAAAAAGAGTTAGGTAACCATTTGTGCCAACTTGAATTATCTATTTAGCTTCCTTTTATTTTTAATACATCGAAGAGTAAAAATGAGCATATTTGTAAAATATTTACTTGTCCAACGGTTTTACAGTCTCACTTGGCGGACGCATGAATAAAGTCGTGAGGCTCATGGCAATGTTAATTTTACATAAGGCGGAACAATACACAACGTGCATACAAGTTGATCTTAAGCAGGGCTTTCAAAAGTGCTCAATTTACCGTGAACAGCCTATATGCCGACGTCATACCTTAGGTTAGCTCTCTCTCTCTTGACAGTTCGACGAAAGTAGCGTCAAATGTTTACTTTTTATTTATGTATCCTTTTACCGTCAGCTGGTGAAGGCTGTATATTTTATCAGCACGCTGTCAGCTAATCCACTTGCCATCGTACTGTAATGCTAAACAAATTCTAGGGGTATTTTTAGACTGACATCTGTCTAAAAAAATTCGTAGGTTATAAAAGTAAAAATATAAAAACCTTGCAAAACATTATATATTTGCTAACTGTTTTTTTATTTATTCGACACAGAGAATTAAGGTTATTGCGAGACGGTAATTGTAGTTCTTATCACAGTTTGGACGTTACAGCTAATGTAACTGAAAATATAAGTAATAATTCTGCTATGACTGATAGTAAACCGTTCGACTTGGAAATATGTTGCGTGGAATAACGTAAGAATGGCTTAAAACTACCCAAGCATGTCCCACTTTCTTCTTATAGTAACAACACGAAAAGAACAAGGAAAATGGGTTTGCAGGGAAACAACATGGCGTGTAATGGACGTAGACGTAACGATTACCGGCCCCATAGAAATTAATAGTAATCAAAATCGCTGTACGGGGAAATAGACGTTATTTTAGACATTATGAAGAGCTCGAGGAAACTAAACCATTGGTATGCGTCCGTAAATTTGTTATTTTACACATGAAAGCAATTTTTTTCCTGGCTGGTAGTGGTTCGAGAGAAAGCGGACTGATGGCGCGCATGGCTTGGCAGGGCGTGTTGTGAGCCGAGCGTGTTAAGTTCTTACACAATAGAAAACTTTGACATTTGACTTTATGTTTCCTTTCCTCTGACGAAACTACCAATACACAAGACAATATTGTAAAGTCAGATTACAGACAATTGAACATCGGTTCTGCGAGCTTCAAATGTATCTTGTTATGTAAATAATTATATTATCCAGGAATGCATTTTACGTGCCTTTTTATAAAAAATAGTCGTAAAATTTACATTAAAAGGTAATTTCAATACAGAAAACTCATTTGTTTCCTTTATTAAAATGTGTAAATTCATATATTTCCTCTTCACATTATATTAGTTTGCCATTTATTAAATTTCAGACGAGCTTTGTTTAATATGCCCAGATTAAAATCGCCCTACAATAAAATAACGCACTTTCCACATAACCTATGTTAGATTGTCGGCAAAATGGCTGCTTGAATTAGACTTTAAATTCAACTTTTCGAAATCGTAAAGTCAAGAGAGCTTAACTTTACCTTTGACATTTCCATTGTGGCAAGCTCCATAAGAAACAACATGTCGGAAAGCAAACGTAAAGTCAAATGTTAAAGTCTTCAATTGTCTAAGGACCTTTACTCAACAGGTAGCAGCACGTTGGCCTGCTTCTTGATCCCGTCTTTTTAAAAATTGACTTTTCTCCTATTACTGGCTCGAAACGACACGAGTTTGGAATATATTTCGACAAATTATTTAAAATAACAATTCAACAATACTCTGCGATATTCCTGTAGGCTTTTGGAAATAATATCAAGCACGTATGAAAGTAATTAATGTAGAGTGTGGATACGACGTGAAAAGAACTCCCAAGGTTTGAAGTTGCGTTTAACTTGGATAAGGATCGTTTTAGTGAGCATTTCATTTTTGAACACTTATACATTACTACTTTAGTACGGAGTTTGGTTTGTAACACTAACAACCTCTGTTTTGTGACCACGTAAAATAAAATATATAATTAATCTAGGAACACTTTCTTACCCGCGTTTATTCTGCTTGTCTGATGTGCGTCGGCAGTGCTCTCAGAATAGCCAACGTAATATTAATTTGTGTTCGTTCGTGCATCAGTTGATACAGGAATTTGTAAATGGCCCGTTGTTTGTTTGTTATACACCAAGTTGCCACTCACTGAGAGAGAGAGGTAGGTGTGTGTACTGTCTGCGCGCGGTGTCTTGGCGCCGCTCGCGTGTTGTGATCCAGTTTGACGGCACATATGTGGTACCACGCGGCATGCAGAGCCGCCCAGTCTGACACTGCACTAGCCTGCCGATGCTTTATGCTGGTTCCACAATAGTGCGATGCGATGCGTTGCGATGAACGGTAGCCAATCACGATGAAGCAGATTCCGTCGCAGCGTGTCGGCGTCGAGTGCCATTGCGAGAAATTCTTGACTTGCGATTGTCGGCGTCAGCCTGCGACGGAGAAGAAGAACAACAAGTGTTTGTTTACAACGAGAATAAAAACATCTATTTTTTTGTAATTTGAAAACGACGATCGCGTTTACGCCGACGTTTTCGTATTTATATTCTTATTATTACTGCGGGATGTGCAAAATAGAAGACAAAGCTTCTTATAGATTTGGACAATGTCATAAATTCGTTAATAAATATCAAAATAATTATCCTTCGTCTTATTAAGTATCCTTCCCGTTCGTTTCCCTCACACATCGCGTTCATACTACCCTGTTTTTATCTTCTATCAGTTAAAACATACAGTTTCAACTCTTTACGTGCTGTCTTTTGTTACATTCGTGAGGTCTGAAAATGTAATCTCCACCGTTACACTAGATGGCAGAACCATCTGAGACGGCGTCCATCGCCGACAGATCATCGCTTAGTTGTGAAACAGCAAGGCATCGCACTATTGTGGAACTAGATTTAGCCGTAAGAGACCACGAAAAGTACGTGCAACTAGCATGTCCGAACAGATTGTTACTAATGATGGACACTGTCGACATTGCAGCAATATCCATCGGAAATTGTTGTTATAATAATTTTTTGGACGGGATACTGAAACACTGCGTCTACAGTGAAGATATTCAAATCGTATCACTGCTTTCATAACTGAATGTCTGCTTTTCTGAATCATGGCGCAGGTCACAAAAAGAAACTGAAGGCCGTAATTCAGTAATTAAAAGTTTTATCATAGCTAAGTTCTTAATCACGAACGGAATAACGTAAAAGAACTACGATAGCGTGTAGACACAAATCAATCTTAAAATTACAATTTTCGCAGTAGAAAGAAAATGAGACAAATATTTGTCATGTTGACTGTCATGTTGTATTTCCTACACACTGCAAAATGATCGAAGCTATTCAAAATTAAAATTGGAAGAATAATCTAAAATAAGGAAATATTTTACTTAGTATTATTGGAGATTAACGTAGACCTACTGAGGTAGTTAATCATGTTTGTGGTTTCACAAAGAAAAACTATGAATAATTTACTTAGTATTATTGGAGATTAACGTAAACCTACTGAGGTAGTTAATCATGTTTGTGGTTTCACAAAGAAAAACTATGAATAATTTTTTTTCTTTAGCAATAGTGGCAACGACTGAAAACAGAACTGTTTTGTTCGTCAGATTAGGCGTGCAATAATCGCTGCTACCATGATATTCACAGCACGGTTGACGATAAACGTACTACAATTTGCACAGTAGTGGGTACGAAAGTATGTAGGGAATTATGGCTCGTGGATATTGTGGTCAAAACAGTTGTTAGCAAGTTCCCTGCTCGTCTCTCGACAACGAAGCGTTTTCAACGTTTTTACCACACATGGCGTCCCCCCCCCCCCGAGTGCATTCAACTGCAATCCGTCCAGTACACACTCAATAATGATCGTTCTGTATATAAATAAAACAAATCCGGGAAAAAGGGGTTGGGGGGGGGGGGCAATTTGCTCTAGAACAGACAGACACCTCCAGAATAATCCGATAGGTCTACACTACACTAGTTACACGTTATATGATTGGACGAAGTGAATCTTAGCTCAGTAAAAACGAAGTTAAGGGTCCTATGTACAGAGAAGTTTTCTGTGAAATCGTTGTTTGCGCGTAAACACGTGTCTCGGTAAATAAATGTTCTGGAAATACGAAGTTTTTCCAGAAAGGAGAAAAAAAAACTATTGTCTATGTCGTTATCGTTTTACTTTTCTCATATTAAGTGTATTAACTGATAAAAATTGCGAAAGTGGTCAAATATCGCATTTTTAAAGCTTGCCTATTAAGTTTCTTTAAGTGGTAAGAGAAGTACGATTATACGCTGGTAGTTTGATCTGTGTACTTTCATCGCGTGTAATAAAACCGCACAGTTACAGATCTAGTTTAAACAGTAAAGCGTTAGGACGGAAACACTACACGCTTTGCGCGTAGGAGCGATGAGGCGCCAGGCGAGCGTTTAGTGTCGACCTTATCGCTCCCTCGCTTCTTGACCTTGGACGCGCAGGTACGTAGTCCTCTTAAATGCAGAGTACTATCGACAATGTGAAGTACACCACCACACACTGGTTTGTGTGCTCTATGACCGGGATTCTCTCTCACTACGCCTGGGATACTGGATACTGGCCTCTGGGGCGAGATGCCAAGCATGGACCAGCAGGGAATGAAACTGGTGCAACCAAGGTATAAACAACTTGTAAGGCCGGGAACACACGACAAGCTTCACGGGCCGTGTCGGACCCGTCCAATGTTGATGATACATGGAGAGGCATTGGGCAGCACACACGGGCACGGGCCGGACCCAGCATGGTGCGAGGTTAAAACAGACCCGGCCCGGCGCTTCCCGGTGCCGTGTGTTCCCGGCCTAACAGCTGCAGCCACGAGACATTATACGGCAAATCTCGCCTGCAAAAGCCGAAACTTATTTCGTCCATGAGCAACGTGGATAAACGTTGCTATTCCTTGCCATACCTCTTGTTCGCAACTAGTTGCGCCTTAGCGAGCCAATTTATGCCTCCGACTAGTACCAAATTTACTGACAAACATCGCAAAGGACGACATGAACCTAGATAAAAAGCGCTTCACACTTTCAACGCCGCGAGGTTCGGCAATTTCCGCTAACAGTTCGGCGTTTTCTGCATCACGGGCGGGTGCTGTAAAAGTCACAGAACTTGCGAAATTTGTCATTTACCATTAGGGCCCGGTTGCACCAACATCTTTCCCGATACGAGATCGAATGCCCCTAGCTCCGAAACAGGATCCAGTTTGATCTCGGTTCCAAAGTAAAAGTGTTGCACCAACGAAATTACATGACTCTGTATCTCCGATTCGTCGATCTTAGCTCCAAAGTGAGAGATCGATATTAAGTATGAGACAAATTATGCTATTGGTTCGTAATATATGACGTCATGGAAGTAGGCGTATTTTTCACTATAGGTAGTACTAGATGTGCGATGTTTTATCTGTCTTAAGTGAATTATTGTTGTGCGAATTTTACTGAGTAATATTCAAGTCCGTATCATGTGGTTTTAATTTACCAAGAAAACAATCGAGCGTAGTTCTATCTGTTGGCGTATTTTCAAACTACATTTGTCGACGATGGCTGCTGATCTCGGATCGAGATTTGGAGCCGCCAATTTCGGCGGTTCCAAATGAACTTCACCTCGATCTCCAGTCCAGCTCTGAACTCGAATAGTTTTCTGTGTCGATCTTAGATCCGATCACGGATCGAGTTTCGAACCACGACGTTGCAACCGGGCGTAAAAGTTGTTCAACAACATGAAATTTGTTATCAACGTGATTTCAAGAGCTTCCAGATATTACAAAATTATGTTATAATTTGTACTATTACGGTATCTCTACCGCATATCACTGAATACAAAAAGGAAATCGAAATATATTATATGTCACCTATAGCAGCAAGAACCAATTTTATGTTGTCAACACTTACATTAAGAACTAAAATTTCTTTGGGTGTGTTTCTTTTATAAGCCACTAAGGAGTAATTAATAATATTGGCGCAATTAGGCTGAGTACGAAAATTATTCTAATTCTGTCCATTCGCGAGTGAGCGGTGATATACCGAATTTAACAGCTGACGTCAGCTACTGATAAAAGGCGTTGAAAATCCCGATGATACGGATATTGAAAACCGTGATATATGATATCTTTAAAATAATCCGATATTTTACTTTTAGTACTGACGATTCCGAAAAATCCAAATAATGTGGGTCGATTTGCACAAACTTCGGTGCGCTTAAGGAGAGGAGAATAAGTGGCGTGGAGAGATTTGGGCGGCTCTTATTGAGGTCTTACGAGCCGATAAGGGTGAACAGAGATTGGTATGGAGCAGCGCTGAGTAGCAGGAAAATGTAGGTTCTGGAACAGGGGCTGGGAGCTTCGGATGGTCGGATGGACACCATCTTGTTGACCTTGACGTTTGACCTACATTCGCCATTTTGAATAACATTGACGTTGACATACATTCGCCATCTGAATTCAGACCTTGATCTTGACATCAAAATTGTCCGTTTTCGTGGAAAAAACACTCAACATATGGGAAAAACTCGAAATTCCTACAATTTCCCTCGAAATTTCCTGAATTTCCCTCCATATCTGCACAATATCCTGCAAAAGTTACTTTACCCAAATTTTTATAAGTCACTCAGTCTAAAAATAGCAGGACCTTGTTTCAAGAATGTTGCAATTCGTGCTTTGTCATTCTATCTTGATACTTCATGCTCTGTCATTCCATGTCAACATCAGTATAGGCTGTTCATGGTAAAGTGAGCACTTTTTAAGGTCCTTCTTGCAGGCTTTATCCACTAATAAATATATCTTATTGCAGCCTCAGATATTACATTTTGAGGGTGGTGAAATACTGTGTTTATTGATCACGTTGCAATATTTATATTAAAAAGCAGCAGGAAGATGGGAATTAGATGAAAGGAAAAATTTAGAAGGGCCTTAAAAAGTGCACACTTTACTGTGAACAGCCTATAATCTTGTTTTTTGAGTCAGCCATCTTGTTTCAATATGTTCCTCTTCATGCTCTATCATTCGATGACAACAATAACCATCATGTTTCAGGAATGTTCTTGTTCATCGCCCTCTCATGCTACCTCATGCTGTCACATCACCTTGTTACAAGGATATTATGCAACCTATGCCTATGCTAACCACACATATGCTAATTATTTCAAGTACAAAATGTCTATATCCGACTCTCATAAAACTTATAAGCATAGTTAGCATCAATTACCGAACTATTTAAGATACAGCTGCCAAATTCATACCATATGCATCAACCCCCGACGACGAACAGAGGGGTAGGGTCACAACTTTAAGCTTAGTATATAAAGCATTGTTACAAGCATAGTTAGTCATAATTTCCTAACTGTTTAAGGTATGGCCACCAAATTCTATATCATAGGCATCACCTCTGATATAGATAAGGGTGGTAGGGTCAATTATGCCTTAAGCCCTCTTGTAAGCATAGTTACCTCTAATTTCTGAACTGTATAAGATATAACCACCAAATTCATAACACAGGCTTCAGCCCTGATGACGAACTGACTGATGGGGTCAACTATACTTTAAACCCTCTTATAAGCATAGTTGGGCACAATTTCCCATACACCAAAGCTATAGTTACTGAATTCATATCATAGGTATCGCCACAGACGACGACCAAGGTGATGTGGTTATTTATGCCTTCAGGCATCATATAGGCCTAGATGACTACCATTTCTCAACTCCTGAAGCTAGTCACCAAACTCATATCACAGGCATCGTTACCGACGACAACTGGGGTGGCAAGGTCAATTAAGCTATAAACCAACTTATAAACATACTAAACCACTATTTCCCTTTTGCTGAAGCCAGTTGCCAAATTTAAATACTACTCATCGCTCCCAACATCAAACAGGGCAACCGGCCAATTAGGCCAAACTACTCTTATAAGCATAGCTGTCTGCCACCTACCGTCCACTAATGCTATAGTCATCTAATTAATATCACAGGTGTCATTCCTGACTGCAATCAAGGAGATAAGAACAAGTAGATGTTATACCATGTTATAAGCGTAGTTAGACATAATTTCGGAACTTTTGAAATTCGGGAACATGTGACAATCGACCATACAAGTAAAGAAAATTAATGTAGGTATACATACAAGTGCATCGCAAAGTTACAGATGCATGTAGGAGTGTTGGGCCTGAGATAGGATACATATATGCTAGTCCACGCACTCACGACAAACACTCATTGTCACCCTCGTCGTCTACTACCGTGGGTGTCTGTCAACTTGTATCCCCTCACCGACTGCTAGCCTTCCTTTATCCACCAACAACCTGGTTGTTTATATAATAACGAAAATATATACATAAATACATGCTAGTATGGGTAACATGCAATAAGCAATCATACATGAAAAAATCCAAAGCATATACAATTGCGCTGTGACCATGATGTACATAGTCATGTGTTACAGTAAAATACATATAAACAAGCACCGGCAGCAGAACACGAGGGCAGCAGCTATAGGCCTCATTAGCATTTTTAACCATTGACAACCAGCAATACAGTGAAAATAAAGAGCTATACAATTGCACCTGGGAGCAAGGTATACGTAGGCACAAGTTACATTATAACATGTATGTGTTAATACAAATAAACACCATTAGCATAACATGAGGGTCGGGGGGATCGTGTGTAAAAGATATTAAACCATGCTGCACATGCAAAATCAGGCACGTAACTAATAATAAAGTACTAATATATACACATGTATGCCACAAGTACAATATCATAACGAACCACAATATTAAAAAAATACCCGATGGTTCTGCAGCCAACAATAGTGGAGCGAATGTTAAAAATGACCTCAGTAAAATCTACACTGCGAAAAGTGCAGTACACATTACACAACTTGAAAAGACTGTTCCTATGTGGCAATCCAAACAAAATATATTTAAAGTAGTTGAGAGAGAGAGAGAGAGAGAGATCACTGCTACATGTTATTTCAAACATGTATAAAAATAATTGTAAAGGATAATAACTATCGGCCTTTACTAACCTATACATATTGCACGAGCATCGAGCACTGTACATCTCATTAGGCTGGAAAAGCATTCGCATAGTTTGAGAACCCCAAGAACAATAAGGACACCACTGCTACACACTGATGCAAACAGAAAATAAAGGAAAATAGTTATATGCACTTACCAACCATCGCATATTACACCAGCATCGAGTGCTGTATGCTGTTAGACTATACTAGACAAGACGTAGTCCTGGTTAGAACAACCGAATATCAAATGATTTCCTTACGAACTGTTTGAAACTAAACAATCAAATTAAGAATACAGCCAACACTCACAACACTAGAGGTGGAACATGTCCGACCCGTCCGATGTTGAGCGATGAACTAACATCTTGTGAATATCTAAGGCAGCCCTGGTGGTCGGCCGACTGCGAGGACACTGTGCAGGGTTTGGCAATTCGAAGGGATGGTACATACACCAGCCGAGAGAGATACGTCAGGCTCCAGAGCGACATGCCAGCCGAGTCATACATGCACTTCCTTTTACTAGAGTAATTCAGTAAAATGTAACCATTTACTCCTTTTAAATATTATATACATATACTTATCTTGAATAAATGTCATTTTTTGTACTAGAACTGTAAGCAAATTATTTATATAGAAATGGCTTTAAATGCATGAACTTTGTAATGTTGAGTAAGGAAGCATCGCAACACAAACACTTCAACTATGTATATACGTGCCAGTGTCGGCATGCAGCACCCAGCGCTGTGCAATGCAATGCACATGCTCCGTAAAATAATACTTACAAGAAGAATGTACAAATATAAAGTACACGAACAAGATATGTCATTTTTCATATACAAGCAGGTAAGTTATACCAATAATGCATATAAAAGCCACAATACATTCCTACTGATAGTTTCGTTTCAAACATTTCGTAAGAAAATTGTTTGCAATTTGCTTGTACTAAGAAGGGCTACCTGGTCTTGCCTAGCATGGTATAACACAGCATACAGCACCCGATGCTTGTGCAATACGCATTGGTTGGTAAGTGCTTATAACTATTTTCCTTTATTTTCTTTTTGCATCAGTGTGTAGCAGTTGTGTACTTATTGTTCTTGGAGTTCTCAAGCAATGCGAATGTTTTTATAGCCTAATGAGATGTACAGTGCTCGATGCTCGTGCAATATGTATTGGTTAGTAAAGGCCTATAATTATTTGCCTTTACAATTATTTTTATATCTGTTTGCAATTGCACGTAGCAGTGACTATATATATATATATATATATATATATATATATATATATATCGCACAACTAATAGTTTAAATGTATGTTATTTTGGTGGCAACAGAAGAACAGTCTTTCAAGTCATGTTGTACTGCAGTAGTCGCATTGTAGATTTTGAGGTCGGTCCTTTTGAACATTGGCTCCAGAATTATTGGCTGTAGAACCATTGTGTATTTTTTATACACTGTGGTTTGTTATGATATTGTACTCGTGGTGTACTTGGTATATGTTAGTCTTTTATTATTAGTTACGTTACTGATTTTGCATGTGCAGCATGATTTCATATCTTTTACACACGATTCCCCCCACCCTCATGTTATGCTAATGGTGTTTATTTGTATAGCCTGTTCATGGTAAAGTGAGCACTTTTTAAGGCCCTCCCAATATACTTTAACCACAAATAAATACATCTTATTGAAGCATCAGGCATTAAATTTTGAGGGTGGTGAAATGTATACCCCGTGTTTATTCGTCACATTGCACTGTTTATACTAAAAAGCAGCATGAAAATGGAAATAGGATGAAAGGAAAAATTTAGAGGGGTCTTAAAAAGTGGTAACTTTACCGTGAACAACCTATATTAACACACACGTGTTTTAATGTAACTTGTGCCTATGGACACCTTGCTCCCTGGTGCAATTGTATAGCGCTTTATTTTCACTGTATTGCTGGTTGTCAATGGTTACCAATGCTAATGAGGCCTCTAGCTGCTGGACCTCAAGTTGGACTGCCGGTGCTTGTTTATATGTATTTTACTGTAACACATGGTTATGCGCATCATAGTGACAGCACAATTGTATATACTTTGGATTTCTTTTGTGTATGATTGGTTATTGCATGTTACCCATACTAGCATGTATTTATGTATATATTTTCGTTTTTATATAAACAACCAGGTTGGTGGCGGATAAAGGAAGGCTGGCAGTCGGTGAGGGGATACAAGTTGACAGACACCCGCGGTAGTAGACAACGAGGGTGACAATGAGTGTTTGCCGTGAGTGCGTGGACAGGCATATATGTATCCTATTTCAGGCCCAACACTCCTACATGCATCTGTAACTTTGCGATGCACTTGTATGTATACCTACATTAATTTTCTTTACTTTTATGGTCGATTATCACATGTTCCCGAATTTCAAAAGTTCCGAACTGATGTCTAACTATGCTTATAACATGGTGTAACATCTACTTGTCCTTATATCCTTGATTGCAATCAGGAGTGACGCCTGTGATATTAATTATGTGACTACAGCTTTAGTGTATTGTCGATCACAGCCAAATATGCTTATACGAGGTGTTTGGCCTAATTGGCCCCACTACCCTGTGTGATGTCGGGAGCGACGTGTATGATTTAAATTTGACGCCTATGGCTTCAGCAGAATGGAAATTCTGGTCTACTATGCTTATAAGAAGGCTTATGGCATAATTCACCCTACCACCTTGATCATTGTCGGTAGAGATGGCTGTAACATGAATTTAGTGATTACAGCTTCAGTAGATGAGAAATGGTGGTCAACTATACTTATATGAGGGCTTAAGGCATCATTGACCTTTCCATCCTGGTCATCAGTGGTGATGCCGATGATATGAATGCAATAAGTATAGCTTTGGTGGATGGGAAATGGTGACCACTAAGCTTATATAAGGGCTTCAAGTATATGTGACTATCACTCTGTTCATCGTCACGAGTGATGCCTATGTTATGAATTTGGTGGCTATATCTTTAAAAAATTCGAAATTATGTCTAACTAGGCTTATGAGAGGGCTTAAGGCCTACCATCGTTATCGATATTAGGGGCGATGCATATGATATTAATTTGGTGGCCATATCTTAAATAGTCAGGATATAATGACTTATTATATAGACTAACTACCTAAAGGTAAATGTGACCCTACCACTATGTTCGTCGTCGGGGGTTGATGCTTGTGATATGAATTTGGCGGCTGTATCTTAAACAATTCGGGAATTATGGCTACCTATGCTTATAAAATTGTGAGAGTTAGATAGACCTACTGTACTTGACATAATTTGCATAGGTGCGATTAACATTGGTATAGGTCATAGAATACGCTTCTAACAAGGTGGAGTAACAACATGAAGTAGCATGAGAGGGCGATGAACTAGAACATTCCAGAAACAAGATGGTCGGTGCTGACATGGAAATGATAGAGCATGAAGTGGTATATTCTTGAAACACGGTTCTGCTATTTGTAGACTGAATGACTCAAGAACATTTTGGCAAGGAAACTTTTTTGCAGGAAATGTTGCAGATTTTAAGGGAAATTCTAGAAATGTTGAGTTTTTCCCTGAATTTTGAGTGTTTTACAGGTCAGGTGTCAAATGGCGAATGTAGGTCAAGGTCAATGTCACCCAAGATGACGAATGTAGGCCGAGGTCAATGTCATCTAAGATGGCGTCCATCCGATCGTCCGAAGCTCCCAACCCCTGTCACAGAACCTACAGTTACCTACTACTTTGCTGCAATGCAAGGGCTGGAGAAACTGGAGATCCCTGAGAAAACTCGTCGACCAGCAGCATCGCCTGGCATGTTTCCCTCGTGTGAAAATCTGGGAGCGACCCAGACGGGACTGTAACCCAGTTCGACTTGGTGGGATGTGGGTGTTCTATCCGGTGAGGCAGCCGTAGTCCCATTGAGTTGAGTCCATTAACGTTTACTTCAGCCTTTTCTGAAGCCCTGCTAAGTTCTACTTTCAGGATATTCCTCCGCCTCGTACAAACTAAGCTTAACTAATCCTGGAGAATTGTACCAGGGGGAGAACGCACCACATTCGTGCGCACTAAGTTTAACAGTATTTTGTATAAGGACTATTTCTCACTAGGTGCTGCCATCATACCTATTTTCTCCCTGATTTTTATTCAAGTTATTTATAAATGAAGTATTATAATTTATAGATAAAATATTAATAACATTTCGATTTAACAGAAAAAAAAAGTATTTTTACGAACACGAGTGTAAAACGCTTGTGATAGAGGGCGCATTTAGGAAATAACTAAACACGCCATACGTGGGGAAATTTTTCAAACGTTTGATTCAAAAAGGCCGAAAGAACCGTGAATGGACTGTATAGTAAATTTACACCGTCTTATTTACCATTAGGCCTCCTTGCCATTCAACGTCATAGTCATACACAGCTGACTAGGTTACCAATGTCCGTTTCACAGGCATTTTAATTTCTATCTGTGTGTACAAACGCTGTTAAAAATATCCGTATATTTAAGGAAATGGTTGCGGATATCTGCAGTTAACATAAGGAAACGCGATTCGTAATGAAGCGAAGCTGAGCTTCGTAAATGAAAAATAAAGAATATCTCCCTCAACAGCTTCGGGTTTGGGGAATGAACAAAGCCAAGTATACACGAAGCATTCTCCGTCACTGCGGCAGTTACGATATCCACATCATACATTCCTGCAGACAACAAACAGCAGCACTACGCAACTGTAACCTCCAAACACTACAAAAACTGAAGAAAGTTATGCGTGTAACAATCCTGGAAATACCATTTTGTATCTTACACACTAATGAAAAGGTCGTGTGTGGGCGGCGAAAGCCGTGTTCAAATCGCACCCCAATATAAAATATTGTAATTGTTTTTATAGTTTTAATACACTGTGAAACGCCCGCGCAACGAAAATTAACAAAAATAATCAAGCAAAATTAGGTAGTATTTACAACGATCCGTCGCGTCCGTTCATCCGTCATCCGTCCGTTAAACACGTGACCAACGTCCAATCAGAAGTCGCCATTAATTCTATCCGTCCGTCCGTCCGTCAAAACCTTGGCAGGCTTGAAACTTCTGAAGGACAAACGGAAGAAATTACAGCCTTCGAAACTTACACGTTTTGTTACTTTTAAATCCCGAGTTCTTTACCAGGCTGTGCAGTGTGAGCAGTGTTTTTTTTTTTTGGCTGCCTTTTGTTTTCATGTTTATGTAACTGTAAATTGAAATTATGTTACGTTTTTTTCTGAATACTAATTGATCATTACGTTTGGAAACAAAAGCTCCTTTTGTGCAACAGTAAAATAAATAAAATCATTCTTTACGCGCTACTAAAAAAAATTACATCGATTAATTTCCGTTACGTGCGTGTATGTGCATTTTGAGTACTTAGAAACACAATAAAGGCTGTTTAGAAAAAATTCACTCCCCCTGCATGCGCAGATTTTAATAGGCGTACTGAGTGATTTCCCGCAGTAAAGTTGAAAATGATGGATGGAAAGTAGTTCCATAACTTAACGTCAAATAGAAAGTGTTAGCTAACCATTTGTGATAACTCAATATTATTTCTTTCATTTTCTGTGTTTTTTCATGCATCGAAGTGTAAAATGAGCAGATTTATCAAATATCTTTATTTTTAATAATTTCACAGTTTTATTTGACCGACGCATGAATAAAGTGATGAGGCCCATGGCAATGTTAATTTTACACAGTGCGGAGGAATACACAAGGTATATACAAGTAGATCTTAAGCAGGACTTTCAAAAGTGCTCATTTTACCGTGGACAGCCTACCGCCAAAAATTTTCACTTTTAATGGAGGATTGTTTCGTATTCGTAAACAATTCTGTTTTTATTAGTTTGTAGCAATGAACTTACGACGGACGTACGAAGTTTGGTTGTAAATCGCCCGGCTGGGAGTCGGACGAACGTATGACGGACGGACGGACGGACGCGACGGGCTGTTGTAAATCCTGCCTAACAGACAGGTCCCATGAATTCGCATAAAATTATATGACATTCATGGAAAGTCCGTTATTGAAAAAGTAACGTATCCATTAGATTAAATTAAATCAAAATCGCACACTTACAAAAAGTTTTTTTTTCTACTGTGAGAGTACGATTTTTATTTTATTTAGTCTCATGGTCGGCAATGGGCACAATCCAATCGCACCAACATAATAACATGAACTCACCATTGCTATTAACCTACAAAGATACGTGTTCAAAATTTTACGGGTAATTCTGGAGTTTTTTTTTTTTTTTGTTATTTACCACAGCAATACGCCGTAAAATGAGAAACTTTTTTTTACCTGCGTGCTTTATTTGTGCGTCTCACAAAAAAAAGGTAGCAGGGGGGGAGGGGGGGGAGTCGCGAAGTGTAGCCTGACATGGACACCAGGCTGGCTATAGGCTGTTCACGATAAAATGAGCACTTTTGAAAGTCCTGCTTAAGATCTACTTGTAAGCAAGTTATGTATTATTCCGCTTTATGTAAAATTAACATTGACATGGGTCTCATCACTTTATTCATGCATCGATCAAGTAAAACTGTGCAATTTTTAGGAAAATAAATACTATTCATCTTATCATTTTCACACTCTGATGCATAAAAAAAAAAAAAACAGAAAGTGAAGTAAATAATTTTAAGTAATCACAAATGGTTACCTAACACTTCTTATTCGACGTTATGATATGGAACTGTTTTCCATCCATCGTTAAAGGCTGTTCACGATGAAGTGAGCACTTTAGAAATGATCCAAAAAAGTCACTGCCCCTGCATGCTTATATTTTAATGGGCACTCTGAGTGAAATTCGCCCAGTAAAGTTGGTAACGATTGATGGAAAGTGATGAGGCCACGGTAATGTTAATTTTACGTAAGGCGGAGGAAAACACAACGTGTATACAAGTTGATCTTAAGCAGGGCTTTCGCAAATGCCCATTTTACCGTGAACTGCCTATACCAACTCTACTGGGAAAATGTCTCTCAGTGCGCCCGTTAAAGTATCTGCAGGCAGGGGGTAGCGATTTTTTTCTAAGGTTCATTTCAAAAGTGCTCACTTGATCGTGAACAGCATTTAGCGGCAGGGAAGGCCTAGTAAGGGGGGCGGACCACAAACAACGAGCCGGTATCCAATAAGAGCGCCGCGCGGGGGGCATATTGCGGCGAGGGCCCGCGACCTGCGACTGACAGCCGTCATAACCCTCGTCGCCGACATCGCCTACCGATATTCACGACTGAGACATGTCTCACAAAGCCGGTCATCGACTCCCCGGGCCACGCGCCCGCGGGTATTTCGGACCAGGCCCGCGTAACTCCAATAGGGAAAACTAAACCTTACCGAAGATACCCGAAGTCTAGGTTCTACGAACTTCGACACGCACGCACACTTTATATATATATATATATATATATATATATATATATATAGACACACACAGGATGATTCTCAATTACACCGACAAACTTCCGGAGGTGATTCTTCATGAAAAAGTAAAACGAAAACGTATGTGACATTTTATACCTGAACCAAATATTAAGGGAGGCATGAACCCTTACAAAAACCAGATTTTAAGCCATATTTGTGCAAAATATTGGCTCTTATGTTGAAGGTCCCGATAACATACAATATTGTTCCGGGAGTTGTCATTGTATTTTACTTTATTACCGTTCCCTTAATATTCGGTTTAGGTATACAGTGTCACATATGTTTTCCTTTTAGATTTTCATGAAGAATCACCTCCCGAAGTTTGTCAGTCTAATCGAGAATCACCCTATGTGTGTGTATATGTATGTATGTATGTATGTATTTATGTATGTATGTATATATAACATATTTAACCCGTTTGGTCACACGTTGATTTCTGAGTTAAAGTGCTGCAATCACGAAATGTTTTGATATGCGCTGTACTTGTGTTGAGCACGTCTTGCAACTCGTAAACAATGTGTTGTGTGCTCGATTATGTTGGCACTAACATTCATATCAAAGAGGTGTAAACAATTCAGTAGAATGATTATGTAAGTTCTGGCACAAGGGGATGCTTTTGCTGCAGTTCACACACTTCATCGACTTGCTGCAATGAGGAGTACCTGGATGCGGTAGGTCAGCGCATTTCGGACAATGGGGTGGATTCTGACATTTTGCAGAGGAATGACCAAACTGTTAACAGTTGTAGCAACATAGAGGAGCAGGAATGAACTGCTTAACATGCACATTCAAGTACGCGACTTCGATAATGGAAGTAAGGGCACGCACACCAAAAGTCAAGATAACAGTAGCTGTAGGTGACTTGACACTATTGTAGTCTTCAGCACATGGCGAATGTCAGTGACATGCTGAGTTTGCAGCTTATGTAGGATCTCTTGTTCCGAGATATCGATCAAGTCAGGACACCAAATGATGCCCTTGCTGGAGTTGAGGGACAAATGGGACTTGACCTAAACAGGGAACTTTGCAGTGGCCCCACTGAAAGTCTTCATCGTAAATAGCCCCATCGACCGGGCAGCATTCGATGTCTTCACGAGAAGTTCGCGCCTTTCGCTGATTCTATTACAATCAACAACAGGACTACTAGCTGCTTCATCAATTACTTTGTGCAGCTCAAAAGGCGACACCTTTTCAAAAGGGTGCCCTTCTAGACCTCGGATGACCAAAAAAAGGTGGCGTAGGTAACTTCACTGGAGTAGAATGATGCAAAACCGAACCACAGTCCAAATCACTACCTGTGTCGTAGCGGTGCCGTTTCAAGTGGCTGTTGAGGGTGCCACTCTTTTGGGGAGTGTTTGAGGAGCCATGGTGAAAGCCCCCCCCGCCCCTCCCTCCGTACTGGGACTCATCGGCCTCAGCCTGTCGTTCTGGGAAGAAAGAAAAACAGCCAGCAGTTAAACACCTCATCGGCTGTGCTGTTAAGAGGCGGTCCAATCTCCCACAGGCCTAAGCAGTACTTGGGAACAGCTACCCTTCGCCGCCATTCACTGCAAATTACTGCCCCAGTAGCACACTGAAGTGTACACCAGGGCAAACCAGGGGCAAATCGTACATCCTGAGCGAGTCAAGTATTATACCCCTACAAGGGAAAACATCCCAGGTTCCCCACTATAGAGGACACCCTTGGGTGCCAGTTCAGGGGACTTGTGGTTGATTACACCGGCCTCCTTCGTACAGCGGTAACACATCTTCCTGGCAGGTTTAGACACATGGCTAGTCGGCCAAGACACCCCGCCCACCAAGAAGGCACCACTTGGTGCTAGGTGGGTGTACATGTACGTGGATATACGCTACGTACCTAGAATTGCCTGCTGGACCAGTGATAAGGATTCGCTAGACCGTCAGTAACAAAGGCATCACGCATGGTCACACAATTTGGAGGCATTCAGTGAGGACAGACCCTCATTAGGAAGGACATCGCCCTGGTTTGAAATGAGGCGGTATAGAAGGAAGATGCGACGGAACCTGGTGAGATGGAAAGAAAAAGGATGACAAAAGAAAATATGAGATGGTGGTCCGAACAAATTTGAGATCCTGACCGCGTCCCGATTAGTCACCTCCCTCTTACAACAAGCACGGGGTCACTGTGGTTATATTCTAAAACTCCGCCACCACATAAGGGACAGGCAATCTGAGTTTTGAGTGTAATTTGTAACACGACTGTTGCACAAACACACGCGCGCGCACACAAACACACACAGACGAACACACACCTTATATTCAAGATGCCATGGGACATGCTTATGAAGGTATGAAGTATGTCGTGTATACCATTGCCGACTGAACGCCAACATTCTGTAAACACGCAATCATGAAGTACACTATTTTGCACATTCCTGTTGGAATAATTCTTTGTGACGAGACTTTAATTGAGAAAATGTTCTTTCTTCGCACACAAGTGAACGGCATTGGCGACAGTGGCCCAGATCGTTACCCAGACTAGTGAAATAGACGTCTAAATATTTCCACCGTAACAGCAGAGTAATTAGCTAATGGGAATGTACAATTATAGAAAACTTACATTTTATGAGTTGTTTAATATTTTCATACTTAATTTTCTTTGTGTGTTATCTGATAGTTGTAAAATGTCAGGAACATATTTATATTTTATCAATAAATTTCTGCCTTTTTGGAAGCAGGAAAAAACACACAGTGAAAATTATACACAAAGGCAATAAAGAACTAGTAAATGGTAAGTTTTCTATTATGAAACAAACATTTCCAGTAATACATACCTCTGAAACTGAAATAATGACACGAAAACGAAGAATTTAGGCACAGTAGGTGAAACTGAGCCTTCAGGTATAAAAAAGCTGAAATATGAAGCATTCATATTTGCAGCTATAAACAGCTATCATGCACATAGATAATGGACTGTTTATAAGTACAATACTAATGCGAACAATTCTGCCATCATTATGTCATCATAGTACTCATCATTGACAGCAGATAAGAGATGTCGCCACATACTTTCCTCGGTTTGAGACGTTGACGTCATGTGCACCTGAATAGCGACAAGAAAGGCTGATGTGCGCAGCTTGTTATCTACCCCGCTCCCCCACAATATCCCATAAAGAAACTAGGACCAAATACCGGCCTATGCGGGCATCACGGGGACCAGGAGAGCCAGCAGGAATACTAAAGAGGGGACAGAATAGGCATTTTAATAGCGAATCTATAGTATGATACGATACACTATCTACCAAAAAGTAATTGGGCACCTGTCCACAATGTTTGCTCGGTGAATGTCATCCAGTTAGAATCTCGTAGGGCCATCTCTTGTGGCTATAACAGCAGCCACCCTGTCTGGTATGCTCTCTACGAGTGTTTGCAGAACATCCACGGGGATTCGTCGCCATTCCTCTTGCAACCATTCCATGAGTTGAGCAATGGATTTTGGCTGTGCCTGACGAGCCCTCATCCGGCGATCCAATTCGTCCCAAAGATGTTCTATAGGGTTGAGGTCGGGGCTCTGGGTGGGCCAGTCCAAATAGCGAACATTTTTGTCGGTGTACCACTGCATAGTAGCTCTTGAAACATGGCACCTGGCATTGTCATACTGGAAGTAACACGGGTCCATACCGTAAAAACGCCACAATGTTGGGATCATTTCATTATTCAGAATGTTTCAATAGGCCTCTGTGTTCATGCTACCATGGACAAACACCAGCAGTCCTACACCAAAGGCCGTGAAACACAAGTCAACTGACGTACTGAATTACCCATCTTCACAGGTGCCCAATTCCTTTTTGGTACAGAGAGTACAAACCGACCTGCGCAGACCCCGATGCCAGGCAGCTGTCACACCACTGCAGTCTTTGGACAAGGAGGGAAAATATCGGTCCAGCACGGTTGCTATGTAATACTGTTTCCACGGATATAATGTGGTGTATCTCATTGACTTCAGGGTTTATTAATAACGGATTTCATCCGGTGAACCTTTGCAGGAACAGACACGGGAAATCAGGGACGGTGATGCAAAACATTTTAAATAACATGTACAGGTAAGTATGAAGAGAAGAAGAAAATCAAAGTTGATGACTTTACATGCGGGACCATAAGGAAGAAAATTCAAGATTTGCACTGTTAGGAAAACAGTTCAAACATTAAAAAACTGACTACCATAGTACGATAGGATAGATTTTCTAATTGCAGTAGTGAGTACTTGCAGAATTCGTTGAAAAATGTATGGTTTCTGAAGAAGTGCCAGTTTAAAAGAAAAATTTTGACAGAAAGGTCAGTTACAACTTCGTGGAGGGAATGCTTTCTAAGAGAAATTCGCGAGAACAAAGTACTGGCAGGAATACGTACATGGTACACATTTTGTCCATTCCTGCTAGCAGTCAAGCACTTAAGTAGGTGTAACGGAATCCACTGATAAGGGGCTACGTTTGATAATTGTACTTGCTGGTGGAGAAGGCTTTGTTTCAAATGCTTTACTGACTTCCAAATCAAAGCACAAGTCGGGTGATTAACATGATATAAAATATGCAAATTTTTCCCCTGGGTGAAACAGAAGTTACTTCCAAATTTACCTAAGAACAGTACTATAGTTCTAGACAATGCTCACATAAATAATAAGCCTACATACGTTACTGTAAATCTGGCATTGAAGATTGGTTAAAGAATAACAATACTCAACTAACATGTCTAAAGGTTATTGGCTAATATTTGTCAAAATTTATCACAGTACAAAGAAATTCAACGTAGATGAAATCATCACGAAATATGGCCATTATAAGTCATTCGCTTGCCACCCTACCATGCGGATTTAAATTCCGCTGAACTAACATGGAAGGATATCAAAGCTAAAGTCTGTAAGGAAATAGCCACCCCTCTGGAAGGTAAACAAAAATCGTGTAAGAAGTTTACAGTAGAACAGCTGTGGCCATGTGAAAAACATTAAAGTGGAATTTTTCAAGAACGATACAGTAGTGGACATACTAGACAAGATAGTTGTAAGTCTTGGCTCACCATCCGACGAAAATTCATCATATGACACCTATTCTAGTGACACCGAGACTACTGGAAGTATCAGCTCTGACTCTGATTTGTATTAGTTCCGCTTTTTGCAAATCCTAACACAAGGTAAGTTCTTATTTGTGGTAGTACAATGGTTTTACATAATGTCGGCTACTTCAAAATACAAATAGGTGGATAAATTGTATTATAGTTTCACAAAAGATTTATTGCAGAGTTATTTCTACGAATTCATTTGATATACAGATTTCATAAAGATTTTAATGTGTTTGTTAGTTAACACCACATTCGTGTAAATTGGGCTGTGAACTGCACGTTGTTTCACCTCCCCTACCTGTTCTCCATGCATGGTACTAAGAAAGAGAGGCAAAGGTGTGTGCAGCTACCCCTACTCTACCTGTTCCCATGTAGGAGGAAAACACAGGATGTGGAGGACCAAAATGGAGAAGGTCTTTTGTAACTTGTCACCTTATAGCAAGAATTGTTACAACTGTATATGCTGTAAACATTTTCTTGCACTTTAAAAGTGACAGAGAAATCTGCATTATATCAGTCAAAACAGAATTACTAAATGAACCAGGTAAACGAGCCAAAGCAAAAAGAAAAAGCCTGGATTACTGACTCAGAGTACACAGTTACGGAGTCTTGCATCGATAGCAACTTCAAGAAAACCACACAGGGTTTCGTCAGGTGACAAGATGCAGGACTTCAGTGATTACAGGGCTGTTTAAGATAGGAATATCACCGAGTATTTGGCAAGATCGATATGAAAAGCAAGCACGCCTTCTTAGTGTCCAGGTTTTAGTAGTTGTATATCGACTTAGCCATTACTTTCTTGCCGAATATAATGTTCTGCAGTGCTGGGAGATTGTTACATAATGCCTAAACATCATCATTATCTTTAAAGGCACGCATTTCTTCATTAAATCGCTATTTCCAGCAGGGTATGTATCAAAGCTAGCAATATTTATACATTTTTTTCTTACACACATGTTACATGTACTATAATGGCTCAGTCTAGCTCTGAACCAGAAACAGATTATTTATTATAACAAGAAATTCAGTGTTCGCAGCACGAATCCATAACCGAGAAACCTTATCATCACAGGATACGAGATACATAAAAATCAGTGAGATGAAAATTGCCATGGAACATGTTCAGAACGTTAAATAATACAGTGTTTTCGTGTGACAAGATCGGGACATGGTCATTTTATGTTAAAACACAATTACATGGATAATCCATCACAAGGAAAACAGTAGGAATCCATCACACACCATGCACTTTCACACCAACATACACACTAAACTAATTTCAGTGACAAATCAACAAAATACTAACCTTTCACTTCTTCTGTCCAGATGCCATAATGTCTTCTCAGTAAAGCATCAAAAGGCGTCGTCTTCACAAAACGTCGATTAGCGGACATACATGTTTAGTTCTTCCGGAACTTCAGTGATTCGGCGAATATAGTAAATTTTACAGCCCCATTGTTTCAGTAGTAAAATACTTATTTGATATCGAATAAACGAAATAATGCTACAGATATTAACAGGGGTGAATATCTTTCAATCAAGCAGGTACGTGTGATTACTTGGGTAAATGTGCCAGGAACGAAATTCTTCTACGATACATATGGGTGGGATGCACACTCAGGCCCATCAGCAGCCTGCTCGGGCCACTGTACCTTGATCAGCACGCCGGTAGGCGCCACCCCACGTCAAGCAGGCAGGCAGACTAGAGACGGCAGCTCCCTACCTTTGATGACCTGCAGTTGGTCGCCCATCTGGAAGCTGACGGTGACGCCCGGGTCGACGTGGAAGTGCACGACGTAGGGCGCGTCCTGCTGCTCGCCGGAGAAGGACGACGACGACGGCGGCTCGAAGCCGGGGCCGAAGTGGAAGGTGGGGGCGGGCGGCGAGTTGGCCAGGTTGGAGGCGGGCAGCGCCCAGTGCTGGTGGATCACTCCATGCTGGTGGTGGTGATGGTGGTGGTGGTGGAGGGGGTGCAGCGGGTGGAAGTGGTGCGGTGGCTTACCATTCCTGCTGGAAGGCTGCGGCGTCTCGGCGCCGGAGGACGCCTGCGCCTGCATGTCCTCGTCTTCCTGGACCTTCACCATCAGGCCTGCGAGTCCTGCAACACCACCACCACCAAAAACAACTCGTTATCAACCTCTCACATGTTCAGGTTGTTAGCCTCAGTGATATACACACAGTGAAAGTAAACACAGAGCTTAAGTAATTTTCGGCAGGATAGTCAAAGCACTCTGGAATACGCAAATGCACTTTGGCCTACGGGGAAAAGATTAGGCAAAGGCTAAGGTCTAGAAACGTTTCTCACTGCTGAAGTCTATCTCAATCGCTGGTCAGATAGACAACACTAAAATAAACTGGTGGGCGATTCTGTTGAAATATCATAGCTTGCTACCTAAAAATATGTGCCTAGCATCACACGATACATTCTTTAAATGAAGTTTCCCAAGTCACGTATAAGCGAAGTGCAGCATTTTGAAGTGATACCGAACCACTACAGGACAAAAGTAGTTATAAAATGGTCATTCTGTGCCATGCCATCTGGATAACTTCCCACAGCTCCTCGAATCTCTACTTACAGAATCTTATGTGCAAATAGACCTCATCAGCAGTTTCATAAATGCTAAACAAGGTTTATGACGGGTAAATGTGGTGGCTATACCAACAGTTGGAAACTCTACAGAGTGTTTCTGTAGCCAATTTGAACATTGGGAAGGTAATGCAGTGCAGTGGACTACTACACAACAAGAAAAATACAATCGTTATGAGGGAATATTACGTCCATGAAGAACTGTGAATGGTCACGAAGCAGTGCAAAGATGTGTTATGCTCGACCAGAGGACCCAACTCTAGTACCATCTGCACTGATTGTGGAAGTGATTTCAACCAGTGTGGCTTCTCTGCTACCACTGAAAATTCTTGTCCGATGCTGTCCGTTAATATCATCTTGTCCCCATGGTCTGCCACTGCCCTGTCGACTATGGGCCATAACATATCATGTGAGGTATTCCTGACAGACAGGTGAGAAAATAATCTAGGAATTCTGAATGTCCGCACAACTTCGGAAATGGGTAGTCCCATCTGTCTGGCATTCACTAACATGCTCCTTTCGAGTACCCACAAATAATGTCGTCTTTCCACGAGCAGCCTAGGCAGAATTCAAACCCAATTATGAGTTATAACATCACAACTGATACAGTTCTTGGCATTTACAAAATATTATGGCACAGTGACCATACTTAATTACCTTCACATGTTGGTACCCATGCATTTTTACAACACATTGCATATGAGGAACTACATTATATATTATGTATCACATGTTAGATTTTTCCTTACACATCCAGAACACTGTTTCAGTAAACCCACCCAATCATCCAAAGCGTAAAGAGTATTTGAAAAGATCTAAGACGATGTGGAATGACCTGTCTTCACATGACCCATGCCATATTTTTATTACTGTAATTTATAGTTAAACGCACTATGCAAGATGACATTTTTAGAGTAACCTCGACATGTGCAATTGTGATCAAGGAGGCGACAGCAACCACCACCAGGCGATTGTCAGAAAAATGAGTGGATACAAGATTTTCTACTTTGCTTAGTTATTCTGTAGAAGAATTTCTTTACTACAGCCGTCTAATGCTAAGGCCAATCCAATTGTGTTCCTTATAACTGAAACATTCATTACTCTATTTACAAATTTATTTGTTCAAAAATTTTACGGAATTCAGTAACTTAAATTACTGTCGATGAGAACTTGTAAATGACTTCTGAAGAGATTTTATAATACGATTTCATGAATCTCCATGGTTAATCAATGGTTAAAATGCTCGTTTATTGTCAATCAAGTCTTCCATAATGGTCTAAAATGGTCTAATGTGCCTGTGGAATATTATGTATTTTTTCTCGAGTTTTGTTTTCCAGGTCATTTAAGGTCATGGGGTCAAGGTTGAGGTAGTCTGCATCTAATGTGGCGGTAGTAGTCTGTAATGTCGTATGCTTGATTACTTTTATGTACTTTTTCTCGAGTTTTTGTTTTCAAGGTCATGGTCATTGGCTTCCAATATAGCGGATGGGTGATGTCTACCAAGATGGTCGTTGCCTACCAAGATAGTTGTCACCTACCAATATGGCGGTCGCCTAGCAAGATAGTGGCCTCCAGTAATGTATAAACAAATGACGAACTAAAAAATCAAGATGGCGGAATGAGTATAGGTGAGGGGAGTGGTGGTGAGGGAGTCAGTCGTATGCTTGGCGTATTGGTGGGCGGACCTTTGGAAATGTGAGTTAAAAAAATTGCAAGTTTTTAAATATTTTTTTTAGTAATTTTTAATAATTACTTTTTAATAATAAATTTTTTCGGAACAGTTTTAATTTATTTTTTGGATTTTTGGGGTCAAAGGTCATGGATCCTGCTTTCCTAACCCCTGGATCACTGATCCCAGTCACCTGGGTCGCTAATCCTTCTTGCTTTCTCCGGGGAAAAAAATTGAGTAAGGGAAAAAAGGACATTTTTGGGGTATTTTGGTCGATTTTGAGGGAAAAAGGGGAAATTTCGAGGGGAAAAAAGGAAATTCTAACATGCCGTTCGGGCGAATCCGAATCCGATCCCCTTGTCCTCAACTCATAATTTCCCTCCTACTAAAAACATTACAAATTATGGCAACACATAGACTTAACACGTGTTAATAATGAGTATGAGTTAATTGACTAACCAAACATAGACAATTAAGATGGACGTTAATTAGAATTGACATAGAGATTAAATATTGCGCCCACTGTTAAATAAAAAGAGTAATAGTGGAGACACGTAATTTAATACTGTAAATATTAGCTGTGTGAATAAATTAGAATTCAAATTTAGTTATTTTAATTTTAATAAGACCTCCATCCCTCACGAACTCACATATGCCCCTCAGGCGTTTCATGTAACAGTACAATATACATATTAAATGTATGTTATTTTATTTTAAGGGCTCATTGTGAATTTCGTGAATTTAAGATACAGGAAAAATGACTTTAATGTAAATATTTTAATGTCGTAAACATTGCATTCGTTTAATATATTTAACATTATAATAAAGGAAACATTTAATAGTATATAAATATTAAGGAAGCAAAAAAACGAATAATAATAATACATAAACCAATAACTGAACACAAAATAAAAATACACAATTAAAGAACACACGTTACACATTCCGAAAGATCACCAAGCATTACCTTAGTGTGGATTGTGCACTACAATCATAAATCATCATTTTCAATCGGAATCACTATTTTCAGAATCATTGGGTGTTATTGCTGTTGCTTCACGTTTATTGGTGTTATCCTATTATCATCCCGATGTCGAAGATACCGTACCAATTGAAAACGCCCCATGATTTATTTGGAACATCCTCGAAAATTCCTTCACGATATTTCTTCATATCCTTATGCTTAGCCCTGACCATTTCAAATAATTCATTGCAAAAGCAAGATATTATTTTGGCGAGTAAATTTATGCATTTCGATGAATACCTTGAATTTTTCAAAATCCCTGCAGTTTCAGGAATAATTTATTATTTCATAATTTTAAATTTCGATCTATTCTATCCGTAACTGATGACTCACCTCAGAGTTTCAAAAATTACGCCGAGCAGATTGCATCATTGCATCACGTTCCGTATCAGACTTCAGACGGCCACAATCAGTTCTAACTCAGACTTCAATTTATCTTGAATCAATTGTTACGCTCACTGACAATTGATTTTTCTTCCTCGGAACATGCTTGCCACTTTACAATAGTCAGTTTGTATGACAAATGCCAAATACACTCAAAGAAACGAATCCATATATGCAATGTAGACATACCAAATCCAAGATGGGATACATTAATTTCCCTCTGTAGTACTATTTCAATGTCGTTGAAGTTCTTGGACGTTTCTCCACACAACTAGCAACGCAACCGAGTTACACACGTAACCATCTATCATGGTAAACATCATTTCTCCTTCCCATTTACTGATACACTCAGCGGAACAAATGATCATGGAAAAACTGTGGTCGCATTGGCCTACAATATCTTAGAGATGAAGGCGTCGGAGTTTTCCATACAACGATTTCATTTCGTGATTCCGGTTGCTCGGAAAACAGTTTCTGTAGGTGTTGTAGGTTAGTCCCTACATCTGTAGTTAACAAGCCTTTCAGCATCAAAAACAGCTCATTATTTGGTATATGTCAATTCTTCTTCGCATGATCCTGGAATGAAATGTTTCCATGACAGCAATGTACAAAAAATTACCCTACTCAAAGGGTAGCACATATTAGCAGCTAGTTATTGTGATTCTGTATTTCCAAAACAATAACCAAAACGCTCTTTAGCCGATATTTTAAGTGCTCGAATTGAATTTTGGCCAGGTTTTAGATGAAATCTTCCACTGTGCGTCGCAAAAGCGGAAAGTTTTCGTACAGTTCAATGAACTCTGTTACAAATTCACGTGAGCACAGTCGAAGATCTGCCATCGTTTTGAACGATGAGAAAACAAAATGTTCTAATTCTGTAAACAGTGCTGTGGCACGATTGCCACAGATATAGAAGAGTCCTATGTACTGAAACGTTTTCTGTGAAATCGTTGTTTGCGCGTAAACGCGTATCTCAGTAAATAAAAGTTCAGGAAATATGACTTTCTGTCAGAAAAGATTAAAAAAAAAAATTATATATGGCCCTATTTTTTTACTTTTGTCACATTAAGTGTATTCTTGGAGAAAACAAATTCGCGAAAATAGTCAAATAACGCATTTTTAAAACTTGCCCATGCAGTTTCCTTAAGCGAAAAGAGGAAAGTACAAATATACGGACGTAGTTTAATCTGTGGGCTTTCATCGCGTGTAATAAAACCCCACTGTTACAGATCTAATTTGCACAGTACAGCGTTACGACGGAAATGCTGCACGCCTTGCGCGTAAGAGCGATGAGGTGCTAGGCGTGCGTGTTAGTGCCGCCCGTATCGCTACCTCGCTTCTTGACCTCGGACGCGCAGCTACGTAGTCCTCATAGCACTCCCCCAGTTTTTCGTCTCCGTGTTCCATCTTCGCAAAGTTCCCAAAACTGCGAATTTTTCCTGTCAACATGTAAAGCCTTGCCTGTAACGTCCTAACTGCGCAGGCAAAACGTTGTACAAAACCTTACGTGTGACCAAGACTTTAAAAAAACTTACTACAGTTTTATTTATATATTAAAAAAAACTCATGCGGGGAGCAACAAATCACTACTTTCTCCCAAGTAGGAAGTTCTGTCACACCTGGATATTTATTGCCTTAATCTTTATCTACCGAGGCTAGTGGGCAAAACAAACACGAGAAGGATGTAGAAAGCATGAAAACACGTAGAAGCTATACTAACTTTCGTCTCTGTATTGGAATGGAAAATCACTTGTAATATTTTTACATACGGACTGGAGACATTACTTAATATAGACATATGTCCAAACTTGGCTTCCCCCTCCCTTCTTTTTTCTAACGTACACTCTGTAAGACATAAGGTCATTGGTCGCACAAGAAAGACTACTTAATTATGTATAGCACAGACGTGCAAACTGATATAATTTAATTTTTAGCAAACGGAGTCATTAACAAAATATTAACCTCAATTTCACAACTACAAAACCCATGGTCTAATACATATTATCAAAACTGCAAGCACGCGAACACATTTCCAGAAGAAAGAGCACGCCAACGAACTAGACTTTTATATAACATACCAAACATATATATTCTAAATAAGTAAATGTAACCACCACACACAAATAACCCCACTCGTTAATAATTTCGCAGCTATTTTCGACACACTCCTAATGTTTATGAACAGTTAATACGCAGTGATTCATATAAACATGAAAAAAGTGCTGAATTTGAAATGCTCTTACGAGTTATACTTAGCTCTTCCTTCCTGCCAACTGAATGCATGGAGCTCGGTAACTGCAGTCTCACGATGCGTGGCGGCACATCTCGGCCTGCCACGTCCCACGGTGGTCTAGTGGTCAGACCACACTCGTCACCCGCACGTGGCGGCGGACCAGGGGGCTAGTTCATAAAAGTTGCAATACGATAGGTGACCACCCCACTGTTAGTTTCGCGTCACCTCGCCCACCTGCAGCTATTTCCGCGTTTGAAGCAGGCAGAGAAGCGCAGGAGTCGTACGGGCGACATTGCCTCGCACTTCAAGTGCCCCATCGCCGCTATGCGCAACACTCTGAACTGGCGTGAAGAGTTCTCGTCGTGTCGCGTCTACCTACGGAACTTTAGACGGAGACTCTATTATTTAATTGGTGGGAAACATGTAGCAAGGCTGCGGTTGTAGTTTCCCTTGTGTCCGGATAATACGTATTAAGAGGCAGCAATCTGAAAAAAAGCCTTTTTTGACTATATCGAGGGGACCCAAAACAATACTTATAACATGCGTGATATTATAGAAGTACTACCCGTCCTCACCTGTGGTATACCTTATTTTCGCAGGCAAAAATATAGGGAGCACTTTTAATAGTTTAGTGAAAGGCCGTATTCCAAATAGCAAGATGTGTGCACTCTCGTGCACTCACACTCGGCAATGACGTCAGAGAGTGCTGTTCCAACGAGAACGAGTGTTTGTTTACGAGTGTTTGCACATGCATGCTCTATATTCGTGCTCGCCACAACCGCCATTCTTCTTTTTGTTCTCTAACATCAAGAAAAATAAATAAACCGCCTTCATCTCATTCTCCACCGTGTGACTTTCGTAAACAAATATATTAAAGTCCTATTTTGGGTTACTCATTACAATTTGCGAGTTTATAAAGCAAAACTACATTACTGAAAACAGTGGATTGGGACAGGAACAAGTATTCTTTAAATGTAAGAATTTTCAGTTAGTATTTAATATATTTATTCATTCGGAAAATTATTAATTCATAATTTTAGAATAAACTGAGCTGCAATTCCGAGCTCAAAAGGTCGAGTTCTGATAAAATTTATACCCGACTATCTTCATACATTACTATCATACCCATCGTCATCCCTACTAATCAATCCATTGTTAATTGAAATGTAAATATTGAAGTTTAAATTTTTGAAGGTAAATATTATTATATTCATGCAGAGTAACAATCGATTGCAGACCGTATCCAATAATTTGAAGAGTGCGAGTGAAGACAGTTCCACAAGGAGGGAGAGCGAGTGCGGGTGCGGCTGCAAGTGCGGGTGCGAGTGCTGGTGCTGGTGCGGGTGCGGCTGCAGGTGCAGGTGCGAGTGCGGGAGCGGGTGCGGGTGCTGGCTATTTGGAACACGGCCAAAAAATACTTATTTCAAACATACTGCGACGCAGTTCGACCACCCGTGTGGACAATTGCCTACAAGCTGGCCGGTACCTCTCACTGTGATACTTTAGTCCATTCACGACTAGAACAGACTTATGAAAATAAACCTTTAAAAAAACATCCTAACCATTAGCTGCATGCATTGCTAGTAAAGAAAGTGGCGGGTGCAGGTACTGTATCCGCTCCCGTCACTTTTTTACTAGCTATGCATGCAGCTAATGGCTAGGGTGTTTTTTCAAATGTTGATTTTCATAAGTCTGTTCCAGTCGTGAATGGACTATATGATCTCACTTCTGAGTAACTGATTCGTCGTCTTTATCTGTAACACTTGAAACCGTCAATTAATGTGAAAACGAAACCCTCCCTCCTTCCTTCTCTCTCTCCCGGCCCACCTCGTTTACTCAAGGAGAATGTATAGAATTACTGGAGAGGCCATGGCTAGTGTGGGGAGAAGCCGGCCGGAGACGAACAAGAATGGAGGGGACGAGAGCGTATTTCTAGAGAACACTGTGTCTTTCAGACTTGAGCAGCGTATTGTCTGGTGTGTTACATTGGTCATTTCCTGTGGTGCGTACGGTTGTACAAATCGTTGGGATTCGTAACCAGATTTGGAGATGTTGCAAGACAAAGAAGGCCTGAAAATGGGAACGAAATTACTAAAATTCACATTATGTGGGAAACGCAAAAAAATTAAAGTTCGGCTAGCAGCACAAATGCTAAGTTCATCCGTTGCAGATGCTCTTAAAATGTGAGAAGCAGATTTACGACTTCCACGAGTTTCAAGGTGCATTAGCCATAGTCAAATTCATTAGGATATTTGACAGATTGTTTGATACTCTTAATTCATCCAGTCCCATTTGCAGAACCTATAAAGCGCCTCTGAAGGAAACCAATAAATCTTTCTGGCTCAACTACTTAAATGAAGCAAAGGCGTTCATTTTAGGACTCCATAGCTCTGAGCGTAAGGGCATTCTAAAGTCACCACGTTTAACTGGGAGTCTTGGTTTCCTTATTTGTATAGAGAGTGTCACCAGAATGTTTGATATCTTAGTTGTCGAAAAAAATATTCTTGGCTATATCCTGACAAACAAGTAGAGCCAAGATAACATTGGAATGTTTTTTGGCTGTATCCGAAGACAGTTTGGTTCAAAATATAATAATTCTGCTAGACAATTTAAGGCAGCATACATAAATTTTTTAGTAAAATATCAAGTGCGGTTTTCAGAAAAAGGACACATTTCTTAACATTCTGATATAACAATTCTGCATGTCAACTCTCCCATCAACAAACAAACTTCGAGGTATATAACATACACAGCCTAGTAAAGAGAGCGACATTAATATTTCAGCGAACTTCTCAAGTCTAAGTTTATATGTTGAAACTGTTATTCCACAAATGGCTGGATCTGTGGTGTTTAAATTATATAATAATAATAATAATAATAATAATAATAATAATAATAATGGACTGTTACGTTTGTGCCAATGTGCTGTTTGCCAACGACGAACACTACTCACTAATTGAGACAAGAACTAAAGGTGGCTTGATATCGCCCTCAAATGATGATGCAGAAATATGTAGGACAACAGAAGCCTATTTTAGATGTGCACAGAAAAACAGTTAAAATTTATATGCACATCTAAGTGCCCAAACATTATTATCTGCAGCAAAAACTGCTAGCTAAAGAAGTATTTTTTATAATCTTGACCAGCACAGCAGGAATTTCGGTTTTTCTCTCAGGACACGCCCATGACTTAATAAAATACATTATCAAGTGTTATTTTGATCTTGGACTCCATCACGCGACAAAAGAACGCAATAACGTATTGACAGAGAAAATGGTACGCTCAGTTTTAGGCAGACTTGTCATTTTCAAAAAATCAGTGAAGAGTTCAGTGTATTTAGAACTCGGTATAAAACTTGCATCGTAATAAAACTTTATAGATGTTGTACTCACACCCAGTTAAAAAATTATATGGTTGTAAAAAACGTTGCCATTGAAAATCCCTGAACACCTTATAATATGGACGATACGTAAAAATCGACAGAGCTGCCACCTCGAAGCAATTTTATGGTGTACTATTCTGTTTTGGAAAATCATTGATATTGTAAAAGTCTGTTTATGTAAAACATTTTTTTAAACATGCGTAATATTTTACGAATTTCCACAGTACTTTATATATGTATGAAGGTATATATGGACGCAATCTAATTCCCGATGATATTTATTACTACACTATTTGAAGTTAGGGCAACTTGTGTTCATATGTATATTCTTCTGCTGCCTTTGCAAACTCATAACAATAACATTTTTAGATTACCGACAATCACACAAAATATAAGTTTATTTACTGTGTACGTCAATAACTGCAGTATTTTTGTGGCTATGCGAAGTCAACAAGTGTCTTACAAATTGGTCACAGCCTAGAGTAATCGGATATGTAAATTATTTAAGTATACACAGTTGTAAAAATAAAACTAAATATTATGGATATAAATACAATTATTACAATAATTTGGTTCCTGAAAGGTGTTTGTGTACATATATGTATAAGTTAAATGTTGAGTATAATATTGTACTAATTATACAAGTAATATAATTTTTACACTCCACAGGTTTTTTATACATTATTTTCCTTCGAGCAAGTATACCTAAAGCACTCTCTGATTACATCTCGCTATGATGTGTTGTGGGAACCATTATATATAATATATATATATATTATATATACATACATCAGTTTATGTGACGCGGTTAGGCAGAGTGCAGTCTTTCGGATGTGTATAGGTTTACTTCAAATAACTCTCATGTATTTCACTTCTAAAACTTGCCATTACTCTCTAAAATAGTCTATGTGAGTGCTGAGAATTTTGAAGTAACCATCTATAATTTACAATAGCCTTGTAAAACGCTTTGTATGAATGTGTATTTGTATATGTGTTCCACCTAAAATGATTCAGTTAGCTATGTATTAGAACACGTGACTGAAGGTATTTTACATGTGGGAAAGTGTTCAAAATGAATAAACTTTAACACTGCCAGGGTACTTACGACGCGAAAACAATCATAGGAAACTATTAGTTATAGGCTGTTCACGGTAAAGTGAGCACTTTTTAAGGCCCTTATAAATTCTTCATTTCAACCAATTTCTATCTTCCTGCTGCTTCTGAATATAAACATTGTAATGTGACCAATAAACCCAGTGTCTACATTTCACCACCATCAAAATTTAATGCATGAGGCTGCAATAAGATATATTTATTAGCAGTTAATACCCTTTGGGAGGGCCTTAAAAGTTGCTAACTTTATCGTGAACAGCCTATACCTGCATTTTACAAAGTGCCAAGTGTTATTTGAAATAGTTGGTAAAAATAAATGTAATACGAAATCAAAAGGACTATTAATAATAAATACAAATTCCATCTTTCAAGTGATTTCAAACAGTCAAATTATGATAAATAAGAATGATCAACATCATCAATTGTAAATATGCTTCAAGCAAATTTAAAATTGGTGACTTGCGGCAAACAAGAATGAATTCCTTATAACAACTAAGCAGGAAATGTATTTGTACTGTTGGAATATTTCCCAGCTTTAACAGGCCACCAAAAGGAATAAAACGACTTAGTTATATACACATACCAGCTAGTTTACGTGATACGTTATCCAACACAACGTTGATTTAAAATAAGCGATGGAAGTGATTATATGAAATTACATAAATGTGTTTTAGGATAGAATTATATTTTTATTTTTTTTATTAATTTACAGAGGCGTAAGAAAGTATTTCACTTTGATAACAATTTAATTGAATAATTTTGAATATGGCAGCCATAAAATATTCATAATCACAAGTTCGTTGTGTTTTTACTGTAACATTAAACAGAAGTGTACACTGCCGCTGTCGAGAGGGACTGAAAAATGTTTAAACTTTAACACGCTGCCAATAGATAAGCACGAGGAAAAATCCTTTGAGAGAGGCCTATAAATACAATTTGATGCTTCCTCTCCATTCTATATGCGACGTTCCCCCACATATCTTCGGAAACAAAAAAGTTTATACGATGCTACTTTTTTCTCTACGCATTTGCAGAAATTATCAGCAACATAAAACTTTATAATTTTAAAATAAAAATATTTAAAAAAATCCAGACAGAAAATTGCAGCGTCATCGGCAGAAATGTTCGACGATTTGTCATTAAAAGTTTCAAGTCATTCGGTTGAATAGTTTTTGAGTGGTAGCCCGTTTAGTTTGAAAGATTCTTCGGCAGCGCGAGGCCAACTCTGGTCGTTATCGCTTTCTTCCAGAGTAGGAATCGGGGAGTAAACGTCGATGTAGGCTGTTTACAATAAAGTGAGCACTTTTGAGGCCCTAGTTACTTTTAACTTTCAGCCGTATTTTATCCTTAAACGTTTCAAATAAAATATTGCCATGTAAGTAATAAACACAGTGTGTATATTACACCCCATTCGTAAGTGAAAGTCTACGGCTAAAATAAAATATATTTTTATTGACTATTATTCAAAATGATAGGGTTTTCAAAAGTGCTCACTTTAACGTGAATAGCATATAACCGGCTGGTGAAGCCGGTTATATGCTTTGCAGCCTGCCCTATACCAGGGCCTCTCCAGATGTGTAACTATAGTTCATTCCCCATTGGAAGCTAATTTCTCGAAGCCCTGCTAAATATCTACTTGCAGGTCCGTTACGTATCCTTCCGCCAAATGTAAACAAACATTGCCATGTGATTGCCATGTAGCATCTGTCAAAATAAATGTTTACATTTCATTGTGTGTGTACAAATGTTCGTATACTTTCGCTACACCTAAACATAAACATTGAAATGTGACTACTTCTTTTATACCTGTCAAATGTGTTGTTTACTGTTTACAGCTTTCAAAATAATTCTGTTGTAGGTATATTTCCAAAACCATTTCGTACAAATATTCACAGTTTAGGCTTATAACATTATTTAGGTCAGCTTTATGACGTTTTAAAATAGCTTGAATTGACGACAGTTCTTACGGTTATGTTAAATTAACATATTTGTTTTCCACGACATAGCACATTACACGTAATACACGTTAATATTTTGCCGCGACTGTGTTAAACACTGTTACAACTGCGGGGTAATGAACTATAGTATTTAACTTTTTGTTATTAATGTGTGTTGGGTTATTTCTTGAAAAGGACGGCCTCAGTTCAAATAACGAAGGAATAGAGAGTCCAACGAAAAAGATACATTAAAATCAAGCACGCGGCTCGTGTCGCTTAATTTTTTGTTATAGAAACTTGAAATATAGCGGTAAACATGCACTCAAATAAGCCTACCGTAACTTTTATTCCACTCATATTTATATACATTGCTACTTACTGTGTATTAGGCTTATAGAAATTTATTCGGGTTGGGCTTGGTTATTTTGTTGGGCTTGGTGGTAAATCAAGTTACACGACTGTGTTTCAAACACCCAGGGCAAAGGTAGAACGTTGTGATAAACAGACGTGGATATAAATAACTTCGTCATAAAAACAGTTCACATTAAAAAAAGTATGAATAGTTCACATCAACTATTTGAAATCACGCACACGCAGGCGCGCGCGCGCACACACACACAGCCAGTGTAACGATCACCACGCAGCGGTTAACGAAACACACCGTAACAGTATATTTATTACTGCCGCGGAAACACAGATTTATCACAACATTGTAACTTGCTTAGGTAGGTTTAGAAAACACAACGTCTACAAGTCTGATGTTGTAATTTGAAGTATTTTTCGGAGTAAGTATACTGTACGCTTCGTTTGGTAAAACAGCAACACGTCATGCCATGGCTCGCCACGTCTGCCAACTTCACTAGGTAACTGCCCCGCCATCATATCTAAATATTATAAATAAGTATTCAAACATTAAAATCTCTTTTCAGTTGTAAAGTACAAATTCAAAAATCATTATTTAACTGTAATAAGTATGAAATGTGCTACAATTGAAAACATGTATAATAATAAATAATAACGCTTACTATCGAAGTGAAACTCCCCGAGTGTGGAAGAGATAGATAGATAGATAGATAGATAGATAGATAGAGAGAGAGAGAGAGAGTGAGAGAGAGAGAGAGAGAGCGACAAGCCTCGCTCTGCAGACAGTTGTTTCAAAAAATTGCTCTCGCTCAAGAAAACAACACCGTACCATTACGGCTTACTCACGATATTTTCCGCTGTTATATTAGACTGTGAAAATGAGATATGTTGCCATCGGGGCTAACTAAATATTTCAATAGGCACCGTTTAATTTACAAATAGTATACTAAAAATTAGGTTAAAATAATATTTTAACTGTGAACTATTTCTTACCGGTCGTTGTCAACACGTCGCTGCTCTCGCTGTTGTTAATTTATATTTAAAAAGAAATAAATATTACAAGTTATAGAAGATATTTAGGTAAAGTTTCATTTATTCAATAATACAGTACACTAAAGTTAACCATAGTGTTATATATTTGTGGAATACAAGTTATTGAAAAAACAGATTGACATGTTTTGCCTAGAGCGTTTTTTCAAAGCCTGATTTTCATAAGTTGCTTCCAATCGGGAATGGACTATATATACATCCTCCTGGCGTCTACTGGACGCACATGCAACTAACCGAGAGCTGCTCCCCTGGGGCAGGGCCCGCTTACTGCGCGCACGAGGCAGTAAATCACCGGCGACGCGACGCGATGCAGCGCCGCAACTGGGTCGACTGTCCCACACCACTAAGTGAAAGTGACCCACCCAGTTCCATATACCACCTATCAGTATACAGGCTCATTCAGCACTTACACTGCTGCAATAAAAACTAACGGAAACACAGGGCACGTGTGAAATACATAACACAGCTGCGACATCGCCACATAAGTACGTTAAGACAAACCAAGCTCAGGAAGCACATCCTACGCGTTAACTAGAAATAACAGAGAGCAACAGTAGAAAAACTTAATATTCATTAGCATTAATTAATTAAGTACAGTGAATTGCTACGCATTTATTTTTCATGGCCCTAAATGGTAGTTTCAAGCATGGCAAATGAAGATATTCTTAAGGACTATTTCCAAGCAAAGAATGACTGCCAAAAAAAAATTTACAACAATGTAAATCGGCAACAATCTACACAAATATGTTGCTAACAGCACCATAGTGTGTTGCAAAATTTTATCGAAAATACTGAATTTTGGCCACTCGTCGATAGGTAGTGAATGAATTCGTATACTCTTAACTACTACTTCCAAATTGAAAGTAAACTGTTGTGCTTTACTATGAAATTTTCATTCATGTCTGACAATTCACATACACGTAAGATTTTGAAGTTTAAAACGTATATGATACTTAAACACATTTATTCCATTATAAAGATTTAAAAAGCCAAACTGGGGAACACTTAAAAGGCACTCCTACAAAATACTTTATGAAAATATTTACAAGCGATAACTTAGGGTGTGTGTGATAAGATACAATTCAGCTATTTCTTAAGACCAATAATTGCATTTTCAGTGTGGCTGTAGAATGCATTCGAAACGATATACTTCCGTTACAATATATTATCGGAATTTAGCATTTGGCTATTTCTGGGCATATTTCTCGGGGTTACCCTCGGATAGCCAAGCCGGTCGACCTACTATATACTGTTCACGGTAAAGTGAGCACTTTTTAAGGCCCTCTCACCAGCTATTAGCCACTAATAAGTACGTCTCATTGCATACTCAGGCATTACATTGTGAGAGTGGTGAAAGTATATACCTTATTCATCAGTCAGATAGCAAAGCTGGTATTAAAAAGTGTCTAAAAGACAAAAAAAATGGCTACGAGGAAACATTTGGAACGGCCTTAAAAAGTGCTCACTTTACTGTGAATAGCCTATGACAGGAGTACAATATCACAACTTAGAAGGGCTCCCCAAAATAAAAAGGACTGAACTACGCTCAATCAGCGGGTCAGAGTATTCGACTACCGTTGCAGTTGACCAGTTCCGAATCCCACGCTGCCCGCTCGACCCCCCCCCCCTCCCACCGATACGCCGAGACCCTGACACTCAGAGTCAGAGGTACCAGTGGTCCGGCCGAGGTACAATCCAACCTCTACTGTATAGGAAATACCCTTTTCTGCTTGAGGAGCTCTTCAGATCTGTTCCAGCAAGCAGAGTTTGAACCACTGCAAGCATACAAGTTCTATCGGTCCATCCATCAAGGCAGACGCATCTACCCCACATGCAAAGCCGTAAAGAGTGCACTGAGAAAAAGGTTTTGTTGAATCAAACATGATTTGTTTGGTGCAACCAAATTATTTGTTTGTATAGAGGCAATGAAATATTTTGTTGCTGAAATCAAATTATTTTGTTGTTCTCATTTGGTTGCCTCCAACTGTAAGATTTGGTTGGTGCATCTAAAGATTTGTTTGGATACACGTACATTAAACAGTTTGGGCCGATACAAAAATATTTCACAAGTTCGACTGAGTTTCAAACCTAGATCACCTAAGTTCTAGCGCTACGCCTTAGTAATCTCAGCTTATGTGAGAACCGATGATGCCGGAAAGCTTTTATAAACTGATATACAGCAAATATTGAGCAACACTTGCAAACTAATATTCCAAGTTTTACAGCTTTACTTATCAGTTTCTTATTGCATTGTTTTATTTATGTGTTTATACGACTGTTAAACATCAATAGATGCACTAACAAACACGGTTACTATCCTAATTGTCTCAAGAAATACAACCAAACTCTCGAGCTGTATTTTCGAATGAAGGCAGTCAAATGAGTGGCCAAACAAATATGTACAGTTATTCAACAAAATATTTAGTTGAGAGTCTAATTTTTTTTTTGGCACAACACAGAGATTTTGTTTTTTCAAACACATATTTTGTTGGACGAACAAAAATAATTTTGTTGCATTTAAAATTTTGTTTGCTCAACAATATATTTTGTAAGGGCAACAAAAAAATATATATTTGGCCCTATACAAACAAATATTTTGTTCGATTTTCTCTCAGTGTGATGAGAATAAAAATCTGCATGTTGCTGATGCCTTCGTGCAGGATTAACGCAGACGGCAGGAAGCTGATGCTAAATGGTGCAGGCCACATTACCCGAGGGACAGGAAGCAGGAGCACCCCGAGAAAACCCCACACCACGGCAGTGTCCATCACTCGCCTCACAAAACAATCCCCATCCAAAACGCTCCCGCCCGCCGAGGCCTGATCTGGAGCCGCAGACCCAGGCGATGGAAGCTGATGACTTAACAGCTGAGCCAACAGTGCATCCCTACAAAGATTGAAAACGCTTATGAATACAACTCTCTTTATAATTGTCTTTTGTTGGAATGTATGAAAAAATCTTCCAGGGTAGCTTTCGAAACGTTACTCTGGAGTAAACTTTATTTTTCGACTGACCGAGCGAGTTCACGCAGTGGTAAACGACTTGAGTCGCATTCTCGGGGGACCTGGATTCACTTACCGGCCCACACATCCCGATTTAGGTTTTCCATAGTTTCCCGAAATCAACTGAAGCAAATGCTTGGATGGTTTTTACCTACAGGCCATAGGCGATTTTTTCCCCCTCACTTAGCTCGCTTTTCGAGTCTACAATCATCAACAACTCATTCTCTTTACCACGTGAAAGTGAATCACACTAAGGACATAGCACTTTTAAGAGAATGGTTCAGTAAGAAAGCAGCTGATAAAAGGTCTACAATGTCAGCTACGTTACTTTCATATAGCAAGCTGGTAGCAGAAAGTTTCGAGACTATCTGTGTGCTTAGGAAAGTACTTTATTTAACTATGTCTACACACTATCACCACAGAGATGTTTCCCTTGCAAAGCAATGCAGCGCTTTAATCGTTCCTGCCACTTCTGGAATGTGTCCTGGAAGTCTTCTTCTCGAAGTGTGCCAAGCATCTTCTACAATTCGCGGTTGATCTTCTCAATGGTGTCAAAACAACGACCTCTGAGCTGAATCTTCATCTTTGGGAAGAAAGCGAAGTCCGCAGGAGACAAATCTGGCAAAGAAGGATGCGTGACTTTACGTTGATTGTACGCAATTTTTGTTAACGTTATATGCGTGCACAGCAGACGTTAAGAACACGAGACGTGTCTTTTAACCACTGTGTCAAAATAGCGATTATTATTCCAGTATTAGATACCGATCCCCTGCTTTCTGCATCAAAAACGATATTTTAGTATTCCTTTGAAAACCATACATTTGTTTACGTTCTTGGCACACATAAGCTACAGACTACTTGAAAGAGAAGCATGATACCATGAAACAGTACCTATTTGTTAAACAAGCCCCCAGCTATAAATTCCAAAGAATGCTAAAAACTTTCACTGTTGTGATTGGTATTTAATTCAAAACGAAAGGTGCCTAAATTACATTATATTTATTACAGAAATGGTAACCTTCAGTGTAGCGGGCTCATTCATAGGTATGATATAGTACAAACATTACCCCAAGATTAACTTATTTTAATTCACATTTGTTTCGGATCTACACCAAACCAAATAATAGCCTATATACATAACCAATACTATTAGCCAACAAATTTCAGTCGCGTTATCGTCCTGCAAAAATTTCCCAGAGATTCCGTATTAATGAAATTAACTTTTTCTGATTTTCGTTCTACATTAACTGGAAGTTATTCTTTAGATCAGTGCACTGCTTTGAAATTTATTTTCCTCTTCGACGAAACTATACAAGTTTATTATTTGTCCTGGATGGAAAATTTTTAAATCGACTTTGGATAGAATATTGTCCAACGATGTGTACAAGCAAATTCAAATCTCAGAATATTTCATTTATCTTCAGTACATTCTTTCTTTTCACTTAGGAACGTCATAATGCATATTCTGCAATAATGAATTGATCAGTTTAATTTAATGTTTGTGCCAGAAGAAAAAACATGGCAATCTTCGTAACGTACAACATACATATCTGTGACGTATTTATTACAAAGGAAACTTTATAGTCGTAGACTACTAAAAATTATTTAGGCTGCTAAGCAACAAAATTTTCTGTTTAAGAACAAAAATAAATTTACAGCGTACGTCGATTTCTTCATATCGAATAGAGAGGTTGGGTTTGTGGTGTCTAACCGGGAATAATATCAGCATTCACTGCATTTACAAGACGACAAAACAACAGGAAAATAGTTCTTACACCAACTCCGAAACCACTTTGGCTATTCCACAAGGGCAAAAATGTTCTGCAGTTGATCATGGCTATGCTGGTGGTGATGTGTGTAGTAAGTACCTGAACTGGGGCAGAGTTTTTTTAGTGCTTAAATAATCCAAAACCGACACAGTGACAACTTAGCTAATTACGAACAAACTGCCCAACGACACAGGCTAATCTTTTGAACCAACCTATATGAAGAATTAATTATTTGCTATTATGTCATCCTATGATGAATTAAGCTCAGAATTTGGCCGTACGGTATCTGTTACCGAGAGAATTCTAGTAGTGCACCAGTCCAGGAGAATTTAAAAAACATTAATGTATGGAAATGTTAAGAATGGAACACGACAACTTTTTATACGTGGTCACCCCCAACATTTCCGGAACGGTTGCAGATCACAAAATGAGGTTTTCGTTAAATTAAATTACGTACGGGAGCAAGTACTTCGCCGCAAAGTGACTATTCGTACCACGTGTGAGAACAAAATTAATTAAACCGCATATGATTTGTCCCTGGAAACATACATTTATTTCAACGGCATATGAAAGAATGTGCAAAGAGGAATTCAGTGACATAGGCCTAGCATATGAAATGGAAAAAACACAGAAACTGTAAGAAAAAATGTGCAAATATTATAAGGTTAAGTGGGCCGGTAGCATGGGGCAGTGGACCTGTACTCACAGATGTAAGCAAGCAACATGCGCTGTGACTCATCCTGGCGGGACCGCTTCCTTATAGCAGTGTAGTGCTTACCTTAATAAGGCAAGGGGCACTGAATACGATATTGGCCAAATGAGAACACTGCAGTGGAGGGAAGAAGGGCAATGTGAGTGCAAGTCTGATATCAATATATTACATTTTATTCAGATACCAATATAATTCAGTAGATTTGTTTCCTAGTCATTAACTGTACTGAGTAACGAGTGCGTTCAGATGCATAACAAAAATAGAACAAACCAACCTAAGGAAAAATGCAAATCGCATCCGCGTATATAGTACAAAAGAGCACAGTTATGGTTGAAACACTTCACATAAGGACTTTTCACAGCGTGTGCTCGATGTGTTACCCATCGACAGCGATACACATCTGGAAATGCACATGTAGCGAGCAAAGAGCAGCCTGAAGTGTTTATGGCGTAATGCCTCTTGCAAGCTGCCATAATGCGTTCTTGCCTGCCTTATGGCGTCGTAGGAACCGTGTTGTACACACTATCTTTCAGTGTTCCCTACAGGAAAAAAACCGAGGGGTGTGAGGTAGGGGGAGCGAGCTGGCCATCTTACAACACCACCACGCCCAAACCACCAATTAGCTAATGGGGAAACATTGGATCGAAAGAAAGTGCATAATTTGAGCGCATGCGAGTAATTGGTCGAACAAAGGTGAGAGACAAACTCTAAAACAAATGACGGAGGTAAATACCCTTTGGTATATGTCAATAAGCTTCAGTCCAGAGCTGGGTTTTATAGGGTGGTGATGAGTAATTTGTCTCATTTTGCAAGTGCGCAAATAAAATGTAAGTATCCTGAACGGGAATCAAACCTAGTGTCGATACACCCATTGGTATTCAGAGCCCAGGGGTTAGGATGAAAAAAATAAGTGCCCTCTCCCAGCAATAAACTCAGTATCAATCCAACCACCGGTCGTTAGAGCTAGCCAGTCTGGCAGGTCCCCAGTACCCGACATCAGCCAAAACAACATCTGAAATCTCCGGTAGTTCCACCCGAGTTGCGAGGGTAGGGGGAAGGGAAATTGCATCTACAACTGCATTTCCCCCTCCACGCCAATACACGCCATGAACATCATTGAGACAACACGTGTGATTGCATAAGTAAGTGCAACTGCGTTTCCGAAAATTTTTCCTGCCTGGGAACCAAATCCGGTATACCCAAAATAAAAATAAAATAAAAAAAATTACGTACCCTCTTCGGGAATCGAACCTGGAACCCTAAAAACAAATTATTTCCAAAATTGCACTCACCGGGAATCGAACCCGGTATTCCTAAAACTTCCTCAAACCCAAAAAATTAAATGACCTCACTGGTAATCGAACTCGGTATTCCAAAAATTACCAAGAACAAAAAATAAAACTAAAAAAAAAAAAGACTAGTCCGAGATTCGAAACCTGCACTGGAAATGCCACCAAGTGATAATCGAACTAAAAAAAATAAATAAATAAATAAATAATAATAATAATATTGCCCTCACCGGGAATGGATCTAAAAAAATAATAATAATTGCTCTCACCGGAAATCGAACTCGAAATTCCCCCCAAAAACATATTAAGTGCTCTGCCCAGGAATCGAACCCTAAACTGGAAATGCTCCAAGCGGTAATAGAACCCCCTACCAGAAATGTACCCGAAAGTGCATCATTGCACTGGAAGTGCATGTGCAAAAAGATTTGCAAAAAGTGCACTTTTCGGGAATGGATGTCACCGGATGTACAAAACCTGCACTTTTCAAGCTTATGCATGTGCAAAAATGCACTTTTAAGGGTTAAAAGTGCATCGAGGTCAAAGGTTACTCAAGGCCATTTTGTCGCCGGAGTCCTACGCTAGCTCTACTAACAAGTGTAATACTAATATATGGAATATAAAAAATAACACCATACAAAAACTGGAATATTTATGTATAGTCTATTCGTGGTTTCTTCACACTTATTAAACGTTTGAAAACTCACCCTATGCATGACGTGCTTGGTTGTCTCCTTAGATATGCCTGCATGTGTTACAAACATTTCATTCATACCTGTGTTAACATGAAAATACGTTATTTTTGAAAATTGAACTTTTACTTACATATAATTTTTCATTTATTATTAATATGAATAAAAAAAGGGAGGAAATAGGTGAGTTGGTAATGCCTAATAAGAAATAGTTCTTGTGCAAAATATAGTTGTAACGCTTGAGCGTTTGCGTGCGTTAATTGGAACTACATTCGGCTGTAGTTTGCTTGGCGCCGCCAAAAACTATGTACTTTTCCGCATTATTTTGTTATTGGACCGATATTAGCGCCCTCTGCGAAGTTCCGTCGTTTCCCGCACGTGGACAGCGCCGGATGTGATCTCTTTGTAACGCTCTCGTTCCCCTTCCCTTCTCCATGCTTCTCCCTCTACTCTTACCCCACCTCCCCCCCTAGCTAGTGTGTTACATGTTCAAGTGAATATTCGGCGCGCACATCTTGTCTGTGTCTTGCCCGTGCAAGTAGCAATCAGCTGATATTCACAATGCTACTCCGATAGGCCGATATGGTGCGCCATTCTACGAGAGATAGAGCTTCTGTGACGCACTTCCCATCAGTACAACTAATAATTAAGTAATATCTAATTAATATCTAATATTCACTGTATGCAATATTCTTGCAATGCCGGGTGAGAGGCGTAAATATTTGTAGTGAGTTGAGGGCGTAGTGCTTAGTGTTGCCCTTAGTGATTTTGCACTGTAGTCATTTTTAGTAGACTGTTAGTTCGTATGAAATATTATGGATAGGTTACTTCTTTTGGAGCTTTGTAGATACGTTTTAATATTTCTTAAGTGTGTTTTGAACGTGCGTTTGTTAACTTATGATAAATGAAATGGCTAGTTTAACATTTAGCCCCATTTACCACGAACCTAGTTCCTATATGCTCTGTGTCGTCAGCTCATTGCTCGACTGGGCAGAAGTCTTTTAATATTTTGTTTGGTGTACCTAAGTTACTGTCTAGGGTTTTGTTCGGCCTGCTAGTATATTTTCATTTTAGTCAGGCGCCCCTAGCGAGGTTGTATCAGCTACGGCTTTTTAAGTTAAATTTTAATGTGTCATGCGGACTAGGAGCTTTGGTAGGGCTGCACGCCGCTGCCTTTTTCCACTTATTATAATGATCGTGTTGTATTTTAAGGATTTCAATTAGTTGAGCATTAGTTGGAATATTAATGCACATGAATTTTAGTGTCACTTGTAGAATTTTGCGGTGTTTGAGGTTTGAGCACTTAATATCTGCTGTAATTTGTCACCATCCTTTTGGACAATTTTTAATATTACATTTTGGCGATTTTAGTGAGCTTAGTCAATGTCGATTCTAATCCCATACTTGGTGCTTGTGCTCCTGAGTTGAGCAATTATTTCTCGGCCGTTTTACGCGGCGTGAAAGCCGGTGGCGTGCTCCGTCCGTTCGTGCGACTCGCAAATCAAAAGTGAACAGCAGGGTTCACACTAATTCCTCAACCTTTGAGTGGAATTTGTATTTTAATTACTTTGTTGGGGCTCTATGTATAAGCACGTTTAATATTTGTCTGTTCAAAAGCGTTGACAGCACTTGAGATAATGGTTTTAGGCTATTGCACGTTTTTAATGCTGCAATTCGTTTAGGCGTAAACGCGCCTTAGCACTTTCCTTGGTATTGTGGTCAAGTATGAATCTAGGTTTACGTGCTTTAGGCACAGTTTTGAGTGCTATTGAATTGTAATACAGTCAAGGATTACCTGTTCCGTGTAGTGTCACAGTTATTGTAATTTTAATCGATTCGTTGGTGAGAATCAGTCCGTTTTGTACCTGAACTATTTTAAGAGCAACCGTCGTAATTTTTTACAACCAATTATTGTCAGTGTTACGATTTGAAGAATATTTTATAAAATAAAATGTGTTCCACTGAAATTTTGTGTGCGCTGTTTTTTAATTGCTAGCTTTGAGATCCTGCCAATAATATTGTTTACTATAGTGTCTGTTTGCTAACTGCATCTGATTTGGCGCATTGTTACACAGAGTGCGCACAAATACGGCGCGTTTTACCTTTGGTGTAATTTTCCAGATCCGGTCCAGCTTTGTTTGCATGAGGCGGAGATATATCCTGGAAGTAGAACATTGTCAGGGCTTCATAAAAGTTGGAAGTAACCTCGAATGGACTATATATAGTGAACACCACGTATATTTCAATGTCGCAAGGAGCCGTGTGCAGGAACGAGTTGGCAGCACTCTCACTAGACGCGAACGAGAGTGAATGGCGAATGGCGCGAGAAGATGCAGCTCCAAGGTCGCAGACAACAAAAAGCGGCGCGGACCAGTCGGGCGGGCTCTGGATGCGCGATGCAGTTAAGACCACCCGCCGTAAAGACGTCGCTACAACAGGCCGGCCCGCCCAGAGCCGCAGAGACATGGGTACATCGTAACCCCCACTACACAAATTTTAGGCAAGCCTATTTAATATTTTGATTGTTAGAAACAAATGTACTTTATTCTGTTTGGTGATTTCGTTACCACAGACCAGCAAGAGAACAAAAATGTCAATTTTATTAACTACACAAGTACTTTCCAATATTTTGGCCAGTCACTCCTAAGGAGGTATCATTGTCATTCACTGTCGTTCCAAATAAAATTGTGCAGCTAAAGCAATTTTAATTATAGTATAATTTCACTATGTATTTCAACAGAAAATTTTCTTGCCCTGTTGAAGAGATAAATGAACGGGGGGGAAAAAAAAAAACTAATTTTTAATAGAATAAAAACTTCCACAGAGCTGAAGTCACCCGAATTATCTTTCTTTTCCCTGCCAATTCCCAGCTGTGTATTTTCCAAACGTGGCGTGTAGTTCCTTCGACTCGGGTTTCAACCAAGGAGGTTATTTGCACTTTACCTCTGGAGAGAGGATCTGCTGCTATGCTGCATGTAGTTCCAGCTGAAGCCAGGCGGTGGAGCTTATTCCCTGACTCAGTATTGAAAGAAGGGCCGGCGAGATGAAAATGTCGCTCGAAATACGTGCGAAACCTCGTAACTTATCACATTTCTCTGAAACCGCTAATTCAAACAGTTTCATACTTTGGAGATTGGTGTACAGTTTATCCCTTGCCATCATGGACTATACACTTTTTATAAATAGTGTAAAACAAATTAAGAAAAAATATATACACTAAAAGTATGCGCGAAATTCTAGAAAAATCGCAGAGTAAAAAGTACGGTGCTTCGAAGTTTTTTATTTGAAGAGATAGATGGGAGACGAAAGTGTCGCGGAATTGTTGTGAATGACCCAGTTCTCGCATGATGGACTGGAGAGTCTAGCGGATTTTATGGTCAACATGAATTACCAGGCATAGATAACAATAAGTCTATATGAAAGGAAATAAATGCTTGCGGCCCCTTCTGTTACTAAATTACCAGTTAAAAAAACGCTGTACAAAATCGTAATCAGTTGGTGTGGGTTCGAATCTCTGCCGAGAAACGATTTAAAAAAAATCGCCTAATGACTGGAGAGTAATGTCTATAGTCCATTCCCCACTGGAAACAACTTTCTCGGAACTCTGCTAAATATCTACTTGCAGGCCCGTTTCGTATCCTTCCGCCAAATGTAAAAAACACTGCCATGTGACTGCCATGTCGCATCTGTCACAATCAATGTTTACATGCCATTGTGTGTGCACATGTGTTCGTATACTTTCGCTGCAACTAAAAATAAACATTGAAATGTGACTTCTACTATTATACCAGTCAAATGTGTTGTTTACTGTCTACAGCTTTTCAAAGAATCCTGTCGTAGGTCTATTTCAAAAACCATTTCGTACGAATATTTACAGTTTAGGCTTATAACATTATTTAGGGCAGCTTTATGACGTTTTAAAAATGCCTGAATTGACGACAGTTCTTACGGTTATGTTACATTAACATATTAGTTTTCCACGACATAGCACATTACACGTAATGCACGTTAATATTTTGCGGCGACTGTGTTAAACACTGTTACAACTGCGGGGTAATGAACTATAGTATTTAACTTTTTGTTGTTAATGTGTGTTGGGGTATTTCTTTAAAAGGGCAGCCTCCGTTCGAATAACGAAGGAATAACGAATGCAACAAAAAAGACACATTGAAATCACGCACGTAACTCGTGTCGCTCATTTTTTGTCATACAAAGTTAAAATATGGCGGTGAACATGCACACAAATAAGCTTACCATAACTTTTATTCCGCTCATATTTATATGTATTGCTACTTACTATGTATTAGATTTATTGCAATTTATAAGGGGCTGGGCTTGGTGGTAAATCAAGTTACACGACTGTGTTTCAAACACCCAGGACAAAGGTAGAACGTTGTGATAAACAGACGTGGATATAAATAACTTCGTCATAAAAACAGTTCACATTTAAAACGTATGAATAGTTCACATCAACTATTTTAAATCACACACACACATCCAGCGTAACGATCACCAAGCAGCCACGCCACGCTATTTCACACGCAGCGGTTAACGAAACACATCATAACAGTATATTTATTACTGCCGCGGAAACAGATTTATCACAACATCGTAACTTGCTTAGGTAGGTTTAGAAAACACAACGTCTACAAACGTGATGTAATTTGAAGTATTTTTCGGAGTAAGTATAATATACACTTCGTTTGGTAAAACAGCAACACGTCATGCCATGGCTCGCCACGTCTGCCAACTTCACTAGGTAACTGACCCGCCATCATATCTAAATATTATAAATAAGTATTCAAACATTAAAATCTCTTTTCAGTTGTAAAGTACAAATTCAAAAATCATTATTTAACTGTAATAAGTATGAAATGTGCTACAATTGAAAACATGTATAATAATAAATAATAACGATTACTATCGAAGTGAAACTCCCCGAGTGTGGAAGAGAGAGAGAGAGAGAGCGCGACAAGCCTCGCTCTGCAGACAGTTGCTGTCTCGCTCGATAAAACGATATTTTCCGCTGTTATTTTAAACTGTAAAAATAAGATATGTTGCCATCGGGGCTACCTAAATATTTTAATAGGTACCGTTTAATTTACAAATAGTATACTAAAAAACTAGGTTAAATAATATTTTAACTGTGAACTATTTCTTACCGGCCGTTGCCATGCTGCTCTTGCTGTTGTTAAATTATATTTGAAAAGAAATAAATATAACAAGTTATAGAAGATATTAAGGTAAAGATTAATTTATTCAATAATACAGTGTTTTATATTTGTTGAATACAGGTCATTGAAAAAAGGTTGACATGTTATGCCTAGAGTGTTTTTTAAAAGGTTGATTTTCATAAGTCGCTTCCAATAAGGAATAGACTATAGTTGTAATGCAAGTTTGCAAGCGTACGTTTTGATAACTGCAGCATTTTGAGTAGTTAAATGTAATATAATGACCGTTTTATAATCTTGTTACATAATTTTAAATAAATACCAACAAAATCTGTATTAAAAACTGTATTATTACGGACACATATGAGTATAAAGACGTAATCTACACTGTCAATTGGCTTAACAGAGAATAAAAGTAACTGAACGATGAAATAATTCATAAGTAAAATATGAAATGACATTTCATCGTAATACATAAAACCAGTTCCATAAAACATTTAGCTAAAAAAAAAAACTTAATTGTGTCATGGTTCGACAGAACACGTTTACAGAGGTTATGTTTATAACATGCTAATCAGCTGCAGAATAATTTTGCAAACTTAATATGTATTTATTTCACATGTTATTTTGAACTGAATACCAATTTCACGCTTTCCTACATGAATTTGTAACACGTTAAAATCCCGTAATTTTAATTTTTGTAAACCCCCAATCCACGTAATTTCAATATGCTATTTTATTTTCCCACCTTATTCTGAGATTTGACATATTATTTTAATATCTTAATATTATGATTACATAATAATTTTTGTTCTCGGAAATTATTTTGTGATTTTTAAAGCTCTATTAATTATTTTCTTTTGTGATTTTCAAGTTATTTAAAGTTTGATTTATTTTATTTTACGACGGATTACCGGAAGTAGATCGTCATTTGCTAGCTCGAAAGGGAGATGCCGTGAGACGATGCTTCTGGGAGGGACCGTTAAGATGGACGCATATAGTTTGATTTATTTCTGGGATTTCTATCCAGGGAATTCCCAGTAACAGCCTAAATGCAGAGTTAGGCATAGGTCCCAGAAGTTGAGCGCAGGTTGCTGCATCAACCAGTTTAAGAAGAGGGTTGATGGCAGGCGTCTAGCTAGATCTGGAGCTAGTTTTGCAGAGATGCAGAGGACGCAGATTCCCTAGGAGCCAGGCGCCATCTCTGCAATGTTAACGCCACGGCGAGAGCCAAGTGCCGCCATGCATTTCGTGGAGGCTTACATCTACTTGCCTTCACTAGTATTTGAATTCTACGTCCTTTTAGTATATTTAAGGAGTGTTTATTTTGGAACTTTGCAATTATTAGGATCTATACAGAGTATTAAACCTGTGCTCCAGTTCTACATGCTGAGCTAGTATGCCGGAGCAAATTACTATTAATATTCCGGAATTCAGTATGATTTCTCTTGAACAGAAATTTGACGTTATTTCGGAAGTGAGGTGGAATTTTATTAAAGTATTAAGATCATTGAACATTTTCAAGTAACAGTTGGATTGCGAGGACTTAAAGGCAACTACATTATTTTTGGAGCTTTATTAGTTTTCTAAAGTTATCGGAATTGAGGAGAACTACTTCCGGTACAGAACTATTTTCTTTTTTTTTTATTTTGATTTCGACTCAGTTAATAATTTTAAAGTAGTACGTAATATTTTATATCAAGCTTTGAATTTTTAACTATCCTTAACTGATCTAACGCTATTCTTTGTAGGATGGTGGTATTTAATTTTGGCATCTACATATAATTTTAATTTTTAAAGGAACTTTTAACCACACACACATTTGAAGGTTAGTAAATATTTCACTGTTTATTTCACATTTCCCGATTTTTAATAACATCTTTGGTTTGGTTTTATTTATTCTCATTTCAGTAGTAAAATATTTTAAAGATTATCACATGTTGTATTCCATGCAGTGCTGTGAATATATTCATGAGTGTTCCGGAGTTACTCAATTATCTATGGTATATCAAGGGTCGCAAAACGGCAATAGGTGTATTTTCTAAGTTAGCGTCCACACATAAACACATATCCTACTCACAGTTTATTCAACCCATACTTGTGGCCCCACACAAATACTTTAGACACTCCAGCCACACACTTCACAATGGCTAAGCAACAATTGTCGCTTAGTTAATTGATAATCGTGTAGTTAAATTTAAAATAATAATTTGTAATTGTGACACGTTTCATCGATAGTGCATTAAATATCAAAATACAATTTCGATGGAAAAAAAACGTACCGTACAATTATTTTTAAGATTAACATTAATGAGTCCAAAATAATTATAGAGATGCTGAATGAGAGGTTAAAAAATGTTCAGTAATGTCAAGAGTAAATCTTATAATAATTACAAAAAAAAACTGTTTTAATACTTAAACATACAAATGCGAAACAAAAAAATAAAAATTAGTTAAGATTTTTTTTTGCTTGCAACCAAAAAAGTTTGTTCTTTCGTTACGATAAAAATTCAATACGTGGCTATAAACAGCTACGGGATCTCTCATTTATAGGTTTTTTGTTCCAGTGGTTACTGCAGCTGTACCATTGTTGCACACACACTGCACGAAATCGTCAAGCTTGCGGAGATCTTTGCGGAAACTACTTCCTATAAGGCTAATGCGCTCTCCTCTGTTCGTCTTCCAACCTTGTTCTCCCCCGAACTGGCTTTAACCCCATCCTCACCCTCTCCATATGTGTACTATATACAACCTCCTTGGTGTCAACTTGTAACCCCTCCACGACAATTTGAGTGCCTCAACGCCACTGCAGCCATACGTCTCATAGACTAAAGATGAGGTAGCCCGCTTATTCGTCTTCTGCGCATGTATCCAAAATTGACCTGCCCCAAAGGAACACAACTGTCAAAGTCACGTGATCAATAATGAGGAACGTGTTTGTTTATATCTTAATTTGCAAATGATAAGCACTATTACATTAATAAAACACTCTTGCCAATTCGAATGTAATCAAACTGCATTACAAATTGGTTAGATGAACATACAAACATCTCAAAACACTTGTTTACTAAACAGTTTTCTAACCCAATTCCACGCCATTTTCGCTAGACGTTAGGCAGAAAAGCAGTTCAATGTTGGGACACGGAGATTGGTTGTGCGCAGCCAGCGAGATCGGTCTACCTCATCTTAGTCTATGATAAGTCGTCCGTTCCCTGCACGAATGCAAAAACTCGAAAACGCACGAAACACATTTCTGTTATTCTCTGCGAGCACGACTGCACTGTTGAACGGGTCAGCTACCACGCGCTGATATCCAAATGGTGGCTGAAAACTAAGTGGAGGCCGAACATACATGAAAACAAACCTGACACAGTTTAAAACTACTTCACGTAACCACGCTGCAACTTAGAGGGCGTGCGACATACTAACTCCTATGCGTGAGTTGGAGCTCACAAGATTTTGGAAGATAACACAGAGAATCTAAGATAGGGCAATATTAGATAATGGTATGTGCCAACGTTGTAAGAAAATATTACGCCACATTGATGCATTTTATTTTGTACGATATCTTGCACAGCACTAACGCGAACATTTCCAGCGGAGGAAATAGCTAGGCAGAAATAACATCACTATGGTAAAATATTAGCTCAAAAATAGCATAAACAATCATGTAGGATTGCCCTATTTTCCTTTTTCTATACTGGCTTTCGTAAAACTGTAAAATGCAATTAACCTCTAAAGCGTAAAACTATCTCTCATGCACTCTTAAACAAAATGCACACGCACGCACGCACACGCGCGCGCACACACACACAGCCATTGACTTAAGTTTACTGGGCGAGGACTTACGTTTGATTGGTACTGATTTCGCTGTCATTACTGACACAGAATCGCGAAGTCCTCATTATTAGTCAATTGGTCGTCTTGACTTCTTACGATGTGCCTACTAGTACAATAGTGCCCAATCTCCGTTTTCACAATTACTAGGGGTGAAGATGAGTGGCTTAAGAAGCGGGGGGAGGGGGTGTAAAATAATATTGCCACTCAAGAGTGCGCGTCTACGACAAACGTCTTATAGATACACAAATAAATGCCACTTTTGCAGATATTCTAGCTTCCTAACAAAAATGTCCGGTCTCCTGACGAATATTCGCTCCAACGCGAGAGCTCCTCGAATTATTTGCTTTGGAAACCTCATACAGCTGAAGCCTAAGTTTGCTCGAAAGTAGAGTGTCAAAAGACGTGCACAAATACGCTTGATAGAACGAGCGAAACAACGTTCAGTTCTCATAGAGCGCATTGTATAGCTAACGGAAAGAGGGGACAGCAGTGCTTCTCTATTGTCATGGCAGTTGAATTTATCTGGTTTCAACAGTACTTTTTATTCTGCTTTAGATTAGTTTTTACAAATACTGTCATCCTACCATCACCAACTCACCCATCCCCAACCCACCCCTGGCAATAATAAAAAAAATTCGCATCTTTTAAAATCGAAAATGATTAAAAAGAAAAACTCTAAACAAACAATTTCAAAAAATTGAAGAACATATAATTTTACCCTACCCTACCCCTCACTCACCACACCCTCCTCACCAAACTCCCCGGCGACCACAAATCAAAAAAATCGAGAAAAACCGCAAAAAAAATCGAAAATAAACTCTACAAAATCGAATGACATGTATTGTTACTCTAGCCCACCCCTCGATCATCCCATTATCCCAAACTCCTGGCAATTGTTATAAAACCAAGAAATGTAACAAAAAACATTAAAAAAATCCACGAGTATACCACATTAGACCGCTTCCCTTGCTTATCCATCCCCCCCTCCCCTTACCCGCAAATCGCGACTGCTCTTGCGGGTCAGGTCTGGCTCGATCTTCGCCCTCCTCGCTCCAAGTCTGTTACGTCCAACCTGATGGTATTACAATATCAATCCACTCTCATTTTTGTGCACTTCTTTTCATCTTCTCAAATATCAATCCTCTTCCGCAATCCCAATCCTCTGCAATCTGCACCAATTCGCATCAATTTTCACAAATACTCCGCACCAATCCTCAAAAATCCACATTCAATCCTCAACAATCCTCCATACCAATCCTCAACAATTCCCCGCACCAATCGTCACCAATCGTTAACAATCCTCAGCACTAGTCCCAAGCAATCCTCGTCTCCGCCTCCCCAATCCTCGCCAATTCCAAGCAATCCTCCTCCTCCCTGATCCTTCGCCACCTCTTCTGCAATCAGCTCCACACGCTCCGCAACAATACTCAAAAATGCTCCTCATCAATCCTCAATAAACCTCCGCACTAATTCGCACCCACTCTCAACAATCGTCCGCACCAATCCGCACACATTCTACGATATTTCGCACCATTACTCATCAATCCGCCACACCAATCCTCCGTACCAATTAACACCAATCCTCAACAGTAAAATTCACAAATCCGGTGCAGTTTTACGCACCAATCCTCAGCAATACTACTCACCAATCCTCGCTACTCCTCAAAAATCCCCCACACCAATCCTTAACAATCCTGCGCAATCCTCAGCAACAACCCACAGAAACACTCCTCCTCACCAATCCTTCGCGATCTTCACCAATCCTCACCAATCCCTACCTGAATACCCAATCCCCCGTACGTTCCTTCGATCAATCCTTCGGCCTCCCCCCACCCCCAAACATATATAAATTACATTCCATCACCATATCCTAAATTTGTACATGTTGACTGAATTAATGCTTTGTAAGCAGTCCACTATCCATGTATATTTTGTACTTAAAAGTCTTCTTTAATATTTTGTACGCGTATCATTACCTTAATAGTTGAGGCAGTGATGCAGGTCGCGGCTCCATGGCCCCGTCAAGGGCAAAGCTTCGTAGACGCAATTCATCTTCACTGTATAGTGAGAGAATGTTTCCAAATCGATGTTAACTTCCCAATGTCTTAACAACGAAGGTAACACTGAGAAACTTGTTCGACTTTCTCCATTGCAGTAATTGGCTACGGGGAAAACAACCAATAGTACAATAATTCCCAGATAAGAAACCTACATTTACGTTAAAAAAACTTATTTAAGTGGATTAAAAATACTTCAACCAAACAATAACATTTTTGAATGTGTCTGCGTGATTATTTTCTGGTTGGGATATTATCATTGACAACCTTTTCAAAACTTGCTTGAACATATAATATTGACTTTGTAGAGTTTAAGACTGGCAGACAGATGAAATACACACTCGCCTCTTTGTTCCTTTCGCTGCTGCTTCTGCTTGCTAAATTCCACCGCTTACTGCGCGCATGAACCAGCTGCACGATGCGAGAAAGGTGGGGGGTGGGGGGTGTAGTACAGACTCGTCTTACAAATTACGCCAGCTTAAATTGCCGCCCACTCCACAACCGGAACTGGCTCCTTACCTCCGTTCGACACGCTGCCACTGCATCAAGGAGGCGGCCCACGGGGCCAGTTGGAGAAAACTGTTTTTACATTCAGAAAGAAATGGCGCCCTACTGATTTCTCATGAAAGAATTTCATGGGCGAGATGTACCCGGAAAACGTCGGCATACAAACAAGTCTGATATTAAAAAAAACAGCTAGCATTAAACATGATGAAAAATCACATCGGCTCCTAAATAATATTTTAGTTTCCAATGTTTTATCTAAGGTTCTGCTTCAACATGTTCACGTGTATGTAAGCGTATGCCTTTTCCTCCAGTTATTCAGACTTGGCTGTTATTTTACTTCCAACGTCAGTGGATACCGTATTACATTAGTCATCGTAATGCAATACCACACCGTTACAAGACTTAACGCTGTTTCACACCGAACAAAAGGGACACAAGTTTATTTTCTTCGTACAATCGACGAAAAATAGACATTCAGACAAGGAGACTACGTACGAGTGCATTTTAATTCGTCGGTTGTCTTAAACGACTGTGCCTGTTAATGAGCAACGAGCCGTATTTGATACAACGAGAAGCTAACAATTTACAGTAATAGCGCCACTGACATACGACTTAGCTCCTTAAAAATTGTACAGGGAAAGTATCGTCACTGATGAAACAAATTAAATGATAGATTTTTTTCCCCCTAAAACGCACTCTCTTATTTTTGGCCGTCTGAAAACTTTGGTGCGAGGTAATACAGCACTCATGTCACAGTTAAGATACCATTTATAAAAGGTGCAAAATATGAGGAAAAGCAAGGCGCCAGTTTCTTGTCTAAAAGATGTTAGTTGTCAATTAGAGTTATCGAAGTATTAGATAAAAATAATAATGACTGAGCTACTAATAGCAATCAGTAAGAGACATACACGTCGTGGTGTAATTGATACAAGGACATGGTCCTTGTATCCATTACACCACGACGTGTGAGGGGCTCACACTTACTAAGCAGATAAAAAATTATCTTCTAATTCGTTTCTAAAATACCTTAAAATGAAATTATATTTTAATATAACAAACATTTTGAGAGTACCACATCTAAGTTATAGGAGCTAACTTATATAAATTCTTCAGAGGTGCAAACAAATGGAAATCGGATGGCTGCCAAATCTGGATTGTAAGGATGCTACTCCACAATTTTCCACCAGAGCTGCAAAATTTCCTGATTTGTCCCTACAGTGTGACAATGTGAAGAATTCTCGGGATAGACGATGTGGCTTGTAGCCTCTTCCCTCTCCCTACGAATTGTTATAATATTGCACAGTTTCTCCACGCTGCAGAAACTCGAGGCGAAGCAGACCACGTGCATCTCGGTATACAATGGCTACATTCCACTTGGTACCGAAAGCACTGACCAGAAGCATGCCAAAATGAACGCCATCAGTAAAAATTAGTGCTCAGTACTGGAACCAGGTGGAACACTCGTCAACAGTTTTCAGCAGGAATAATGGCGTCTGCTATGCGTGATGAAGCAATGATAGGCTTAAACGTGTTGTAAACAGGGATTTCTTTTCATTTTCGTCTGATTCAAAATCATCAATTGATGATGAGATCGAAGAATGTGAAAATTTACTTTCCATCTGCGTCTTCTGCATATAACAACAACGTAACTTGCTCGTTATCCATCGCCGCCATATTGAATCGTCAGCTTTTACTGAGGCCGCCTAACCTTCTGCACGTCAGTAGTTTCAGCCGGAAGTATAGTCTCCAACACAGACGCCACTACACTATTCCTCAGTTACTGATCAGCAGAATCAGTACCAAAAGGAACGCTCGTCAGTACTGGTCAGCGCTTTCAGTGCCAAGAGGAATGCAGATAATGGTAGTGACCTAGTCGGTCAAGGGCGCTGCTCTGACCTTCTTTCTTGGTCGATAGTAGATAAATTTGGGCGGCTCTTAACAACGAGGTCTTGAGAGCCGATGAGGGCGAAATGAGGTGAGAATGGAGCAGCACCGGAATGGGAGGGAGGGGGGAAAATGGACCAGCAGACCAGCGGCATCGTCCGGCACGGTTCCAATGCACTTGGGAAAATCCGGGAGTGACTCGGTCGGGGATTGAACCCGGTTCGCCTTGGTGGTTGGCGAGCAGTCTAACCGCTCCGCCACCGCGGCCCTACGAATCGTCAAAGACTTAACACCATTCCCAACCTAGAAACAACGTCGAGTTAAGGTACGATTCGTAAACTGTTTCCTCAGTTTTCGAGCTTACATAGGTAAATAATGGATGACATTAGTATGTACACAGTCCTATAATTAGCATCCCGGCATAAAAGCGGGAACCCTAAGTGCGACCCACATCCTCTACGTGTAAGGCAATGAACGAACTAGCGTAGAGTCTTTCCGTAAGCGACTGTGTATGAGAATTTCATAGGGGACCCTAACTTTTTACTGGTGGAGGGTCTGGAGCTAAGTCCAGTGTGGATAGCGCCAGCACATTCGGTCCGTATATTTCAAGATCCACAAGTCACAAAATGCTGTTTAAGCTACGCTCGAAGATTCCAAATTAGTTTTATAACATTCACGATGTCATTACAGGCTTAGTCAACTGAAGTGGGAGTTCTTTTCGCCTCGGTGGGTAGCGAGCAGTCTAAACGCTCTCTTCACAGATAAATACAATGGGTGCACAGTTAAAAGTTTCGTAAAAACAGCATACACTGTAAAAAATTGAGGTAAATTCTATTACATATACTGGAAGCTAATTAAATTACCTCTTGAATGTAGAGTAAATTTACATAACAAGTAAAGTACTATTCCCTAATTGTACGAGAAAAGTGGAGCGGAAAATCCCATACACGTAAGGGAAAATTAACTATAATGTATAATAAAATTATATTTATAATTATCCTGGAGTATTAGCACTGTTAATTTATTACCGATATCATTTGACGAATAGTAACCGAAACCTCAAAACTAAAATCCTCTATACTTACAAGGACCATGGTTCGCGCCCATCCACCAGTATCACGATAGGCCGATGCGATATCCATTACACCACGACAACAGCGTGACAGCATTAGTGAATATATACGTGATAAACGATTGTTTCTTCCGCCCCCCCCCCCCTCTTGACTGTCGAGACAATGCTGAAGAGATTCACGCGTCGTAAGGTAATTTTCCCATTAATGTATGGGATTTTTCACAACCATGGGCGTGGACCATAGTGCGGTAATTTTACCTTACGTGTAAGGTAAACTATGTTTCCCCCACAAGTTTGCAAATATAATATTACACTTGTCAGATAATTTTCCCATTATTTTTTTTTTACAGTATATAATGTGCATCTTGTTGCGCAGTTCGAACGACAATTTGACCAGCACCTCAAAAGCGCCCATAAAATAAGTTTTGAGGTTATTTCCACGGCGGCATAAAAGAAAACACTTTGCGCAAGATGATATTACGTATTACACGTTCCAGGAGTGTCGCAAGCCGACGGCGCTGGCCTTGGTCGTGACAACGGAAAACGAGCCGACCTGACACTCCCTCACTTGTAATAATACACGTCGTCGCGTGCTCGTAACAAACGACCGCAACAAACTGTGTCCTTGAGCACATATATACCTGCACCGCATCACTATACACGACCTTCTCCGCTGTAGGTCAGTTAACAACTGACGACACACGCTTGAATTCTATCTATCTTCGAAGTTTATAATTTCACCGGGAGCTGTGTTTTTTTTCTCCCTTCATGTCGCACTTATGCTTGGCTAAAGTGGTCGATTCTCTTGACAAAATATACGGATAGAACTTCCGTCATTATCCAACTTAAGGCTAGGCGTCACCAACCATGTCGGGAGTAGGAGTAGCAGGGCGGTTCTGGATACAAAGTGCAAAAGTGGCACAAGAGGTTAAGTTGTGTTCCTCACTCCACCAAACCCCCGTCACCCTGTAGGGGAACCAGCTCCACCCACTTCCCCTCCCCTCACCACCTGTGAGGCATGCTGTGATTGACTAATGGGTTATGCCCCTCCCCAACCCCTGAGGGGTGTGTTGTGATTGGCTATTGGCTGACGAGGGTACCCATATTTGAAAAACTGCCCAAACGACATTTGTGAGACCACTGGAGATTTGAGGAGACTGTCTGGCAGGCTGCTGTTGGACGAGGTGCCGGCCGAGTGGGAGTTCTGACGACCAAAGTGGTACTCGGTTCGATTCCCGTCGAAAGCAATTAAGCATAATTAAGTGCAATTGTGCAATGAGTAATAACACAGTACGTAAATGTTCACTCGTCGGCTGTCGGAGAGAGACTGAGGTGTTGCGCAATTAGACAAAGTAATTATACACTATCTACCAAAAAGTACTTGGGCACCCGTGAAGATAGGTAATTCAGTACGTCAGTTGACTTGTGTTTCACGGCCTTCGGTGCAGGGCCGCTGGTGTTTGTCCGTCGTAGCATGAACACAGAGGCCTATTGTAACATTCTGGATAAAGAAATGCTCCCAACATTGTGGCGTTTTTACGGAATGGACCCGTGTTACTTCCAGGATAACAATGCCAGGTGCCATGCTTCAAGGGCTACTATGCAGTGGTACGTCGACAACAATGTTCGCCGATTGGACTGGCCCGCCCAGAGCCCCGACCTCAACCCTATAAACATATATGGGACGAATTGGATCGCCGGGTGAGGGCTCGTCAGGCGCGGCCAAAATCCATTGCTCAACTCATGAAATGGTTGCAAGAAGAATGGCGACGAATCCCCGTGGATGTCCTGCAAACACTCGTAGAGAGCATGCCAGACAGAGTGACTGCTGTTATAGCCGCAAGAGGTGGCCCTACGAGATTCTAACGGGGTGACAACCACCGAGCAAACATTGTGGACAGGTATCCCAATTACTTTTGGTAGATAGTGTATATTGTTGACTGTTCCGACTGTCGGAGAAAGGATGAGGTGTTATCCCTTCGGCTGTCAGATCGCAACCTACGAGGTTGGAGGTTAGTATAGGTGTGGGGTGAGGAGATGAGCTGTTTAACAACCGATGAGAGTACATATATACAATAAAAATTACAAATTAAGTATGTGCAATTAGGGTAATTACAAATACTAATTATATGCGAGTACATGTACCGAGAGTAATTACATAATTACAAATACCAATCGCACAATTATAAATACTAATTACAAGTAACAAGACACTAATTATATATCCACTCCCTATCACTGCCCACTGACGACTGACCTGAGTGAAAATAATAATATATTCAAGTTAAAATAATGTGTTATGTTTATACATTTTCATTTCTATTATATTAAAAGCAATTATATATTATTATTATGTAAGGATTTTTATAGGAACTATTTATCCATATCACTTTGTGTTACTGTTAGCTATAATATTACATGTAACACCCCTGTTGAAGTTAAGGCAAGGTAAAAAAAATGAATCACATAATAAGTTAACTACTTTTTACTATGCATCAACCATAAAACATATTACTCACGAAAAATAATATCACTATATACAAAATATACTTTTGTGTTACTTAAAAAATTAAAATCTTGAAATGCATACACAAATTTGCGAATGCACAGTGATTGTAGTCTCTTTTATATACAAATGAGCACAATTATTTTATTACATCATCACAGTCGGGATATCATTTGTATAATATTGACGGAAGTTCCCTTCCTGAGTACAGGAGGCCAATCCTCACAGCTATAAGTCACCATCGAAAGGCAGGCCGGAACATTGGTGTTCAAAGTCGATGTTTGGCGAGACAGTAAAAACACTATCGGCGTTGAATGATGTTAAGAGTTAAGGATTTAATACAGGTGTAGTGAACCAGTAAAACTAGCCTCACAGTAGAACAATGTTGGCGAATCAGTTGTGACGATAATGATGTGAGACAATAAAACTGTCTTTGGTGGTGAACATAGTTTGTGAAGTAGCAGATAGATGTGATGAACTGCTCTGGACAACGCGTCGATGCCACTCTGTTTTGATGTGGAGTATCAGGCTGACGGGCGGAGAACCGCCCTCGCAGTGACCCGTAGGTAGACACGCGGCCTCGCAGTGAGGTCTCCCCTTCGATGCTGGCGACTAGTTTTAGTACTGCAGTAAAACAGTTCTCATACCAGGGAACGATATTTTAATTTGAGATTCTTGTGGAGTATTGTTTTAGCTGCTTCTATGACCTCGCAACAGATGGTAGATGTTGAAGTGTCTGATAGATATGGTGGCTGGCAGATGATGATGTGGCTGTATGTCAGATGATATGGTTAGCATGCAGATGTTGTGACAGTTAGTGTTTCTGGCAGTTGATGTGCTTGGCAGATATTGGTGAATAGGGGAAATTGAATTAAGTATTCTGTAGTGCCCCCAAGGCAAAGTCGACACATTGTCCAGTGCGATGTAATGTTTGACGTCAGTACTCGACAATGCGACTTTTGTTACATGTTCAATGAAGATATCATGGGCACACAAACGAAAGTGAAACTGGGTCCTCATAACACATCAATTTTGATTGAGGTATTCCAAATAATCCTCATACAGGAGTGACTGTAACACATTATACTTTACACCTTTCACTTTACACACACTTTTCATTCAAAACAATGTATGTGTAAAGTTTAGGGCGCGATAGGGTTCTGATGTCTCTTTCCCAGTGGACATTCTGCAAAGTTTTTCCATAGATGGAATTATTCATCAATTTAAAAACAATTTCTCGAATTTGTTCGCAGCCTGAGCATGTTTCTCAACATTGAATGTGATTTAAGGAGCCATCCACAACTTCTGCTCTAAATGCAGAACGCGATGAACAACGTCGAGTTTGGCTCTATACTTCAAGTAGCGCTTCAGTGTTTCCCCATGAATAATGTAATTTTTATGCAGGGCGAGAGTTAAAAGTAATTTCTCAGTTTTACCATTCGGAGGTATACCAGACACTAGGACAAGAGACAGATCAGCTAGGGCATTGTGAAATTCCGAACACACTTCTGTGAAGAAAAAAATGTCGCCATCATTGCCTGTTGGCGAAATCCCCGTCGAAAACACATCCGGTTTAACCCACTCAGAATTACCAATAGGCAGCTTGCATTTCATGGTGTGAATGTAGAGGCCATTAACGTCGAAATAGTAAATGTACATGTCTGTCATACTGGAAGCATACTTATCTCCCAAGTAAATGTTGTTAGCTTCCACATATCTTTTTGAAACATGTGTAATACCACTCCAGAACCCACACTATATGAAAAGGTACATCCCTGTATCTGCGATCAACTCTAGTCGCGCACCTGTTTTTAACAATACAGCGTCCCACGAGAGGGCGGGAGCTGTCACATACATGGCGGTGTCCAAACCATATCCTGCCAAACATACGGTTTTGAAATTAACAAACACATGTCCACAAGTAAATACTGAATTATGTACTCTAGCAAATTCTGACAATTGAACACAAACCACACGGACGGAGCATGAGCATAATCTGCATCACTAATGCCCATGCCTTTTATTAATATTATGAAATACATCTTTGGGCGGGAGTGAGGCATAGTTCAGACATTCCATGGACTTAAAGTCATAAGGAAATACCCCCTTTCTTTGTGCCAAAGTGAACTGTGTATTGTCTGGAAATTGTGAGCGGGCGATACTCAACTCGGCAGGAGACAAATGACGCGCCAATGTCTCCAGACATGCACTCATAAATTGAATATATCTATGAAACGCTATTGTACGACTTGCAAGTAGTGCAAGACCTCAAAGTCTATCCCACGGGGAGTAAGTTTAGTAATGCATTTATAATTTTTCAAGGTCATTCTCAGAACCCTGATATCACCCCGATTTTAGATAAACACGAACAGCTTATTGCAAATGTTACAACTTGTTTGAGCTCTACAGAAACTAAGGAAAGTCAACGGGTGCAATGGTTTGCTGTATTTTTAGCTACTTTCAGAAGAAAAGATGGGCTTACAAATTGCCTTCCTGACTATGAGCGTGTTATGACCTCTAAAAACTTTCCAACTCGAGCGCCGAATTTTACCAAATTCAGTATACAGTTGCAGTACAGTATAGAACACCAGACTTCAAATATTTGTCTATAAAGCCAGATGAATTTCAAAACGGCAGCTAGACGAAAGTTTTATGTTGGTGTGCCATGTCTACCGAAAGATTGAACTTGTTTAAACTAAATTATGTATGTTGGCAGTTGTTAGTTAAGCATAAAATGTACTAATTCGCCACTTTTAAGTAAGTTATTTTTCAAGACGGCGACAATTAATATATAAAGTTTCCTCTGTATTTCACAAATCATCAAAACAATTCTCAACAAATTGTAATACCAATAATATTGTTAAAAACAGCATGAATTAAGTTATTTTATTTAGTTTCTAAATTGATAACTTTTTCAAATTAGTGTTGCATAGTATAGCTATCAAACAACCACATCGATTTGAAGCCAACTTGTATGCTTGCCGTTATTATGTGCACTGAATAAATAAACAGTAACTACTGCTTTAATTTACAATATGCATGATGTTACCTCGAATTTAATCTTAAACGTCTGATCGCAGCAACTTCTAAACCAATTCTCATCAAATTTTGGGCGTAAACAGTTTTATGAAAGCAACCTTAAATTTTTATAAAGCACTATTTTGATATTAAAAATGTGGTGTTATTCTTACAGTGCATCTCTCGCACAGTTAATTTTATTTAGCACGGCATTCTCAATCTTGGCGCGATGAAGAACCTACCATATGCTCTAAATCCACAATACATTTGTTTTAATGATCCGCAATTTTTTAAAGTATGCCAAAAAAAATTAAATTACAGTTACAGGCTTATGCCATATCTCAGGAAACATCGGCAGATTACTATCAAATCCGGTGGAAAATTCTTTCTACACAGAATGTTTTTAAATAAACATGCTCTTACCAAGTCTTTGAGAATCTCATCAAATTAACTTGCATGTGTGTTTAACGTACACGTTATATATATATACTCCTTGTTCCTAATATTATGATCTTAAGTAAATTTATACCCTTGAACAACAGAGGAAGATGTTAACGTATGTCCACGGTGATAGTGTTTTAAGTTTGCATATTATGAATAAATGTGATATACAGTTTGGGGCGGAATTCGACCGACAAATTTCGTGCGGTGATTCCTTATGAAAAATTAAACGGGAAATATACAGAACACTTTCTACCTAAACGTAATACTAAGGGGGATAGATATAAGCCCTCGAAAATAAATTTTAAAGCAAATTTTTGCGAAATAATGGGAACGAAGTGAAATTCTACAAATATTGTTTAATGTTGTCGAGATCTTCAACGTCCGAGCAAACACTCATTCATAACTTCCACCGAAATGAACACAAGGGCGGCTACCGTATTTCTGCATACAACGTTTTTACCGTCAGGAATAACGAAAACTGAAAAAGGTTCACTGAGCAATATTGCCTAAATAACAAAAACGTCCCTCTTGTTGCATGTACACAGGAAATACAGTTTTCGTGTAAAATGTACACAAAACTTGGGCTGCAGCGATGCAGTGCCTAGAGTATATGCATTACTAAAGGCTATTCACGGTAAAGTGAGTACTTTTGAAATTAACCTTAGAAAAAAGTCACTACCTTTACCTGCATATATTTTAAAGGGCGGCAATGTTTAAAGGGCAGTAAAGTTGGTAACGATGAAGGGGAAAGTAGTTCCAAATATTAACGTCGAATAAAAAGTGCAAGGTAACCATTTGCGATAACTGTAATTATTTCTCTCGCTTTATGCTTTTCTTTAATACATCGAAGTGTAAAAATTAGCAGACTTGTACAGTATTTACTTTTCTAATAATTTCATGGTTTCACTACACCGACGCATGAACAAAGTGATGAGGGCCATGGCAATGCTAATTTCACATGAGGCGGAAGAACACACATCGTGTATATGAGTAGGTCTTAAGCAGGGCTTTCAAAAGCGCTAATTTTACCACCGTGAACAGTCTATACCTACATACTTCTACGGTTCTGCTGCCGTGCTCACTGCGCAGACGACGGTGGCGGATATCTTACAGGAAACAACATGCGCCATGCATGTATAAGTTTGCAGTACCGAAGCTGCCTGTTTGGTTATGGCGACAGTCGATGTGAGATTCCCTGTACGAAGCGTTGGCATTGCCTGAAACTATATCGCTGCCGCCCACAGTTTTGTGCGCGTTTTACACGGAGAGTCCTGACAAGGGCGAGTGAGGTGAAGAGATTTGGGCGGCTCTTAACATCGACGTCTCGAGAGCCGATGAGGGTGGAGCGAGGTGAGTATGGAGCAGCGCCGCAATGCAAGTGCGGGGGAAACGGGAGATCCCCAAGAAAACCTGCGGACCAGCGGCATCGTCCGGATCGATTCCCACTTGCGAAAATCCGGGAGCGACCCCGCCGGAAATCGAACCCGGTTCGCTTTAATGGGAGGCGAGTAGTCTAACCACTACACCGCCGTGGCCCAGTATGCGGGTGGCCACCCCTATTATTTTTATTACTGTGGGAAGTATTCATGACGCCCTTAGGTTGAAATCCTAATAACATAAAACAATTTTCGGAGAATTGTAATTTAATTTCACTTAGTTTCCGATATTTGGCAAAAATAAAGTTCAAGAATTCGATTTTCCAGGGCTTATATTTTCCTTTATATTAAGTTCGAGTAGAAAGTACCTTATATATTCCCACTTAATTTCACATAAGGAATCGCGTCAATATACCTGTCGGTCTAATTCCCCTTTGCTCTGTATATCTTTACGCAAACCCGCTTTGCCGTAAATATAAACATACACAAGCTACAGCCATTGGAACAACTTGTTCAGTTGCACTCTATATTAGCCACGTATTAAGCTTGTGTACGTTCAATTATTAAAACAAACGGTCACACAACGTCCAAACAAACCAAACATTTACAAACACGTGCAGGCAGCACGTCTCCAAGTTGGAACGATACTGGCGCCTACACGTAGGCGCGGACACGCCCCCAAAAGGGCGGGTGTTTACCGAACGTGAACGGCGCCTACGCGTCGCCAGCACCACTTGTCGAGGAGGTTTATGTTGCCGCTAACCGACACGAAAACATGTTTGCACAGTCGTTGGCGTTCCCACCAACACCAGCACGTTCTGCCACAGCGCACACCTAACCTTTCCTCGCATCGGTCACAAAGCATTTGCACTTACGCAGCCCTGGGTCAGGCTAGATCAGAAAGGCGCAAAAGATATTTGAACAAATACAGCTCGTGCTCAAAGATCAACAGGCAGATATTTTTACACTAAAAACAATAGGACGCCATCCCCCCCCCCCCCGGCAGCTGTGCAGCACTCTACAACATGTGCTTGATATACGTGTTCTCAATATACACTAACTGACAAAAAAATATAGTACCCGTACAGAAAAGTCCTAAACTGGATGCGATTTAGTAAACGTGCATACCAGTGCTTGGTGTGATAATGATTACAGTTGAAATGATCTATAACCAGAGACTAGCAAAATTGGCGTTATTACTTGAGTGCACGTTAAATTTTAAACAGTTTCATCTTTGCAATACGTTTGTCATTGGACCATACTTAATTTGGCACGCGCTGGGTAGTTCTGCGCCAGTAAATGAACACTTCACAACTGTGTGCCACAATAACGTGCAGTTCAGTCAGAAAGGGCGTGGTTTAACATATATTAAGCATCCGATGGAAAAACGACGTCAGCTTATGTGTATTGTGCAGTTCAGCCAGATTCCAAATAATAACGCGAATTTTGATTATCTCTATCTATAAAGTATACAACGGATACCAAAGTATATTAGTAGTTCACTACTAAGTAATAGTTTAAAAGATGTGTGCGGAGCACCAGTCAGTCAACACACTGAGGGAAGGTCACCAAGCACATCTCGAAGATGCGTTAGAAAGCATTACCAACACTTGTAGGAGTTTGAAAGGGGCTGGCTGCATTGGACGTCGGGTGGATCTATCATACATGTGGAGGGAGTACTCTGATGTCACAGTGGCACGGCGTTGTAATCGATGGCCGTGTTAGGGCACTTGCACACAGGGACAGATCCAGCGGCAGGAGAGGGGTAAACAGGAACATGACGACCCCCCCCCCCCCAAACCAATCACACTGACATCGAACTAGTCAGTGAATGTTTTAAAACTGAGATGAAATGCTATCAAAAGTGATTAAAATAATGAATTTAAATGCTATTTTATCCCAGTTTCCTAAAACTAGGATGCAAGAGTTCCCACTTTCATGCCACAAGTAGAAAGTCTAAGGCCGGCATCTGCAAAAAGGAAAAACTACCCCCACCCCCTTTTTTCCTCAACCGAAAGTCTAAATCCGCTCCTGCCCACACGTCAAAGTTCTGGTCTGGTCGACAGAAAGACAATGACAGCTCACACCAAGAGAGAGTCACCGTATTGTGAGCCAAGCATTAGCAACACCCATTACATCAGCGCCTGCTATCCAGTTACAAGCACACACTGCAAAATCCCGTATCATCCCTCACTGGCACCAACCGGACTATGGGTTCACCGTCTCATGGGTGCGAGACGACATTTAGAATGGTGCCGTAACCAAGATGCATGGACTGGTGAGTTGCGCCGCATCATGTTCGGCGATGGGTCTCTCTTCTGTATTACAACGAACGGCTGGCTTGTGCGAATACGGCGACGCCGATGTGAGAGGATGCATCCTGTCAATGTTAGACAGGAGGGGGGGGGACACATCGCCATTATTCCTGACGTCGTTGTGTGTCGAGGGTATGCCTTAAGGTCACCTTTAGTAGTGGTTTAAGAGGACCTGACGGCACAGCAGTACGTCGGAAATATTGCGCCCTCGTGTGTTAGCTCTGATCGGACAACAGCCTCGTACAGTCTTCCATTCCAACGCAGCACCACATACACGACACGTGTCTATAAAATGCTTGCATCATGGTGAGGTGCTCTCGTGACAAGCAAAGTACCTCTGATTTATCTCCGAAAGAACACGTGTAGGATCAGAAAAAACGTCAACTCCGACCCGATGCCGATCTGCAGAATATCGAAGACTAGTAACTACAGCTGTGGGCCAACTTGCCTCAGGAGAGGATATAACGTCTGTGCGACTCTATTCCAAACTGAATTAGCGCATGTATTCAGTCCCAAGGAGTACAAAATTCTACTGACATCGGACTAACAGTATGCCCGTACTGTTGTCCGAATATTCTGATACTGTAATAATTGCAATAAAGTCGCATGACCTTCCAACACGTCAAGTTTCACAATTATTTCCACTACTTCTTCTAGGTTCTTAATTTTTTTTTTTTGTTCGTGAAGGAATTAATCTACGAAATAGACACACTCTTCAGATAATCAAATAACTGGTCGTTTAAAGACATCACAGATACTAGGAACACTATTTTGGAGTCCTACAATGCGAATAAGAACATCTTCTGACTGCTGAATCTCAAAATATGGCAATAGGATACGTGAGAAACTAAAACAACTCCACTGATATTTCTTACACACATTGAACCGATAACATTACAGGGTGACTCGAAGTCCAATAGTAACACGGATCATGACAACAGTGCACTTCAGTTCAGAGGCGACGCGACATCACCCTTAGCGATTCACTAATTCTGAGTCATGCTCACCTCTCACTAAGCGGACCCCTTGAAAAACTGCGCCGGCATTTATTTACCCCAAAACCACCAGCTGAAAAACCAAATATCAACGAATAGTGGGTCACTTTTAAGAACATTCGCAGAAGACATCAGTCTGTTTCATCTTAAGTTTACGGATACCAAGAAGGGTACAAGGGAAGACGTGCAACTCAACATTAAAATGAGAGAACTTTTATCTTATTCACTTGTTTACCAAAATAGGACCTACAGTACCTACTGCCAAATTTAGAACACTGAGTAAACTACAAATATTCACTTTATTATGTCAACAGACAAAAAGCATAAGGTCAACAGTCTGAATTTTTTTTACGACAGCCCATGTTTTCTGGGCATACCACAAATGCATTTCATTGGAAAAATTATAATCATTGAGATGAACACTATTTTAAAGACAGTTCCACGCAAATATTCATGAAAATACACGTGGTACGAAACAACAAACATGAAAATCACATCTCGACAAAAATATTACCATAACACCATAAAAATGAAACGTTTTTTACACGCGACTGCTCTGTGTCCTTTCCCTTGCTCTGTTCTTCTTGGGTGTGCGAGGCGCGGTGCTCAAGGCCATCACTGCTAACCTGAGAATAACACACAATTACAACAGCACCGACCAGCATTACTCGAAATACAAAATTTATATAACATAGTGTTACTTCGAGCTCGACACACCCTCCCTTCCAGCCCGACAGCACGACCGTGCGGACGTACCTCGCCACCCAACATAACCTCAAACTCCGACGATCCCTCCCTCGTCCATTAGTCGCAAGTGCTCCACCAAATCGGTCTTCGAATGGAAAAAAAAATAGACTTAGCACACTTTAGCCCCCAAAATTACACTTATGCCACTCTTACACCAAGGTCAACACACATATGCTGCCCACACGCCCCTCCTCACCTCATCGGCTGCCAGACGTCCTAGGGTGAACATCGAGTATGCTCCGCCAATATCGCCCTTATGACATTTAACCCTTTAAACACCAATTACAAATAATAAAAATTAACCAATTTAACTGATTAACCCTTTTCCTAATTAACCCATTTCACTAATTAACCCTTTCACTAATTATTGATTTAACCTTTTGGGCACTTGACTATTTCAATCAATTTAACTCTTTTGGTACTCTCGCCTCCCCCAGTAAGGAGAGCTTTCTGACGCAAACTAGCTGGTATGTATAAGACTCCGAGTTGACATTCTGGAGGCTAGAACCTTGTACGGCCATAAGAGTCCGCGTCACCCGCAATATTTAATTGTTTTATTTATTTCTTCGAATTCAAATTTAGGTGGATGTATTGAAAAATGCGACAATAGAAGCTTAGATAATTACCTTACCCATCATTACGGCCATAAACTCAAAACAGAATTTCATATATTAATTGATTCTCACCTATTAACAATCGGGTATACAAATATACAGAACCATGAAATGTAATGCTTCTATAATGAAATATTTTCAGTATGAACCTGACTCTCCTGCCATGACACTAAAACGAACAGTTACTGTATACAGGGGGTGATACAGCCTCTTAAAGGTTGAAGTAAAGCAACTACCTATGGAGCACTGCACCTGACTGTACAACGCGAAGAACTCATAAAAATTCAATACAGAACCATAAAAATTGCCAGAAAAGTGTGATTTATGCTGTAAATGAAAAAAGAGTGTATATATTTTGCAACATTATAACATATTTTACTAAAATACACTTTTTAAATGTAAAATAATTAACCGATCAGTAGAGTGAGCATTTTTTAACCAAATTTAAGCTCATTTCCATTCTGGATACTTCAGAAAGCAGAATTTACAATAAAATCTTCAAGAAAAATCATCATAATACTTGCTATGATTGCATGTACGAAAATAGTAATAATAATATAGGAAATAATTCTGGGTAATTGATTTTATGTGCGTCCATTCGTCGTAAACATTCATGGCTGAAACTGACGACAACAAAGTTTATTATAAAATGTATATGAGAGAGAGTTGAAAAAAGGGGGGGGGGGGGGGAAGAGAGACTGGTCGGCATGATTATTGAACTGGATGCGCGAGTGAGAGATATTTGGAATAATGGCAATAGACATTTGGATTAAATACGTGTAAATAATAAGTGTGAATTAGTGACAGTAACCAACATAAAGATAGTAATAAGAGCTTTACTTAAAATTGAGATGACATCAAATATTGCGCTTACTGAAAATAATAAATGGTAATAGCACAGATAGGTAGTATAATGTCGTAAATAATAGCTGTGTTTATTTAATATTGTTGTACATAAAATAGGAAATTAAATTTCCTAATCTTATTTTGCTACTAAGAAACCATCCCTCACGTATTGTTTACGCCCTCGGGCTGCGTGTAACAATATGTAGTCAAACACGCGTTTCTTCATTATTTAAAGAGAAAAAAAATACACATTAATTTATTGTATATTTAAGCGACGTCCACGTAGCAGATATTGTTCAAATAAGCAACAGTTGTTTAAAATGGCTAAGCTGAAAGACCAGAGAACTTGGACTTCGTGTATATTTGGTAAGGATTCGTTTTCCCTCTTATCGTCCTCCGTCCCTTCTACCTCCGACAAGGATGAAAGCGCTCGGCTGCAGGTGGTAAGTGGTACGAGTAGTCGTGGCTGCAGAGTTCAACTGACAGATTTGGACGGCTTTTAACGAGGGAGCAGCGCCAGAATGCAAGGGCGGGGGGAACGGGAGATCCCCGAGAAAACCCGCCGACCAGCGCCATCGTCCGGCACGATTCCCAATTCCGAAAATCCTGGAGTGATCCGGCCATTTGCTATTGTTTTCTAACCTACCCTAATTCTAAGTGTTAGTTGTACGTCCAAGGTAGGGACGGGAACTATAGCGTCTCAGGGCTGAGCCCCTTACACCTACAGGGGAGGGAATCCATCCAAGCAGACATGCATCGCGGCAGAGGGATTGGGCAGCCATGGCCACCGTTTTGGACCACATGACCACCACCCTTAGTGTATATATAGTTAAAACTATAACTAAAAAGAGGCTGGGGAAAACCTGCATAGGCACCAGACAGAAAATAATTCAAATCGTTACATGCATTATTAGAAAATGCTACGGGAAACGGATGGGTATTGATTGACCATGTTCTTTGCTGGTGGGAAGAGAAAATCTAGTAGAGAGGGGGATGGGATCTTATTTTCCTTGGACTTGTCTGGCGCTGGACTAATCAGAGTAGGGGGGGGGGGGTGCACTCCGCTCTGGTGGGGGGAAAGGTGCAATCGGGCCTCCCCCCACACCACCCCGAATCATCCCCATTGTAAGTGACCAGAACGGAAATTGAACCCGGTTCACCTTAGTGTGAGGCGGGCGGTCTAACCACTCAAACACCGCGGCCCCACGCGTAGTTCGTGACTGATTCCCGGGCTTGTGCTTTGACATTTCGGTGCGTATGCAGGCCTACATGGACAGACCAGCCCATGATCGCAATTTGAAAGTCGTGAACTGACGGTGATGAATTAACCGACTCGTTTCAAGTCACGGCGATAAACTCTGTCCAAGGTGACATGAAGGTGTTCCTCACACGCACTCTCGTAGACGGCTAACAGTAAAATATTTCCCCATCTGCAAGTTTATCGTCCCCTCTTTCAATAGATACGACAGCGCTCGATTACTAGCCCTCCCTCCACAACTGCACTAATCATTTGGTCGAGTAGTACAAACCACGAGCTGTCACACACGGGCCAGCTGTCACACCGCCTTCAGTCTCAACATATAGGTTGTTCACTGTGTAACTCTTTCGAAATCAACCTTTGAAAAATGTCACTTCCCCTACAAGCATATATTTTACCAGGTACATTCGCTGACATGCATTCAGTTCAATTGGTAACGACGGCAGGGAAGTAGGCCTACATAGTTTCATATCTTAACGCTAAATTAAAAGTGCTAGGAAAATATATGTGAGTACTAAAAAAAAAATATATATATATATATTCGCTTTTCGTTCTTTTTTTAATCCGCCTAAGTTTAAGAATCAGCGAGTTGTAAAATATTTACTTTTCTGATAATAATCACAGTTTCGCTTTACCGAAGCATGAATGAACTGATCAGATAATGCTTATTTTACATATTGTGGAAATGGCCGCGGTGGTGCAGTAGTTAGACTGCTCGCTTCCCACCTAGACGAACCGGGTTCGATTCCCGGCGGGGTCGCTCCCGGATTTTCCCGAGTGGGAATCGTGCCGGACGATGCCGTTGGTCGGTTGGTTTTCTCGGGGATTTCCCGTTCCCTCACCCCTTCATTCCGGAGCCGCTACATAGTCACTTCAATCACCCTCATCGGCTCTCAAGACCTCGCTGTTCAGAGCCGCCCAAATTTCTTCACTTCACTTCTAGACTTGGATAAGCTTTGTTTACAAGAGGCAGAGGAGTGTCCTGGATAGCAGGGCTTTCGAAAACTGGAAGTAACTGTGAATGGAGAATACAAGTAGGTATGTCTCAGGCAGGGCTTCGTCGTAACGAGCGTGTGAATACAAGAGCGAAGGAATTGGTGGGGGATGGTCTTCCCCGTGAGGTCGGAGGAGCCGCCGGGGAGGGGCAGATGCAGCAGGGAGTATCGACGGCGACAGAACAGAACATATTAAAATGGCGCCAGTACCAAGCCGAAGGCCATAACTGGCCTCAGTTACTTGTATTTAAAATGAATTTATAAAATAGTCGAAACAAAAAATTTTTTCGCGTTATAACATTTAAAAACAAGTTAAATTTTAAAACAGAGGCTTAAAATTATTTTGTTAAAGTTTGAAAGAGAAGGCTAAGTTATAGTTAAAAAATGTCAAAAGTTAAAATTCCTCTGCCTCCACCCTTGAATTCTCACCCCACCATCCTCTCCGGAGACAGAAGGGCCGACGGTGGTTGTCGTATTAGTGAGGTGTCCGTGTTGTGTTGGTGTCAGTGTAATGTTGTATAGTGTAAGTGTTGTTTCTTCAGTTTATTTGTTCTTGTGTAGGCATATCTGTATTATTGATGTCTGTGTGGGTAGTTCCACATCAATATACTGAATATTATTGTTTGCATTGATACGTGATGTGTTATTTGTAGGGCTATTCGATATCATAAAAATTTAATATCGATATTTTTCCAAACAGTTACTGTGTATCTTCGGTATACCGAAATCAACAATAATATCGAAATTGTCGATAGTATCGAAATAATCGATAGTACCGAAATAATCGACAACATCGAAATAATCAACAATACCAAAATGATAGGTAATACCGAACTAATTGCTAATACGAAAATTTCGATAGTACCGAACTAATTGCTAAAACCGAGCATTCCGATAGTATCAAAACAATGATATACCGATATTTTTAAACGTTAGATATCGTTCGATAAGTTATTTTTAATATTGATAATTATCGATATATCGAACAGCCCTAGTTATTTGTGAGGGCCCAAGAGGAACATCAAGTAATTTAGCTTCTAAAATTATAGTAATAGTAATTAACACCTCTGTCGATGGCGACTGAGGTGACCACGGACGGACGGGCGGGCGCCCACACTCAGCAGGAAGGACGCCCCAGCAGCGGATGGAGGCGCCGGCACGCGTTTCCGCCGACCGCCGCTCCGCGCCGCGCACTGAGGACTCCAGGCCTTGGGGCGGAAACGTTCCGCCACACCGCCACCAACAACACTACATTGAAAATGAGGGGAAAAACCACCGTTTCGCCATTATTAATATCCCCGGTCGAGGGCGACACGGACAGGGTCAGCGACTCCGGGGTCACTCGTTCGCTGACCCTCTCGCTCCGTAGTGCCACTGTGCATGCTCGCAAACACAGTTCAGGGTAGAATGAACTCTTCGGAAACCAACCTTTGCAAAATATCACTGCCTCTACCTGCACACGGCGCCGCGGTGGTGTAGTGGTTAGACTGTTCGCTTCTCACCTAGACGAATCGGGTTCGACTCCCGGCGGGGTCGCATGTGGGAATCGTGCCGGGCGATGCAGCTAGTCGGCGGGTTTTCTCGGGGATATCCCGTTTCCCCCGCCCTTGCATTCCGATGCCGCTCCACACCTCGCTTCACCCTCATCGGCTCTCAACACGTCGATGTTAAGAGCCGCCCAAATTTATTTTCTCACTCACTCACTCTACCTGCATACATTTTGACGGGAATAAATACTGTCACACGCCCAGTAAAGTTTGTAACGACAGAAGGCGGGAAATTAGTTTCATACCTTCGTATTTAATTAAAAGTGTTACGTAATAATTTGTGAATACTGGAACGATTTTGCTTACTAGTATTTCTTTAATGCTTACAAATATAAAAAGCAGCACATTTGCAAAATATACAGTTTTCTAACAAATTCACAGTTTCACTTGACCGGCGCATGAATAAAAAGATGAGGCATATGGTAATGCCAACTTTATAAATCTTAAGCGGGGCTTACAAAAGTGCTCAGTTGACCTTGAGCGACCTATACGCTCGTGTATGGCTGGTTGGCGTGCACGTATTAAACTGAAGATGAGGTAGACATTTATCGTCTTCTAGTTACTGCCCAAACACTCTATCGCCCATCGCCACTGCAATTGTCAAAGGTCACATGAGTAGTAGGGCAATGTTCCCCCATTTCAAGGGAGCCAGGAGCCGGATCTGGGTCGCCATCTCGGATTCTGCCATTTTAAATTTTTCTTTCAAATCGCTTATTTTTAACCAAAATTTTTTTCAGAAATCGATTATTTTGGCCAAAATTCACCTTTTTACCTACCAACGTTCAATACAACCAAATCTGATCACCAATCCCAAACTTCATCTTCTTACGCGAACACAGTGACGCATTACCGAATACACTAATAACAGCAGTATCGTCAATCTGGCCTTCATGAAGTGGAAAAATCTTCCAACATATTATATCACGAGTATCGACGTCCCTACATTACCGAATACACTAATAACAGCAGTATCGTCAATCTGGCCTTCATGAAGTGGAAAAGTCTTCCAACATATTATATCACGAGTATCGACGTCCCTACATTACCGAATACACTAATAACAGCAGTATCGTCAATCTGGCCTTCATGAAGTGGAAAAGTCTTCCAACATATTATATCACGAGTATCGACGTCCCTACTTTACCGAATACACTAATAACAGCAGTATCGTCAATCTGACCTTCATGAAGTGGAAAAGTCTTCCAACATATTATATCACGAGTATCGATGTCCCTACATTACCGAATACACTAATAACAGCAGTATCGTCAATCTGGCCTTCATGAAGTGGAAAAGTCTTCCAACATATTATATCACGAGTATCGACGTCCCTACATTACCGAATACACTAATAACAGCAGTATCGTCAATCTGACCTTCATGAAGTGGAAAAGTCTTCCAACATATTATATCACGAGTATCGACGTCCCTACTTTACCGAATACACTAATAACAGCAGTATCGTCAATCTGGCCTTCATGAAGTGGAAAAGTCTTCCAACATATTATATCACGAGTATCGACGTCCCTACTTTACTTTGGAGTAGACCCTTTTCGTTATGCGGCTTTCTGAGAAACACATTTCCAACAAACCACCACCAGCCTTAGCAGTAATTCCTTGAAGGCCAAAACGGTATAAAAACGACAACAAAATATAACCTCCTTCTGCATCAACAATACGAACAGTTCAAGAACTGTCTTCTTTATCAACATCCTTTGAAAACGACAAATATTACGATATACCCTTCTAGGGCTGTGAACACCTCCGCAACATTGTAATGTGTCTTCTCTAATGACACGGAGCTAACTGAATACGAATTATATATATATATATATATATATATATATATAAACCAAAACGATACCTACAATCTGCATAAAACAAAGCGAAATCTCACAACCCTAAATCCTTTACCTCACAGTCTCGTTACATGTGTTTCATCTCGATAAGCAAATACATTCAAGTAATAAAAGTCGTTCACGTTAAAGTGAGCACTCTAGAAATCAACTATTAAAAAAAAAAAAAAAAAAAAAAACCACCGTCCGCAACTGCGTATCTATAACCATGTGTGTCACTACACAGGCTGGGAATGAACACACCTAGTTATGTTGGCAGCGAAATGTGAAAAGTAGTTCTACGAAATAACGCGGTATTGCAAGTATAATGTTTAAATTTATGGTTACTTAAGCTGTTTGAAGTTTATTTTATACACTTCAAAGTAATTATCGGCGTAAAGATAATGTATTTACTGTAACTCATAATTATATTGTGTCACGTGATCGGCGTAACGGTCAAAACCAACGGTCAGTTGTGGTTCCTTTGTGCTTGTTGCTTGGCTTTGCTTGTGTGGAGTGGTTGCGAGGCAAACTACAAATTTGGAAACTGGAAGTTGTTGTGTTTTAATATTTCTCATTTATTTTTCAGCTTATCTGCAATCAGCATTGTTTTATTATAGGTCGAATAGTGTTTAATTGTGTTGTAGTGATTTTGCGTAAAGTTATGAGTTCCAGCAAACTACGTACAAATATTCAGCGTCAGGAGGACATTATAAATATCGCCGAAAGTATTTATTCTTTAATTCGTCGAGGAGAGATGAAGCCGAGCAAGGTGATCAAACGAGTAGCAGAAATGATGAAAATTTCAACTGCAACTGTCCGGAGGTAAATGTAAATGTGTTTTTACGACGTGTTTCCCCGAACAGTATTTACGACGTGTTTTCCCCGCTTATCCCCAGTAAAAAAGAAAGTGAAAAAGAACAACTATAAATCGACAGTTAGAAACGTGATATTGTAAACGGAAAGTTAAATAGCAATTATAAAGTAAATGAACGACAGCAGAAACGCAACATTAATATATTCGTGCGAGTTTTGAAGTACACGTTATATCCTAAGTTTGACAAATAATATTAAAATTATCTGTACCTATCTACCTACGCTCAACTGTTTAACCTTTCTTTCAAATCTGCCATTATTACAAGTGCAAATTTGGCAGTCAATAATTATTCGTTAATTTTACACGTTATATCACTGTGCAGTTTTGTAATGTAGGCCTAACCTCAAATACATCTGTACGTACTTATTTACGCCCAGCCACGTAACCTTTCTTAAATCTGCCTTGATAACAAGTGCAAATGTGCCTGTCGATAATTATACATTAATTTGACACGTTTTGAAATCACTGTGTTATTTTGTAATGTAGGCCTAACCTCAAACCTGTGTTCATGTAGTTATTCATTCCAAGTTACAGTGTTAAGTTTTAATATTGTTAACGTAACATAAACGTCGCAGTTTGATGCTACACCAAAGGTGTTCCAACATATAAACTATAAAATCTTACATTCTTTCGTGATGCAAGTGCAGGCCTAATTGTTTTATTTGGTAATGCTTGCCGTAATACGAATTATAAAGTATTAACAAATAATTGTCGACAGTTAGGCCTATAGAACAATTCCATGTTAAAATTTCGAAATGGATGTTCGACAAGACAACTTGCTACCTTTTGAGAAATATCAACAAAGATAGTATGCGTTATTGAGTAGGCATAATCTTTTGTAATATCTGCCACTTTGGCCGCAAAATATTGTAGTTATTGAAATTTAATGTAATTGTAAATTACATGCCATAGTCAACACCCCAGACTCCCAGAGCTCCTGTTTACTTGCGAGTGCATGTTTTGTAAAGGTTAGATTACATTACGCAGTGTATATGCTAAATTAAGTACAGAATTTCTAAAGAAGCTGTACGAGCTAGCTTTCGGTAAGGACCGGGCTACAATTGACATACCTAACACATTCACAGTTGTAGCGATAAGCACATACAAAACACAAAAGCACAGTGGCCTGGCTACAATTGATATAACGATAATAATGTTTTTTTGTTGATGTTGCTACATTTGTACCGAAGAAATTAAGTTCTGTACATATAGTTGGTAGTGGGTTTTTTCAAAAATAAATATTTTCAATTGATCTGAGACATTTTTTTAATGGGAAATTATTTACCTTTAATTTTTTACTTTAAACATTACGTAAAAGTGTTACAAAACTTCCGTGATTGTGATTATCCATAAATAAACAAAAGAAAATATCTTCCCGAGGAATGAAATCAAATTCCACACTTTCTTGATTTGTAAATAAGTTTTTCAATTGATAACATAGTACAAGTGTCAGGGCTTCTGATTGGCTGTTTATTGACGCACTAACAAGGAAAGTTAAACCAAGTGCTTATCGCTATGCACAGTAACCTGCTTGTACTTATTACTTTTATAATTTGTCCTTTACACTATCGTTTTGCTGTCATTTGTGGATATGTATTAGTTTTGCAATTAATAATATGACAATTATTTCAGCTTTGTGTGTGCACACGTGAACCATTTTTGTAAGTATAGTAATTTTCTTTAAATACTTCTCTCATTAATTAAAGTCTTCAGTTTTTGCTGCAGTCATTGCAATGAAGGAACCACAACAATGATAGGAGTCCATGCACTTTCCCTGTAAAATTTGTTTCTTGAGGTCTGTGTGGGTTTGACAAAAAGGAAATGTCGCACCCATTTGGGCCACAAGAGAGACAGGAAATGTGGCCATCACCGGATCGGCATTTCACTTAGCTATAAATAATATACATTATTTTTAGAATTATTTTGTATAAATGAATGTGGTGCCAGTTACAAGACTGGCATAACCTTCATTTAAAATGTTCAGTTCTTTCTTGGAGAGTCTCAAAAGGGTAAGGAACACAGAGTAACGGTGTCAAAAAAAAACTAGATGAACATATACACAATTGCATTTGTTGATATGTTTATATTTTTAGCGTAAATTATTTAGCGTATATTTTAGCGTATATTATTTTATATATACGTTATAGGCCTATGTTGAAATATATTTATCTACATTTATAAAAGTGCATATAAAACCATCCCTAAAATGTACATATACATGCACATATTTTATATATTTTTCTTTTTTATATATTACATATTTTTATATATTGCCACGTTTGCGCCGTCACGTTAAATTTATTAACACCATCTACTTTTGTGCAGTGGTGTACTCTTTGCTTGGTTAGGATCCCCTCGTCTTTCTTTGCCCCCGTATTCTCCTTTCTCCTTCGTGGGTCATAATTTTTTGATCTGTCATTTTTTATCTAACTCCTTGCACGGCCTTGCTCTGTCTACCATCTGCTACGTTACGCCGCTACCTTATGCCTGCAGGATGTATGTTTTTCCTGATGGCTTAGTCGTACCTAACTTCAGTCAGCTGAGGCCAAACACAGCTACCATGTTTTAGAGCTGACGTTTTACTTGTCACGCTACAGAGCGATGGGACACTTAGAAAACGGTGAGTCATGGGATTCGTTAAGTTTGCGGTACAGTTTTTAAATGTTTGGTGATTTGTGTGATAAGTGCTGTTGTACCTTGGGTGTGCAGTAGTGCTAGTCTACTTCAAAATCTGGATTTGCCTGCCCTTCCAAATTAGTTTTCAGCTTAACTAATGTGTGTCGTTTTTTAACGTGTCGTGTTGGTCCTTGTTCACCGCCAAAGTTTAATGTTTGCTTTTTCACAGTTTCCATGACTTCATCGCTAGGGAGTTCATTTTTCAATTGTTTGTTGCGTAAAGTTTTTGTCTATCGGATATGTGAGATGACCCAAACAATTATATATGTTACGTATTATATATATATAGTATATTTTACATTATATATGTACATATATATCATGTGTTATATACATCATATATGTTACATGTTTTATATATATATATACGTGTTACATTTAGCAGTCCTAAAATGTAAACATTGAGTTTATTAACATGTGGCAATCACATGGCAATGTTTGTGTACATGTGGTGGAAGGATACATAATGGGCAAGAAAGTAGAATTTTAGCAGGGCTTTCAAAAGTGCTCACTTTATCGTGAACGCCCTATAACAACATTAACTATTGTTGTTTGCGTGGACCAAGGCCGTTTGGTTTTGGTTTTAAAACTTATATTGTTAAATTCTTTTAAATATAATTTTCAGCATTATATATTAACGCCTTCCAATAACGGTGTTTAGTCTTTAGATTTTCACTGCAGGACATGGGCGCTGATATTTTACTAGAGACTTGCGACCTCTCCACAAAACATCGGCTAGAGAGGGAGAGAAAGAGAGAGATGAAGAGTTGACTGGGAGCCTGTGTTGGCTGGCATCTCGCACGTTCCCTGGAGATGCAAAGCGAGGAGAAAGTTAGTATTGTCTGCTTTGGACGCGTTCCGACCCGTCAAGATTTGCCTGATGAGGTTCCATTATACAGGATGATTCTCAATTAGACTGACAAACTTCATGAGAAAGTAAAAAGGAAAAAATAAGTGACACTTTATACCTAAACCGAATATTAAGGGAGGTATAGGCCCTTAAAAAAAAAAAAGATTTTAAGCCGTATTTGTGCAAAATATCGGCTCTTACGCGGAAGGTCCCGATAACATAAAATAATGTTCCGAGAGTTGTCATTGTATTTTACTTTGTTACCGATATTTTGCACAAATACGGTTTAAAACATCGTTTTATAAGGGCTCATAACTCATTTAATATTTGGTTTAGGTATAATAAAGTGTCACATATGTTTTCCTTTTACTTTTTCATGCAGAATCACCTCCCAAAGTTTGTCGGTCTAATTGCGAATCATCATGTATATGTAAATCTCGGCACTTGTAAAAAAGTAATGACATGTGTGTATTTATTATTTGACTTGCACAATTAAATAAATAATATAGCATAATAAGTAAATGGGGTAGTGTTCGATTAAATAATCTAATTACATGTTGATTGTTGTGTGAAAAGCAGAGATGTATGCATATTTTTCTTTCAGGAAGAAAAACACTTTATTTTAATTCTTTTTTTGCAGAGTTGTTTTTGTTTACGTTTGAGAGAGTCTCGTAAATTACTGTTCAATATATTATGTTTATTTTTATGAATGCTAATTACACGCAATTTTTTTGCAGTTTTCAACTGAAAATTAACAGAAGGGACTTTGAGTAACACATTCATGTACTCTCATTTACAGGTCCCGCAACTAGTACGCAGATCAACATGTGTATTGTTTTGTACCATATGACACCTACATATTTAGCATATGTTTAATCACTTATTTATTTTAATTGTAATACTTCTGCAATTTTACTTACGTTATTTTATGATTTTTAAATGTGCAATATCAGTCAGGACCCACCTTTCTTTTCAATCATTGTATGTTAATTTATGTTACTCTATGGTAAGCAAACACATTATTCTGAGCATTTTGGCTGCTTAAATTAAGTATGTGACTTAATGATTTTTCAGAGTTTTACAAATATCAGAATTTATTATTTTTATTTTAACACTTTATTTTCTTTTATCAACGGTTATAATTGTCTTTTGTGTTAAGCTGTTTTTTGTTTTTGTCACTTAATGAACCGCAAGTAGCCGAGATCCATTGATAAGACTTGATAACGTAGTTGCCGGAAGTCAAGGGCTTCTGGGTACGGATCTGAAGATCCAAAAGCATGATTTTTAAGAGCCGGGATTTCATGGGCGAAATCCCCGGCATCATCATAATCTAGGACAGTGTTTTGGTACCCTGAAGTTAGTGTAATTTGAGAGCTAGCTTGGCAAGTGAAGAAGAGGCAAAAGCCTAACTGAGTTAGTTAAAATTTATTAGTGGACGCTATAGGCGAGGAGAGCCTGCCACGACGCCATGTTGGTAACGTCAGCCTAACTACAGATTAAGGCGACGCCACCTAATTTTTGGGGATATAGACTTGTGTTTGGTAGCGTCTTTTGCAAATATATCATTGCTCCCGAAATGTTGGTGACAAATAATATTATTTTTGGAAGATTAATTTGCAGTACAGATGTCACTTATTAATTCAGCCCAGTAGTCCTACGCTACCCGACTTGAGCTAGTTACCGGAGCAAAACTTTTTGAATGTTTCAGTGATTTCATTTTGAATTGGGAGTGAAGAACTATTTCTATATTTTGGTTTGAACTTAACTTTGTTCGAGAACATTTGAGACTTTGCTCAATTTCGAAGAGATTACGAATTTGAGTCATGTATGTGGGAAAGTGATTAAAATGTGTAATTCTATGAATTAATGGAGCTCACTGCGTAAAACTTGGTTAAGAGGAACTATGACTACCAACACTTTTAATTTGAAAACGGTTTAATTAACCTACAGTTTAATTATTTTGAAAGCAGCTTAAAGACATTTAGTATTATTTTATTTTCAATATGAGTAATTCTTGTTTTCGAATGGTGGTAATATTTTAATAATTTTAAACTAATTGCAGAACAGAATTTTTACTTAATTGATTGGATTTTCACACACAGTTAAACAGTTTAATTTTGGTTTTTATTTATATTCCTCTGCTTTGAATTAAAGATAATTATTAACATTTTGATTTCTTTTATTGGTAATGCTGAACCATCCCAGCCAAAAATTTTTTTTACAGAGTTAATAGTATAAATGAAGTGCTTCTTAATAGGTTTGAGAGTTTTATGTATTGTGAATGCCAGTGCACTTAAATGCACTAACAAAGTTCCTGAGATGACCAGTACGCCGTTGGAGAGGAAGTTCTGTAGCTAAAAAGGTCAAACACGCATTCCTCCTACACACACATATCTCTTTACTATACACATAGGCAATAATTAGTATTTCTCCAAATATTCCCAACGCCAGTTCTCACAATATCACAAGCTGGCATATCGCGAGCAAGCAAGTGCAAGTTTCGCCGAGTGACAGTTTGTCGTGGGCGGAGAGCATATCGCCCGCCCACGGAGTGTGTGTGGGGGCTGATGACGAGACGACCTACCCCACGCCGCACACCCGGCGACGCGTTAAAAGCCGTATGACGTCGGGGCCTCCGCCCACCTCTAACTCCCTTCCATTGAGAAGGCGCGACACCATTTTCGCTAGACATGTTGGCCGAAAAGCAGTTCAATGTTGGGACACGGAGATTGGTTGTGCGCAGCTCAGCGAGATCGGTCTACCTCATCTTTAGTCTATGGCAGCTATAGACTACTATTCACGGTTTCTTCACACTTTTTTAACCAAACCTCTGAAAAATCCCCCCTCCCCATGTATAACGTGCTAGGGCTATTTCCTACGTATGCTTTATATCACACACGTTTTAAACTTGTGCAAACATAAAATACCTTATTTCTTATTAAATTGAACTTTTACCTATATTTTATTTATAAATTGTAAAATTTTACACGTGTAATATAAATAATAACAGGGAGAAAATATGTGCGTTCGTAATACTTAGTACGCAATAATTGTAATGCAAAATATTAATACACCGAGTGTACTGCCTCCTTGGTGTCATTTTTTAGACTTGAATAAGAGCCCCAGTGTCACCCGCCATATTTAATTTTTATTTAAATATTCATGATTTAAATTTAGGAGCATTAATTGAAAATGCGACAGTAAAATCTTAGCTAATTACTTTACCCATCATTACACACACATTCCATATTAATTAATTCTCACTTTTTAATGATGACTAGACAACGCTTATTAACAACCTGGTAAAAAATGTCGCACAGAAACGTGAAATGTAATGCTTCTATAATTTGGCCTATATGATAATGAAACATTGTCAATGATCCAGACTCTTCTGTACAACGAATCACTTCTGTATAAGTGGTGATACAGCCTCTTGAGCTTTGTTTGCATGGAACGGAGGAATATCCTGGATGCAGAACTACAGCATGGCTTCAGAAAAGTTGGAAGTAACCGCGAGTGTACTGTAAACAGGCCCACCGACATGTTTCAAGGAACCTGAGGGACACCTCCTTACCTGGAGCTCGGATTCCCTTAACTTCAACTATTTTCAATCGATTTCGAAATATAAACTTATGAACTTGCCACTTTTTTTAAATGAGATAGTAGAATTTTTTAGGCATTTTAATCGACCACAGACGGTTTCTTTCTATAGTTTTTAGGTCTTGAAGGGGCCCCTCACGAAATGGCGCCCGGGACAAAGTGCACCCACACTGTGAAAATGTTCAGTATTTACGGAAATTATTACGAAAATGCACAGCAAATGTAAGGAAACGCAATCCGTAATGAAGAAAAACGGAGTTATGTGCATTAATACAAAACACGGAAAATCTCCGCATTTTCTATAACTTCAGGTTTCAGACACGAACAATGCTGAGTCTACACGAAGCTTTCTTCGCCACTGTAACCAGAAGATTATAGTTTCTGCGGCAGTTAAGGTTTTCTATGTCACTAAGACCTGTTCTTTCAAACATTAAAAAGCAAGAGGCGTCTTTAACACTTAGCAACACTTACAATACACTAACTTTACCAGAAACTAAAAAAGTTGCTTATGTGACTAATATAGAAATTCAAAAGTTACAACATATTTACCACGTGAGCATTGTGGGAAAGTAGTTAGGGTCATAAATTTGCAACTGTTTGACTCGCGTTCAAATCTTTCTTAAGTATAACATTTTTAAACTTTTTTAAAATTTCTATTTATGTACAGTAGAACACCCACACAATGAAAATTAAAATAAAAAATGATATTAAGAATGATTTAAACTAGAAGTACAGAAAACTAGCTAGGGAATAAACGGAGAGGTTCCATGAATTTTACAGAAAGTCCATGTGTCCGTAATTTTACGGAGAGTTTACGGACACCTCTGGATAAATTTTTACCAGCACTTTTCCGTAAAATGAAGGTAATTTCTTTTAACAGCGCACTTGCCCCCTTCTCAAGGCAGGCCTGCAGCTAAATACTACAACTCTCTCTTCAAATGGGCAAATTATATTTACATTGGAATCAACTTCTACGACAAAATTTTCATAAGTAATTTATTCACAAAAAACTTATCTTTCTTTTGCATACAGTTTCGGGGGATTTCAGAGACTGTTAATATACGGGAAAGTAAACCATCTCTAACGGCTTCAAACTATCTAGCAAATTTCCGCTATGCAAAAATAAATTTAAGATAACTCCTAAAAAAATACGGGGGCAGGAGACACAAAATAAAATTTTTATTCCGAATAAATCATACTTTTTAACTGTAGGTATGCTGTTGTATTAAAACGGTTATTTTTCTCAACAAGATAACGGAATATGTGAAAATAGTCTAACCACATCTACGAAACGTCAATATAATGTGGTTACTTCAAACCCTACGTAGCGACTTTTTGAGAAGTGAAAATATAAAAATAAGTGATATTTATTTTATATATCAAACCTATTAAGATGTAAAAATATATATAATATAAATTATTTATAATATAATTATTACTATTTAGATATAGATATAATTAAAATTATAATATATACGCAGTTTGTATTATTTGCCAAGTAAGGTTTGACTTTTGGCAGTTTCTAATATTAATCGTAATATGAAAATTAAAATTAATGTACAGATGTACCACAAAATGAATTCTTTAATTGTTGCTCTGATATTTTGATTTTGTCATTTTACATGACCGATGGGACTTTCTATTGCATTTACCGTCACATTAAATTACTCTATCATTACGTTTTACATTTTTTCCAAACACTACACACCACCAGTCCGCACCTGCCACAAACGTCGCTGCCATGTTTATTTATCATTTATTTATATATATTTAAAACAAATCTCAAAACTGAACCAATTTAATACGCTAGGACACGGCTCATTGTTCATGTCATTACAATGCCATGAAGAATGTTTCTTAGAAATTTGTTATGCGGTTCGCCCATATATAAATGTTAACTTTTGAGGCAAAATTTGAAGCCAATATAGCTAAAAATTAGAGTTTTACCACAGATGAACCAAGTCAGATTTCAAAGAAATTGTAACGCGCCACTGATGTAACTTCAATGAACAAAATCTAGTCGATACCAAGCTTTCTATTAAAATAAGTATTTGTATTTTGTACGAATTAGGATTTTAAGCTAACATTCTCATATTTAAGCTAAAAAAAGTATGACTATTACTTCTCGAATGATTTGGTATTCTAATCAAGTTATCATTGATACCGTGTCATGAATCAATAAAATAGCCTCAAAGTATAGAACAAACTTGGCTCGTGAACCGCCTTAACAAAAGGTAAGTGACCCGAGATATGAAGTTCTCCCGTAGCGTCTTATATTTTCCTTACTTCGCACCATAAAACTTAAAACTACACTATCTACCAAAAAGAAATTGGGCACCCATGAAGATAGGTAATTCAGTACGTCAGTTGTGGGTGTTTCAAAGGCCTTCGGCGTAGGACCACTGGTGTTTGTCCGTCGTAGCATTAACACAGAGGCCTATTGTAACATTCTGGATAATGAAATGCTCCCAACATTGTGGCGCTTTTACGGAATGGACCCGTGTTACTTCCAGGATGACAATGCCAGGTGCCATGTTTCAAGGGCTACTATACAGAAGTACGCCGACAACAATGTTCTCCGATTGGACTGGGCCACCCAGAGCCCCGACCTCAACCCTATAGAGCATCTTTGGGACAAATTGGATCGCCGGGTGAGGGCTCGTCAGGCGCGGCCAAAATCCATTGCTCAACTCATGGAATGGTTGCAAGAGGAATGGCGACGAATCCCCGTGGATGTCCTGCAAACACTCGTAGAGAGCATGCCAGACAGGGTGGCTGCTGTTATAGCCGCAAGATGTGTCCCTACGAGATTCTAACGGGGTGACAACCACCGAGCAAATACTGTGGACAGGTGCCCAATTACTCTTTGGTAGATAGTGTATCACGTGTTTGTGAATCTAAGTCACTTCCTGAAGGACAGAGACAGTGCAAAAAGTGCCTAGCGGCGAAACTTACTTAACCGACATGAGTCATGTATTTTCAGCCTCAGTTGGTAGAGATGTGTCACTGAAGACAAAGACTGTTTGGAATAAAGTTGCCGTGTTTGCTCCATTATAGCACCCAATAGTCATCTGAAGTACCATAACGGCCATTTATTTCTGAACACTGCGCAAATAATGAAGACATCCGACCTCCTGAATACTCGACTTCACGTTCCTTTCAACGAGTGCAAAGAAAGGCAATCTAAAGCAAACAATAATTACAGTTAGCTTTTCTGATCTTAATAGTGTTACAAAATCGAGCGTAACAGGTTTCTTAATGAGATGGAGGTTGCCTATTTAATTTTTAAAGACGGAGGCGTTGCCGATAATTAAAATAAAGTACCCAAATAGTCTTCCTAATTTGTTCCAAATTAATTCACGTCACTGAGATAACAAAATGCTGCTACCACTCACACAAGAAAACATGCACTTAATAAAGGCACTACTATACAACTTAACATGTATATTTAGTATGGGCTGTTTAAGGTAAACCGAGCGTGTTTAAAAACCCTCACTAACATAAGACACATTGTTTTATCCATGCGTCGGTCAAATCAAGCTGTAAAATTATTTTAAGAAAATAAATATTTTATAAACTTCCTAATATTATTAATACTACGTGGCACTATAGGCTGTTCACGGTAAAATGAGCACTTTTGAAAGCCCTGCTTAAGATCTACTTGTTTACACGTTATGTACTCTTCCGCCTTATGTAAAATTAACAGTGCCATGAGCCTCATCACTTTATGCATGCGTCGATAGGTGAAACTGTGAAATTATCAGAAAAGTAAATATTTTACAAATCTGCTAATTTTTAAATTTAGCTGCATTAAAAAAAAAATAGAAAGTAAAATAAATAATTTAAGTTAGCAAAAATGGTAACCTGACACTTTTTATTCAACGTTAAGATATGGAAGTACTTTCTATCCATGATTACCAACTTTATTGGGCGAATGTCACTCAGTGCACCCATTAAAATATACGCAGGTAGGAGCAGTGCATTTTTTATAACGTTTATTTCAAAAGTGCTCACTTTATTGTGAACAGCCTTTACTTTCCCTTCGTCGTTAGTGTCCCCTCCCCCCGTGCCAGCCAGTGAGACACGTTAAATACAATGGAGATGTGGAAATAATTCTATTCTCCTTCAGGTGTACCATGAGACAACATATTTGTATGAAAAGAAACACCTCGTTGTGAAATTAAAACGAAAAAAGGTCTTTACATTCTTAATGACGGTGCAATGTTGAAAAACTAAAGTGAACATACACTCTCAAATGTCTCTATCAAACTGAAATCAGAACATAGTATTTCTTCCCTCCTTTTGCAGCTATCGCAGCTTCCAGAAGTTGGGGCATCGATTCCACCCAGTTTCTCGTCATGTCCGATGAAATTGTACTCCATTCTGTACTTAGGCACGTTTCACATCATCATTTCCCTTGATGGGGTATTCCCTAATCCTACAGCGCAGTTCTTCCCGAAGATGTTGAATGGGGTTAAGATCGGGGGACTGGGGTGACGAATGAAACTGCCGGATTACACTGTAGAACAGCCATTGTTTTACCACGTTCGCAGTATGCTTCGGGTCGTCTTGTTGAAAGACCCATTTATTTCCAAATCCCAATTTTCTAGCAGATTCTTTCAGATTGTTCTTTAATATGTTCAGATATCGCCATCGATCCATAGATGGTTCAATAAATACTAAATCAACAACCCCAGTCTCCACCATGCAAACCCCATACGTAAACGTTTCCACGTTGGAACAAGATATTTCTTCTTCATGTTTTCATTGCGTTTTCGCCAAACAGTTTGCTTCCTACCGCACTGAAATATATTAAGCTGACTTTCATCAGGGAACAGAACCTTATTACAAAATGCAAAGCCGTCATTCTTATGAATATTTGCAAACTATACGCACCTCTTCTCATAAACACCAGTAATCAAAGGTTTTTTCCTTACCATTATATTGCTAAATCCCTGATTGTACAACACTCGCCTCACTGTAATAGGATGGACAATCTTTCCGCTTATTTGTGCGATATCTATCGCCATCTGCTAGTTGTAATTTTAGGATTAGAATTGACTTTCCCCTTTATCTGTCGCTTATCTTTATCCGTCGGTTTCGTAGGTCTGCCACGTCTGGGTTTGTTTTGTGCTGCTCCTCTCGTCACACGATCCTAATTACGGTTTCAACATTGGTATGACTCCTTTAAATTTTTTTTTTTACGTACCGATCAATCTATCTTCGTGAAGTTGAATTATAACTTCCCTCGTCTCTGTTGATATTTATGTTCGTCCAGTGACAAATTGTACGTTATCTGTCCACTCCAACATACAAATGCAATGTAGGCTACTTTGATGCATACGCTAAAATACTTTTGGAGTCCGACCTCTGTAAAGTCTTGTGCAGAACTGTCGTTTCAACAAGCGTGTTGTTGACTTATGTTTATAACAAAATTATTTTAAAAAAATAGTTTTAGTGGAAGAATTACGGTGATGGAATTAGTAACGAGAAAAATTTCGCTGATTCTAAGTGGAGCCATTTTCACTGAGAATCGGTGGTTTTCCACTGATTCGAATCTAGATTGTAGGTACGAGGAAAGGTAAATTCAAGAGAGGCCTACAGGCCTTCCTCCATTTTGCAAACCAGATCGATTGAAAGGAGGGAAATAAAAAACTACACTGTAACGTTAATAGTGGCACCACGCTTGTTTTGGAGCCGAAAAATGTAAAAGTGGCATACGTGCCAAAAGTGGCACAAATACCATTTTATTAACTTGTAAATGGGTTTTGGACAGACGGATCACAAGTTGGTACCTCCCCTCAATCCCCCTCCTATCCTTGTGAGGTGATTGGTCGAAGGGTCACGCCCCTTCTCCTCCCCCCAACTTTGAAAGTTGTTCTGTAATCGGTTGTTGTGTTACTCTTCCAACCCCCTCCTCACCATCCGCTGAGATGACCCGTCTGGCGGGCTGCCGTCGGATGAAGTGTCGCCAGAATGGGAGCTCTCGATACCGAAGTGGTGCAGTACTTGGTTCGAATCCCGTCGAAGGCACTTATGCATAATGTGGTGTAATTGCGCAATCAGGCATAGTTTAGTAATTGCAAAATGACTAATGAGTAATTACATATTAAGTAAACATGTTCACCCTTCGGCTGCCGAACCACAAGTGAGGAGGTTGGAAGGGGAGGTTAAGGGCATAGGCTAGGGTGAGGGGGTTATAGGCTTGAGAGTTCGGTCTGCAGTTCGAGACCCATCGAGGGTAATTAGATTTTTAATCACTTACTAATTACAATCACTAAGTATGTGTATTGACTAAGTACATGCAATTACACACTACTTTCACATACCGATAGTAATTGCACAATGCCTAAGTACGCATGCGCATCATTAGAAATTGAATAAATACATGCATTTGCAAACACTAATTACAAATTTGCTCCCTAGTATTGTCTACTGCCGGATGAGCTGAGTTTCACTAATAACATTCATAATATTGTCGACTGCCACGATGAAAAGCGCCAATGTCCGGTTGCACTAACATCTTCCCCGATCCGAGATCAAATGATCCTCCAGTATCCAGTATGATCTTAGTTCCAATGTAAAAGTGTTGCACCAACGAAATTTCATTATTTTGGATCTTCTATTCGTCGATCTTGGTTCCAAAGTGAGATATCGAGATCGAGTATGAAACAAATTTTACTATTTATTCGTAATATATGTCATGGAAGTAGGCGTATTTTTCACTGTAGATAGAACTAGATGTGCGATGTTTTAAGTTAATTATTGATGTACGAATTTTACTTAATATTCATGTGCATATAATGTTTTAATTTCCTAAGAAAACAATCGGAGTGTAGTTCTATCTGTAGGCGTATTTTCAAACTACATTTGTCGAAGATGGCTGCTGATCTCGGATCGAGATTTCGAATCGCAAATTTCAGCGGTTCGAAATGAACTTCATCTCGATCTCCAAACCAGCTCTGAACTAGAATGGTCGATCCTATGTCGATCTTAGATCCGATCTCGGATCGAGTTTCGAACCACGATGGTGCAACCGGACACAAGTGCTTTCGAGCTACGTCTCCACTCCAACCAGTCACTCCTGCCGACCCAGCGCACACTACAGCATCGCATCTCCGGGCCTGCAGGCGACACACCAGCCACTCTCCAGAACACGAGCTGAGCAATTCGCACCATCACCGCGTCGGGCGCCATAAAACAGCGAACCCTCCTCTCCCCCTCTTTCCTTCTCTCCCCCTCTTTCCTTCTCTCTCTCTCTCTCTCTCCCCACCAACGAAGCGCTCTACTCCGGTCGACCGCTGGCCTTCAGATTCCTAATTACTCCTACTTTTATGCCTGGAAACTAACACTTTTCTGATTCCAGAGAGATGACTGGCATCTGCGGGTGGGTGGCGCAGCTCTGTCCCCCGCCTCCAGGGCCGTGCTACTGCGGTACGACCCTGGATATATTCCAGCAGCGGATCGACACATTTCATATCGCCCTCATTAACCTCACAAAGTCTATCTTAGCGAACTAACAATAAACCTACTATCTCCAGCCCTAATCCATTAAAAGGAATTATTTATTATCCGCGACTGTCGCATAGTTTTCTCCAGACCCTCTCCGCTTTGCCTGATTACTATGCCCCTTACTAGACCCTTCTTCTTTCTAAGTGTGCCCATGGCTACAATTGAAGCCATGTCACCAGACAACCCTACTCAGCCGCGAAGCATGCGCCCAATTTAATTAACCCTGACCTAAGATGTAAAGGGCTAGCCCCGAGACTCATCCCATTATCCAATTGTCTTAGCTACTAACATGCATGCCGGAGGGCACACAGAACTGTGAAGGTGCTCACGCTGGCGTAGCGGGATTTGGGGGCTCATCAGAAAAAAAAAAAATTCGACCGCTGGCTTGTCGGGAAACGTCCCCATCAAGCCAAATACTGTGTGTCAAAGCTCGTGGAATGCCTGCCGATGTAATCTTGCATAATTCTCTAGTCTATTTCTTTATAAAACATAAGCAAACGTGTTATTTTATTTCAGTTACGTTTTACATTCTACGGTTCCTGTTTACAACATTTATTTTATATTTTTATCAAACACTGTGTTAGTTAGAAACTATCAGCACGCACGACGCGAATTACTGAAGGAAAACCCGAATAGGTAACCAACATATTGGCTTGCGTTAATATATTGGACAGGAATTTAAAAAAAAAAATTCCTACTACAAGTTCGGAACCAGTCAGCTTTAGTCTGCGCGATACAAACTACGATATATTGCATTATTATACAGCATGTTTCTCAATTAGACCGACAAACTTCGTCAGCTGATGCCTTATGTAAAAATAAGTATAAAATAGGACACATACTACCTAAACTGAATATTAAGAATTTGAAACAAATTTTTGCAATATACCGGAAAAAAAAAAAAAAAAAAAATTGAATTTCTTCGATCATTGTTCTATGGTAATGGGATCTTCAACTTAGAGCAAACTCACATTAATACCCTTCCCTGTATAGGAAATAACAGGGGTGGCCACCGTATTTTTCCTGGCAACTCTTTTGCAGTCTGGAATTTCGAACTTTTGATGATGAATTATTGAGCAGTATGATTTAAGTGACAAAATTTGTCCTCTTGCCGCAACTGCCCAGGACCCACCGTTTACTTGCAAAACGCACACAAATATTCGCCTGCAGCGATTGTGCCTAGCACGTAGGCAATACAATCTACATCCACGTAAAAAAAAAAAAAAACGCTGCGAGTCCACTGCACAGACGGCTGCCTATTTGTTTCTAGCGGCAATTTGTACGAATTCCTTGTATTGTATGTTTGAATGGTATTTTTTCAAATCGTAAAATAAGTTAAATGAAAGTACAAGTAATCGAATAATGTGTTATGTGACGTGGAACGTCAACCTAACAGCCAACTCCCCCCCTCCCCCCGTGATGAAGATAACAGGGGTGGCCACCCTCTTGTTACATACAACGTTTTTACCGTCAGGAATTGTGAACAAGCATCACACGTTTTACGATTTGCAAAAGTACCATTCAAACATACAATACAAGGAATACATACATACTGTCGCCAGGAACAAATAGGCAGCCGTATGTGCAGTGGACTCGCAGCATTTTGTACGTGGATGTAAATAGTATTGCCTATGTGCTAGACACTGAATCGCTGCAGACGAATCTTTGTGTGCGTTTTGCAAGAAAACCGTGGGTGCTGGGCAGTTGCAACAAGAGGACAAATTTTGTTACTTAGGTCATGCTGCTCAATAATTCATCATCAAAAGTTCGAAATTACAGACTGTAAAAGAGTTGCAGAAAAAATAGGCTGGCCACCCCCGGTATTTCCTGCACGGGGAAGGGTATTAATGTGAGTTTGCTCTTAAGTTGAAAATCCCATTAACATAGAACAATGATCGAAAAAATTGTAATTTCATTACACTTTGTTTCCGATATATTGCAAAAGTACATTTCAAATTCTCACATTTCAAGGGCTTATAACTCCCTTAATATTCAGTTTAGGTGGTACGTGTCTTATATATTTTCTACTTCTTTTTACATAAGTAATCACATATCGAAGTTTGTCGGTATAACTGCGAAACCGCCTGTATAAAGTGGAAATTCATTTAACTATTATAAGTTTGTAACCAATCGGTATCAGATCACGGCAGCTGCATGCTCAGTGTAAAGCACCCTGCATATATCAATAACATAATCATAAACTACGTTATTCAATGTTAATAGTTTGGAAGTTGAACAGTAAGCGACGAGCGAGACCCATTAAGTGTAAATAGAATAAATTTACGTTATATCTAGTTGCATATTGAATAAGCTGATGTAATACGTACTTACATAACTAATCTTAAGTACACATAGTGAGCTGAAACTAAGTACACATGTTTACCCACCGACTGCCGATCCACAATTGACGTGGTTGGAAGGCGAGAGGTTAGGGATATAGGGTTGAGACTCAGTCCTTGCTTCATTATTCCTCGAGAGTAAATACATGTAATTAAATTCTTGTATTTGTGTAATAATCACATAACAAGTAATGAATAAATACAGAGTATTTACATGGTTAATAAATACACACAAGTAGTATTTACGTATTGATTCGAGACTCATCCAGGGTACTTTTATTTTAATCGCGTAACAAATAATGAGTAATAAGTTGCGGATGTAAGTAAACATGTTGACCCATGCCCGACGAAACACAACTGACGAGGTTGGAAGGTTAGGGGTAAGGACTTACTCTTTGGTTCGTGACCCATCGATGATACTTATCTTTTATTCGCATAATAAGAAATGAATAAATAGGTGTTATTAGAATTCACATAATGAATAACACGCACGAGTAACTACACCCTAAGTAAATGTCCTACTAGAGTCAATGTTCACTTCCGACTACCCTATGATTTACTAAAATGTTTAAATTACACAACCATCAGATTCACGAAGGAAAGAGTCAGTAGACAAGTCTCCAGCAAATACATAAATGACGTTTCAGCCAGATACTACTACACTACGCATCATTACTGCATACAATACGTCACTTCCACCGTATGTCTCACTCTTTAACTCGTGTGGCAACATTACCCATATATCATTCCGTTCCGAAATGTTACACAGAGCACTTTAACACGCCCTTGTACACCTGTAACTAAACTGCAAATGGCGTAAAGGTTTTCTGCTACTGTATCTCAACAGGCAATACTCGCGGTTCTACTAAAGTAGGCAGGCCGCTCGATTACAGACAGCGTGCTATTCGAATCTATTTATTTCCGAATAATATGATATATGCCACGTAAACAGCGAGAGTAGCATCCTCGTACGACGAATGCACCTACAGGCGGGGTAGACTGCTTATTCGTCGTCTGCGGACGTACCCAAGATTGACCTAACCCAAATGTCAAAGTCACGTGGCCAACAGTGATGAACGTGTTTGTTTGTATTTTTATTTTCAAAAGGAAAGCACTCATATGAATAAAATACTTTCACCAATTTGAATTTAATCTAACTGCATTCTAAATTGGTGTATAGACATATCAAAGCACTTGTTTGCTAAAGTGTTCTAACCTTAATTCCGATCAAAGCCGTTTTTGCTAGTCGTATAATTGGCAAGTGAGCAGTTCAATGTTGGGACACGGAGACTGATTGTGCGCTGCCAGCGAGATCAGAATACCTCATATTTAGACTTACGTATGCGCCTGTGCCACAGTTTTTACCGTGGGCACAATTTGTTAAGGAAATAAACATGAGTGTGGGTGTCTATGTAAGTATATATAATCAACAGTGTAATTGTCTGACAAACATTCATAATCCAGTTTCACTTGACATACTAGTCTACAAACGCTAATCGTTTTTTCCCCTTTTATAAAAGTTAAAATTGGTATTTTGAGTGGAGCGAATAAAAACCGCCAACACAAACCAACACAATAAACAAAGTAATAGTGATTATTTCATGGCTGAAAACACAAGCATTCACAATTATGGCATGTAGACAATGCGTCGCGCAGCGCCTGCCATTATGCAACCATCAACATGCGGGAGTCGAGTTTGTTGCAACTCTTGCAGGAACCACCAAATGCCAGAACGTGCACATTCTACAAAGATGTCTGTCGATGGTATAGTATATTTTCGGTTTCATTACACTTTTTGAATCAAACCTATGAAATATCTCTCCACGTATGTCGCGTTAGGTTGTTTCCTAAATATGTCATGTATCACAAGCTTTTTATATTCAATATAAAAGTATTTTTCTTTGTTAAACTGAACTTTTACGTTTAATTTATAATAAATACGAATAAAAACAGTGAAAAAACTAGCGGGTAGGTAATACCTTGTATAAGCTGTTCATGGTAAAATGAGCACATTCGAAAGGCCTCCCATTTGGAATAATAGCCAATAAATAATTTTTATTGTAGCCTTACACGTAATTTTCCAAGTGAGGCGGAATATGCATAATGTGTTTATTATTTTCATGGCCACATTTATTTAAAAAGGTGGATATAGGATAAAAAATGGGTGAAAATAAGAAGTAACTAGAGGCTCAAAAGTGCTCACTTTATCGTGAACAGCCATTGGGAGCCGACGTAACAGAATGTACAGTAGTATATATGCAAGTAACTGGGAGCCGATGTATCAGAATGTAAGGTAGTATATATACAAGTAACTGGGAGGAAATGTATTAGAATGTACGGTAGTGTATATGCAAGTAACTGGGAGCCCACGTATCAGCATGTACGGTAGAATATATGCATATGTAGTATATATGCATATATATATTATATATATACACACATACAGAAGTAACTGGGAGCAGATGTATTAGAGTGTACGGTAGTGTACATGCAAGTGAGACACGCACCTCATAAAACTACGTTCCTCCACTTCCGTTATGCCTGCTCGCTTGGACACCAGCACTACGAGGAAGACAATATGTGCAGCTCGGGACCTATAGTCACCATAAAACGAACTTTTTACAAGAAAAATGTGTGTGTTGCTATCCATCCACAATTATTAAAATTACTTACTTGGTGACTTTACTTACTCAAATTATACACGCACGTGATGGTATGCGAAGAAAAGCCTGCCCCAGCAGGCCTACATATGTGCAACATCAAGGTGTCGCCCAGCAATCAGACATAGCTTCCAGCTGCAGCGCACACCTACGGTAGACAGGCCGCTGAGTGTAGGGGATAGTTTGATCCGCCCGCGCCAGACCGCGCTGAAGTCGCGGCGGTTGCGTGGCCAGATGGTTAAACACGTAGTATGGAACTGTGGAGTCGGAAGAGGCTCCTCACTAATAATTTTGAATTGTATAGAAGCTTTCCGAGAGTTTCTTGGGCTCCGATTGGCTGGACTCTCATTGCTCCCTCCCTAGGAGGGGTAAAAGTTTTGTAAATAATGCCAGGAGTTTGGTCGTGTGGCCAGAGATCAGCACTCCTTGACGTTCAGCTTACAGTTAAGTACAAAAATAATGTCGAAACCGAAATAATATTCCTGGCCCGTCTGGCGATTGTCAGCATAACGACTTTTGCGTCATGGCAGGTAGAAAAAACTTAGGAATTTCCGTATTCCAAGACAGAAAATCTTTCTGTATAAACTATCGCCTGATTAAAGTTATCATCCATGTTTTTAAAGACAGCCGAAAATTCTTAAAGTGTAATAAAATGGGCAAATTAGAATCATTTGTCTCTTTGTTGGATTTTACCAAAATATTAACTATTGTCAATATCAGTATTGTGAGTACAGTACTAAATAGTAAACTTACATTAGGAGTCGGGAAATACTCCAATTCTAGACTTTGTATCTAGCCAGTATTAAAGACAAATGTTTAAGTATTAAGAAAATTGCTAAGAAAATGCTAAACATGAAAATATAGCCATGTGGGCTTTTAAAAGGAGTTGAGACCACGTTTTTCTATTTGTTCTGAAAGCGAATATCACCCAGGCATGTTTTTTTTCTTTAATATTTTATTATAATACCTTTACACCTGGAGTAGGAGTACGGTAGTCTCTTGAATTCGTGTTAAGTGACACAACAGAGACATAAGCTTTAACTTAGAATTGTTTCAAGCATAACTTGTATGTAGAATTCTAGCACAGTTCTTAATGGGTATTTTTATTTTATATTTGAAAATGGTACAATTGTGTAAATTTCTGAGCCCATCTGATATTCAATTGGTGTCAATTTTTTTTTTTGGAAGACTGAGGATGTAAATAAATAATACATTATGAATATTTTCCATAATCCTATGTAAACTTTGAAACATTTATACAAATAAATCATACATGAAGATGTCAAGGAAGTCTCGTGTTAGTCTGTCTTTTTAACCATAAATCTTTAAATAGATCTGATAATTTTACCCTCTTGTGGATTGGTTCTTGAAGAATTTTGTATAAATCCCGCTGGCCACGCCCTTAGGAAGGGCATTGCAAGGCTGCGCCACTCTATTTTCTATTTTTATTTCTGATTTCTGGTTGTCTTTTCTGCATAGTTGTAAAGACACATAACTTGTTTTGCGTCTAAGAAAATAGTTAGGAAACATCAAATCTCTTGACAGTTGTTTGGGGTGTTTTTTTTTTTTGTGTATGTTGCATTGTTTTTCATTTTAACATAGGCGACAGGATGGATACAGAAACTCTCCAAGCCGTCTCTGCGCAATTGCTATGGGAGGCTGGGGAGACAGTGGATGAGTCAGAAGGCATCGCCGAACTAAGGATAAGAATGCGGGCCCTGGTACGAGGTAGTAATGAAGGGGAAAACAGCGCGGCTGCAGCTGTGGGTGAGTAAACCCCAGTTCTTAAATCGAGACATGTCCCGTCTGAATTGTCTTCTAAATTACCTAGGTTGGAGGATTTGATACTTGAGTCAGAAGTAAATTTTTTTTTGTAGTATTACAATCAATTATTTCCTTAAATTTCTGCTCAAGGGCAGTTATATACACAGCCGTGACATTTAAGGTACCGGATGTTTTACAACCAGTTTTCTGTAAGGCTAGGGAGGAAAATTGGGGGATTGTGACATTAATAAAAATATGTGTTAACCAGGTTTCGAATGACGTATGTCATGAAAATGCGGATGCAATTGATCGATAGGAAACAACTACCCTCACAGAGTATGCAAGATTTTGTGCAAGAAATAATGGGGTTAGTAGGGGGTTCTTGGTTACCCTTGTGAAGATTATTTTACTCAAATAATGTTTTACAATCTACTTCCCAAAAACAGCCGATTTTTTAGCTTTTCCGAAAAACTCACTACTTTGAAACAGCTCTAATCGTTAGTAATTGAAGTAGAGCAGACCTTGCCGGATTTTACTTCCGATTCCGTGAGTGAGCGGGAGGGAGGGAGGGAGGAAGGAAGATGGAAAACGGAGAATAACAAAGTATTGCATTATTTGGGGAAACGTGAATCATGTAGCTAAAGAATGTTTTCATAGGAAAGCTGTTTTTTTCTGTAACCCGTAAGGATTCCGTCAGTAATGATAAAATACGATCTCGTTCCTAGTATACTTAGACCGGTAATGGGAAATTGGTTGCCGAAGGGAAGACACAGGAAATTGTTTGTTATTTTTGCAAGCAAAGGGGACATATGAAGGATAAGTGCCCCCAAAGAGTACAGGCAGTTCGGAGTCATTCAATAAATAGTTTGAGTTTTGAACATAAATGTGGGTTGCTGTACGCTCCTGTTATTATTTCCGATCAAATGATTGTAGCAGCTTTATTGGATTCAGGGGCCACTTGTTCTTTGATTGGTCACGATTTTTGCGCTTAACTTTTGAGAAATATGCCCAAGGGGCTCATTCAAGTTCAGAAAAGAGAAAAAGTTGGGTTTTCTCTAGCAAATGGCGGCATGATAAATTCTCAGGGTGTTGCTATTTTCAAAATCAAAATTGTAAAATTTTCTTGGAAATATAAATTTAGAATTCTTCCAGGTCTGCGTCATGAATTGCTACTAGGCATAGATTTTCTGGGGGAAAACACAAGCGTGTATTGATATTGCCAAATGAGAACTAGGTTTTGCTTTTTGTAAAAATCAACCAGTGTCAATTCTTTCAAAAAGATTTAGTTATCAAATTTTAAACCTCCGCCCTTCTGATTCTGGCCAGGATAATCAGTTAGCACAGTTGCAGGAAGAGTTCGCGGATGTGGTTACCACTAAATTACGATATTATAATCAAAATCCTATTGTGTAGCGGGTAAAGGATGATGAGCCTGTTTCTTTTGTACCCTATCGAGTCTCTCTCCAAAATTAAAGATTTAAAAAAATATTATTCAAGACTTGCAAAAGGAAAAAATTGTAGAGCCATCTGTAAGTATGTATTTATTCTAGTCCAGCTTTTTTGTCGCCAAAACGGACTCGGAGACCGTATCGTGTAATTTGAGACTACCACAAAGTTGATAAAAAATATATATGTAGACCCTAATCCATTACCCATTATCGAATCGGTATTTCAGCATGTAGGACAAGCGAAGTACTTTTCGGTGTTTGATTTGAATTCTGCATTCCTACAGTGTCAACTGCATCCAGATTCTCGGGAAATTTTAGCCTTTGTAACACCTTGGGGGCAGTATTAGTAGTGTAGTTTGCCCACGGGCGTAAATTGTGGACCACAGGCCATGCCAAGGGTTTTATATCAAGTTCTAGGAGAGTTTCGATACGACTTCCTGTTTACCTATATATATGATGTATGTGTCTACAGTAACACATTCGAGGATCATATAAAACATCTGAGGCTTTTCTTATCCACCCCAAGGGGAGCTGGTCTCTCAGTAAACCCTCGTAAAGTTACCTGGGCATCCACTTATGTAAGATACATCGGACTTGTTATCGCTGATGGGAAGTTTGTCAAGGATCCGGAAAAGATACAAACAGTTGTAATCTTCACTGTGCCTAAGAACCTGAAGGGAGTCGGAATAATATCCGACCATACCTAAAAACCTCCTAAGTTTATTCCCGATTTTGCTAACATGTCTGAACCTTTGAACGCCTTAAAACGTAAAGGAGTAGATTTTGTTTGGGGAGCTGACTAGGACCATACCTTTTGACAGCTAAAGGAGAAATTGTCAATGCCCCCTGTTGTGTGGTTGCCTCAGTTTGACCAACTTTTGTTTTGCAAGTTGATGCTAGTTCAAAGGCATTAGGGGCACTACTTTGACAACGGGATAATGATCAACTGGTTCCCATTGCATGTATTAGTAGACTGCTTACTGTTGCTGAGCAGAAGTTCTTGGCATACGAGAAGGAAGTACTCGCGGCCATTTTTGACATGGAAAAATTTTGCGACTATCTTGAAACTAACGAGTTTGAACTACATACTCATAACCAGGCATTAAGCTGGTTTCTGGCGAAAAATAAACCCGCAGGTAGGTTGGTGAGATGGTTAGTGCGTTCGACTCATTTCCGCTTTCATGTCAAACACATCAAAGGAGTGGACAATGGAGTAACCGATGCCTTGTCCAGGATGTTTGATGCGGAATAATTTTGTGCAGACACTCCAGATGAGGTAGCTGTGGTGCAGGAAATGAACACCGAGGTTCTAGTATGACAGATGTAGGAAATTGAAAAAAATTATGAATTAACCTTAGTTTCTAATGTTAATATAGTCAGTAAAAGTAATTACTGATCCCAATTTTGATCAAGTCCATGTTTTGAATGGATTTCCCCAAGCTTACCTTAAACACCAGCAGCGAATTGACCCTGAATGTGTCAGCGTCAAAGCAGACACTGAGGCTGGAAAGGGAGGGCCCTATGAGGTTAGGAAGAGCCTCATTGGTCATGTTGATCCCAAGACTGGTGCATTTAAATTTTATGTTCCTCAAGTGTTGCATGGAGTGTTCCACTACTATCACAACATTTATTTTGGTGACCAATCAGGTCAAGATAAGACGGTTGGCTGGATTAGGGACATGTTCTTTTCACCAGGGTTGGTGAAAGAAGTTGAGCAGCTTGTTAAACAATGTGAGGATTGCCAAAGGGCAAAACCTCGAAACACTAAAATAAAGAACTTATAGCGCAACTGTAGCTCGATACCCCTGGGAACGTCTCTATCTTGATGTTTTTGGACCTTTATCAAGAACTAGATCTGGATTTACTTCTATTTTTGTTGCAGTTGACAGTTTCAGTAAATTTAGATTCCTTCCCCCCTTAAGAACAACGAAATCTGTGGAAATTTGTAAGTTGCTTAGCCACGACTCTTCCCTATCTTCGGGTCACCCATGCAACTAGTGACTGATAATGCCACCTACTTCGTTTCCACTGAAATGAAAAACCTAGTGTTTTCATGGGGAATAAAATTATTACAAACTACCCCTTACTATCCACAGGCCAATCTGGTAGAATGGTATAACTGGAATTTGAAAGCCGCCTTAAGGACTCGGACCAAGTTTTGTATCATATTTCATTGGCATTTAATATCATAAGTAGTGCAACAAAGAAGATGCCATCAGAGGTATTTTTCGAGAGAAAGTTGTTTCATCCAGTGATAAATTCCTGGGGACTACAAGAGTTTTATTGGGATAACATTGATTCTAAAGACCTTACGGAAGTTTGGGAGGAAGCTTCAAAAAATTTGAGAAATATCACTTACACTTATCTTCTAGGAAATATTATCAAAGCGGCAGTGTGTCCCTTAAAGTAAGTGATCAGGCGTATCTTGAAACACATTTTTTGAGCAAAAGGGCAACTCAGTTTAGCTCACAGTTAGCACCACAGCTTTTTCTCTGGCCCGTTCAAAATTTGTAGGTTTCTTACTCCTGTAACTTTGTTGTTAGATGATGTTAGTAGTCCCGGGAGCCTTACTAAGGCTCATATATAACAGGTCAAAGGAAGCACCTATTTGTAGAGGAACAGGATTTCCTAAAACCACTGACTTGGGATTGTTAGGGTTTAGGTTGTCAGATTTTTGCATGTTCTGGAATTTGTAATAATTTTTGTTACTCATCATATATGTGCATGTATTTTAGTAGTGTTATTATTTTGGGAAGAACGTCCAGTAGTGGTGTTCTCTCAAGGTTCATGTTCATTTCATTAATGTTTTCATCTTCATCTAGATTATAAGTTCTAAGTCATGATCATTTTATCATTGTGTTTAGCCAATATTTAAGAATTAGGAGGGTATTATAGTATATTATTCGTGCTATACAGAAACTTTCTGTCGATTAATTTTAAAATAGGGAAAACCAGGAGTGTAAGGTTTTGGGACTAATCCACCCTACTTTTGAGAAATTATTCGGAGAGGAAAACATGGATCGTAGTTTGGCACTTTGATGCTCATGTTCGTCTTTTGGGTCTGTTCTGGTATGGTCTGGACGGTGGAGCCAGAGGCTGCATTGGTGAAGATTCCATCCTCCTGGTACTTCTTCCTGGTGTTGGTGGACCGGGGGCCTGCATCGACTTCTGGCCAAATTCGATGGAGTTCCCTTCATCTTCTCAGGATCATTCACTGGGAGAATAGCTTTGGGCAGGGAGGATTGAGACACGCACCTCATAAAACTACGTTCATCCACTCCCGTTATGCTTGCCCACTTCGACACCGGCACGACGAAGTCGACAATATGTGCAGGGCGGGACCTATAGCCACCATAAAACGAACTTTTTACAAGAAAAATACGTGTTGCTATCTATCCAGAATTATTTAAATAACTTACTTGGTGACTTTACTTACTCAAATTATACACGCACGTGATGATCTGCGAAGAAAAGCCTGCCCCAGCAGGCCTACATATGTGCAACATCAAGGTGTCGCCCAGCAATCAGACATAGCTTCCAGCTGCAGCGCACACCTACGGTAGACAGGCCGCTGAGTGTAGGGGATAGTTTGATCCGCCCGCGCCAGACCGCGCTGAAGTCGCGGCGGTTGCGTGGCCAGATGGTTAAACACGTAGTATGGAACTGTGGAGTCGGAAGAGGCTCCTCACTAATAATTTTGAATTGTATAGAAGCTTTCCGAGAGTTTCTTGGGCTCCGATTGGCTGGACTCTCATTGCTCCCTCCCTAGGAGGGGTAAAAGTTTTGTAAATAATGCCAGGAGTTTGGTCGTGTGGCCAGAGATCAGCACTCCTTGACGTTCAGCTTACAGTTAAGTACAAAAATAATGTCGAAACCGAAATAATATTCCTGGCCCGTCTGGCGATTGTCAGCATAACGACTTTTGCGTCATGGCAGGTAGAAAAAACTTAGGAATTTCCGTATTCCAAGACAGAAAATCTTTCTGTATAAACTATCGCCTGATTAAAGTTATCATCCATGTTTTTAAAGACAGCCGAAAATTCTTAAAGTGTAATAAAATGGGCAAATTAGAATCATTTGTCTCTTTGTTGGATTTTACCAAAATATTAACTATTGTCAATATCAGTATTGTGAGTACAGTACTAAATAGTAAACTTACATTAGGAGTCGGGAAATACTCCAATTCTAGACTTTGTATCTAGCCAGTATTAAAGACAAATGTTTAAGTATTAAGAAAATTGCTAAGAAAATGCTAAACATGAAAATATAGCCATGTGGGCTTTTAAAAGGAGTTGAGACCACGTTTTTCTATTTGTTCTGAAAGCGAATATCACCCAGGCATGTTTTTTTTCTTTAATATTTTATTATAATACCTTTACACCTGGAGTAGGAGTACGGTAGTCTCTTGAATTCGTGTTAAGTGACACAACAGAGACATAAGCTTTAACTTAGAATTGTTTCAAGCATAACTTGTATGTAGAATTCTAGCACAGTTCTTAATGGGTATTTTTATTTTATATTTGAAAATGGTACAATTGTGTAAATTTCTGAGCCCATCTGATATTCAATTGGTGTCAATTTTTTTTTTTGGAAGACTGAGGATGTAAATAAATAATACATTATGAATATTTTCCATAATCCTATGTAAACTTTGAAACATTTATACAAATAAATCATACATGAAGATGTCAAGGAAGTCTCGTGTTAGTCTGTCTTTTTAACCATAAATCTTTAAATAGATTTGATCTTTTTACCCTCTTGTGGATTGGTTCTTGAAGAGTTTTGTATAAATCCCGCTGGCCACGCCCTTAAGAAGGGCGTTGCACAATTAACCGTGAGCCGACGTATCAGCATGTATGGAAGTATATATGCAAGTAACTAGGAGTCCACATATCAGCATGTACGATAGTATATATGCAAATAACTGGGAGCCAGCGTTTCAGCATGTAAGGTAATATATGCAAGTAACTGGGAGCCGTCGTATCAGCATGTACGGTAGTATATATACAAGTAACTGGATGCCCATATATAAGCATGTACGGTAGTATATAATGTAAGTAACTGGGAGCCTACATATCAGCATGTACGGTAGTATATATGCAAGTAACTGGGAGCCCACATATCAGCATGCACGGTAATATATATGAAAGTAACTGTGAGCCCACCTAATCAGCATGTACGGTAGTATATACTGCAAGTAACTGGAAGCATGTACGATGGTATATGCATGTAACGGAAAGTGATTTCTTTCCACCAAAATTTACAGTGAACACAGACTTTAGGTATGCAGAATTCCTTTACAATCGAGCACAACGTCATTTCACGCTTTACGGTTCCAAATAGCTTCAATGACCACAGTCTGGAAAAGTAATTACTGCACAATGTATGATACTGGCATCGCTCAGAATGGCCACGAATCCCCATAAGATGTGCATTACTTCTGTGTCGCCTGAAAGGACTGCAACCAGCCAGTTCTCGCAATCCAATGGTTTCCTGCATGCAATGCGCGACACATTTCCCCACACACGTTAATGATTGCTATCATTTATGGACATGGGTAAATTAACTTCAGGATGATTCAAAAGTCAACATACATAGGAATGTTGCAAAATATTATTAGTGCCACAAAAAGCACAATTCAAATACTACATCGATTGTTCCTGTTTTTTTAGGTAATGTGACACTTGCAACATTGTATTTGTAACACTTGTGCTCAGATTCCTGTTAAAACATTGCAACATGCAAGTTGAACAGGTACAACGCATTGGCATGTGCATTCGCAACAATGGAAAGCATATTGATCGTCTTCTAATGGCTATGAAAGGTACATTTCTGTTAACCCCTATGTATGGTAACTTTTGATCATCATGTAGAATGTTTAGTTCCGTCTCCTCTATCGCTACATTAGAACATTACCAGTCCTGTATACAAATCATGTAAGAATAGGTACATTCAATTGCTATGTAGTCTCACCCTCGAGCCGAAATTCGTTCGTTTCTCGGATTATTCAGGAGTATAGAGGCCTCGAATTGTGTTACAAATTCACGCGCAGCCATAACAACAAGATAAAAGTTTCATTTTCAACATAATTATTCCATGAAAATTATTATTGTATTTCTATCAAAACACTACGACCCCATTAGTTAGCTACAAACCTCGCATCACTGTGCAACTATCGCTCTGTTTATTCATAATAAAAAAATGAAAACAAACGGGAAATTAAGACTATAGTCCATTCCCGATTGGAAGCGACTTATGAAAATCAGCCTTTGAAAAAACACTATAGGAATAACCTGCATTCCACAAATATATAACACTGTGGTTAACTCTACAGTACTGTATTATTGAATAAACGAAACTTTACCTTAATATCTTCTATAACTTGTAATATTTATTTGGTTTTCAAATATGAATTAACAAAAGCAAGAGCAGCGACGTGTTGGCAACGACCAGTGAGAAATAGTTAACAGTAAAAATATTATTTTAACATATTTTTTTTAGAAAACTATTTGTAAATTAAAGGTTGCCTATTGAAATATTTAGGTAGCCCCAATGGCAACTGATATCATTTTTACAGTTTAAAATAACAGCGGAAAATATTGTGAGTAGGCCGTAATGGTACGGTGTTGTTTTATCGAGCGAGGTAGCATCTGAAAAACTGTCTGCTGGGCGAGGCTTGTCGCTTTCTCTCTCTTTCTTCGCCACTTTCAAACTCGGGAAATTTCACTTCGCTAGTAAGCAAGGGAATTATAAATGCTTTAAATTTTAGCATATTTCATACTTATTACAGCAAAATAATGATTTTTGAATTTGTAATTTACAACTGAAAAGAAGTTTTAATGTTTGAATACTTAATTTAATATATTTAGATATGATGGCGGGGCAGTTATCAAGTGAAGTTAGCAGACATAGCGAGCCATGACATGGCATGTTGCTTTTTGCCAAACGATACGTAAATTATTCTTACTCCGAAAAATACTTCAAATTACATCACGTTTGTAGATGTTGCGTTTTTTAAACATACCTAGGCAAGTTACGATGTTGTGATAAATCTGTGTTTCCACGGCAGTAATAAATATACTGTGACGAGTGTTTCGTTAATCATTGCGTCTGTGAAATGGCGTGCCTTTGTGCATTGTGGTCGATACGCTGACCCTGTGTACGTGATTTCAAATATTTGATTAACACTATTTCTACGTTTTAACTGTGAACTGTTTTTATGACGTACTTAATTATTTGCATCCACGTCTGTTTATCTATCACAACGTTGTACCTTTGCCAAAAGGGATTTGAAACAGAGTCGTGTAACGTAATTTGCCACAATCCCAAGAGAAAAATATTAAGTTCAGCCCGATAAATTTCAATAAACCTAATAAACAGTAAGTAGCAATACATAGAAATATGAACGGAATAAAAGTTATCGTAAGCTTATTTGTGTGCATGTTCACCGCTATCTTTTAAAGTTTGTATGACAAAAATGAGAAACACGAGTTGGGTGCTTGAATTCAATGTGCTTTTCGTTTGACTAGTTGTTCCTTCGTTTTAATATTTATTCCAACTGAGGCCGACCTTTTAAAGAAATAACCCAACACACATAAATAACAAAAGGATAATTAGTACAGTCATTTACCTCGCATTTGTAACAGTGTTAAACACAGTCGCGGCAAAATACTAACGTGCATTACATGTATTGAGCTATGTTGTGGAAAACAAATATGTTAATGTAAAATAACCATAAGAACTGTCGTCAATTCAGGCATTTTTAAAACGTCATAAAGCTGACCCAAATAATGTTAGAGGCCTAAACTGTGAATATTCGTACGAAATAGTTTTTGAAATCGACCAACGACAAAATTCTTTGAAAAGCTGTAAACAGTAAACAACACATTTGACAGTTATAAAAGTAAAAGTCACATTTCCATGTTTATTTTTACGTGTAGCGAAAGTATACGAACATACGTACACACACAATGGAATGTAAACATTGATTTTGACAGATGCTACATGGCAGTCACGTGCAACGTTTGTTTACACTTGGCGGAAGGACACGAAACGGGCCTGCAAATAGATATTTAGCAGGGCTCCGAGAAAGTTGCTTCCAATGTGGAATGGACTATAGACCAGTAAAGGAATAAACACATTTCAGTTACGGGATTTGAGGTAAAACTAAAACAACATTCTGTATTCACTGGTAAAATACAACAGTCCAGGCACTTTAGATGTTGAAAGAGATCAGTTTCTGAACTATCATTAAACATCGAAGGTGCCACGTTAATAGAACTGCCTTGTTTTGATTGTGTTTACAACTCTGCACAGCCGTGGGAAACACTCCACTAAGACTAATATTAAACTCGCATAGAGCGAAATTCGACGGAATAAAACTCGAGGTGGAAAAGAACACATGCGTTCGAATTCACAAACGAATATTTCTCATGAAGGGAACAAGGGGTCTCTTGAAACGGGAAGGCATCAAGGGTACACTGCACTGAAATCGAACACAGCCAGCCACTAACTAGTACTGGGGCCACGCGAGAAGTTACAAAACACTGCTAACAATTGAAACATAAGAAAAATTACTTCAATGTAAACACAGCATTTTAATCTCTGATCAAAGTGAACTTTACTAAAATATAATAAACATGCTTAATTCATCTAAAGAGGGTGAAAAAGAACGGTAAAAGTGTAAAAATGCCAGTTCTGTGCCACCAGGTAGCAGGGTGAGGACTGGAGGATTGCAATTAGAATAATTTCAGGCTGCAGGCTAAGGACTGGTTACTGTCGAATTACTCATTTTTCCCTTTTTCCCGTCCAAAATGGCCAATTTTGCATACAAAAACGTCACTTTTCACCTTTTGTCCCTCAAAATTTCCCGAATTTCTCTGCCGCTGGCCATATTGGCAGCCAGTGCTGGCCGCCATATTTTTTGTCCTAATTAGCATAATCCCGGGCCGATCCCACATTGTGGCATCTGACTCATTGAGGAGAGATTCCACAACACTCAGGACCGCCATATTGGATAATGAGCACCACTGACCAAGAATATGGCGGCTGCAGGAGGATGTCGCCCATTTAGGCGGCCAGTAAGTTTGCCCTTTGTGGCCGAGGTTTGCCAAATGTGGCTGAAATGGTCGGGAGCTTCTCTCAAATTCGGAGCTTCTCATTCCCGGCTGCCATATTGGTATAGACGACCTATGTCTACCCTGGACCATTTTGGCGGCCAGTGCCTCGCCGGCGGCGGTGAGACATCAAGGCGTCGCGAATGATCGGATCTTGTGTAACACTGCCGCCCCCTTAAGGCTGTGTGTGTGTGTGTGTGTGTGCATAACACTTATAAGCATAGTTGGCTGTAATTTCCGAACCATTTGAATTACAACAACGACGAGAGGGGGCACATGGACAAATGTCCGCCTGCCTGCTTCCCCTTTCGTATTCACCGCTCTCTCTCTATCTCCCTCTCTCCCATTCCCTCGGTGCCACTGCAAGGCCACACACTTCTTCGCGCACACTCTAATCCTCGGCACCTCCACCTGCAACAATTCCTCGCACTCTCTAGCTATTGTCCTCCCATCTCCACATACCATCATCAACACTAGTCATACGTTTTCGCACGCTCACCACCGCCTGGCAAAGCTCCAGCTACACCACCATGTGCCGACCCCCGAGCATATGTGTAACAGAGAACAGACATCCTTTCCGACCCTCGTGCTCAGGGTATAAAATAGGCATCCACCATGACTAGGAGAATGGTCGTGGGTCAAGTATCCCCTATGACAACACATAAACATAGGTGACTGCAATTTCCGAACCGTTCAAGTTATAGATGCCAAATTCATAACTTAGACATCAACCACAACTAGGAGAAGGGTGGCAGGGTCAATCATGCACTATGTAAACTTAGAAGCATAGGTGGCTGTAATTTCTTAACTGTATAACATAAGCATCAATTGTAAGTGTGTAGGGGTCACCCTGGCAGCACTTCCTACTCGTCGGCCTACTGGCAACCATCATGGGCACACATAACCGGTGGTCATCATTTCGCAAATGGCCGTCATCGGCGAACTGCCCGCCTCACCACCAGCTCCACAATACGTTACTGTGACTTCTAAGATTCGACATTCAGTGGTCATTTGTACAAAAAAATGACAGTCGTCGGTGTACTGCCTGCCATCAGCCCCCCTCCCACCATCCGTCATGTGTGCAAATGGACACTGTCGGCTCACTTGTCACCAGCCGCCATTTTGCTAGACAGTGTCTTCCAAGATGGTGGACCTTATTGACAGACCAGGAAGGTCTGGTCATCCAAACCATTTAGTTGCCAAATTCATAGCCCAACCATATTGGTAAGGCAACAATATGTCCAGCAGCTCAAAAGAAAGTATTATAAATGTTAACTGTTTAAACTAGTACACACACGCACATGTGCTTAAACATGCATGCACACCCGCCTGCACACATGCACTATCACCCCACACATACTACACATGCTAGAATGATAAGCTTTCTATTATGAAACGAATTATCCCCTACCTTAACTGGTGTAGCAGTGAATACTCGTAGGCCACGAAATCGTACATACTTCTAGAGCCCCTCCCCCCCCACAAACAGAACCATCATACTTCCAGACAGATGGTTAGTACCACCACACTAGGGAGGACCGACCTTGCACTCGTGAGTCGTGTACCGACACTTTGTTGTATGTAATGCGATGTTACTCACATTTAATACACACAGTCATTGCTAGACAGCTGAGTCCCTGCACATACAACACCACATGCTAGAACGATAAGCCTATTATTACGAAACGAATTATCCCCTTCCTTACCTGAGGTAGTAATGAATACTCGTAGGCCACAAGCAAATCCCGCCGTCGATGTGACCTCGCTGGAAGTGGAGACCGATATGACCGGTCCCACCTTTCCGTGCATGGTAGATACCTACCAAGTACTGCATCTCCACCACCACCTCCCCTTGATGTGCTTATCGGTTTACTATTGAAAGTTAAAAATGCACGTACCCAGAACCAACCTCGAGGTTCGATTCCTGTAGAGAGTGGTAATACAAGACATAATAAAAGCTACCATTGGATGTACGTTCATCGAAGGTGGGAGCAAGGGCTCCAGTGATAAAATGTCAACATGAAGAGAGTAACCGCCATTGTCTACAACAGTGGTTGTAAATACAGACAGTCCCCGACCCGCATTCACATACCAGGCTCATCACACACAATTAGAGATAGTCATATGCATTGCTCTGTGCGTGTTCTCCAGTAGCCCACTAGTCTCCAATCCAGGTCCCAACAGACAGCTGCTTGCTCTCACCAGCTGTCCACTAGAGTGCATGAAAGGAAAAAAAAAAAAACAATACAACATGATACACAATTTAAACACATATGCATTCATTCAAATTACTTGCAGCCAGAGGTTCGAAAAATGTGTAGGGCAGTAGCTACACACACAGCAGTAGCTATATTGCCTAACCAACAAGAATTAAGAGAAAAAAAGTATTGTCAATGTATTTATTTACATTCACAACCAAATCACACATACATACATCTATTATGACATTCAATAAAGCCTCTGGCTCCAAGTTCATCAATAATTGCATTCATCTCTCGGAAGACAGAAATATGTTCAAACCTCTGTGAGGAAACCAACAACTGAGGTCGTATCAACTACATCAATGGGGTCTTCAGAACCATGTGTACGCCCTCGCTTGGCAGATGTCAACACTTCATAGTCATCAGTAGAATATGCATCATCACCAGCAACATGATTACACTTTTGCTTTGCAGTTGACAAGTCATCGTCATCAGTAGAAGACACATTTACATCACCAGCCGACTTGGAGGTCACAAATTCATTGTTAGTGTCCTGGGTAGCATTTGTGGCTTTCCCTTCACATGTTAGCGGTGAAGGGCTAAGAGTTACAACTCCTGACTATCTGTCTGGTTCATGCTCTACAGCGCTCATAGGTCGTCCTTCGCACACACCATGCCCTGCAGCACATATAGTTCCACCTTCGCATACTGGTTTGGAATACCACACAATCCTGCGTAATGTTATGGGTGTTCTAACGAACATCAGTTTACATGGCGAATCAGCAGGAAGGCAAGTCATGTTGTGTGGCAATGCACGTCATCGTATGGCAGGCAAAGACGTGTTACCTTTACATGTACAAGTGTGTTTCTTGAGATTATCGCCTCTACCAAATGCATCACCACACACATCACATCTTAGTATTCTGGAGGCCAGTCCTTTTGAAAATATGCTTTTCTCATGGCGATGAGCATGACAGCTTGTGCTGAAGATCATTCCGCAGGAACTGCACCAGTTTCCAGCCATGGAAGAAGTTACATCAATACAGGCATGCTCTACGATAGACATTGCATCAGCTTGCGTCATATTCATGCAAAACAAAACTGAAGTTCTTCCCACAGTAGCAGCTCTATATATCTATTAACACAAATTACATCAGCGAGACTTAAGCATTGTACCAGATGTCAACATAGCTAGTCCTTCACCCAGCAGGACTGCACCTCAGCACACAACTGCCCTGCACTCAGTCCGTCAAATGCCGAGTGTCAGTCCGACACTATAATCCATCTCAAGTCAAGCGAAGGGTGTCTACATGATCACTCCTACCAAAATTGTTGTCGCGCTACATATTATAGTATCCTGGAGTTCGTACACAGTGGTGACCCCTCCCGGCTGACACCTCACATAGTAATAGTAGTAGTAGTAGCGATGTCGCACTGTGTGCGACAGTCTGCTGTTGTAGTGCGTTATACCACCATTCTGCCGGTCTAAGGGGATGCAATGTTGAAGTGGGGTATGCACCTAATTGTGTAGTGGTCTAAGTGAATTCGTTCTCAACTGTAAATTATGTATGCTTGTAATGCCCAGCCAGAACCCTTTTCCATATACTCTTCTTCCTCCTGACAAATCTTCTGTATACTAGCCTCAATACTGTCTTCGATGTTAAGCATGTTATACAGAGTCACACTCGAGGTCTTCAGGGCTTGCTGACTAAATTCATCATTGTGTGGTTCTGGTTTGGTATATTGACATTCCAACCATATATTTTATTTTAACGCACCTTCTTTGTCCACATAATCTGCAAGTTGATCTATAATATACTGCTTCATTTGCTTAAGGCATGTACAAATATCTTTTGCCATGCCCAATGCAACGTGCATCGTCATTAGACCACAGAAAGCACATTCATGCAGGATGATCCCATGCTCATTGGTTAAGCTCGCAGCAGGTGGTTGTAGTGTAGTAGCTTATTTTTCATATGTACAATTCTTCATATGCTTATCACTTGTCTCACGAAATATTTTTTCCTGATAGTTACATATTTTGTGTAGTACTTCGACTGGAACTCTTCCTGTAGGATGATAACATGTGAACTTGTGTTCGCATCTATAACACTGGTGAGTGAAGAGTCCCCAGCTCGACTTCATCGAACATTGACCGGGTTTCTCATGTTGACATGCACGGGATCTTTCACTAAAGGTCGTACCATAATATCAGCATTAATACATTGATGACTGTGAAGAATTGTACATGTCCAGAATCGGTGTTGCCCACAGTGATGGTGTACGAGTACCCACTATAGCAGGTGCAGTCCATACTCTTGATGCATGTGGAGAATGACCTGCAATGCTCAGGTCTGATGTCGATGTTGAGTGTGTATCTAATGCCGACCTACATTGCTTAGCTGGTACGGAAGAGAGTCCATCACATGATGCAAGATGTCTTTTTAAGTTATCATGTTGTCCAAATTGAGACTTGCACTGTCACATGTTAAGATAGATAGCTTAATGTTCACAGAAAAATTAATCTCATGGTGGCGGGTATTGTAGATGTTTAAAAATGATGCCTTGCAGAAAAGGCACAAATGGTTGGCAGGACTATTTTTCACGTTCGTTCGAGTCAATGTTCATCTTTCGAATAACAACACACTGACGATTCTGTCAATTTCATGCATTGTATATATAGTTTCATATTTCGTCGATGGGAGTTAAGCATTCCATTAACATCGATTCAGTTAGGTAGTGTATACAGTTTACTACATCGGCACACAGGTAGAACTCTCATGACGACATGCATTGCTATTTCTACTAAATATCTTACGTAATAGCGACACCGTTTTCCTTCACTTCTCCCCGACGAATTGTCAAGGTCGGAAGTTGGCATACCATTACTTGATACGACAGGTACCTGATCAGAGGTTTGTTGCTTAGCAGGAACAAGGTCTTTGCACTTTTTCATATGTACCTTATCCTTGACACTTATCACATCGATATCCAGTGCGATATGGACTCAACTTACATTTACACTTCATGTGTCTCTTCACAGTGTATGCATGTGAAAATGTCATGTTACAATAGTTGTATGAATGTCTAGGAGACGGTCGTACCAATGATTTCACAGTTGGACATGATGGCTTTAATGATTACGGTTTTTTCACAGGTATCCCCCACATATAGCATGCTTTAATCTCAGCAAACACCGACTGACACGGTAAGTGAGTATAACATTCAATAAGCCTTAAAATTACCTTACTCATACAGATTGTCAGATTGGCCGAGAGGTGCAGGGTAATGGATTCACATAGCTTTTGTCGAATGACATAAATTGTATGGACTTGTCTAGCTGTCGCTTGTGCAATATGCACGTGCAGGTTCGTAGGAATTTTTCCGTTTGTGCACTCTAGTGGGCTACTGGAGAACACACACACAGCAATGCATATGACTATCTCTAATTGTGTGTTATGAGCCTGGTATGCGAATGCGGGTCGGGGACTGTCTGTATTTACAACCCCTCTTGTAGACAATGGCGGTTACACTCTTTGTGTTGACGTTTTAGCAGTGGAGTCCTTGCTCCCACCTTCGATGAACGTACATCACATGGTAGCTTTTATGATGTCTTGTATTACCACTCTCTACAGGAATCGAACCTCGAGGATGGTTCAGGGTATGTGCATTGTTTCCTTTCAATAGTATACCGAAAGCATGTTCACAGGGAAGGTGGTGGTGGGGATGCAGTACTTGGTCGGTATCTACTGTACACAGAGAGGCGGTCACTGCAGTCTCCGTTTATAGCGAGGTCACGTCGACGAGATGTGCTCGTGGTCTACGGGTATTCAATGCTACACCAGTGAAGGTAAAAATAAACCTCTCCTCTGCATGATATTTAGGAGTTCATGGGTTGTGTGTGTGATGGGCTTGGCATGAATGCAGGTCGGGATCAGACTGTAATTATTAACACTGTTGTAGACAACATGTTGGCGTTTATGTCGACTTGTATTAACACTCTACGAGAATCGATCCTGTGATACCTCGAGGTTAGTACAGGTGTACATGAATGGTTTCCTTTCAATAGTACACCGCTATTTACGTTGACAAGGGGAGGTGGTGGTGGAGATGCAGAACTTGTTAGGTATCTACTGTGCAAGAAAAGGTCGAACCGGTCATTGCGGTCTCCACTTCCAGCGAGGCCACATCGACGACGGGATGTGCTCGCGGCCTACGAGTATTCATTGCTACCCCAGGTAAGGAATGGGATAATTCGTTTCGTAATAATAGGCTTATCGTTCTAGCATGTGGTGTTGTATGTGCGAGGACTCTGCTGTCTAGCGATGACTGGGTGTATTAAATGTGAGCAACATCGCATTACATACAACGAAGTCTCGGTACACGACTAAAGAGTGCAAGGTCGGTCCTCCCTAGTGGGGTGGTACTAACCGTCTATCTGAAAGTATGTACGCACATTGATGATGCGGGGGGGGGGGGGGGTTGGACTGTCTCTAAGTACGTATGATTTCGTGGCCTACGAGTATTCGCTGCTACACCACTTAAGGTAGGGGATAACTCATTTCATAATAGGAAGATTATCGTTCTATAATGTGTTGTACGTGTGGGGTGACAACTCGTGCGTGCAGGTGGGCATGTGCATGCATGCATGTATGTACCGGTTTAAACAGTTACATTTATAATGCTTTATTTTGCGATGGTGGACATATTGTTTCCTTACCAATATAGTTGGCTACGAATTTGACAACTACATGGTTCCGACGACCAGTCTTTCCTTCTCTGTCAATTAGGTCCACCATTTTGGAAGACACACTGTCTAGCAAAATGGCGGTTAGTGACAAGTGCACCGACTGTGTCCATTCACACACATGGCGGGCGTGTGGTTGGCCGTGGTGGCAGGCGGTACACCAACGACGACTGTATTTTTTTTGTACTGATGATGTCTGAATACCGAATTTGGAAGTCACATGGTCTAACAAATTGTGGTGCTGGTGGTGGGCCAGGCAGTGCACCAACGACGGCCATTTGTGCAATGACGACGGCCTGTGGTGGGCGCCCATGATGGTTCACAAATTACAGCCACCTATGCTTCTGAGTTGATACAAGGCATACTTGACCCTGCGCTCCTTCTAGTAGTGGTTGATTTCTATGTTATGAATCTGAAAACTATAACTCGAATGGTTCGGAAATTACAGCCACCTATGATTATATGTTGTCATAGGGCATACTTGACCTACGACCCTTCTTCTAGACGGGGTTGGTGCCTATGTTATGAATTTGACAACTATAACTTAAAAGGTTCGGAAATTATAGCCAACTATGCCTGTAAGTGTTATGCACACACACAGCCATAAGGGGGCAGCAGTATTACACGAGATCCGATAGTTTGCGATGCTTGATGTCCCATCACCGCCGCCGGCAAGGCACTGACCACCAAAATTGTCGACATCCTCAGCTGGTCGCCAATTGTCCCGGGTAGACATGGTTCGTTGATACCAAGATAGCCACCAGGAATGAGAAGCTCCGAATTTGAAAGAAGCTCCGACCATTTCAGCAACATTGTGCAAACCTCAGCCACAAAGTGCAAACTCACTGGCTGCCTAAATGGGCAACATCCTCCTGCAGCCGCCATATTGTTGGTCAGTGGTGCTCATGATCCATGATGGCGGTCCTTAGTGCTTTCATGGAATCTCTCCTCCTCAATGAGTCAAACGCCACAATGTGGAATTGGCCTGGATTATGCTAATTAGGACAGAAATATGGCTGCAGACACTGGCTCCCAACATGGCCATCGGCGGCGGAAGAGAAATTCGGAAAATTTTGAGGGGAAAAGTGGCATTATTGTACGCGAAATCGACCATTTTGGACGGTGAAAAAAAGGGGGGGGGGGGGGGGAAGAGAAATTCGGCGGTAACCATTCCTCAACCTGCAGCCTGAAATTACGCTAATTGCAATCCTCCAGTCCTCAGCCTGCAGCCTAGTGGCCCAGAACCTGCATTTTTATACTAATAATAGTGCAAAAGTTAACTGCTTAGTTCGGAAAACAGGTGATCCAAACTTTAAAAGAAATCCTCAACTACGGCAGGGACAACTACCAATGCCCGATTGCATAATCGAAGTTCTAAACTCGTTCCGATATCGGATCTAAGATCAACACAGAAAACTGTTGCACCATTCGAGTTCAGACCTGGACTAGAGATCGAGATTAAGTTCATTTCGAACCTCCTAAATGGCAAAATCTCGATCCGAGATCAGCAGCCATCGTCTACAACTTTAGTCCGAAAATACGCCAACAGATAGAAGTACGTTCGATTTCCCCTTCCCTTGTAGTTTAGATTAAATTAGCATGGGAGGTAAACTTGGCCCCAATCGGTCAAGTTTTTCCAATCCCAGTAAAGCTGCGAGCATGTGCCCATGCAGTTAGAAACACTTCCCTGCATGTCTAGGCGTAAGAGGCTCAGCCCGAGATGCACTTAGGTCCTATCCCTACCCTGGACCTCCGACTCTCCTTCCTCTTAGTGTTAATGTAGGTAAGAAAAAAATCGAACCAAGATCGACAAATCGGAGATCCATAATGATGGAATTTTGTTGGAGCAAAACTTTTACATTGGAACCAAGATCAAACTGGATCCTTGTTAAGATCAAACTGGATCCTTGTTCAGATCTAGAATCATTCGATCTCGGTTCGGGGAAGATGATGGTGCAACTGGGCACAAGTGGAGCGGAGCCGAGCGATCTACGCTGCTTTGTCTTCTGCCTGCGTGTAGCAGTCAAGTGCTGTTATCTGATGGATAAACTCGTGAGCTTCTACTGTCCGCTCTTGAGGCAAGTTCCCTGCAATCTAAAACCCAGACGAATTGTTAGCGATAAATGTTGCACTATTAAAATATATACTAATGCCGTGTTCTAATTGGTACTTTAGTGAAGTAAAAGGTTACATTACCAGAATTATTTGACTAAAATAATGACGTAATTGGTCTTTTGGTATTTAGTTTTTATTATGTAATGAAACTTACTAAAATAATAGGATTTGGTATGTTCAAACACAAGGGTGTAGAAGCAGGAGCTGGGCGCCACCATTTAGGAATTCCCAATTTTTCTTTTTTCGCCAAAAAATTTTTATTTTCCCCCTAAAAATGTCCCTTTTTCCTTTAAAAAAATTCCTAGAAATCTCCATTTTCCACACAGCTGGAGACCAAGATCCACCCCACCCAGGTAACCTTGGGTCCAGGTAAGCGAGACTCTGGACCTTTAACCTTGAACCCAAAAAAAAAAAAATTCAAAACAATTCTAAATTTTAAAAAATATCATAAATTTATTAATAAAATTATTAAAACATGTATTAAAAATTTAAATTTCCTGAGCCTCTCCCCCCTCAGCTAGCAAATTAGTCAGCAGGCCTTCAACCCCTCGCCCATATCCGGTCATCAAGCATATTAATTTACTGACCACCACAAAAACATACAAAAACTAGAGAAAAATATATAAAAGTCAACAAACATATTACATTACAGACTACTACCACCATATTATAAGCACGTAACATCAACCCCATTACTTTAAACCCAAAAATAAAAATAATAAAAAAATTCCACATATATACATCTCAATACATGCAACTTTGAAGACAATTATGTATAGGTATACAAATATGTAGATATAAAATTATTTTCAAATTATTTTATGCATAATTATGTATAGGTGTAGGGATTAATTAACTTCAATTTATTTAATACATAATTATTTGTATGTATAGGTATATAAATATGTAAATACAAAATTATTTTCCATTTATTTTATACATAATTATGTATAAAAATGTGTATACAAATATGTAAATAAAATGATTTCAATTCTCTTTTATACATAATTATGTATATGTATAGGTATATAAATACGTAAATATTAAATTATTTTCAATTTATTTTTACATAATTATGTATCCATAATTATGGGAATATAAAATGAATTTATAGATATATGAATATACATAATTATGTATAGAATAAATATTATGACGTAGTCAGGTGAGACACGAGACGAAGAATGACACAAATACTTACTGGTAATATGGGTGCCAGCAGTGCTTCCAATCACCGCACTATTGAGACTCAGGGTTCTCAGGATGCTGTGGGTTCTGTGTGTCCATCTGACCCATGCGTACTTACAAACACGTAGGCAATACTAAACTTTTACTAAACATCACTTGAAATAAACACTTAATAAAATACGTGTGGCTAGGACACTGTCATTACTGAATAAAATAGGTAAGTTCACAGTACAGTTGTTTTTATTGTTACTATGCATACACATCAACGTGCCAATGAAATTTTGATTATCTCGGTCACGACTTGCCAATTCTGCTTGGGTGCTGCCCAGCCCGCAATTAATCTAGCGTACGCCTAGATGGATGATCTCACTGAGGTGCGTGAAAGCACAGCCTTCACAAGGGAATAGGGCCGACAGCCGCTAGGATGGACTGATGGTTTTTCCCTGAAGACAGGGCACTGTAAATTACAAATGAAAACCTTGATAAAAACATTAACACGTTTGATTACTTGACATCACTAACACAAACTCGTCGGGGCTCGCCCTCCAGCACCAAAGGTAGTGTGGTGACGGCCTATACACAGAGTTGGCTGGGACGGGAGTAATTGCACCATACACAAATTACAAAATTACGTAAACCCTCAAAAGACATGAAATAAGATGGGAGATGAGATGAGTATTCACAATAAACACACATGTGTGAAAATAAGTTTAGATGGTGCGGATACCGCTGGATAAAGTTTGCAGCAGACCACGTGGTGCAGGTGGAAATGCACCATTTCTTTGTGAAAACTGCAAATTAAATTCAGACAAAATATTATTCTGCTAGAGAAAATTATTCTCTTTACTATTTAAGTGATTGCAGGTGTGTAGCATGCCTGATGACGATAAAATAGAACATTAACATGACAGCGTGGTCAAGTACAAAAAGCATCAATTTATGAGAAAATTACATGAAACCCTGACAAAATTTAAGATAGAACCCTGAACAAAATATTGTACATACAATATTACATAAATAAGCTCTCAAAACCCAATGATGGTGTATACAAATACTTGGCGTCGGTAGCCACATGGTTATACGTGATGTTGCCGTAAAATATTCAAACATGGAAAATACCCTCAAATACATACATGAAAATGAAGCCCTTAAAATTGCACGTAGCAATAATACAAAAATTACAGTGAAACTCCACTAACATACGCGGATGGTGCCTGATTCAAGTTGGGCGGGGGTAGCGTGACCTCTAAGACATCTTTCTCCTCCTTCTCCTTGATTAAGTTAAAAATGCCACACGGGTGAAATGAATTAGTGAAGCGGAAGCATAATGCTGAGGAAATGTCTGGCAAAACGTACGCAAGCAAAAGGTTGACCGGTAAACTAAACTGACTATTGAAACCTATATCAGTGAACAAAAGTTGCAGTGCATACGTGACAGTGTCTTACCTCGCCAGCTCTCCTTAACAGACTGTCCAGAGGCAAGCGTCGCACTGATCTATCATGGCCACCTACGGGGTTCACATAAGTGGAAGTGCTATGCACGCAGAGTAAAATATTTTATTGTGGAAACAAAATGTCACAAATTAAATTAAATACTGTTTTACATTTTATAATTTCCCTGAGGATTTTTAATACAATTTCAGTGTCTATTTATGACGGTGTTCATGCCAGAATATTAGTGTTCTTAATCACTTTTAATTTCATAACCAAACAATTTTAAAACAGCAACAAACACTTTAAAACATTTTAACACATATTAAACCCTGCAAATACAAATACAAAATACATTTTACACTGAAAAATAATATTTATGTGAGAGTTCAGAATAATGGCCTCTCTGTGCACATGCAGGACACGTGACACGTGCAGGACAAGTGACATGTGCGTGGTGAGCGCAGTCATGGGCTCTAGCGCCGCTTGCTGTTAGCCGGTGTCAATTATACCTGCATGTTTTCTTCTGGGGCGAACAAGTATTTGATTTTTTTTCTTTTTTCAGTGCTCCCATACTGCGAAGATGAATTGTGAATACAAAGGCCTGCCTTTAACCTCGATGACCATGGAGCCACAACCTGCATCATCGCTAACTGGTTGTCACCAATGCCCATTATGCGATAGGGTTTACACCTATGTTCAAAAAACTCGTCGGCATGAGAGGGTAGTCTTTATGAAGAGTCCTTTTTCACGAGATAATGGTGAAGCATAGTGGGTGCCTGCTGTAGTTAGGCACTTTTATTTCAAAGATAAATACAGTTTACCCAGGAAGTGATTAAATATACAGAGGGACCTGGATATATACTTTTTTAAAGCGAGATTATTAAATAAACTGTTCACCTTTCAACTTTTGGAGGTAGGACTCTATAATTTTATTTAAAATAGGGCAAATTTATTTTAATTTGTGACACACACACAAATAACCCGAAATATTCTAATTTGCTGATTGACTCTAAAATGACTCCATGACTCAAAATGACTCCATCATTACTCAAAAATGATTCCACCACCACATGAGATTGGCCAGCTGCAATGTATTAATGGTGCAGTACAATTGGTTTAAAGTCAATATAAAATTATAGGGCTTCCATACTCATATATTATAAGCAGAGGTAGGTAAGCTGAGAGTCTTAGTTTGACAGCAGCAGCCACGAAAGGCGGATTGTCTCGACCAGCTTCTGCCTTTTCGCATAAAAGTATTATTCTGCATCTGCGATGTCTTCAGGCACGCTAGAGCTAATGGTAGCCACGGCAGTGTCATAGACTTCTTCGGGAGTGGTACATAGAACATCATTGCCGGCGTCAGCTGCTTCTTTAGCTCGAGCACCTACATCTCCAACAGGCCTGCTCGAATATCTGCCTGAAACACTATGTCGTCATCAGTGTCAATTTTGTGATAAGGTATTTACTTTTGACAATAATGTGCAGCACCAAGAGTACTTAATTTTGTGTCAGGTCTTCCTATCGTATGTCATATTTGTGTGACGGGTACCTGTAAAGATGAAGTGCATTTCTCATTAGTACCAGGTTTGCTGCAAGCAGGTCTCTTTTGACTTCGGTATATGTCTTCAAAAGTGTAGTTATCTACATAACCAACCCTGCACAGTGTGTGTGTAATAAATGTCACAATATTTTCGCAAAAAGACAATACGAGTGTGAATATATTTGGAATTTTTTTTTTTTTTTTTTTTTTTTTGGGTTTAAGGTCATTCAAATTACAATTTGTCGTGTGATACAAGTTCATCTCAGGACTTGGCCTACATCCTTTTGGATACGGCCTTCAGTTGAAGACACATGGACTGGTGTATTTCTAATGACAAATTAGACTCAGACACGGATTATACTAATTTCTTCGCAAGATACAAGGCATCTGTTCTGGAATCACCTTCCAAGGCAGCCAGGTCTTTCAAATTTAATGTCTCCATAGCTGTTAAATTCTTCAAAAACACCACTGCTGAGGAAATGGGTACAGAGACGTTTTACTTTTGGACTAAAGCCACTCCCATCTTACATTAGTCTGATGTTGGCAAAATTTACGAAGAACACACTGTTCCTCAACTCACTACGAAACTTAGTGAGTTTAGTGGTAGTGGTAGCGGCTGCGGGATGAAACTGATATTGCAAATAGACATTCACATTTCGCAATACAAGCCATTCACCATACGTGCATCTCACATAAACCTAACTAAGTTCATTATCAATCGGCAGGTCTGCATTAATGTGTAGGGCTCAAAAGATGAGTGCTTCCTACACGCTGCAGTAGCAAGTTTATTTCCTGTCACAACACATGCCGTGAGATCCTCATTGTATCCAGATCCACACAGGGTCCTGAATACGAGCAGATTGTAGACTCCTGTGGTGTTAAATGAGATCAAACACTTTGAGGAGATGAATAATATTTCTATTAATGTATATTCAGTGGTAGACAAAGATAGAAATATTGTTGATGAATCATTAACGCCAATGAAGGAATAGTCATACCCATATGCATATCTCCTGTGCATCATGAGCACCATGCACACATGTTAGCCATTCGTGCTAGTGGCAGAACCGCCCACTTGCATTTTGCAATGATTAAAAATTGACACTTTTGGTTCACAGTCAGTTGACTAAACACTGTAACAGAATTTTTGTTTGCGAGCACTGTCTCCAATATTTCTCAAATGAGGAGAAACTCTCAAACATTACTGACTGATGCCAACTACCCAATATTGTGCGGTGTATTCTCTTGACTGAGGAAAATAAGTACCTTGAATTTAAAAGTTATGCCAATCAGCAAAGAATGGGTTTTGTTGCATACTGCAATACCGAGGTTTATCTGAAACCAATATCCACTTGTTTACCACACAATGACAGTAACAGCACCACAACCTCATGTGTGCTTATGATTCCTCATTATCACAGTACCACGAGTTTGTGGGCAAAGAGTGCATGTACCAGATGGTTGATAAATTAGTTGAATTGATAAAGTGGGTTGCAAACATATACAGCGAAACTGTTCCAATGAAGCCAATGGCAATAGCTGAGAGAGCTAGGCTTATGGTTCAAACAATTTGTCACACATGTAATAAGCCACTCTGCAAAGTTTTTGTGGTTGACCATGGCCATCTCACAGGCGCAATCAGAGGCAGCGCATACAATCAATGTAATTTGTTGTTCAGACTTAAGAAAAACCAACTTGTAGCAGTAGTTCATAACCTGCAAAATTTCGATGCCCACATTCTTATGAAGCCTTTGGCTCCAAGACACATCACACAACCCAATGCAACTATGAAAATAAAAAATCCAGGTGTGATAAAGGTGAGAGGAATTACCTTAGAAAACTATGAGTGTATCACGAAATTCATTCCCCATGACAGACTTGCAGGGATGTACAATAGTCATGCAATTTCACTTCATAGATTCCTTTAATTTTATGAGCACATCTCTGGAGACATTGACAGGTAATTTGTCTTCTACCCAGTTGAGAATCACCTGATCACTCCCAGATAACACACAGTTTGATTTGGCACAAAAAAAAAGAGTATTATTTCCTTATGGCTTTGTTAAGGCGATGGAATATCTAGACCATACGTCACTCCTGCCTGAGGATGCCTTCATAATGTAATGAAAGGTGAGGGCATTAGCAAATCAGATTACACTCATGCTCAGTCTAAGTGGAATGCATTCAATTGTCAAAATTTACTGGAGTACGCAATTCAGTATTTAAGTGTGGACACCTGTTTTTTGGGTGATATTTTCGAGAATTTCAGGACCGTATGTTTGGCAAGATACTGACTTGACCCCACAATATACGTCACAGCTAACCTCCCTCTCATGAGATGCTTCGTTGGTAAAAACAGGTGTACAGCTGGAGTTGTTGATGGACGTCGATATGTACCTTTTTGTGGAATGCGGGGTCACGGCAGAGAAGTACGACCCCACTCTGGTAGACAAATACATTTGTTACTTTGACGTTAATGGCCTGTGCAGCCATACTATGAAATGCATGCTGCCTATTGGTATTTTGAGTGGATTGAGTCAGACGTGTTTTCGACGTGGGATTTCGCAAACACAGACAATGCAGATGATACTTGTTTTTTTTTGCAGAAGTGGATTTGTCATTTCCGAATGAATACCACAACACCCTATCTGATCTGCATCTTGCCCCAGTATATGGCATACCTCCGAATGGCAAAACAGAGGAATTACTTTTGACACGGGCGCCACTGAAAAAATATGTTATACACGGGGAAACACTGATGCACTACTTGAAGTATGAAGCTCAACTTGATGCTGTGCATCATGTTCTGCTCTTTGAGCAGAAGGCGTGGATGGCTCCATAAATCACGTTTAAAATTAAGAAACGTGCTTAGGCAGCGAACAAATTCTAAAAATAATTTTTTTTATTAATGAACAATTCAGTCTATGGGAAAACATTGCAGAATGTCCGCCGGAAGAGAGACATATATGTAGTCTCTTGGTATGACACTATATACAGGATGGCAGAACTGATTGGACAGGCTGTTTTCAAGGCACAACAAATCCTCAATGAAAATCTAGTCCTCATTGAACTGTCAAAGACTTCTGTTACATTTAACAAAGCTTTGTACACTGGTGTTGTCATTTTAGATTTGTCAAAATTGTACCTTTATGATTTATACTATAACTATATGCAGAAAAAAATTTTCAGCCTGCTTTGCATCTCTTATATTCACTGATAATTTAATATACAAAATTCACAGCCACAACGTATATAAAAGCATTTCCCCTGATTTGGCTGCACATTTTGATACCTCAAACTATGTGCTAGATAATCCGCAAAATTCCAGTTGGTGAACGAAAACGTTACGCGAGTGATTAAGGATGAATGCACCGGCCACATTATCACACATTTTGTAGGCCTATGCCCTAAGCTTTACACATACATTGTTTTGTATGACCAGAGTGTGCATAAAGCAAAGGAGGTAAAGTCTAACGCGTTGCAATCACTCCTGTACGAGGACTATCTGGACTGCTTAGTGCAAAATTCAAGCGTTACGGGGATCCCATTTCATTCCTGTTCCCATGAAGTCTTCACAGAACGCATAACAAAAGTTGCATTGTCCAGTACTGATGATAAACGATATATCAAGCTGGGTAACATGTCTAGTTTGCCCTGGGGGCACTATAATATCCCAAATTACATTTCCCCTACTCGCCAATATCTGCCAACCTCATCAACTGTCAATAACATTTGCCAGAGACCTGCCCTTAGCGCAGATTTCCACAGGACATCTTGTGCATGCACCTAGATCACCGGACAGCCAAATGCTTTCAATACTGGCTTTGGATGGTATTGAGGCTTCTGTTTACAGCCACAAATATCACACTGGGTAATTCTTACATAACTACACTTAAGCGACTACACGGACTGCAGCTTAGGTTATGTTGGTAATCAGTTGCTCCAACAATACAGACAGCTCATGGATGAGCATGAAATCTAAAACACTTGTTAAGGTGTAGAACTTGTAACAGTTAATGCCAATGGGAAAGAGTTGCACAACCAACCGTTATACATAATCCCTCATCAAGCAGTTATCAAAAAAAGAAAATGTATAACAACTAAGGTGTAAGTTGTATTTGATGCTTCTCAGAAACATAAACAGTTTGCTTCTGTCAGGCCCTAAGCTGCAAAAGGATGTTTCTTGCATAGTGCTGAACTTCAGGATATCACCAGTTGCTGTAACAGCTGATGTACGTAAAATGTGCCTCTTGGTTGTGACCGACCCTGCTGATCGGAAGTTTTGGTGCATCCAGTGGTGACACTGTTGGTGATCTGGTGAGTATTTCTTTTACACAATACAGCGACACATGGACTGGCATCTTAACCATTCCCAGTGCTCCGAAAAATACAGCAGTTGACAATTGATGAACCAGCCAAGTACCCCTTGACTGCTCACATCTTGTTGTATGATGTATTCATAGACAATAAAGTGATTATGGAACAGACTATATCTGAAGTAATTTAAAATTCAGTTAGTGGCACTACTGGGAGCAGGAGGATTCAAGCTACACAAGTGATGATCCAATCAGCAGTGCAGTATGTAACAATAACCCAAGTGAAGTGGGGCTAACCATCTACACAGATCATACAAACGGACAATCTGCGACAAGATACAATGTTTGATAGTTGGTGCAGTTGGCAACTTTATCATGTAGCAGAACTGATTATTCACCATATCCCAAACGTATTTCCAATACTTTCACAGAATTTAAGCTATCAATGTTCATACTGTCTATTTGTGGGTACTTCATGCCTTTTAAATCAAACCTTTGTAAAAGCTCTCCATGTATGACGTGTTCTGTTGTTTCCTAAATACGAAATGTATCAAAAGCATTTTCTACTTCTGTTAACATAAATGTACATTATGTTTGGTTAAACTGAAATATTACCTATATGTTATCTATAAATTATAACACTTAATTTATGATACATATGAATAAAATATAGAGAAATTTGGTGTGTTGGTAATGCCTAGTAAGAAATAATTCTTAAGCATAATATTATTACACTGAGTGTGCTCGAATGTGGTGCATCAGACAGACGGTGTAATTTTCTAAGTTTTGTTTGCATGAGGTTACTTTTCTGAAGCTTGGTCTACAAAAGTTCTACTTCCATGATATTCCTAAACATTGATTAACTCTGGCAGTTTACTCATTACAAAACGAAATACAACAAAATATATTAAATATCATTATTTTTGAAGGAAATGGCAGGAATCTTTGCATTTAATGATGATACACAAATGATTAGAATCACAACTACTTGAATCGAGTGGCATGGGAAACCTTGACAGTGCAGATACTTACTTTGATTAGTCTGATGTGGATCCTAAAGTTTCTCCCCTCCCTCCTAGGAACATTCTGTTTGTGAAAGGTAACTGGTATAAGCATATTTTTGATTATTTTTTCCCCCGGTGTTTAAGTCTAGCCTGATTTTCAGTTAAAAGTATGTCAGAAACCTGAAAATACGCATGAGATGGATTGTACAATCAGTAGTAGAGTATAGGTACGAGACATGGACAGTAATTTTATAATTATTTAGATGCATCCATCTATCTCGCTCCCTACTTATTTTAATTCATATTGTCATACTTCAACACACGACCAACGGATATGTCAAGTTAAATATTGTTACTCCGGTTCTCTGCAATAAGTATTTCACTTCTCAAGGATATAAATAATATCCCAGTTTCACAATTTTCTAACAACAATATATCAAGATTACGAATAGTACAAAACCATAATGCATGATATAGGAGTTACATTCAAGTGGAGGGTGTAACATACGTCAAGGAAAAAACGTGAAAACTATATCTTTTGTCAGGGCCGAATTTAACAACTGGCACACCTCTGGGCCCCAGGAAATATTTTGCCCCCCCCCCCCCCCCCCTTCTTTTTTCCCCAATTTTTTCTGCTATGACCATAAGATCTCTTGTATAACAAACAAACATTTCACATAACTGACATAACACATAATTATTCACAGTTTGTCAAACAATAAAACACTATTAACTAACATGACAGTGGTTTACGGCTTGCTTTTTCATTTGCAAATTTGTTTATAACATCGCCATAGTCCAGTTTCACAGTTAAATCATATTCAATTGCAAGCACAGAGAGTTGTACCAAACGTTGTTGAGTTTGTGATTATTTTTACAACAGCTGATCTATTCTATTGCAAATGACCAGATTTTTTGCCGCCCTGGTCCTGGGCCCGTAAGGCCCATGCCTAACTACGGCCCTGTCTCTTGCACGAGCTGACCATTAGTTCGTGAACCCCCTTGTTTGCCTATGATGCAGTGCCCTCTGAAGGAAGGGAAAGACACTATAGTGAGTACTGTGAATCCACTCAAATTGTGAGTGGACTGGTATTGCGTAAAAGTAACAGAGAAATGAATTTTAATTGTTTGCACAGATATAAGTACTTTATGAGTAAGAATATTTTATTTAGTAACTTTATTAAATTCACTTTTCTGACTGTTAATTTCAGTATTTTTGAAACAATGACCAATACAAAAAATTAATTTCTTGTTAAATAATTATAAATAAAATAGTTCAGATAATACTAATACATTTAAACAAATAAACACAATAAGCAAGAATAATACAGCAGTTTGGCATGTTAAAATTGCTACAGTTCCTACTAATTTGACTGAAAATGAGAAAATAATAAATATTAGCCAGTTGAAAATCTTTTATCTTTCTTGTTTTGTTTATTGACTAGTGTTTTTAATACTACCTAAGGAGATGGGATACTTCACTATTACCATTCCCTAGTGTCAAAGCTAGAGAGAGGGTGAGGAATGTGTTTAATATTTATAACTCTTCACATGTACATTGGTGTGAACATGCAGCAATATTAGAGATGAAAGGTATCGTTTTGTACAGGTAGTCCCCCTGTCGCTCGATCTCAAAACCTACCCAGACGATATGCCAGCTGGACAGCTATGGCTTATAGCCCAGGTTCAGTAAAGGCATGATGAACTGCGAAATAGGACAGAAAAAATGTTACTGTTGCTCGCTAAATATTGCACATTTATGTAGCAGAAAGTTTACCTATGGCTGACAATATAAAAAAATTTGTAGTGTAAAATTATAACTTTTTTTTTAGAAAATGCTTGGTGTCTGGGCATTTTATGATACTACACCTACTTGAAACACCAACAATAATAAGAAAATTGTGATTTAAACTTAAGGACATTGTTTTGAGAAACATAAAAAAAAATTGTAATGCACCAATATGATAAAAATATACATCTATGTATTGTGTGACGTGTGCCACGTGTCCACACCCTCAGGCCGTTCCATGCGTCACTCGCACCAGCACAACTGACCCCTTCGCCACCATGTGTGATCAGCTAGGAGCCACAGGCAGAGTTCCCCATGCATGTGTTAAGGGCATCAGTGCAATGCATCGTAACGTAAAATATTTTCAAAGGGCGTTTTTAAAGTGTAGTTTATGTTTACATGCAACACCATGTGTTAGTATTTTTTTATTCAGTACTACGTATAATATTTTATTCAGTGCTATATGTTTTTGTTATATTACATTTTATGGGATGCTACATGTCAAGAATAACATGTGACCAAGTATAACGAGTCATACAGGTTTGTTATGTGTTTAAGTTATTTTAGTAAAAATATTTCAATAATAAGGTGTTAGAGTAGTCAGTGTTTTTGTTGGGCAAATGAGAATTTTACAGGGTTTGTTTATATTTTGCATCAAGTGCACAGGTGTGTAATTTCTTATGTGCGCAGTACGTACCCCTTTTTTATTATGGTGCGAAGCCACATTAAATATAAGGGAATTTATTCATATCAAATCCTAGCACCTCACAGTGTAAATAAATATCTGAATATATTTCATACATAACCGTTAACATCCAGTATCATAGTCAGTACTAGACATGTCTATTGAGGTTAGGTCTGGACGCCTGGCCGAGGCGTATTTTGCAGTAACTCCGCCACGCGGAAATTCTAACCCTAATTTTTATATTTTTATTTTAGGAGTGTGTTGTGTTAGTTTTAAGTATTGTACAACAAAGATCCTGTCCCTGTATTTAGGTATATATAGTAAGTTTTGTGTAGATTATTTTACTAGCGCCAGATTGGCTGGATGAAAAAAAACACGTATTTTTAGGTTGTGTGTTAAGTACAAGGCTACAACCATCATCAAAGCAACTTGACATCGCTGAGACCATGGTGTCATTTAAAAATGCCATTTGTCATGTGTCTGGATCTTAGGCTCGACCATCAAGGAGGAAAATAAGTTATGTGGAAAGGATGCAAAAATTATCACATGTAGTCTGAGGGGGGGGGGGGGTCAGAGTCTCAGTAGAAAGCACGAGTTCAGTTCGGGCGTGTGGTCGACGGCCTGAACAGAGTTCTCCATGAAGTCCGACGTCTCAATATTGTAGTAGTTGTAGAAGTTGCAACAGTTATTCCAATATTCACATCCAATGCCTCGTCTAGTGGGAATTATTAAGGTTATTCACATACGCCCATGCTCACTCCCGGGCTGTTATAGGCCACCTTACACCCTGTGAAAATATCTTCAAACGAGTTACGCGGTCAAGAGGTGACCGAAGAAATAAACATAGTCTGACAATTCATGACATGAATATTTATTTCTTTACCTTCAATAGAAGCACTTACAAACTTGCCTCTCTAAAGTGGGGTACACACTGATGCAGAAAAGGCGGCAAATTGTCTACGTGAAAATTAAGTGGTGATCACGTTCCAGCCATGTACAAATGGACTGGGTTGTGGAACAGTGCACGCCCCAGGCTAGAAATAAACAAGAGGTTCCAGTTAATTAAGTTAAAACTATTGTGAGCTACATGATTTGTATTGAAGTGGTGAAGTGCCTGGGGAGGACGCGCTGCACAACCATCCCATGTGGTAACCAAGAGGCGACTACTGAAACATGGCGGCGGGCTGCCACCTTCCCGGCACAAACTCACGCGCAGTATCACGCAATCACAAATTACGTGAAAAATACATAACATATGAAATGGAGTGGATGAACGTGGCCCTAAATGAATATGAAACACTTAAAACCTTACATGACAAATCACACCTGAATAATAAGGAGAAATAAAAATATATAAAAACATATATTTATCCGTAACACGTAAGGCACCCTAACCTCAACTTGAAGCCTTACGTTTCCCTGGTGCACAGCCCTGCACGTGCCGGGATCCCTCTACAGTCATTTGCACTTTATTAATTTAACGTACACAACACTTTAAATGGAAAACAAATTAAGAAGTACACTTAATATTTTTGGCTGTATTTTGCCACATGTGTGTTATGTCACGGTATTGTGTCCAATGACTTGCAGCCAACATAACACCAAATACTGGCTGTCCAGTATTGGTACTGGTTAGTACTGTCTTTGTTGAGGCTGTAAATAATTGTAAATAGCCTGTTTAAAGTGTTGTGAAGGCTTGAGTCCGAATAGTGATGACGAGTAGTGTGTTTATACGAGACATTCAACACATGTTGTTTTTGAACTTGGCGCCTACAGAGCACCACAATATCAGTTTTCCTGGTGGCCGCTGCTAGGAGCGGCAAGGCATCAGTACAAGATGGTGGCTGGCATGGCCAGACACGTGGCGTTCGTTAGTTTATCAAACCTTAAATATGAACGTTTCAAGTCAAAGCATTTGGTCCTCCAGGCCGGATTAAGATCCGCATAATTTCCGTGGTCTTTCGCTGTGTTTACGCGAGTATCTTGATTCGGTGTGGTTTGTTCATGTTATTCTCGCCGTGTTGCTCTAACCTCTTTGTCTTGCCTGCACCATCTATGTTCACCAACATACAGCAATGGACGTGTGTGATCGAAATTCTGCAGTATGATTGACGTTTATCATTAACTAGATGTTCAAGTAGTCGGAGCTGGTGCATTCTGTTGTTTTTAATTACCAAGGCCGGTAATATTAATCGTGACTGAGTGCTTGGTGACCGGGTCTATGGGCACATTAAACACACTGTGCTGTTGGTTTTAGCTGTGGATTGAAGTTTTGTGATTCAAGAAGTTGTGTGTCACCATAGCTGACAAGACCACAGCATTAGAGAGATGCATAGAACGCGCGGAAAATAGGTTACAGCGGACTGCCGAACTCGCCAAAAAGGTTTCCACAGATGCGACCAAAAGGCAGCTGTTTTCTGCTACCTGCCACGATTTAGCCCAGATACGCTCAGGATTTGAAGACGATCATCTGGTCTACGAACTAACAAGTAAGGACAAGACGGACTTTGATGCTGCAATGTACTCAGAAAGGTTAGATCATTTTGATGACTTATTCTATGAAATTATCGCAATTTGAGACTCCTTAGAACCTAGGAAGGAGTCTACCAAGCCTGCACGCAGTTCTTGGTCAGCCACCTAATCCCCTCATCTCCCCACCATTGAACTGCTGCATGTCAGCTGTAATCCTACCGATTGGACAAGCTTTTCCAACCTATTCAGTGCCGTGGTGGATGACAATCCCAATCTCACTAATGTGGAGCGATTGTCGTATCTCAAATCATCCCTGTCCACATGTGCACTGTCTGTAATCCAAGCATTGCCACTAACTGAAAAGAATTATGAAATGGCCTGGGAATTATTGAACAAACGATATAATAACAAAAGACTTATTGTGTCTTTACATATAGATGCTATCATGCATGCTCCCTCAATATCACCGTATTCTCCAACATCAATAAATGGGTTACCGTCAGTCTTAGATGAACATATTGTTGCACTGCGTGTATTAGATGTTAATGTAGACAAGTGGGACCCATTGCTTCTCCATATCATTGAGACCAAGTTGAACCCCTTTTTGCACAACCAATGGGAACTTTGCATAAATGACATGATAGCTGAGCTGCCAAACGTGACAGAGTTTTTAACATTTCTAGAAGGGCACCACCGGGCCACTGAATTGCAATTAGCCACTGCATCACAACCTAAGTCAAGGTCAACTATGCCACCACAAAAAACCCTACTGTGCCATTCCCAGTCAGTCATTTGCTGTAAACACTGTGACCAATGTGAATGTTAAGTGTTCTGTCTGCAGTGATGACCATGAAGTGTATCGATGTCCCCAATTCTTAGAGGCATCTCCCCAAGACTGGCATAAGCTAACTAAGTCTGCCCAGCTTTGTTTTAATTGTTTACGTGATTCCCACCAGTCCAGGGCATGTCTGTCAAATAGAAACTGTCATACCTGTAGTTCCCGACATCACACATTACTACACTTTGCTGAAGCTTCATCTACAGACAGTAGTGAGGAATCAACAGTGCCAGGTTCTCATGCCCTGATATCTCAAGGTCCTGACAGAGACATCCCATCAACATTACTCCTATCTACTGCCCTGGTGGAGATTCCAAGTGGTAATGGTAACTTACAGACAGTGCGTGTTCTACTCGATTCGCCCATTCAGTCAAGTTTAATTACTGAGGATTGTGTGAGAAGGCTTGGATTAAGGCACAGAAGAACATCGTCAGTGTATGGTGTCTCTCAAGTGCCCATGTACACTACGAAAGGGGTAATAGATTGCTTTTTTACTCCAGTTGGCCAAGACTGCCCTCGACTTACACTCACTGAATTTGTCTTGCCAAAAATATCTAGTTTACTGCTTACTGCACAAATTGAGACAATTTCTTGGACCCACCTGGCCCAGCTTAATCTTGCTGACCCACATTATGCCAATCCTGGACCTGTTGATTTATTGATAGGTGCAGATCTCTTCCCCTACGTGTTGAGTGGTACTGTAAGCCAGGGTAGAGATCTGCCATTGGCGGTCGACACAGTCTGTGGATGGGTAGTCATGAGGAGGGTGCCTGCCTCTGAACTGTCGATGACCTGTGTTTCATTTCATGCATGTTCACCTATATTAGACGAAGAAGTCTGACAATTGTGGGAGATTGAGGAAGTTGCAGTGCCTGCAAGGCCTACCTCAGATGACCTACGATGCGAGTAAGTTTTTGCTGCAACTTGCCGAAAGAATGAAACAGGTCAGTACAGTGTGGCCCTACCCTTCAAGGAGCCCCAGCCTCACTTCAGAGAAACAAGACTGCAAGCCCTTCATTGGTTCCATAACCTTGAAAGTAAGATAAATAGTGATCCTAGCCTGAGGGCTTCTTACGCATCATTCATGATGGATTACTTAGCGCAGAATCACAGCTTAAGAGACCTGCATTATATACCCCACCATGGCGTCCTGAAGCCAGATAGCAGTACCACAAAATTGTGTGTAGTATTTGACGCCTCAGCAAGAGATAGTATCGGAGTGTCCCTAAATGACTCGTTGCTCACTGGTCCATGGCTACAAGGGGACATCATGGACATTCGCCTCCATTTCCGTAGTCATACTGTTGCCTTCACAACCAATATAAGGCAAATGTAACGTCATATCCAAGTTCACGAAGAGTTTCGAGATTACCAACGCATTTTGTGGAGACCTTCAGACCAAGATCCAGTAGTAGGTAACTATTGACTCAATACTGTAACCTACGGTGTTTCATCCTCACTCTTTCTCGCCATTCGAACACTGCACCAACTGGCTGCTGATGAGAGGGAGCATTTTCCTCATGCTGCTTCAGTGCTATTAACAAATTTTTATGTAGATGACTTTGTGTCAGGTGCACTGACGACACAAGCAGCCTTGTCATTACAGAAGGACTTATCGAACTTTTAAGGGTGGGCAGATTCCACTTGTGGAAATTTGCCAGCAATGACCAATCTTTACTCTCCTGGCTCCCTGCAGACATAGTCCAAGGTAATGAGGCACTATCACTTGACAGTAATTGTGGTCTTCCGACAGTAAAAATATTAGGCCTCCAATGGCAGGCTGAAGTCCAGCCAACATCTACCATCTTTACCAAACAAAGTATATTATCAGACTTAGCCCGGATATTCAATCCTCTTGGGTGGTTGTCAACCATTGTTCTGTTGGCAACATACCTCATACAACATCTGTGGATCCGCAATATTGACTGGGATGACCCACCCCCAGCAGACATATTATCCACTTGGAAACGCTTTCAGAAGGAGCTTTCAGGTGTGGCAAGCATTGCTATTCCTAGACTGGTGCCTGTAAACCTGCAGAATGTAGATCTTCAGATAAACAGGTTTTCCGACAGTTCAGAACGTGGATACGCAGCTGTTGTCTACCTGCGAATCACCTTACCAGATGGTCCAGTAACTGTTCATTTAATTATTGGCAAGTCGAAGGTGGCTCCCACCAAGCAAGTATCTCTACCTCATCTAGAGCAATGTGGGGCTCTACTGATTGCCTGTACCATGCGCAAAATACAAGATATCCCCAGTTCCCATGGTCACATCTCCCGAACCTTTGCCTGGACTGATTCAATGACTATTCTTCACTGAATCAACAGATCACCACAGGGCTGGAAAACATTTGTTCCTAATCGGGTCAGCCAAATCCAGGATCTTATTCCATCAAAACACTAGAATTATATACCATCAGAAAACAACTTGGCTGACTGCGCTGTCGAGGTATCTTTCCCAGTGAGCTGACTGCACATCCACTGTGGTGGACAGGCCCACCATGGCTGCATGAGTTGCCAGAACACTGGTCTCAGCCTTACCCAGCAAGGAGTCACAGTGACGAAGCGCTTGTAGAACAACAGGCTGTCACACTCCATGCTATTGGAATTCCTGCTGACACTTCACTGTTGCACAGATTCTCGTCTCTGAGTAAGATAAAACGTATCACTGCCTACTGTCTGCGATTTGTGCAAAGTCTGCAGGTAAAGAAACATATTGTTGGTCCTCCTTGCCCTGAAGAACTCAATGCTGCCTTGATGGTATGGATTAAGACTGCACAAGATATAAGGGCACTGCAGGCAAGGTAGCCATATAGGGGCCCACTATCCAAGTTGTCTCCCTTTGTGGATCTTTCTGGAATTGTTAGGGTGGGCGGATGTTTGCATTTGTATGATTTGCCATATGACCAGAGGCATCCAATATTACTATCAAAACACCATCGTTTCACAGAGCTCTTGATCGACCACCTTCATGAACACCTGTTGCACTTTGGCTATGGAGTCAGTTCTACAACAAGAATTTTGGATCATGGGTGCTCGCAACCTCATTCGACATAGACTTAAGCAGTGTGTGCCTTGCTTCAAGGTGCGTCCTACCCTATTGGTGCCACCCATAGGCTATCTCCCAGCTGACCCTGTTCGGCAGTCAAAGCCATTTCTCAAGGTGGGTGTCGATTATGTAGGACCCTTCAAGATTACATTTTTACAGCTGAGGAAGGCACGAGTCCTTGATGAATATATGTGCTTATTTGTTTGTTTTGCCACAAAGGCAATTCATCTTGAACTTGCATCTCATCTCACCACTGAGGCCTTTCTGGCGGCATTTAGTCATTTTCTCTCTCGTCGTGGTCAATGTTCCAACATCTATAGAGATTGTAGTACAACTTTGTTGGTGCCAATCGATGCTTGGTGGAACTGAGGACGTTAATGATTGACAAGGGCACGCAGAATGTGTTGGCATAAGCGCTAACCAAACACCAAGTGACATGGCATTTTAACCCCCCTTCAGCTCCTCATTTTGGATGATTGTGGGAGGTTGGAGTCAAGTCGGCCAAATCCTTGCTCATAAAGTCTGTAGGTTTGCAAACACTCTCATATGAAGAACTGTACACTGTTATGACACAGGTGCCCAGCGGGTCAGTTTACTTCAGCTATCCTAGGTGTTATGTAACCACAGTAGGCAGCGATTGTCGGTCTGCAGGGTGAAGCGTTGGTACTCCTGGATTGGACGGTACTTTTTTAAGCTCCACACCACTGCAAGACACTCCCGCTTGTTCACATTGTAACGCTGCTCTACTGGGCCGAATTTCGCGCTGCCAAAGTCAACAATCCGCCGTTTGCCCACGTCCGACAACTTAAACAACATGACGCCCAGCCCCTTTTCGCTGGCGTCCTTCTGGACATACAGATAGCTTAGTGGGTCATACCTGGCGAGAGTGGAACACTGCTTTTCTTCCTTGAAACTGTCCTGTTGCTCAGTTGACCCCTTGTATCATATGGCTGACGACATGAGGTCCATGAGGTGTGTCGTCACCAGGGTGAACTCCGGGATGTACTCCCTAAGCCCATTTCCGGGTGTTTGGAACTCGGTACTGATTAACAACAGTTGCTCGGTGTTAGGGCGGCTGCCATCGGCGTCCACGATGTAGCAAGTCAGTCCGTTAATGACCAGTTATTCCAGTACCAGTGACGGATGCTTGACGTGGTCCTCCAAGGATGCTGACCAAACGATGACATCATTGAGGTACACCAAGGCAAAGTACCCCCGATGTATCTGTCCAGCACTTGGGTCATCGTTTCCTGGAAGGTTGCTGGTGCATACTTTAGGCCAAATGGCATGGCACAAAATTGGGAATAGCTGCCGTTGGGCGCAGTAAAAGCGGTCTTGTGACTGTTTCCCGGGTAACCCGGCACCTGCCAATACCCACGCCATGGGTCGATGGTGGAGAGTACCTCCGTCCGGTCCAGGGTATTCAGGGCGTCCTTGACATTGATGTACGGAGGTGGTGCGCTTTTTGTGGCCTGGTTGAGGCACCAGAAATCCATGCAGAACCTCCACGTACCATCTTTCTTCGGGGCTAGGGTGATTGCCGCATTAAACAAACTCTCAGATGGTTCGATCACCCCCTCCACCAACAACTCCTTGATCTGATCTTGTATGACCTGGCGTTGAGGCGGATAGTAACTCCTTGGACAGTCGTCTATCGGGTTTCGTCGAGGAGCGGAATGGTGTATTCAGCCACCGTGGTGCGGCGCAATGGGTCCGCCACGATGAAAACGTCCCGGCGCTGCATCACCTCACGGTACTTCGGAGGCACCGCATGGTTCAACTCATTGAGATTGACGGCTGGAACCTTCCCAGCTGGTTGAGGGTCCAGGTTATAAACCATCCTCCTCTCCTTCCTCCCGAAGTGTATTCTTCTTGCGGCAGTTTCTATTACTGTATTCTGCTTGGTCATCCAAGGTATGCCGAAAATAGCCTCTTCCCTGATCTTGTCTGATAAGAAAGCAAATGGTTGCAGTTTCTACGCCGCGGACGTGAACCATGATGCTAGCTTCTCCCTTAACTTCTCTAGTGTGTCAGTGTGTCGCCAGCTGGACTGTTTCGTTGACAGGTTTGATGTTGGTACTGTTGACAAAGCTACTCCTCACAAAGTTATGCGACGCAGCCATATCAATTAGTGCGTGGCAAGAATGATCATTGATTGTGACCGAAATGCAGATGAAACAGCACATCACCCAATCACCAAGCATTTTATTCACCATAAATATTTTTTGTGAAATACGTGTTTTTTCACGTAAGTGCGCCAGAGCCCGGCTAATCAGGGGGCTTGGCGCCAAGGCAAAGGCAATAACGTCTCGTCACTGTCTTAACTAATCATGTAGTCTACAATAGCAGATATCTGAACCTTTTTATTAGTTTCTAGCCCAGAGAGCATAACACTCCACACCCTGACTCATCTTGTACATGACTGTGAGGTCACGTGCAAAATAATCCATGACAGCTTCAATACAATTGTACTGTTGTGTAGCTCACTGTGCTACACTAGTGAACAATCACGTATGTGTCCAGCATGGGAATTCACAGAATAAAAGTTGTCTTTACTTCATTTATTTGCTTGGCTGCGTCTTGGTTATTTAACCAACTCATGGCAATGTATTATTTTTATTTAATTTATTTTTGGGCATAAGGGGGCCCAAAACACTCTCCAGGAGTGAGCATTGCATTTGGGGGCAGCATACAGTTCTCACTAGCCTAGGCAAGTGGAGTGTAGAGAGAGAAGTCATCATCACCTGCGGTTTCGCAGGAGACGGCGGAACAGCCACGTGGGCGGTCGACCACATGACCCAATAGCATCATCAACTAGTGTTCTCTGGAGAGAGCTGGCGTCCAACCTGGTAAACCACACACAAGCCATTCCTGTCCACATAACCTCTATTCCCTAATGGTCCAGCAAAACACCTTGCTGTCATGTGTATTAATTTACAAATGAGTGCTGTGGTCACCACTGTCACAACTATAGTACGTACGTAGGCTACTGTTCTCACGAATGCCAGTCACACCACGTTATATGCTAATCACGGTAAAGTGAGCACTTTTGAAAGCACTCTCATTTGGAATACTAGTCAATTAATATATTTTATTTTCGCCTTCTACGTTAACTTCTGAGTGCGAAGGAATATACATAGTATATTTATTATTTATATGGAAATATTTAAATGGAAAAGGTGATTAAAGGTGTAACACTCTCAAATGCACGTTGTTCACTACGTAATTTACATTTTTTTTTTCCGCATTTCTATTCACATAATATTTTATGTACATTCATATCCAAATATTTTTTCACTTATGTTGCTAATGTAATTTCATTTTTTTTAAATTTTATTTACTTTTATTTGTTTGTTCTTTTTATTTTCATTTGTAGGATATTTTAATTTAGCTGTACAATGGCAATCATATAATCTTTAAGTGGGTTACGTTAACTAATTTAATTTTTGTATTTCTTTATATGTAAGTAATTTTATTTTTGTTTTTGGTCTCTTTTTGTGAATGTTTCAGGGTTTCGTATTTGGTATGTTGCCGTTTTGAGACCATATACTCTTAAGTAATTTGAGCAGTTCTGCCACTGTAAGTGGATCGTGAGGGGTTTTTGAAGTGTTAACTGTCTCCATTGGCCCACAGGTTTAAATCCTGACTCATGATTAATTGGCAGGTTAGGCCTCCTTAAGCTAACTTCAACTGATTGAGTGTAATGCTCTCTCGATCATCAGCTTCCATCAGGACCAGACGTAGGTCAGGACCCTGGCCAGAAATTGAGTAGAGAGTAGGGCTGTCCTCAGATTATAGGCTGTTCGATACTACTTCCCCGACGTCATTTAATGTTGATTTTATTTGCCAGCGATTAAGTGTGTGCTGATTTTCACCCCTTTCGCTAGGTTTAGTGGTCAGGAGGTATAAAGTATCGTTACGTAATTTACGTGTCAGAAGAGTATTAGTTCCACGTATATAAAGCCCTACCCTACAGCCTACATGTCCAGTATGCACATTAAAGACAATTTTCTACTGAGAGAGCTGCATACATCATAGCAGGTAGAATGTTTCAGTATGATCTACGTAAACTGCACATGTCAGCATCATCCATTAGTTCTAGAAGTTTGAACTGGCACCATATTGAATTTCAGTACTGTACGTTCCAGCTTAAGTTTTGCTACTGAAAACCAGAGGGAGGTTTAAGTGTTTTCCCTGGGCTAGGCCACATGAATTAATATTTTAAACTTTGCAACGTAATTTTTAATATTTGTGAACAGTAGCATTTTAATTTCCTGGAAATTTTATTATTGAGAGACTGGCAAGCTATGCATACGTTATGATAGGTATGAGGCAGGCTAGGCATGACCATTTTCAGCGGCGATAGGATGTTGTTAAAGTCTTCTAGCGTTTGCTGATTACCATCAGGATATTAAAGTACTTTATTTAGAAAATATTGCAAAGATAAAAATTGAGAAGTTTGGAATAAAGTACTACTTAAATAATAATAATCGCCTGTATCGACTACCACTGTGTAGCTTAGAAATACTTTGTACCCTGACTCTCATTTGAATTGTTGATTTTTCTAAATATTTTTATTATGTGTGTTAATATGTACACAAATTGTGTACCTTCTAAGTGAGATGCTCAACGAAGGTGTGATGTACGGTAAATGTGTCCTCAACTCAGCGTAGGAGTGAACCGGGCAATCAGCTGTTGTCAAGGTGATATTTATAGTCATTTTAAAATTGCTACACCTCATAATTTGTTTTTTTTTTTTGTGGTTGGTAAGAAAAAGTTTTTTTTTCACTGATTGATTGAAGAATACACAGTAAAGTCCATAATTGTGTCACACACACACTAACACACATGTTCGTGAGAGCCATAGGCAGTTTGGTCCCGGCTGGAGTTACTGAAGCTGACAAGAATAATTGAGTGTTTAATCTACAGAGTCTGCTAGCCTATTCTACTGAGAGTGCAAGTTGGCAACTTGATGTTTTAGCATGTACTCATACTTCTTGGAAAAACCCAGCCAATTAACCTGTTTATGGCAAACAGCACACACTGCATAAATAAATTAATAAGTATAGCCACAAAACTTGCAAACATTTTATCCCTTGATTTAAGCTACGACACAACCAATAGTTCAAAAACATAGTGCAAGTTAGGTTTGTTACGGCAATCCCAGGAACTAATGTAAGTGCGGAAAGAAATTTGTCGTTGATAAGTTCTTTAGGAACTCGTGAAAAGAACTGGTTAAACACCATGACTGTGAAGGCAATGACACTGATCAAGACAAACTATAATTCTATTTCATGCATAGAATTTCAAAAGTGTACCTGGAAAGATCAGAAACTTTTGGAGGAAACAATTTATTTCCATAAATATGCGAATGATAATGTTGATACTGTACATTGTGGTGTAGTTCTCAGACGAGTGGACATGTCTTATTTCCTTTAAGTTATCATTATAAGACAAGTCAATGTTTACATTCCATAATACACTTGAATCCAATATTTTGGAATAAATGATTTTCTAATATAAATTAAAAATACTAAAATGAAACTCTAAAATATATTTCAGTTCTATATTCCATGTAGAAAATATGTACTACTGAATCATTATGTAGAGCAGACCACATGTGTCCTGTTTTGTAAATTTTTTAAACTCAGGAATGAGTTTAACTGTCCTAATTTTTTAGTTTCGGAAATCTGGTCATCCTATCCTAAGTAATTTATTTGAACATTCTCCTCGTGAATCAAGTGGAAATGTGACAACCCAACAAATGACTTTGCCAACCTGTAGAATCCTAACAAAGATGACTATCTTGCTACTCTACAACTTCATTCACCACATCCTGTACAATTACTTAGTATCAGGTCACGTATTTGCACATTTTGAGAGTAAAAGTTCTATAAAGAGCGCATTACAACAATTTATGTTTAAATTTTTTACTTCTTACAGTTGTGTCTCTCTTCATGCTGATAAATTTCTCAATTAAAGACTATTTTTCATGCTGCAAAAACTGGTACACATGTAAGCTTATGTCTTCTTGTAATTATGGATAATTTACCTCTCTGGACCCCTGTAAATAACCAAACATCCATAAAATGAAAGCATTACCTACTAGCCTACTTATGTTAATGTTAATTTAAGCAGCACCTGTGACACTCAATAATGGGTTAGAACATGTTGGCAGAGTATAATGGAAAATTATGAGACAAAACATATGGTTTGATGGTATCAATGAATAATTAACACACTACTTTTGCAAAATGAAAATTTTTAATGAGGAAACAAAACTACAGGAAAACTGCATGATTCTTGCTTGAGTTTAACCTAAAACAATGAATTTTAATTCATGACTTATTCAGAAGAATTCTGTCTTATGTAACAGAGCTATGTAAATAAAAATTTTAGGAATGTTTCAAACTTTTTACTTTTATTTTTAACAATTTCCGCGAATTTCATAAACTACTCACTCCACTTGTTTCTTGGAACATACAATAAGTTATAGACAACTCTTTCCCGGAATACTGTTGGTATGGTTTTTTGTAACGCCAATGGCAGCCCGCAGTTGAAACAAACTCCATGCTATAGAAGTAGTCAGCTCCAACCCCCCCCCCCTGTACCCCTTTTTGACATATTTTTTTAGTGTGTTGATCTCATCCCACCCTTCCCCCATCCCGAAAATGAGATTTAATGGGTCACAATAAAGCCATCTACATTATAGGCTATTTCGTAAAAAAAAAAATGTTGCCTTCTTTGTAAAACTACAATTATTATCAGTCTTAAATTTTTCTCATAAACTTAACAGTATGCCATATAACTTCACTTAAAAAATTTTTTTTTTTTTTTATTGAATATCCTATCTCATTATTGGTTTCATTCCATTATTTTACCACTACTCCAAGTTATTCTCATGGGGAAAAATAGTAAGTTACGACGCAAAACATTTTCCCCTTTACCAAGTTACGATTTGTCTTTTATTTCATTGAAATAAGGCATAAAACTTACACCACAGTAATAAAGATAACACCTGGTGTCATTTTAAAATTTTACTGGGTTCATGAGAAGGTGGGAAAAGTTCGGGACATAAAGTATGTCTCAGCACTGATAAGAGCAATTTTAACTCTCTGCCACCAAATCTTAAACTTGTTTACACATCAAAGATGTAGTAGAATTGGAAATTATCAGAACTCACACCACACATCTGAAATCATCTAATGACAACATATGCACCCAAATATTAATGACAGTAGTTTTAAAATTTTAACTACATGCACTGCATGTGGCTATGGTTTTCAGATTGTCTCGAGTCTAAGATAATAAGTGTTAATGATTATCTCGTACAACGGCTTGATTTTTGGGCTAAGCTATTTTCAAAAAAATTTGCTGTGCAATAAATTAATGCAAAAAGGTATAGAAAAATGTTTTTGTAACCTTGACAATAGCTTTTAGAGCTTTTCTCAATACACCTAGCAGCAGCGATCAACATATAATTAATTAGCTGGCAGTTATGCAGTTCTATGGATTGTATATTGAATTTTATTTGAATTAAACAAACAGCTACAAGTAAAACTAATGGTTTAACATTTCATAATATCTACCTTCCATTGAATTTTTTTTTCAAAGAATAGTAGTTGCATAACATAAAAATAAAATAAAAACTACAAAAGAGCTCAACTAATTATAGAATTACAGACATTCGTATCATTCTAAAACATAAGTTAGTTACAGTTTGGGGCTGAGATTTCTGAACATGATTCTCAATCGTTTAGTTGCCACAACAAATAAAATGTACAGGCTTCATAATCGGCTATAGCAATATGGGCAGATACAAAGGATTAAAGTGGCTAAAATCTAGAAAACATTCGTCAACTAAATTTTATATATGCATGAATTAATTTGGAATAAATGCATGTGTAGTATGGATGTTTGTAAAATGACAACAATTATGGCAAACAATTACTTACCTTAATTTTCTACGGCGTGAATTGTGAATCTGGTTGGACGAGACAAGTATGATTTGTAATTGAAAGTAACTTGTAAATTGCCATAGCAAAATTTGCTTACTATGTCTTACTTATAATTCTTGGGTTTAATATTAAATTATGCTACTGTGTAAACATTTAGCTAATAACTAGCAACATTATTTTAACTGTATGCAGATAAAATCAGAGAAGAGTAATAAAAGATAACCAAAAGCAGAAAGTTTGCAGTTGCTGCTCTTCTATACGGCTGAAATATTTTTGAAGTTCTATACACCATAACTTGGAAATATATACTTTAGAGTTTCCTCTTAATTTCACACGAATACCATCAATCTATATCTAAAAATAATCAACAGACCATTGTTTTATAAATTTTTTGCACTGAAAATATTCTTAATAAGGGAAAAAATTATGAGCTTTACGGTTGGAGAATATTACAGATTTCCCTGTAAAATGCTGAAAATATTTTAGTGGATGGTTTTAGAGCGACTACGAGTTTTAGTTTGAAAATTTTTCAGCCGCCCTAAGAGAATATGCAGCACTGTTTAGTTTCCTGCCTACGTGCAGAAGCTGAGGAAGCACGGAGGAGCACAGATAAAGGCATGATTCCCAGTGTTTCTTTGCGGCTCCGGCCAACGCAAGGGACTGGCTGGAGGAGCAGCATCCGTGCTCAGTCACAGTAAAGCACTGAGGCGGTGTGCGTGAAACTAAAAACCTGCAAATAATTATTCTCTGCCAACAAAACTGACCAAGTAATACTGCAATGTTAAAGGAAAATAGTATCAACTTTGAGTCAGTAATGCTTCATATTTAAAACTTTGTTTGAATAAAATATTCGTAAAAATGAATGAAAGTTTTGTCAGTGGTAGAGCACGAAAGCACGGACTTCCACACTGCCATTGTGGCTCACAAATTTTTGCTTTATAGAGTTGGTAGGAGTGGGTGGTGTTGCTGTAATGAGCATAAAAAAATTAAAGTGTGCAAAAAGAGGAGCTGCAAAAATTATTTACAAAAAAAAAAAGTACAGCTTTTAACCTTCAACAAATACTATAGAAACTTATACAGCCCCCCAAAAACACAACTCTTCAGAAATATTTTCCCATTCTGTTCTCCTCTCTGAAAAGTATCTTGGTTAATCATTTTAAGTCTACAATTGATTTGGCATTATCATAAGTCTTGGATACTTGTTGAACATGAGGGTTGCTAAAACCAGTGTTAGATATTGTTAGATGTTGCAACGATGCCAAACGTTAAATGCATCATGTTATAAGTTAGTTGATTTCCAGTTCTTTGCATTTAACACCAATAAATCAGAATTAAAGTAAGTGGTCGTGCATAAGGGCCGTGCTCTCGGGCTCTTAGGCCTAACCAAATTTTCATTCATCTTGCAAAATATTTTATTCAATCAAAGTATCAATTTTTAAATATTGACTCAAAAGTGACGCTACTACTGTGGCTGAGCACGGTTACGGCTATTCAAGTCAGTCCCTCGTGCTAGCCGGAGCTGCAAAGAAACACAGGGAATTTCGCCCTTATCTCCGCCTCCTTCATGCTCCCTCAGTTTCTGCACGGGAGCAGGAAACTCGACAGTGCTGCGTGCTCACTTTGCGCGGCTGAAAAATGTCCAAACTAAACTCGTCGTTACTCAAACACTATCGACTCAAAATAATTTCAATATTTTACTGTTAAATCACTTATATTTTCTAACTATGATGCAATCATAATCTTTTTCTTTAGTGAATATATTTTCAATGTAAAAAATGGTAAAACAGTGGTCTGTTTTGATTATTTATCTGGACGTGCATAAGAAAAAAGTAGCAAGCGAGAGACTTTTTTTGTGATAGGCCTACACGTGTGAAATAGAAAAGAAACACCAAAGTCTATTTACATGCTTCTCTTAAACCATTACTCTCGTGATTTCCTTGTTACTGTGTGTAGATCTTCAAAAATATTTCAACAGCGTATGAGAGTGGCAGCTACAAACTTTCTGCTTTCTGTTATCTTCATTACACTTTTCTAATATTGTATCTGCAATAATGTTGCTAAATGTTAGTTAACGGATGTCTACTCTGCAGCAGATAATATTATTAAAAGCAAGAATCACAAAAGACGACAGTAAGTATATTGCGTTACGGTCATACACATATTACTTTCAATACCAAATTATACTATACTTGTCTCAACCAATCATATTCACAATTCACAGCTTAGAAAGTTTGAGTATGTCATAGTTTGCAGTAATTGTTGTCATTTTATAAACATTCGTACTATGCATGCACTTATTCCTCATTAATTCTTGCACGTAAAATACAGAGTGTTAGGAAATTACCCTTACAAACGTCTAGGATTTGTAGAGAGGACTAAGTATACTATCTTTTGAACAAACCCATGTGCGGAAACGTACAGTTTCCGTACTACAACCGTTTCAAATCAGGTGTATCACTTGTCCACTTCCGTTGAAGGAAAGAGCAATGTCTCGGATGCGGCTGTGTTGGTAGGCAACCGGTAGGCAGTACATTACTTCAGACAATCACCTGATGGCACGCGACGTCTTCTATGCCTCGAGCCCCATTCAAGCACCTTTGTGTCTCCAATTAACATGGTTGAGTACAAGTTTGCAGTATACACAGACATGATCCTTGTGTATGGCGGAGCTGAAGGTAATGGAAGAACAGCTCGTCCGCTATATCAAGAGTGTTATCCACAATGTGCAAAATCATCGCATACCCTTTTTACCACAAGTATGCAATGACTCTGAGAAAAAGGTACCTCTACAGCTGACAAGAACAACTGTAGTGTTCCAAAGAGATGCCGTACTCCCGAATCGGAAGAGGCTGTACTGCATCATGCTGAACAGAGCCCATCAGCGAGTACGCGAACAATTGCGCGTGCAATGGGTGTTGCTCCCAGCATAGTCTGGGAGGTTCTGCAGGAGCAAGAACTACATCTTTACAACCTCCAAAGAGTAGAGTCTTTGGATCCAGCCAATTTTGCACCAAATGTTGACTTCTGCAAGTGATTCCTGCACCGACGAGCCCGTTCCCACGTCACATTCTGTTCATAGACGAATGTAAATTCACTAGGAACAATGTTCTTATTCTCGAAACAGCCATGTCTGGACAGAAGAAAACTATAATACCATGCAGGTCCAGGAATTCCAGCACAGATTGTGTATCAATGTGTGGGCAGGTATTCTGGACGGTCATGTGTAAAATATCTGATTTGAAAATGTTGTAGAATGGAAACTGTATGTTTCCAGACATGGGTTTCTATTCTAAATATAGTCTCCTCAGTCCCCTCTACAAGTCCCAGGAGTTTATGAGGGGAATTTCCGTGCAGCCTGTATCATTAACGGAAATGTTTTCTAGATTTTAAAAATCTGAATCCATTACTAATTATAACAACAATGTTATCCATTTTCGTTTGATAAGTGACTAAATAAATACATGAAGACCTACTATGTCTTTACACCTGTCCATGACTTTGATCCAATCACACACAGCATCCATAATTGTTTATTTACCGAACAGGAAAGTTATTTTTGGCTGGCGCTGAACACTGATGAGGCTGAGGAATGTTTGCGCGCGTTAATGATTCATAAACTGTACAGCGTGCTACTAGTCTATGTTGTAATGTTTTGTATTGCTATAGCCAAACACTAAGCCTACAGTTCAATGGTTGTGATAACTAAACAAGTGATGTATAGTCTACAGCATTCATTAGATATTTGTTTGTAACACCCAAAACCATTAATTTATGTGGATCTTAAAGTTTCATTTCTGTTACATAAACTGAAAAATACTTCTTAATTTTCTTGTATAACCCCAACAAATCCAGCATGTATTGACATCCCTACCAGACTTGGGTTCAGAAATATCAAACACAAACTGTAGCTTATGTTCTCGAATGAAACTAATGTCTATAATTGGGGGAGCTCTTGTTAAGTAGGCCTATTTAATTATCGGTATAGTGCTTGTAGTTTTAAATTATTTACTTTTAAGTTAGACGGCCACTGCACTTTGTAAAAAAAACATTCAATGGAAAGTAGCTTTTATAAAATGTTAATCCACTAAGTTTACTCATATAATAATAGTAGTATAGAGTTAGTAACTATAAAAGATACAGATTACAATAAACAAATCCATAGAATTACATAACATAACTGCCAGAAAATAAATTATTCATTGATTACTGCTGCTAGGCATCTTGATGAGAAAAGGAAGGAAAGTATTGTCAAGGTTATAAAAAAAACCTTTTCCTACACCTCTTATTAATAGTAGTAAAAATAATGCTCATATTTTAGTTTGCAATTAAAATTCACTTATTTCCATTGCATATCAATTAATGAACTTCTATTATTTTGCACTCTCTTACAACTTTGGAAGAAAACAGCGTGACACATTAGATCTGATCATTTTCAGTTCTAGGGGCCGCAATGGCTGAGTGGTTAGCCTGCTTGCCTCCCACCATAGCAATACGGGTTCAATACTCCTCTGGATCATCGTGGATTTTTGCATGTAGGAATAGTGCTGGACGATGCAGTTGGTAGGTGAGTTGTCTCATGGATTTCCCGTTTCCCCACCCTTTCATTCCGGCACTCCTCCATACTCATCTCTATCACCCTCAACGGCTCTCAAGACCTTGTTAAGAGCCACCCAAATCTTTTCACTCACTTATTTTCAGTTCTACTAAATCTTCGATGTGCAAATGAGATTTGAATTTGTTGGCAGAGTATGAAAATTGCTCTTATCAGTGTTGACATACATTCTGTTCCAAATAAGTTTTCCAGCTTTTCATAAACCAGTCAGTTTTTAGAATGACACCTGACCTTATCTCTACAACTACACTGCCAGTTTTGTCTTTCCCCAACAAAATAAAGGCTGAACATTAACATGTTATGGAGGATAATGTATTGCACTGTAGTTCTTTTTTAGAATAATAACTTGGACTACTAGAAGTAAATTTGAAAAATGAAACCAGTTATAAGATCAGACATTCAATAGAATAATATGATTTTTGTAAACGTAAAACTATTGGTCGTGCCATAAGGTTTATGAGATTAACTTGGTGCTGATAAGTATAGTTTTACTAAGAAACCATTTGGACATGCAAACATTTTTCACAAAATTTACGTCGTCGATGGTCACATATTAGCCAACTAAATCTCGTATGTTTTTGGTTGGTGTGTGTGTGTGTGTGTGGGGGGGGGGGGGGGGGGGAGAGGAGTAATAAAAAATATGGTTTAGAGAAGAGAAAGGGGTGGGGGAGGGGTGTGTTAACCATTTATAGTAGCATGTATTCTGTTAATTTATATAAAATCAAGTATCAAATACATAATGCAAAAAGCTTTTTAAAATAATTTTGGAAAATTAAGAAGTCTGCATAGTTAGAATTAATTTTCTTACAAAAATAATTAACAGTGTCAAACATGAACTATCGTCCATTTATAAATTATTCTCCTTTTTATTTAGTGTACCTGTTTCGGCACCTATTTACTTTCATTTTAACCGCCATTTCAATTGTAGACAAGGATTCACAGAGATCAATGCAGCAAATGGGAAACGGTGCACAAAGCCTGGATTACTGCTCTCACGATACCATTACAGAATTAACTAAATGGATTTTCATAGGGGCAGAAGAAATTAAAAACAAGCAACAGGTCACCACTTCAATAATTAGTTTCGTAGTGTTATTTATTTTCCTTGTACACAATGTATGAGCAGATCTGAGACTCTTGACTTGGGATACAAAAAAAAAGGGGGAAGGGGGGGGGAGAGTTAATTTTCCCATTGAGCAGGTGCAGACCTAGACTTTCGATTCACGGTATAAGCGAGGAAGTGGGACAGTCACATCATAATATTAGAAAAAAATAATAAGCTTGGTACTTTAAACAATTCTGACATTACCTCAATTCAGTTTTACAACATTCACAGGAGAGTTTCACCACAATGTAATTAGGTGGTTGATGGGGGAGGGGGGGGGGGGAAAGAGTCAAGTCCATGTGCGATTCCTCCGCTGGATCCACCCCAGACACAAGGAGAGGTAAATATGAAGAAATGTATTCACGTGTTTGGTTGTAAGCTTAGAGCTGGTTAACAACTAAGGAAGAAAGGAGAATTTCACTGAAACCACAACATTGCACATCACATTTAAATAATATTACACATTATAATAATGCTATTTCCTGATCAGAATTTAAGGTTACATACCTTTCAATAATCTTCAAAGTTTGTATGTATTAACTGCAGGAACTTAAACGGCAATTCCACACTGAAAATAATCAATGGAAAAATGAGAACTTATTTATGAGAAAAAGTTATCTTTGACTAAATTCATGCACACACCTCTAAATATTGATCAACAGAACCGAAACATAAAGAAAGAAATTGTTCTTTATAAGCTTGTCAAAAATTTAGGAAAACTAAGACAAGAAACAAAGATTCTGAATGGGTGGTTTATACTAACACCAGCTTACAAACATGAGCTAAAAAATTGAATTTTTAATGTATTAAATTACTTACATGAAACCTTGACATTTAAATTTATCCATATGTTACTAAGCTGACCTCAGTACAAGATTTTTATAGACTTGTGAATGTGTTTACTTTAGCCAAGAGGTTAAAAGAAATCTACCTACACAATAATAAAGTAAATACAAAATATATCGGACTATTATCACCATACAATCACACATGATAGACGAGTTGAGAACACTGTGTAAACAATGAAATACAATACTTAATTTGTTACTATCACCATATTCTATAGGCCTTACTTATATACAAGAAAAATACAGTTTGCTCAAATAAAAATGCCGAACAGCTGATGTTATAAGCAATGTCATTAAAAAACTCAAAACAATATTTCTAAATAACATACATACTTGACAGCTACGTGAGGAACATAACTAACTTCCAAACGCAAATAAAAGAGTGAAACACTTATTTACAACGTGTTTAATTAGAACTATCTCAGGAAACAGAGAATTAGAAGCCGGACGACTTTGGTCCAGACCGGCACTCAAATTGATAATAACACGTCTGCGTTTTGACAGCTACGCCCACCTACTCCTGACGTTTTGACTGATGTTACGTCAAAGTGTTTGCGGATTGTTTGGCTAACCGACTGACTTACCAGTCACGGTAAAAATAACGTAACGTAAATTAAATTCACTTAACGTAAATTTATACGAGGTATACGTACATACCAAACGAATTATTATCCTTCTACCAATACAACACGCCATGTTTATTGATTTCCTGATGCGTACACTAGTTGCGCGACGCAAATGTCAAACTTTAAAAGCCACTAAGGCGCGAAATCAAATTCGAATTTTAATTTTAGAAATGCTACAGAAGCGAAAAGATTATAAGCGTAAGACGTCAAATCAAAAGGTCCTTCACTATTTGTTTGCCAATTTCTATGGAATTATTAGAAATACAATGAATTAGAATTTCTGAAATACAATATCTTAGCGCAATCTATCAATTTTCAAGAAAAATAAACATTTCATAAACGGAGAAAGGGACCTAAAATGACGTTAGGTAGCAGCACACGTATCAAGTATTGTTCCGTTTTCAATATCATAATATGCGCAGGCAGTATTCCGTTAATGCCACCGAACACTGACACCACTGAAGGTTGAGGCTGGAACATTTGGCTGTGAGACCGACACATTTCCTTTAAATTAATAATTTATAACTATGTATAAATACCAAATTCCTTTCTGTTAAAAATGGAATATAAGATAGCTTTTAGGACAAAAACTGAGAAGACACAATAAAAATTACTTTATTTTTATTTAACGTTCGTCAGTAACTTCATACTTATGATCTTTCATTTGTTAAAAAATAGCTATTATAAGTTACTGTACTAACTTAGATACAAAAATAATAGCGTATTCCATTTACCGCGTTGTTCCAAAATATTTCGCTGGGAATGTTGGTTACAAAACTACATATGGTTTTCTATAGTTTGCCAGCATGAAGTCGTCTGCCGCAATATTGATATGAATTGTTGGTTATGTCACTTGCTATTTAAACTTTGCAGGGTCGTGTGTGTGTGTAAATCATGTGGCAATTTAAATTTAAATATGCTGTGCATTTTGTTAATGTGCAGATAAAATTTCTGCAGGCTCAACACTATTTTTTTTAGTGTCTGTGCATTAGTTGCCTGTCGGCTTTTGACATTTAGAAAGTTTGAAGTATTTATCATAATGCGAGCTGGCGGATGGGACCTGACACTTCCTGAGCCAGAGCTACTGGGACGACATTTCCACGAACAGTTTAAAATCTCTCCAAGTCACCAGAGGTAAGTCCTTTTAGCTGGACGTAGATAATCTGTACTCTTATTTTTTAATCGCCAGCTATCTTGCCGTGAAATGCAGAGGATTTTTACCGCGATAATGGAGATGGCAAAAGCATTAATTTTAGATGACTTTAACCCGGCCCTGAAATGTCTCCTTTTGAAAGTTACAATCCATATCTCTTTTGAGATGCCTAGTGCAGTATGTTAAGAAAACCCAAAAATATTTATTTGTAGATGTAATAATTGAATTAGTTTCAAGCTATTAATACTACATTTACCGTAAATAAGTAATTCGATGTAGGCATGACAGGAGTTCAGCTGCATCCTGGAAAATGTCTCTGAAGTTGTTCTCATGGTGCAGGCAGGTCGAATTCTTGGGCTAGTGTACAACCTGATACCACGTTTACACACATGTTATGACGTCACCAATATGATGCCTATGACAGCATGTTTTTTTACTACTGCCCCATTTCATACCAATGACAATCTAACAGTGCATCCATGGCAATGTGGGGGTTTTCGGGCAGGGACGAATTCAGCATTCATAGATGTTGGTATCTGGAAGTACACTAGAGCCCATCTGCTCAGGTGTACCACCTGATACCATATATTGTATCGGGTGGTATACTTGGGGTCACCCGCCCAAGTCTGATATGTGATACTGCATGGGGTATCAGGAACTGCACTTCAACCACAACAGGATCATATTCAATAAACAACTATTTTGCCACCTTAACTAACATATGATCATTTTAAACAATGAATCATGAATTTAGGTAGTTCTGCCACACATTATTTATCACGGTTTGTGTGCCGGTGATTCACTGTAATGGGGATAATTTGTACGGGATGAGTGGGTCGACGTGCGGGGATGAAATCTGAAGAGGGGGATGCCGCACGGGGTTTGGGAACTGCCTTAGGTGGGAGTCGAACCCGCACTGTCTTTCGCGATGCCAGCGTAATCGTACAAAATTTTGGTAGCTCAACTTCTGCCGGGTGTGAAATATGGATAAGCTTACCGGAGGTGAGCTTAATAATGCTGGATATCTTAGGGTTCTGGCTAATCACGAATGTGTCCTCAGGAGTAGTGTGGACTATAGGTGATGACTGCTCTACTTGGATGAGCCGTTCTCCTGTAGGGTACCTGGGCCAACAGGCACCTAAATGCTTGTCGAAGTATTACTTGCGTTTGAGGGGAATGAAAGGTGAGATCAGCAGAGGGACGGCTTCGCTAACCTATGGCAGGAGTTCGACCTCCGGCAGGTCACTTTCAAAGACGTCTGCTCTAGGGATCTCTCTCGAGGGCACTGCGTTCTTTACGTCATTGCCTACTCTGCAATCTACCTCTTCTACTATACATCTGGTGGTCCCTTGCATACTCCAGTACAACACAGTTCTCTCCGAGAGTGTAAATTACCAGACACCAAAATACTCTGACCCTAGAAGTCTAGTGACTGGGATCTAGATACAAATGAAGGTAAACAGAAATTAAATTTAACTTGAGTTTTTATTGTACGGAATAGAGAAACTGTAAAGTCCCAGTTAATATGAGATTACAATTTAATTAGCTGACAGGTTAAACAATTATGACGATAACTATATATCACGTAAATGAAATAAGCAAATATCTACCAAATTTATCAAATAAAATTCTACCGTAAATAAACGTGATATCACAGCGTAAACAAATAATATCAGAATTTATCCAAGGGAGGTAATCTAGTACACGACGGCTTGTTACCGCGTAGTCACGGAAGTTGACTTGGGTAAAGTGTTACCAGTTGTGTGACTTAGGATTACTTTGGATGTGGAAGTTACTGCTCTCCCGGTCAACAGATGCAGTTACGGAAGAGCAGTTTACAAGCTGCTAGGAGGCTGCAGTCTTCACAGTCTGTGGGATAAAGCTGTCTTGCGGGCTTCCAGGTGTTGTGCCGTATTACAGGCCGTGGAGAGGAAGAAGAGCCTTTGCAGACTGAGGAGAGTCTTTGCAAACTGAGGAGAGGCTTCGCAGACTAGAAAGGGCTCGTGATCCTATTCGGCAGGGGCCGGCGAGCCATGCGTATCAGCCGGTGCTGGATACTGGACCTCTATCTATACTCAAAAATCTCATCTGTGATTCTTCGGGGTGCAGGGGGTTGCGTAGCCTTTCAGCGTAAGGGTATGTTATCTGAGGTGCTGTAGCGTCAATTCATTTCTTATCGCCCCGCTTGGAGGTGACGACAAATTATAACACCTCTTCCTGAGGCTGGCGGGTTGTGACGTCACAAGGCCACAGGGGTGCTGCAATCTGTGGGGGTTGTAGGAACTTCTTCCAGGGTTAAATGACAGGTAGTAGAATATCACAAATATTTATTCTATTCCCGGGCGTTACTCTTGCATGCGAGATTTAGGGTGGGCGTTGTAGATTGTAATTACCTGGGTAATTTATAATGACATCGGCTGTCCAATGTTTGGTGTCTGCTTGCTGCTCGATACTTTTATTTTATTTTTCCACTTTTATGACTTCCCCTGGAGCTCGGGTCGCTCATAAATAGGGCAAAGTTACCTGTAGAGTGCACATTTGCACAGCGCAGCATGTTGGCATGCATCAATCGGCTACCCCCTGAAGCAACGTAGACACATCTGTTAATTCCACTACTTCACTTCAGGTCTTGAAGGCGGTTGCCTCAATCGTAGACTTCCAGCTGGACTTCTGGGCTAGCGCCTCTTCTGTTTGCGCGCTGCCTTGAGTGAGTTGCGGTTCTGGACAAGCTCCAGTTCTGTGTCTAGCACTGCGTTAGTTGAGCTCCAGGTGCCCGTATCTGGGTCACACTGCATCTGGTTACTATCAGTGAGGTTAACTGCCTTCTCTCTCTCTCTCTCTCACACACACACACCCACGTGCACACACACACACACGCAGAGCATTGTTGCAACCATTCTGTCTTGTTTCTTTGCTCACTTTATTACCAAGGGAGGAAGAGTTTTGGGAAAGGAAATTTGAGGTTACAAGCCATTTGTTTCATCGAACCAAGGCCTTCCTAGTTCGAGGGCAGATCACATACCAATGTGAGTGTAAAAAAGTTTATACAGTAGCTTGTACAATTCTGGTTTGCACAAAAAATATTTACGTTAATGTATTTTCATTCCTGTTCCCGAGAAATAAAAGTTGGTGCTATCCGTATGCAAACGTTATTAATCCATGCTCGCAGAGGATTGCAATATGGGGAATGGTTGACTGTGGCCCATGCGGGACAAAGTTAACTGGACTGGTATTCCAGCCAGTGTGGTCGCACAGTAACCTGAGTACATACGGTGACAAAGTTTACGAGCTTTAGAAAAGTGTTTTTATACATCCTACTCTCCAGGTTGCTTTCCTACAGAATATATGCACAGGTTTTCAAGAAAACCCTTTTAAATAAAACATGATAATCAGAACACTCAAGTAACACGTTAGTGTCGTACTATTTGCTTGAAGTCTTGAGGTTATTTAGGTACTGACTGTCTGTACGTAACAAGTAATCTTACCATTTACTTTCAGCAACTTGGCTGTATATGAACACTCTTATGTGAGGTACACATTATCATTTGATTCAACATGGTTACGCTCCTTATACGCTAGGTTAAACACGATTGCACTTTCATTGTTTATTAGTAATCACAAGTTTGAATACTCTTACGTACTAGGTTATGATATTTCCCTTGTATAGCGGGATTGGAATAAGTGATTACATTGCAGTGCTTGAAAGTTTTCTACTCTTAAGCGAGGTGACATGTTATGCACACATAGTTTACGATTTTCTGCACTTGGGCAGAGGGTATGTAACAGGCAGGCGTGTGCCTCCTTACACGTTACATAAAGGAGGTGCGCTCAGATGTGTGAGCTCGACATGGGTGGTGTAATGCTGTTGGTGTTCACACCTCAATTACAACACATTAGGAGTTTCACAAGCATGAAAATTTTCTACGTACACATACAAGTGAGATTATTTCTCAAGATCACTATTGCAATTTAACCTAAGCTAACACATAGGTACTTTCATTATGTTTTGTATGTAAAGGTTTTCAATCTCTCTCTCCAAATTTCCTAACCTACAAAAATTTTCACAAAAATTTTAATTTTCCCTTTTGTGATTATAGGCAGGATTGCAAGAAAAAAATATTCTTACATGCTAGCATTACTATGAACGTACATGAGTGGGGTGGTTTTCTCATCTTCGTACTCTCTAAGGCTAAAACACACAATCTCGCTATCTTCCTATTGATGTTATGTTCATGGCTTACAACACTCTTGCTTTACTAACATCTAGGTCTACAGGTACATAATTGTGAGTTGACTCTCTTTACTACACATTTGAAGTTATGTGTAATTATCGCCATAATTTCTTCGCAAGTAACAGCCTGACTGACTAGGGGACGAGATTTATTTCCTCGTGAATTGTAGCACATGGTGTATCTGACTTGTGCAGAGTAGATCAATTACTTTACTCGTACTGACGGTGGTACACATTACACAGGCTAGAGATTTGATAGTACATCTCTCAATTAAGACAATACTTCTCAAGTCACAACTTCTAACCTAATACATGGGGGGGACGCCACAATGAACATTTCAACTAACTTTAACACTAGTGGTTACGTAGGGGTTTTCCTCCTAAGGAAAATTAACTAAGCCTACTTTGCTACGTTTGTTAATTATATTCAGTGTCAATACTAAACACCTAACCATCAAATATTACTGGGTTGTGTCTCTGGTACATGTGGGCTTTTACCAGAGTGAAAAATAATTTACATTAAATGGCGTAACAGGAATGAAAAAGTTTTTAAGAGGTACTCGACCTCGGCACTTTGAATATTTCTCAATTTTCACAAATTGCTGATTATTAACAATGTGCGTTAACAAACAAGTTTTAATATTCTTACACTCAGAAATTTAACAATTTATGAAGGCTTCGAATTTCCTGGGTGCCGGGTTACGACGTACTCACAGCGAGTTCTCGCTTCGTGCTCTTATGCAAATTACACTGTGTCTTTACTCAAGTGTCACCCAGTCGCATTGCGAGGAATGGTGAGGGTTTCGTTGAGGTTATGTTCACGGGCCTGCTGATAGGCTTCGATTTTGCACTCACACTTCCTGACAGTGCTCACGGAGTTCAGTGGCTTTACGTTAATCATTTCGTACTAATATTCAAAATAGTAACCACAACAAATTTTCACATTTTATTAATGCTTACATTATGTGAGCACTAAGGGGATATTTTCGGGGAAATTGCAAACATCAACTTTTCAGTCTGCTTAGGGGGTCTGAAGCTACGTTAGTTTCCTCTGGCAAACAAAACTTCCTTGGCTAACAAGCTAGGGACCAAGTGCAAAATTAAAAGTTGTTATTCTCTTTACGTTACTTTGTCCATTGATAGGAGGTTGGCTACGTTAAATAGGACACGTTTATTAGTGTGTAGGACCTCGGTTCTTATCAACGCAATTTTGGTTTTGAATTCTCTACCTAAAAAAGCAAATACAAGTTACACAATAAAAAGGAGCTCTTGGGTGATGATGCAGGCACTTTCGACGCACTGCCTAATACTAACTGGCTAGGATTTGGATAGGTGCTTAATTGACACCTAGCCGTTCCTACTAAATTAGCTATGAGATCTTGTATGTTCGTTCTGCCATAAGGTTCGGGCTTCCGTAACGTCTATCACTCCCTACTAAGATTAAGTACTGTTGATCATATGAGGGGGTGCTATAGTCTGTAGTTACTGGCTCAGAAGCTAATGCCGAAGCTGGCGGAGGGCGTGGACGTATGATGCTCCGACGCTTCATCAGGCGCCCTCGTTTGCATGACGCTGTGGCAGGGGTGGCAGGCCAGCAGAATGCAGTGGGCGTTCGCCATGGCACCTCCTTGTAGCGGCCTGGCACCTCCGCCTGGTGCACTATAGGGCTACTCGTGACGTGGGCCTGGCGGTGGCAGACAGCATGGGGCCAGTGTCCCGGGTGTCGACGACATCTGCTGCAGTAGGAGTGACGGGGCTGCTGGGCACATCCTTTTCACCCACAGTGGGAGTACTGCAGTTAGAATCTGCTTGTTTCTGCGTCCTCGGGGTAGCAGGGTGTCGTAGCTTAGCAGCAGCAGCGCGGGTGAATGGCATGCGATACAAACTTTGACTATCCACTCCCGATGATGGAGGGATTTTGCGTTCGCTCGAGGTTACTGGTTTCACGGTAGCCACTGCATAACTCGCATCCTCTTTGGTCGTATCCGTTTAGCAGTTGGGGTCGGTCGCCAGGTTGACCGATGGTTCCACAGGTGGTAGCACATACTGTTTTCGGTTATCTTCCTTGTCTCGTCCACATACTCCTTGCTTGCCTGGGATGGGGTAGGAAGGGTAGGATCACATCGCATGCGTCCCAGGGTCCCTGTCATGAATAAGTTTCTTCATTTCGGAAATGGGAAAGGCATAGCCAGAACCGATCCTGACGGGAGGGGATGCTCTGTCGTGTCCAGGTCGATGTCTGGTGAGTGCGCTCCTTCAGTCACAGAGAAGAAGGCCAGGGAGATTCGTGCAGCGCGTGCGGTTGTGGTCTCGAGGGTGTCCTGGGGTTTTATAACCAGGGGGACGTTTGGGGTTCGTGACCTCAACATTGTGCTTGTGGAAAGGGAGGAAGGGGGGTAACCCTTCTCTAAACTAATGCTCACTGTATGAATATCGGGGTAATACGATCCACGGGATCGCACCACGAGGTCTCGTGTCGAACGTGAGGTTGCCTCCGTTGAGATTCGAACTGCGTACTAGGACTGGAGCGAGATGAACACGAGGTTATCGCAGGGAGAAATATCCTGTGGAAATGTACCCTGAGGTACGAGCAAGTGGACGGGGGAGGAGGGCTGTCTACTCTTCCCGAGTCCTGCGAAGACGATCTACTGTTGCAAGGTGGTGAGGGACACTTTGTCTGCCTCGGGGGTGTCCAGGGCACGGTTCTCTCCGGAGATTAAGCTTCAAACAGGTTCTCGTCCTGACCATAATATGGCTGTAGCTCGCTTCGGGTTGGAATTATTCAGAGACATGGGGCATACGGAAGCTTGGCTGAGACATAGCGATCTCTCGTTAGTCGCGTTGTGATTTGTTTCTGCGCTTTGGTTCCTATGCAAGGGATTATGTGTCTCCATTTCGTGGTTGTACACTTGGAGGGCCGCGTGCCTCCTAGGGTTGTCGCTTCCGGCAGTCATTATAATGCCGACCCGGGCAATAACAGCAGCAGGCAAGGGGGCGGCAGGGGTCTGCAAGGTCTTGTTGTGCCCCCGGGCAGTCTGGGGAAGGGGGCTGGACCGTTAGTCCTGGCGCGTGCCATCGGTTGGTTCCCAGGGAGGGGGCATTCACCGCCAACTCCCTTGCCCTGTCCACCAGCTCCTCAAACATGTGTGGCCACGATGTGTCAAGTAAGTTGCACAGCGAGGGGAGGAGGGTCCAGGCGATGCTTCTAACGTGCTGTCCCCGTTCTGCTCAGGATAAACACTTTTGTGGAGGCGCTCTTTGCGCCTTATAAAGAGCTCTACCTCCTTGTCGTGCTTTTGCCCGTGGCAGTGCAGATCAGTAATTAGCTCACTAAGGAGCTCATCTCCCAAAAAGTGGGATATCAGCTCTGCCCTGAACTGCGGCCAACTTTCCATGAATTCACCGTATTTCTCCCACCAGTGTTTGGCGGGACTGGTGAGATGATGGCGAGTGCAGCTCAGGCATTGTTTCTTTGAGATCATGTGCTCCCTTAATTCGTGCTTGCATTCTGTGAGTAATTTTTCGAAGATCACATAAGCTTTCGAATTAAAATCGGGTAACGTCAGTTCGCAGGGTAATCCCAGGATGGTAGGGCTATGCCTGTGTGTGGGATTTCGCAGTTTGTACGCCTGCTCCCGGCGACAAACATCACATTGATAAACCTGGCCGGGATTGCAGATCCGCTCATCCCACCAGCCGATACAGACATGGTGGAATTCCCTGTTGCATAAAATGCATTATACGAGATACCGGCCTTGGCGCTCACATTCTGGCCATTGACACGTCTCCGGATCTTCTCTCCTACATTCACTGCAATGGTACTCCAGCCCGTCAATGAAACAGGATTTGTCTTCACACCCGAAGCATGCATAGTGGTATTCTTTGCTACAGAAAAGACACTGGATGAGGTTTAGCCCGTTGCCCGTACAGGCTGGTATGGGGCAATGAGCGTTACTGACCCCGACGGCATTGACCTCAGCTGGGTTGCCGTTGGTCTCAAACTGACTCGTTTCACAGTGGGAACATTTTGCGCTCTATGGGCGACACATTGTGATTAGAGCAACTCTCCGAAGTGGCGAACGTGCTCCTCTACAAGGAGTAAATAAGGGGGTGGGGGGAGGTTGCATTTTCCTCACCCTCAAAGGTGAGTTACATAAGGTGCGATTGGCACCACGTTGGGTGCCAAATTGACGGGTGTCCTACCTTGTGATGCAAGTAGTTAGGCCGCCGACTGCCCTCTCGGAACATTTTAAGTGAGCCTCTACCGCTGTGTAAGTGGTTAGCATTCTGAGCCAGATGGGTTGTGGAAGTTTTGGATGTCGTAGGTGGTGGCTGAATGTTGTGTACCATCGGAAACGAGGGGAGTCAAACCCCAGAGTGAGGCGGATGGAGGTATATTCCCACCCATGGAGTTCTACCTTCCTCACTATAAGAGTTGCCAATAATTGGGATGCCAGCTGTCCCTGGAATAGAGTGACGATGCAGTTGAGTGATTGTGTGGGTGGAGATGTATGATCTGACGGGGGTGATACGTACGGGACGAGTGGGTCGATGTGATGGGCAAAATCTGAAGAGTAGGATGCTGCACTGGGTTTGGGAACTGCCTTAGGCGGGAGTTGAATTCTCACCGTCTTTTCCGATGTCAGCTTAATCATACAAAAGTTTGGTAGCTCAACTTCTGCCGGGTGTTACACCTGGATGATTTTATCGGAGTTGAGCTTAATAATGCTGGATATCTTAGGGGTCTGGTTAGTCACTGTGTCCTCAGGAGTAGTGTGGACTATATGTGATGACTGCTCTACTTGGGCGAGACGTTCGGCTGTAGGGTACGTGGGCCAACAGGGGCCTAAATGCTTGTCGAAGTGTTACTTGCATTTGAGGGGAATGAATGGTGAGATCAGCAGAGGGACGGCTTCGCTAACCTACGGCAGGAGTTCAACCTCCGGCGGGTCACTTTCAAGGATGTCGGCTCTCTCGGGCATGGCGTTCTTTACATCTGCAATTCACCCCTTCTACTATACATCTGAGTTTCTGCTAAAATCAGATTGCAATTTAATTAGCTGACTGGCTAAACAATTATAACGTTATCTATAAATTACGTGAATGAAATAGGTGAAGGCGAGCGTGGCGATAAATAAAAGTTTACCAAATTTATCAGACAAAATTCTACGGTAAATTAACGTAATTTCACTGCGTAAATTAATTATACCTGAATTTATTGTAGGGATATAATCTAGGACACGATGGCTTGTTACCGCGGAGTCACAGAAGTTGACTTGGGTAAAGGGTTACTGGGTGCGTGACATAGGATTTCCTTGGACGTGGAAGTTGCTGCTCTCCCGGTCAACAGATGCAGTTGAGGAAGAGCTGTTTACAAGCTGCTAGGAGGCTGCAGTCTTTCTAGTCTGCAGGTAAGGCCGTCTGGCAGGCTTCCAGGTGTTGAGCTGTATTGCAGGTAGTGGAGAGGAAGGAGAGCCTTTGCAGACTGATATGGAGTTTTTACAGACTGAGGAGTCTTTGCATACTGAGGATTGTCTTTGCAGACTGAGGATAGTCTTTGCAGACTGAGGATAGTCTTTGCAGACTGAGGATAGTCTTTGCAGACTGAGGATAGTCTTTGCAGACCAAGGATAGTCTTTGCAGACCAAGGATAGTCTTTGCAGACCAAGGATAGTCTTTGCAGACCGAGGATAGTCTTTGCAGACCGAGGATAGTCTTTGCAGACCGAGGATAGTCTTTGCAGACCGAGGATAGTCTTTGCAGACCGAGGAGAGTCTTTGCAGACTGAGGAGAGTCTTTGCAGACTGAGGAGAGTCTTTGCAGACTGAGGAGAGTCTTTGCAGACTGAGGAGAGTCTTCGCAGACTAGGAAGCACTCACGTTCCTATTCGGCCAGCGAGCTCGGTGTATCTGCCGGTGCTGGATGCTGGACCTCTATTTATACTCAAATATCTCATCATCAGTGATTCTTGGGGGTGTGGGGGGTTGTGTAACCTTCCAGCGCAGGGGTATGTTATCTTGGGTGCTTAAGCAACGCTCATTTCTTATCGCCCCGTTTGGAGGCGATGACAAGTTAAAACACCTCTTCCTGAGGCTGGTGGGTTGTGACATCACAATGCCACAGGGGTGCTTCCATCTCTGGGAGTTGTAGGAACTTCTTCCAGGTCTAAGCGACGGGTAGTAAGATATCACAAACATTTATTTTATTGCCGGTGGTGACTCTTGCATGCAGAATTTTGTGCGGGTTATGTAGATTGTAATTACATGGGTAATTTACAATTACGTAATCTGCTGTCCAATGCTTGGCATCTGCTTGCTCGTTATGTTAATTTTATTTTGCCACTTTTATGACTTCCCCCTGAGCTCGGGTCGCTCATAGATGGGGCAAAGTCACCCGTAGAGTGCACATTTGCACAGCTGCAGCATGTTGGCATGCATCACAACACACAATCACATTTGCAGTATAGGTAAATACAATTTGTGCTTTATTATATGCATATCACCCCTAACATAACAGTACCTACCTACAACAACCTAATTCTGCATTTCGCTACAATCATCATACCTATCCAATTATTAATTGCAAATGTTAAGACTTGTTACCTGCTACAGAATCATGACCTAACATTACCTACCTACAAATCTGTATATTCCACTGGATACACGCATTTGTTATTACATATCTCGATATTTACCTTTACCAACCATATCCATTTTCGGCCAACATATAATATCACTCGTCCTCATTATCCAACATTGAACACATAATTTTCACTACGGTATGTATAATATAATAATATACTTTGTACACAACACCATACGCACCACATATTTCTATATTAGCTCCATACACTATTCTATACCACTTAATTTTTTATGACAGAAACAACTACAACCTATCGTAAATTTCAATTTACACATGCTCACGCAATACTATACACTTAAATGTTCTACAAATTAGGCCCCTAATCACTGTCAATGCTACAAATCCTAATTTATTATGTCACCCAATCAATCGCCGCTCATATGTTGTACATGATTAATCACAAGTTAACGGGTATCCAACTTGTCGAAACACCACAGATATGCAAATAACCACTCAAATATCATATTTTAATATTTCCCATTGACATAATGGCACAGAAACAAACACTCGTATTATCACACAGTTATTTGTTTTAACACGTCAAACAATATGAATTGCAAAAAAACAACCAGCACTCCTACATCACACACCTGGCCACTGTCAGATACACTCAGGATGAAATTTTAACTATTCTACCATTACAAATAAACGTACAGTCCTACAACTTACGAAATCAAAAATACTCGGCTTTGGGGCTGATTTGAATGCCTACCACTCAAGCTCGTTTTATTTTTTCACTACTACTAACCTAATCAACTGTACTGCCAACGGCCTGACATTAACTACGTCTCGCATATAAACAAACCTGTGGTATCGAGATGTACATGAGACCCAGATTCTTGCCAGATGGTAGTCTTAATTCTTTACAGGAGTTTCGTAAACAAGATATTTTAAATAACTACGGTTAAAAATAGTGTCAGACCAGGTGAACGAGCTGGCCAAGAAATAGTACGACCTCTTTCTATCCATTTTTCAAAGAAAGTCTGAGTAAACTTTGATAAGCTAGGTCCTAAGGCCTCATCCTGATCATCCCACATGCACCAATGAGCATCAAGGGGGGCATTCCAAAAGCTCGAGTTTGTGTGTTAAAATCAAATTATACCTCTACTCTTGGTGGGTTTGAAAAAAACCATTACTTAAGAAATAATTATGACTATTGCCACACACAACAGTAATTATAAGGAATAGGGGTTATTTAAAAAATATAAAAAATGGGAAAAGTTAACGTATTGGCACTACTAACCATTCTGAACAATAGTTAACTGCATATGAATCATAGCATAATCCCTAGTCGTGATGATAATCATTAATATCAGTACAAATGCTGAAAGGCACGAAAAATTATAAATACTTAGATAAATTGCTCCATAAGAGTGAATTCATGCCCTATGCCTGTCTTGGTTGCCAGAGCTTGAATGATAGCAAGTGTGGAGAGTTCTACGTGCTTGATACATTTTTATGTCCTTTTATAAGTAATTAATTGGTAAAACTGTAAAAAGCAGATAAATTAGTTTGCCCATCTATGCTTGCTATTGCTCACGTTCTGGGAAGCACAGTGGGACAGACTTTTATAAATTCACTTTGCTGTTGCTAGTTGGTACAGAGTTCAAACAGTTGTAAACTTAAAATAAATAAAATACATAAACCTATTCTGGGATGTACTTTCTGCAACTTCAGTACCCAAATATGTAGGCCTGGATGGTGTATCCTGGTATGTAAATGTTGATGTGATAAGTGTAGAGGGTTTAGAAGTCACCACCCGAATGCCTGAGAGTGAAATTTAGAAGCTATATTATGTATGTTTCCTATACTTAAATAAATGTATTTTAAATGTGTTACTCAGGATGTGTTGAGATCTAAAATATATTTATCGAAATTCATTGTGACACCTGTCTCTAATTTTCTAATTATTCATTTATATTTAAAATTTCCATATACAGGTATGTCATAAAACTTAATTGCTTTGATTAAGCATTGTTATTGAATTTTCATAATTTGTGACCGTGTCAATCATGATCAGAATAATTACTGATACCGCAACCAAAATACATATTCAACTTACTGTACCTGAAATTCAAAATTTGTTTCTTCTGTCTGTCCACGTATATTTTACACCTTTGGCACCTGTTACTCTACCTCCTCAAGGTGGCGTAGAACAGCGGTTCTGAACCTTTTGATCCTCACGGGCCAGCCAAAAACATGGAGAAATGTTGGGGACCAGTAGAGTAGCAAACATCACACTTCAGATGCTTATTTTTTAACATTTATTATTAAAATTGTTATTTATTGTTAGAGCTATGTAAAAAAATTACAGGTTTTATTTTTATTTATCTACTAAACTAACTGACTTAACAGTAAAATTGATGTAAATATTTTTTTGTTTCCTACCACCGACCGCTATAATGGTAATTTTGTGGACCAGGAAAGGTACAAAGACCGGCCGATGGAAACCGCTGGTGAAGGTGTAGCACCCAAGTACAGAAGATGTAGTTAGAATTTCCTGTAAAACGTATGAGTTGCAGCAATAGTAATAGTAATAATAATGATGAAAATGACAATTTCAATTTGGTCTGTCGCCCTGTGGTAAGTGCTTCACTAACTCATCCTGTTTCAAGGAGCCACTGTGGCTGAGTGATTAGCACACTCGCCTCCCACCAAGGCGAACCGGGTTCAATCCCCGACCAGGTATCCGGATCTTCACAAGTTGGAATCGTACCAGATGATGACGGTCAACGAGTTTTCTCTGGGTTCTCCTGTTTCCCCACCCCTTCATTATAGCGCCGCTCCATATTCATTTCAATCACCTTCATCGGCTCTCAAGACCTTGCTGTTAATAGCCGCCAAAATCTCGTCACTCGCTCATCCCGTTTCACTCTCTGGACCCTTTTAAATTGCTCAACCCCCTTCACCATCACCAATTCCTCCTGCAAAACATTCCATTCCATCACAATTCTCGCCAGCATAGACTGCCTTCCCATTTCCATCCACCTCCATAACCTCTGAAACTTTAGACTGATTGCACCACTCGCCCTGTACAGTCCCTTGGTTAGATGTCCACTTTACCATCTTTCCAGTCCATTCACCATACTCTACATCCTGACTAGCTTCTCCAATCTTTGCCTTTTGCTTGAACCTTAGGGAGAAACACTCTCTCCCCTCCTACATCCAACTTTATCATCATAAAGGTTGGCCTAAAAATTCCTTTCATTCTCACCTTCTCCATTTACCCTTAACCCACCTCGCTGCCCTTCTTTGCACCTTCTCAAGCTCTCATACCTCCTCGTCCACATATGGGTGCCATTTTGCGGCTGCATATTCTGTTGTCTGCATAATACCAGCTTTATAATAAGCCTTCTCCTTTACCTCCCCACTAAACTTCTTCAAGACCCTGTCAGTCACTTCCAACATCCGTCTTCCCTTTGATACCACTCTCTATACTTGCTTTGTCCACCTAAGTTCATCTGAACCACTACCCCTTGGTACTTATACTTTGAATCTCCTCGTATCTGCTGCCCTAGCCATTTATCATTGCCTTTATATCTCCCCCTATTTCTAGAAGCCTTGGGATCTTTTTCGTACATTGTTCATCATTTTATTCATTTCTGCCTACCTCTTTATTTGGTTTACGTCGTCCTGCAAAATATTCTACACACCCACCTCTGCATATAGCACAGTCATCCGCAAACAGCCGCACTTTGCAACCTACCATTATTTCCAGGTCATTAACCATAATGATGAACACTACCCTGTGGAACCCCTTATGTAACTTTACGTTCCTTCGACAAGGACACACCAACTTTCACCGTAAGTTTTCTCCCTCTTAGGAAGTCTCCTATCCAATCCACTACCCACATATCATCCAGAACCCCACCTTCTCTTTTGCCATTCATCCTGTTCCTGTCAGTGTTTGAACTGACAAGTACTGGGTTCACAGCAACTCAGCTTTTTCTTCTTCAGTTGTTGTACTCAAACTCTCTGTACTAGTTAACACTAAATACCTCCCTCCCTTCCTTTAACCTTCCTAAAATATCCATACTACTTTCATCATTCCTTTCCTTTACAGTGAGGCCTAAGTATTCATTCTTTGCCGTCTTAATCAACATTCCTATCCTCCTCCCCCCATTTGTTTAATACAATCCCTAGTTACTATGCTGTCTTGTGTTCTTTCACCAGACGTGAATTTGTCAATACTTTCTCTTCATCCTTTTTATCTCACATACGTAGTATGGTGGATTACCCCAGCTATCATAATTTTCTTTGGGACAAATTTCTCCAACATTCTCTCTACAATTTCTTTCAGTTCATTGCACAAGCTATCTACACTTTTTACCCAAGGATGATGTAATAATAACTGGAGGGGACGTGGCTAAGGTGGAGGTGAAGCCGGCCGGAGACTGACAAGAAATGAAAACGGAGAGGAGGAGACCATATTTGTAGTAAACACAGCCACTTTGTCATTCCATCTTGAGTAGTATGGTAAATTCCTGCACCGCATATGTCTGCACAAATTGTTTGGATTCCAAACCAATCAATGCCATTTTCTAGAGACAATAACCTATATATTTGGTTGTGGGTGGAAGGCAGACGCCAGGGGAAGGTTATAGGAAAAATAAAAGGTTTTGGTAAAGATTCTAGGGATGGGCACCAGTGCTAGGGAGCATGAGAACAGGTTGGGGTCGTGATGGCTGACGGCCCATGTGGCCTTCCTGGTAGTCACTCCGCCAGTAGATATGAAGGGGCAACCAAGTGGTTACCATGCTTACTCCCATACAGTGACAATCTCTGTAGTATTATGTCTAGTGGAGGCTGTTGGTCTCCCCCAGACACGCCAATACACACGCTTAAACGGACTGTTTTGGCCTCTGAATGCCGTAATTACTTACGTGTTCACTTTATTGTTAAAGGGTAACAATAAGCAGCTGAGACATGGCTGTATTAAATAAGCACGCTGATATTTAGTCACGTGGTTTATTTAATATCTATTCTCTATACAGAGCACTGATATTTAAGGTGCACCGTTATAGCCAGACGAGCTCTGAAACTGTACAAATGGCAGTAGGCTTACATGAACTTGCGGTAGAAATAACATCCTGGCAGTGTACAATACGACCTGGTTGTGAGGTGGCGCAGACTCCGGGTGAGAAAATGGTTCCGGTAGAATTATATTAAACGTCAGAAATTAAAGATGACTGGTAAAACAAGGTTGAATTGCCCAGAGCCCCGCAACACGGCAGCCACCTCATGTCAAGCTGAATATTAGATTGACTAGCGTTGGGCGCGAGGCCTTCTCATTGGCTGCAACTGCCGCCAACATATCAAGTGATTTGTTGTAGAAATTATATTAACGTGAGAATAAATTGAAGTGGCTAGCCGTAAGGCTGATGAGGTGAAAGTATTAAAACATCCTTCTATACTAATCAAAAAGTTACTTATGAAAGATTACCAAAAATAAAATTTACGTCCAACCACTTTGCACTCAAGACAATCTAACCTCACTTTTTGGTAGGTGCATTTAGGCTGTTTATAAAGGCTGGAGCTCTTCACCCTCTCAACCAGTATTTTTCATAAACATGGAATTAATGGCAAAACATCTTTAGCTAATTGCAACCCGTAAAAACACCTACACTAAACTTTATTACATTTAGAAAATTCCCGACCATGTGGTCAAACACACCATGTGCACCGGTCGGTTTGCTAGCCGAACATTCAGTAGTACTGATCTCGGTCAGTGTTGCAATACTTTTTTTCAGGTTATGGTTGTCTGTTTTATTGTAGCTACATTTTAGTCACTTAATTCACACATCATTCAATTGTAATTAATATTAGCATTGATGCATGCCAGCATGCTGCATCACAGAGAGGTGCACTCTACAATTGACCTTGCCCCATCTGAGAACAGAGCATGCTACGTGTGGGGAAAAGTCAAATTCAGTACCCATTCAGATTTTGTATTAGTAAAGAAAAGAGACTCCGTGCATTGGTCAGTCAAAAACTTAATCATAATTCATGTGTGTAATTATGAATTTCTACGTCCACCAAGAATTAGCATGCAAGCGCCACCCCGACAAAGAAATGATAATATTTATTTGAATTCCACTACGCTACTCTAACCCCCCAAGAAGTTCCGAACAACTCCAGATAAGCAGCAGCCGTGTGACGTCACTGCTCTCTGGCCTCAGCCCGAGGTGCAAGAAAATATCTATGCTTCCACCAGGGGTGATAAGAAAACGAGCGGTGCTCCCGCACTCTATAAACCCGCCCCTGTGTTGGAAGGCTACGGTACCCCCCGCCCCCTTAGAATCGCTGACACAGGGCAATTTTTATATAAATATAAGTCCAGCACTCTGGTCCAGCAGATATGCCGGGCTCACTGGCCGACAAGGTTTGTGAGCTCTACCCCAGTCTGCGCAAGACTCTCTCTCCTCTCCTCAGCAGCCCGTGGCAGGGCTCGAACCATCTTCCAACTGCTTGGAAACCAGCAGCGCTTCTTCCAGTGCGGCTTGAAGAAGGCTCATCCTTCAGCTGACTGCCCCAGGGACAGCTCATCTCATCTATAGTAAATCCCACACCTGTACCACTACCTTCACCTCAGTCAACTTCCGTTGACTCCAGCAGTAACAGTTAGTTGCGCGATTATGTCCCTTTGGATTGAGCCCCTCTTAAATTTCACACTGTAAATAGCGTTGGTTGTTGATTAGAAAATTTGCTTAATTAATTTTTTTATTAATTAATTTCCCCCAGGCTTGCCTTTGCCTGTTGAATGGCAAATTTGATTTGTCAATTTATTTTTGTATTATTTTATGTTTTTCTTTTCTTAGTTTTTAGTGTGTATAAGTCAGCCGGGACTTTCCAACGTATTTCCTTAGACGTAATAAAAATTACTTGCCATTTTAAATTTTTGTGTGTCTACTACCTTAATTTATAGCTTTAATTTCCTGGGTCATTTTTGCTTATTAATTTCTATTGCAGTGTGGTGTATCATTACAGAGTTCCAGTTAATTGCGTAATAGTAAATTTCAATCTCACATCTCTATTCTGCCATGTAGTGTGCTGAATCCCTCAGTAGACAGGGCCTGGTAAAGGATTATTACTGAGATTCCAGGACACCCGCCACCAATACGAGGCATAAGGTCTCGTTACTTGGGTTGCCATTACACGGCAGGTACGCAGGAGTGATTGAAGATTTGGCCCCACCTAGGACTGCATGTCCGCAACCCCGGCAGACCACCTTTCTCTTGTTCTGTGTTCTTTTCAAATGCGCAAACAACACGAAGGTACAGGTAGCCGTCAGAGGCGACGCAAGTGGCGTGCTACAAATGAACAAGCCATCAGAATCAATTAATTAACAATTCAAACCCAAGTGTTCTTGTTCCCCGTGAGCCTGAGAACAAACCAGTTGACTTTGGCATAATAACACCCCCATATCACGAGACACAGATGAAACGTTGGCTAGGTTGGTGCACCCTCGACAAAGATTCCGACCCAGGGGAAACCCCTCACTGAACCAACCCCTAAAGAATTCTAGTACTGAAACACAGAACTATCCCTCTCACGAGACACCCATCCAAGCTAGTATCGTAAAGCTAACATCAGGCAAGGTAATTCGGGTTCTACAGCCGAACATAGAAGCACTCCTCCGCTTCCACTTGGTGAAGTTGGCCTCCGGGAGAACAATCAGGGTTAGAATCCCTGCCAAGGCCATTCTCGGGACGTCCGGAGAACGATACCTGGTCAACTTTGTCCCGCTCGTCAGCCAACGAGACAGTGGCGGATAAATCCCATAAGTCCTTGTCAGATAGCTCACCACCGCACACATCCATAACTCGTAACCGACTGAGCATTTCAACCTTTAGGGACAGTTGGCATTCCGTTTATTGACATCCTTAATGGTAAGGAGAATTCGACTGCCCGGAAGGGATAGTCTAACACTCTGACTCACCCTTGGGTTGACTCCCCATCACCTCGTAAGATCAGAGAGGGCAGTCAGTGCCCTAACTGCTTCCCACCAGTCAAGAGCGTTGCACGTCAGCACTCAGGTAATATGTTTGTTTACACTTTATGTATGTCCATTCTCAAAGTGTCAAATATAGAGGGTGCGCGGGGTGTGTATGGCATTATGGCACGTGACATATTATACACATAATAAAAATACAGCTATCACTAAGTACACATGGCACTTAAAATAATTAAATAAATAATCCTAATTAACTGAAATAAAAGCATATGCATGATATAATTCTGTCAATTAATTTTTCTATTTAGGCCTATGTATTTTCTAAACATTGCAGTTATGGGAAAATGACAAATTGAAAAAAATTAGATAGCAATTCCATATCACTCATTATGTATAGCAAAGTGAAACTCATTTTTGGTTAAAGGTTGGAGCTATCCCATCAATTTTCTCACAATTCCTTAACTTTTATCTGTGTGGGAACTGCATCAATGGCTGCAGTAATAGTGGGGACTATACATAAACGTCAATAAGTATTTTACAATTTTTTTTATTCCAAAACTGAGAAATGGGATGTGAATATTTTATGTAAGTTGTATATTGATATAACATGTAAGCACGCATAAACATATAAATTCAGTGGTATTTGGTCTATAGAGTTATCGCACGTTAACTATGCAAACTTAAATGGATATAGCACATAGTTTCAAAATAATGATTGTGTGATATTTTGTTGCATTCTATATTTTTTGCAATTTTAAACCTGATGTAGTTTTGTATGCTGGTAGTATCTCTTTATTTTGTATGTTTGCAGTATCTCTTCAGTCTGCAGTTTTGGACAAAAGCGTTATTCTAAAAATTAAGTTTAATTATCATTGTGTTTGTGTAGGAGGCGTTCAGAATGGAAAAAAGGAAAAAAGAATAAGTTTCCAAAGAACAAGGAGAAAAGAAGAGCCAAGGTGGAGACGTGTGGGGATGCGGTCACATTGTCGGGTCCTCCCGAGGTGGAGCTGCCCACCAACGCGTCGAATTTCGCAGTGTTTGCAAGTGTGCGACTCGCAGTGCTGGAGCGCTGGATGAAGCAGGCTTGCCAGATTTACCTGTCCTCATCTTCGAGTGCGCCTGCCGTAGATGGTAACAGTGACCAAGAAAGTGATAGTGATGACAACACGGACAAAAGACGTGATTCTGTGTTTCTTCGAGTTCCTAAGGTAGGAAATGCATAGTAAAACTTTTAACATTTTATATATGTGTGATCATTCGCACAATTAATTTTATCTTATTTTTGTGCAACTAAAATTATTATTGTTTTTTAAATTTAATATTTTTATTGAGAGGGCTTTCTGTATTGTATATAGTTTACTCAAGGTCATTTATTTTATTAGGGGTTTACACAGGACTGGTATAACCATATAGGAGAACTAGGTGACTGTGTAACTGGGGGTAGGCAGAATGATTGACTGCATATCTAAGATACGTTACAGTACAATCACAAAAAATTTGCTGAAATATGATTGATTATTTTTGGTTGTATTATTACTGTAATGTTAATAATTATTTTAAATATAAATGCACATATTTATTACATATTACCATTAGCAGAATTTAATCAATCAGAAAGAGTTAATTCCTATTGCTCATTTTTTTAAGTGAGCAGTATTGATAAACTTTAGTTGAAGATGTTTCAGTGTTCATTGACTCACTAACTAATTATTTTCACTGGTTGTCAAATGGTGCACTAACGTTATGGAAATCAGTGAGTGTTAACCGAAGAGAATACTGACGAGCAGAAAATGTCCGTTGCGCAGCACTTTTGGAGCAAAAATCGCCACAATTTGGGCGCCATTTATTGTTAGTTAAATGTCTTGGAGAGTTTGTAGCACTGATTGAAAATAGCCCCACATTCGAGCAAGCCATGTAATGTGGTTTGGACACTGCGATATGTCCCAAATTTTAGATAAAATCTGACTCATGTTTGAAAAGCTTAGAAAATGATTTAAAAGTTCCAGAGGCCACCAGCTCATCTATGCACGAGTGAGCACGTGAACTCTAATTATCACAGCGGTAGCAGGTCGACAGCCACGTGGCGATCCCCTCACAAGTACACGTTTCATTGAGAAAATGAGTTCAGATATTACACAGTCACTACTTTTATGCATGTGGTTGCCTGGAGTGTGCCAGGTCCCGAAGGTACTTATGTACAAAAATAAAGAACAGAAAGGCTAGAGTCATGAATGGGTATATTGGTAAAGAGACGGTACACTTTTACTCAATACAACGACCCTAGCCTAAGTAGGCATGGCATTTGGGTCTGCCATCGGCTGACGCGGTAAAAAGTACTGTTAATCACCTGGTTGAAACTTACTGTGGTAAAATTTCAGGGGCTGTGAGTCTGACGGAGAAAGAGTACGAGCGCGGGAGGAAAAAACACAAGAGGAAGGGTCCCTTTAGTGTAGTGTGCACTCCCTAGAGTGTGTGTTATTCCGTGCATTCCTCTTTTGCTATCAGTTATCTGTGGAGTTAAAGAAAAACATAATGTGTTAGCAGATGACAATGTGAATATATGTAATTTTCAATCAATTATAAGAGTTAATAAATTATCAATGTGTTGTCTCCATTATTTTAATTAATTTTCAGCCACAACAGTTCCAGTGTATTAAAGACTTACTATTGCAGCTACATGTTCAGACAAAAGAAGTTGAAGGCTCCCGCGACACGGCGTGCGTGTACTCTAGGCTCGCAGGATCAAGACTAAAGATGGTGGCTGAGACACCGACTACCTCACCAGAGATCTCCCACCAACACTGAGAGGGAATTTTTAAAAAAGTACATTTGACATAAGTTACACAAGTAAACACTAAAAAATACATAAACACTGGAATAAATTAGACAAGATTTCCGACCAAGTAAAATCTTTTTAGTCCCAGAGTCTCTATATGTTATTTATGTCGGAAAAAGATAATTAATAAAACAAGCCGGAATGGGCCAGCAAGGCATGTGAAGGCAATACATTAAATCAATATGACATTTAAGAATTACATAAACACTTTAAAATAGGTAAATTAAATTACGAACATAATTTAATATACTTGAAAAAATTTTATTTAGGGCGATTGGCATGGCGGAAGCCGGAACTGGCAAGATATTTTACGTGATATTTCCATACAAATCAAAACAATTAAATTGCCCTTTTAAAACAAACTAAACTTGACATTAACACTGAAAAATTATGCAATGAATTATACGAGTGTGTTCAGCTAGTGTTCTGTATCAAAACTAAACCCACGCAGCTTGACACATTTGCTAGCTGTTTACGCCTCACTTAAGGGGAGCAAAAGGGAGATAACACTTTCCCTTGTGAATTTTAGACTCTGCTGTATGGGGCACTGATCAGAATTACACTGTACACGTGAAGGGCTGAGTTTACTCTTGGTAACAAGGGTTCTGGCGGGTCGTGAGCCTTTCCTGCATGAATAATGACGGTGACCCATACACGAGGCGCACGGACGTGCGAGCCTGGTGCATAATGTAACATTGGCCATATAGCTCTTAATCTCTAAGCATGAACTATGTGTTAGTACACTGAGGTTAACCCTGTTTACGTTACTCTTACTCTGGGGGAATAACTCATGATCTGAAATATCTTATACAAACAACTCAGAATAATTACTTGACTCTTCCAAGCTAGTATTATTATTATCAATATTAAAGCTCTTTAACAGAGGATCTCTAGGGTTCGATGCGCATAGGTTTGTTTCCAGATCTATCCTGCACCTAGAATCAATTACCTCCTTACCACTGATTCTTGATGACACCAGGCCAGAGCTCCTCCGCCTCGTGATGTCATGTAGTTATGGTTGGCCATTCAGGTCAACGTCTCTCCAAGACGTTGTCCAAGGATCTCGGATAGCGCTGCTGGGTTGCCCTCAAGCTGCTCATGCCGAAGTCCGGTGTCGGTGGCTCTCGATGCGGTACCTACAGTGTGGGTCAGAGAGAGAGGGGGCATCATCAAGCACCAGCTGCCTTATATACTGTATGGCTGGCCGACATACAGGAATGTCTTCTGCTACCCTCGCGGCTCCCTAGCTCCCCTCACCGCGAGTGCACCAAGACAGAGTACTGTCAGCGAGGTGCGGGATCAAGCCCCGCGTCCATAACAACAAGCAGAGTAGCAGTGGCCTGCCTCCCAAGCGGGACAATTAGGACGACGTCAACACAAAATGGGAAGGGGACCCCAACAGGTCTTTTGCATGGGGTGCCAAGTTACCTTGCACCCACCCTGTGATAAACTTAAACATTAAGTAGTGAAACTTTTCTATAGCATTGGTTCAAATGTAAGTATACACAATGATGCTTACTGATTGTGTTTCATAGTAGAAAAAATATGAAACTAAAAAACTGTATTTTTTAGGTCTTTCAGTTTATCCAGTAACAGAGGAGTGTGCTTTTAAATGAACACACATTTCAATTTTAATTTCAAGAATGAATATTCACCATTTGTGTCTGTTAGCCTGTTGCTAAAAACAATTACCAGCTGCAAAAAAAATTACTGTTAAATGAAAACCTATGTATAAATTGTTTCATTTTGTAAACCCTGTAAAATCGCAAGCATCAGATTTGGCGACTGGAAATTACTCACTCAGCAGTGACATGATACTTAAATAAAGGAGCCATCTTAAAAGAAAATAAAAGAATTCAAGTGTCTGATAATTTCCTCTGTATTTTATTTAATGTTAAAACAGATCACATTCTTCAATTAATGCAGAGTCACGAATAGTCAAAATGAAATTGGTAAATTTCAATAGCCTATATCCTGACAGCAGAATGGTTGGTAAGTCAGAGATTATATAATATTAATGGATGTCTCTTTTCTTTTACCTAAACCATTAATTAGATATGTGCCCTTCAATAAACTGAGAGCCCTAAAGGGGTTGCAATCATGCAGTTAATACTTATTTAATTAGAACATTTGGTTAATTTCCTTCTTATGTTTTGTGAGGAATTGTAATTCCTTATCAGTATTTGACGTGTTGGCAGTTTTAGTATGTTTATCTGTCATGTATTTGCTTTTTCTGAAGTCGCTGTTGAGGTTGCATTAGCAATTGGAGATCAGGTCTATTACGATACGTGTAAACATTTTTTCCTTTTAAGTATGTACTAGAAATGTGATAGTTTAACTTGTACGTAGTTAGGCTGGTATAGGAATGTGGTTGCGATGAGTTTTCACGGTTTCCGAAGGGATTCTGTACCATGCCATGCCCTTTATTTGGTTTGGCTTTCGTCACCCTGGTGTGAGGAGTGGTGGTGGAGCACATGACGACTTTAGCCATGAGCGCCTGCCACCTGCTAACAGAATATTACCAGCCCATAGGAAGACACTTTGGCTCGAGTGTAGCAAATTTTGCCCACCGTTACCTTATTAATTTTTTAACTTCAATTTTTGGCTGAACAACTTTTATCTACTAAATTATTTCTGCCAGTGTGGGAGATTGCTAGGGTGCCAGGAGATACAATTATGTACCTACTTTCTTCATAATTTTCTTGCAGTGGTAGTTGTTAGTGATGTGCATGGACATATTTTAATCTGCCCATGGGCTTGTCTGAGGTGCGGGGGTGGCAGTGGCGAGTTCCTCCTCCATGGGCAGAGCTACGCTCTCTAGTGCCATCTCTTGGTTTGTGGCAAAGCAGGTGTCTGTAGTGCTGGGTTGCCTGTGCAGCGCGAGTTCACACACTTAACTCAGTCACTTGGTTAGCTTCTATCACACGTGGGGAGTTGGCGTGACGTCTGACATCTGGCGAAATGATCTTGGCTGATATGTCTGTGGGTGTCCCCGCGTCTAGGGGCACACTGATACGTCCTTGCAGCAAGTCGTTTCCAGGTTCAAACCCTGCCTGGGGTAACGTGATTATACGTAAAGGTGAGGTGAAGTTGTGTTTATATATTTGTCAGAAAGCATCACTCATCAGAACATTTACACGTTACATCATAGAAAATAATTATAATATTGTTACAAGGAGGGATAGAAGAAGTTAATAATTTCACACTACACAACACTGAGACGAATTTGTTAAAACCAGGTGGATACACTTTGGGGCTGAAATAATTTAGAATCGGAGGTTTGTACTAGGAGTTTTGCAGAGAAATATCCCTGCTAATAACTTTAAAGTCTCAAAAAAGAAAACTTGCTAAAAAGAGGTTGCCTCTACCACGTGCATGAAACAAAATAGCAACAAACATCTGGGCCAGCATGACGAAACCCTATTGAAAACTGAAGTCTCACTCACTTTCACACAATAATTCAAACACTGGGCTAGTTAAATATAAAACATAGATAAAACGAGGAAATTTTAAACGTTGACCAAAAGAAAGTGAAAATGGGGGGGGATATTACTTGCTTACAGCGAATTATACTGGGACCACTTTGCAGCTCCAGTACTATTGAAGAGTTACATGGAGTTCCTCTAAAAATCTTATGTTCACTTATAAGTAATTAGCTAGAACCTAATACTACAGCTAATTGCTCGTGAGAGAAATTCAGCTAAAATGGAATCAGTTTTAGAAAAATGTAGGAGGAATACACTACAAATATAAAAAAAATTTATGTTTATTAAATGAGTTCTTTTAATAACAAAAAACAACAATAAATGTATATTAAATCAACAACAAGCTAAAAATAATAAGTAACAATCACTTAGTATGCTTGAATTCTAAAAGAAAAAGTCTGAATTAAATAATAAAAAAAAAATAACACTCAACATCAAGAATCTAATAGTGACATTACAAGCATTAGGATATCGGAAAACTATAATAAACTTTTTATTAATAACAATAATAATAATATATAAACTTCTTTTAGGAGTATTCTGCTTAAATATTTAAATTTTCTTTGATGTCATGGATCAAACCTCAAATATTACAATTACACAACTACAACAAGTCACTTTTTTTTCCTGTCTCTTACAGAAAAATTACTGTATAGTAGCCTTTATTTACAATTGTGAAATAAAATAATTCTTCAACTTATTCAACGTGAAAAAAATAATGAAATAGAGAAAAATACTTAATCTGAGGCTCATAGGCCTCTTTAAAAAGGTATTTAAGTACTATTCAGAGTTACAAAATTCAAATATAAAAATTTGGTAACCATTACAAAAACTCTGATGAGTTGTAAGCAGAATCTTTGTGTCAAAAGGTTGGCTCATTTCTAACCCCCAAAGATATCTGCTGCATTAATACATAAAATCACTCTAGGAACAATATACCACTATTTACTCCTCCAAATGCAACTCTGATTTATTTAGAATGGGATTGGCCTCAACATTTATCTGTAATTTAAAGGCGAAGGAAATAAAAATTCCATTCTATGTAATTAATTACAAGGGGAGTACTTAAAAAAACACAAGTGTTATTCACTTGTTATAGGTTACAACAAACAGTTTACTTCAGTACCTAGTACCAACCTAAGAACATTTCTTATAATCAACAGAATATAGAAGAGAGACAAAATTAAGCAAAAATTATTATAATTAGGTAAATGTGGTCCCAATTACAAGTAGCATCAATAATATTTAGAAAAAAAGGATACTGCTTTTTAGCGACTGAAAAACATCAACATTAGATTACTTGTTCCATTTAAGTGAGCAGCTCCTACCCTTAAATAATTACCTTAGCGTCTAGATGATGACTGCCCTGACTTACCTCTCACTATGCAAAGTCTGCTCAGCTACTACTCTAACCCCTAAAAATTTTACTATTTAAAGGCTTGGTCAGGGCCATTTTTCCTGTGAAGCATGGAAGAATGTCCCGACCCAGCAAAGCAAACAAACTTTAAAAATACTTATCACATCATGATGATTCGTGAGTGTCTCCCCGGACCACTTCAGCCTCACGTCCTCTCTCCTCAATGGCTGGCTTTTAACAACAACACAGTGTCTGACTTAGTCTGAAATCATACCTCTTGCCACCCAGATGTCAGCCAATCGGAACACTCCGCGTACATATGCGACACCTCGTAAACATGTGATCAGCACCAACTCATTCCCTTTTCCCCCAAAGCGCCGTACGCTTTGTCTTCTGGCTGCAGCACAAAAACGTCTCCCATCCCCCATCATTAAAGCTCCCAGAACACAGTATGACATGAGAACAATTAGGGGAAAAGAGATGATCGAAAGCAGTAGTGAATGAAAACATTCACAGCTTTAGGCAGCACAATGGAAATGTTGAGGCTGAGCTCAGCTCCGGAATTTTGAAATACAGTTCCCACACCAGCTCTCTAGAAGCCTCTACAGAAAAACAACAAAACTATGGACTATTATACTATTCCCAGGAAGACAAACTGAAAATCCTTATATCCTAACCAAAAAAAAATTATTTAAAACCCCAAAATACATCATAACAAAAAAATAAAAGGAAAATAAAGGGCTTCCAAAAAACTAAGGGAATCAGAATAAAAAATAAATAAAAACTTTGAAAAGACACTACAAGTTAAAATCCAAACAATAACATGACTAACAAGTTCAGGCCAAAAAGGTTCTAAGTACACAACTCTAAAAAAAAAAAGAGCATCTCCAAAAAGAAATTATGTACATACAAAATCAGACAAAATAAAATAATCAAAACACCAGAAAAACAGTACTCAAAGCCCGAACAAAAAAGAGGGACAAACCTAACCAAAATGACAACAAACAACTGAACCACAACTGGGACTGATCTAAACAAAAAAACCAAAACTATATTTTCTTTGGGTGGAAGGGAGGCAGTATTACTTTACTTCATCACAATATTACTCGCAGACAGTAGTTTTAGAGTGTATGCAAGTAGTTTATCCGTGGACTTTTTTTACACAAAAAACTGTGCAGTGTGGCACTGTCCAGTGAGCAGAAAAAATACTGTTATCAGAGTGAAAAGTCAGAAAATACAGTAATGAACTAGTATATCTAGTATTAGAGGATAAATTGTAACATCTATCATGTTGAAATAGTGATGCAATGAAATAAATCACCATAAACATATAAGATAAATTACAGTTACATTTTTTGATTCTGTGAAGTCAAATCCAAATGTAACATAATATCTACAGACACAAAGTATTATATTATATTTGAGACAGGTGTATATTGGAACATGTTATCAATGTTATTAACTGCTCTCTTTGTCATTTTGAGATGCTGATGCATCATTTGTCATGGTGAGCCATTGAACCAGGCTAGGGTTCCTAAAATTATTTCTTTGAACATGGCAATTTTTGTTTCTCTTCACCCTATTAATTGTGAGTATTAATTTTCAGACCCAATGATCCTCTCTACCATCGTGATGTTCTCTTGTGTCAGATTGTTGGTGTGGGGCTACGCTGTGGTTTCGAACTAATCCGCGAGAGCCGCTCCTCTCACCCTGTGCTCTGTACCAAAGCCTTGAGGGCCCTGCTGGATGTGGTGCAGGGACAGCAACCAGAGGGGTTAAAAGATGAACCTACCGAAGTGATTGGTAAGACTTTCCTAAATTTAGTTATGAGTACTGGAATGAGAGTAAATGGGCATCCAGACTATTTTTGTTCACCGAGATGCATTTAAATATATTATTTACACAGTGTAGTGAATTTTATGTTGAATTTCTGATGCTGTTTTAAATTTGAAGGAATTTTGCCTGCTAATGAAGCTGATTGTTAGCATGGGTAACGTGGAGGTTGCCATAGATGCAAGTTCAATCACTGGATTTCTGCATGTGTTACTATTTTACTACAGTAAATGATACTACATACATATAATCACAGTATACATGGTAAAACACGAGTCTGCTGCATGCCCTACTTAGCTTGCGCAGGAACGCCATCCCAGTACTGCACCAGTTCTTCCTCCCTCATTCTGCACATTGTCAAATCTTGCGCGGCACTGACCCAGGTAGAAGGGAATGCAAGCCGTTAGGTTGTCCGGTCCCTCCCTTTGTTGACGTGCCCCCACAGTCCTCCAATGACCGCTACTGGATAAAGTTTTGAGCTCACAAACTCAGAGATACATAACTCTGCAGTAAAGTTTTCATTCTGAACAGATGCTTGTATAAACTTCAATTCAGGATTATAGTTTTTTTCTCTATATTTTATGCAACATATTATTTAGGTTTTGGTCACACCAAAATAAAATTTATGAGAAGCAAAAATGTCTGAGAGGGGTGTTTGAAGGCATGTCCTGTCCTAAGGTGGAGTCATTTCTCTACTGCTTTGTATCCATTGTTAAGTTTTTAATGAAATTTTTTTTGTACAATTATTACGTTACTACTTTGGTCCAAAAATGTGCTGCGTTATAACATGCAGGCAGGGGATTTTTTAATACCAAGCGGGATGTCAACAGTTTTATGACAAAACAAGATCATTTGTTACTGACAAGTTTGTACTGAAACACATTTATAGCAAGCATTTTGTAGCTACTAACTGTGTAGCAAACATTTTACAGCAGACCTCTTAGGGGGTGGTATATCCTTGCCAGCTTGTGATTATTTATCTCTCTTTATAATGTACTGTTAATATTTAACATTAAAATTTATAACATATTGTTCCATGCAAAACTACTTTACAGTTTCTTGAAACTTGAATAGACTGATTGGTTTCTCTGTTTTCTTATGATAGACTCAAAAAGCATAAGTAATGAATAAATGTATATTATGGTTACAGATGCAACAAAAACAACACTGGCAAAATAGTGTAGACCAAAATAGTTGTCAAGATATGCCGTATGCTCTGACAGCCCTCATTTTCAAATATTTGATCTGAAAAGTAAACTTAAATTTTAAAAAATCCAATATGGAAGTTATGCCATCTCCCTATAGCAGTTCTTACTGTATAATGTTCCACGTTGTTTGAGAGATGCATTGATGTGTCTGCAGACCCACTGTTTGACCTGCTTCTGGACTTGGCGACCTCACATGGCCCTGAATCAGCAGCAGCGAACGACGGCAGTCACCTGACCGCAGTAGCGTGTGCGTGCTTGCTGAGCCTGGTTGTGGTACGCGGGGACACTGGCAAGCTTCTGAGTGCCATCGCGGCTCTGCTGATGTGCCCGCGGGCACTCGCTGCCCAGAACATACATGTAAGTAACTGTCCCTTGTCTTGTCAACCATCTGTAATCTAAGCTATACTTCATTCATGGTTAATTCACACTTTTATAAGCCCTGCTAATGTTATACTTTTGGTTACCATTTACGTACCCTTCCGCTAGATGTAAACATAAATACACTGCCATGTGACTTCTAAATTTTATGCTTTGTTTACTGTTTTCACCTGTTCAAAGAATTATATAATATTTAAAAAACCATTATGTTTTATGACTTTTGAACAATGTCTGTAATGGTGATAACTGTTATAGTTATTATTTTACATATTGTTAACATAGTATTTGTGTTATTCACAATACAGGACATGTTAATATTTTGCAGTGACTGTGTTTAACCCTGTTACAACTATGGGGGAAAGAACTGTAGTATCTGCCTAACCTCTTGTTATTTATATGTGTTTGGTTATTTCGTTAAAAGAACATTCACAGTTGGAATAAACATTAAAACAAAGGAGTAGCCAGTTAAATAAAAAATATAGTAAATTCAAGCACACAAATTATGTTGCTTATTTTTCATACGTAGCAGCGGTAAACTTAAAAGATGATGGTGAACATGCACACAAATAGGCCTACTGTAACCTTTTTTCTGCTCATATTTTTTTGCATATGCACTTTTTACTTGGTTTTATAATTTATTTAGAATTTTTTTAGCTGGGCTTAGTAATTTGTTGCAAACATTCAAACCACAGTTACACATTACTTAATTGTGTTTCACAAACACCTGAGGCTAAGTTGCATAGTTGTGATAAATAAACAGATATGACTTTCAAATAATTAGTTTTAAAACAGTTTACAGTTAAAAGATATACATTTCGCACGTCCAGTATTCGCAATCTCATACACACACTGGCCCAGTGTAACTACTGTGATGCAGACTCTACAATACGTGCTTAACCCTTTCATATGCAGTGGACACTACACACATTACAGTATATGATTCTTGCCGTGGAAACGTAGATTTATCACAACACCGTAACTTGCCTAGATAGGTTTAAAAAACACAACATGCACAAACTTGATGTGGTAATTTTGAGTACTTTCCAAAGGAAGAAAAATTGCTCTTCCTTAAGCAAAGAGGAACACGTTAAATCATGTCTTGCTACTTCTGCCAACTTTGGATTTGTAACCGTCCCACCATCACATAAAAGAATATTTTAGTAAGTATTAAATATGCTAAATTTCCCTGCTACTGTTACCACTACAAAACTTTCACAAGAAAGAAAAAGAGGGGAGAGAGAGAACGACAGATAATGAGAGAAAGATAGAGAGAGAATGAGAGAAAGGGAGAGAGGGGGTGAGGGAGAGTGTGTACAAGCTCAGCTCCGCCTATTCAAGTTTCTCCCTCGGACAAAAATCCATGTTGCCAGGGCCTTCGCACTATATTTTGCACTGATATTTTTAACAGTAACAAATATGTTTACAGATGTTTGCAGACTTTCATGGCGATTGTTATGATGTCTGTCTTGGCCTTCGGTTTGGAGCAGCATCTGGTTGATTTCTAGAACAGACGTTCCACAGTACATTGCAGTAGGCACTTGAGGGTCACAAGATGACTGCAAAATGTCGGTTCCAGAAACCAACCCGGAAGCCAAGACAGCCATAAATATGTTTCCATCAGTGCTACCTAAAAATTTAAATATTTCAATAAGCAACATTTAATTTACACATAGCATACCAAAAAACTAGGTTAAAACAATATTTTAACTGTGAACTATTTCTTACTGGCAGTTGCTCTCACTATTTTAAATTTTTATTGAATACGAAATAAATATTACAGGTTATGAAAGATAATAAGTTAAAGTTTCATTTAATCAGAAATATAATACTTCGAAGCTAATCACTCAGTTAAATGGGTACTTGTAGTATACAAGTTACGTAAACAAGAAGTTATGTATAAAACTAATGAACCTACTTTCCTCACCATGGGTGCAATTAATTTTTAAATAATTTCTTAAAAACTGTGTTGGTAGAAAGGACTTGACTTTTCTTTGAAAGCAATAACTTTAGAATTTAAATCAGAAACTTGATGCATGACGTCTTTTATATTTATTAATAAACAACTACTACTAATCAAAGCAACTATATCACTAGCAGTTGTCAACGGAGTTGAGTCACTGCCACCGCCTACAAGATTGTTATATCTACCAGGCCGGGACAGCCATCTCATCCCAATAATGGAATTTATTTTCACCCGATGAGGCACCGGGACCATGCAAGAGGTCAGGGGCTAGTACAGAAGTGTGTTGCGGGATGCTGTCACAAGTATGATGCCTAGATCCCACAACTCTTCGCTATGCCGCTTGCACCTAGGATCTAGGCTCTCTGCTTGCACCTGCTAACCCCCTCTCCAGAAGCCCTATGCCAGTGAAGGCTGTGATCCTTCGGAACTGGTGGCTGCGAAGACGTTGAGGACCCTCTGGTGGACACTGGCTTACTGACACGAAGAGCTCTCAGCCATGAAAATGGCAGGACTTGAGAGCATAATGGTTTGTGTACCCTGAAGAGATACTCTGGCCTTGCAGTGATGGAGCAGGGTTGGAAAGCTCTTGCCCTTGGCTGACACTCATGGTCATCACAGCGATGAAGTTGCAGCAGACTGCCCTGAGGCCTGCCCTGCTAACCCTTTTATACTAAAATTCGTAGCTTGTAGGACCTCAAAAGGGTGAGGTGGAAGCTGCCCTCGCTTCACAGGGGTTGAGAAATTCCAAATTTCAGAAAGGGTGCCTTTTCTTATCACCTGTGTTGGAGGCATTGACATATCTTATATCCTCATTTGGAGGCTCTCGTGGTTGTGGCACTCCAGTAGAATGCATGCTGCCTTCCAGCAATGTGTTATGGAACTGGCGTCACCTTCCTGGAGTGTGTCTGTAGCTCAGGAGATAGTACAATCTTCGGAGAGGGGTGTTGACGTGACTGCTTCTGGGTGAGTTGCAGTGAACAATAAAATTTAGGAGCAAGCATTTGTAGTATCAGTTGGCTCTTGCCAATGTACCCTGTAGGCACATGTCACACCTCAATTATTGTTTTATTTGGCGTGACTTGTCCCATAGGGATTAAGGCTCTCCAAGATGGGGCAAAGTCATTGCGTAAAGTGCACTACATAAAAGCACGGGAATGCGTCAAACGAAACAAAATTCTAATGTAATAATTTTTGTGTATAAATAACTATTCAAGTTCAACATCTTCACTTGAATCATTTGATGAAAAAAAATATCAGTGATGTGAATGAATTCCATGGACCATAGCCATTATCAATTAATACACAATGACATACATTGTAGATGCTTGCTTGCTCATCCACTCTTGGTTATCTTAGTAATTTTCAGAACCATCACCTCTAAAATCCTTAATATTTCAAGTAAACTGTTTTCTGTATGTGTTTGTATGCTACTACATTGTTAGTATGTTTGAAATTTTACTTACGAGAAAAATTGCATTTGAGATGCTGCAAGGAATTGAACAAACACTGATGTCATAAGCAGGACAAGTAAACATTTTTATATGCAGGAAATGAAACCATTAAGTATGACGCATTACAGCCTTTTAGTGACAGCGGATCGTCACGTTCGCATCTGTTTTATTTGGTCTGAGAACAGACACACAAATTAATTTTAACTTTGCCTTATTTAATGATGTGCCGGTGCCTGGCCGGTGTAGAGTACTGGCCATGTGGCCTTCCAACTTGGCACAAAGTTTGGGATGGCAATTATAGCCTTACGTTTAGTCGGACTTAAAATTAGGCATTTGGTGGCCTGTGGAGGCTGCTGACCTTTGTGTGGCATTGGTGGTGAGTAGCAAATGCTGGCACCAGGACCTGGTGCGCTGACACATTGGCTGTAGTTGGCACTGCTGATGGTTCAGTTTGGGCAGTTGTGGGAAAGCTTTAATTATAGGGTGAGTTTCCCCTGTGGTCTTAGTGGGGGCTTCGAATAAAAAAGGTAAGGGGGTGGGGTTAAGTCCTTGTTTGTACTTGGAGGCGGTAGTTGACTTTTTATCCCTCTTTTGAATACCACTCCGGCAGGAGTAGGGCATGAGGATTAGGACCACTACCAGCCCCGTGAAGGTTTAAGCAGGCGATGTTCATCCCTAATTAGGTATACTTCCAAGTATTGAAGTTGGCAGACCAAAGTGGCACCCCTTGCTGCCTTCGCACCCAGCACCAAAGGTGCGGTGGACATAGAGCGTCGGATTACTATGGCTGACGTTTACAACACCTGGGTGTGTGTCCACATGGGGTCAGGCCCTCAGACCCAGGCAGGTACTCCGTCTGGCACCAGAAGCGTAGTGGACTAAGTATGAACTGCCTTGGAGATTGTATGCCTAATGGTTGAGACTCTACCTTTCTATACACCGGGGTGCACAGAATAGGTGGCCGTCTAATATGTATGCTTCGACGTACATGCATCCCTGAACAGTCCTACACCCAGTTTTGGAAAATGGGGTTAAGTAATTATTCCATGGTCTCCTGCTTTATCCTTGACAGACGTGGTGTCTATTTATGTAACAATACGACACTCTCTGAATAATACTCTGCAGTTGGTTAAAAATGTGTTTATTCCTTAGAGGAATAATTTCAGTGGTACGTATTACCTCCTATCAAGCAAGAATTGAACGGAAGTTAAACTACGGTAAACTGGTGAAGGGGACATGGTTCTAGACTACACATGGTAACAACTCGACTTAACTATCCTAGACTTGGGGTCAAGAAGGGACTTACGGTTTTACCACTCGCCAGAAGGGCATTGGTAACTCTTCACTTTTTTGAAGGGACGATGATATTTACATGTTTGACGATTTCTTCAGGGGTTGATTCCGGAGAATCTCTGCAGGGTGCTGAAGATGTCGGCAAAGGCGTTGCTTAGCTTCTAGTAGATCTGGAAGACCTGACTGGCAGTAGAGGGCCCCAGCACACGAGGTGGTGGAGCGAGTTGCTGATGATGGTTCCTTTGGCACCAAGAGTGCGGTGAAGGAACAGACTGGCATTTAAGGACCATGCACTGGTATTTATACTGGCCGGCTTGCCCTTGTCCGGACGGTGGCAGGTGGGTTGTGTGTTGTCGTCGCAGGGTGGTGTCGCAGCCGACCAGCCAGAGTTTCAGTTGAGGCGTCACGAGTTAGCATTTATACTAGTGGTGCTATCCCTTGGTGCGCTGTAGTTCTATGTGGCCTTGAAATGTCATCTCGGCGGCTTGGCCGACAGCTCATTCATACTGGAGGTTATGAGCCAGCACTTTTTACCATAGGGGAAACAGTACAATTTCTTTGCGTCTTTAATAGCCCCCGCAACTAGAGGTGTATCTTGTGGGCACTTCTTGAAGACTTGTACTGTTAATTTAACCCTGTTGGGTGTGGTTGGAAGGTGTGCACTGATGAGGTGAAGTTGTGTTAGTAGTTTGAAAAAGACATCATGCGTCAAGCCTTTTGTAGAAAAGGTGGGAGCATGAAATAATGATGTTATTTGCGAGAAAATGTTATAACAGGCTTCTACTGTATTTGCATTATACTGTATGCTTTTTAGAGCCAAAAGTATGGTTTGGTGTATGTAAAAGCAGGAAAGTGTTAATATTTTAAGTTGTTATTGAATATTCTGTTCATGCAGATGCCAGCTGTGTTGACGTCCATGCAGAGGAGCGTGCATGGAGTCTTGTTGGGCAAGGTGGTACGTCCCGACTGGATCAGTCATGGTGTTCCTAAGTCTTCACAAATTGACTCCTTCCATGTGAAGATCAGCACTGCTCTGAATAGTGCGTATGATTTTAACTTTTATATCAATATCAATATTTAATTTCTGTACTAAACAAATTTGTTTTGGTTTTCTTTTACAGTTATAATTGAGTGCCTTAACTAGTGTGTCGATAATGCAGTACAGTATTTACTTATACACCACCTGTTCCAATATAACATTTGCACCCCTTTTTTTTTAAATATAATCCCAGGCAAAAATACTTCTAAAAACTTGTGTTTTAGTGCACAGATGTGCTGCACAAGCTATACATAGGTTACAAAACTAAATATAGCAAGAGGTGTACACTATTTACCTAAAATAAATGCTATCAAATTTAAAAAAAAATTGCTTATCAGAAATAGGGTAGGCACTATATACGTATATGAATTAGACAGTTTTATCTCCCAGTGAAGCATGCTGTTGCCTGCTGGGTAATTCATAACCGGAGCAGAAGCTGTTTAATAAGAAACACAGAGTAGGACACACATACGTACAACCATACGAGATATTTAAACAAAAGGTCACTTATCTTGCAACACCTCACACCTTAAGCTAAGTATGTACAAATATGGCAAACATGTTATTACTGCTTAAAAAGTTACTTATCTATGGAAAACATGAACAACATTAAGTAGAACCAAATATAGACTGCGGACCAGCCTGAAAACCACACCCCCACTACACGTCCTGTAGCTAATCAAATGTCTGGTATGTTTCTATAAACGTCACCTGAATGACACAACCACTTCTGATGTACTTAATGTACTTGTGAGCGGGAGGGAAAGCAGTCTCTGTTATAACAAACCAAACTATTTTCAGTCCTGTATTTTTCCCCTAAACCTACATTTCTATGTAAAAACCACACCCGTATTTTTCAAATTTGTTTCTGAGAAAAATGTTACAATGGTACGTAGGTAAATATAGCTATGTAGCCAAGAACAAATGAACAGTCTTCTAACTGAAAACAAAATACATATGCAACTAACATGACCATTGACAATTCTATCAGACACTACAACCACCCTGGAAATACGGGAATAATGCTGGAAATATTTTACATACGGGATATATTAGAATTGTATTGGAATTTTATATTACGTACTGGAAAAATTATGAATACATTCCTTGCAATTAAACTTTTCTATGGGGCTGCGTTGGCTGAGTGGTTAGCCTGCTTGCCTCCCACCAAGGTGAACAGAGTTCAATCCCACCCGGGTCACTCGGGGATTTTCTCAAGTGGGAATTGTGCCGGACGATGCTCCTGATTGGCAGATTTTCTCGGGGGATCTCCTGTCTCCCCTGGCCTTTCATTCCGGCATTGCTCCATACTCACCTCTGTTCACCGTTATCAGCTCTCAAGACCTCACTGTTATGAGCTGTCCAAATCTCCCAACTCACTTAAACTTTTCCTAATTAAAAATATTGTCTTAGTGTTTTATGTACTTAATTGTTACTGTTTTATAGACGAACCTGTCTCTATGATCAGTAGTTTCTAGTATGTCAAAATATAATTCTATGTCATTTTCATTGGTTGTTCTCCTCTAACCAGGCTATGTAGGTATAGGCTTAACTTGTAATTCTGTTTTGGGAAATTTTTTGGAATTTTATCATGCCAAGTCACCAGACAGCCTGTATAACCACTTAGAAAGTATAATGCATAAGAAAAAAATCTTAAACTGTTTTCTATTTCGTAGTTAATTAAACGGTTCATTACTTAAGTGATTTAAATTAGTTGATTGTAAACAAGACATGACCAGTGATATTGGGATATTTATTTTCAAAACTAGTTTTGTTATCACATCTTATTTAACTTTATTTAAAAATTATGAAGTTGTTTTTTATTTCGTCATTGGTTAGTGTCTTTCGTGGTATTTATGTATATGATAATTTATCACTTGGTTGTGCATGTTGAGGAGGCCATGTGATAGAACAGAACCACACCTACGGTCAGTCACTTATAAGAAATTGTATCTTCTTCAAAACTAGAATAAATCTACTGATGCACTATGGCCTTTGGTTTTGAGGAGATCGCCACAGCCAATTACAGTTTTGTTTGCGTCTCCAGTCACACGAGATTAGCTTTATCCGTAACTTAGTACCAGCACACAGCCCATGTAAAGAGTAGGGCATGTGGTCTGTCTACTCTGTACAAAGTCTGGTAACACTGTCACAGCCCGGTGGATGGGGTGGCATACTGCTATGGGTTTACCTGTCTGGTTGGTGGCCTGGGGTGGGTTGTGGCCGTAGGTGGTCTGGTAGCCCTTAAACCAGGGGTTGGCGATCGCATACAGGATATCGTCGCCCTGGCGAATGGCTTTGACTAGTGGATGCGGTTGTCCTGCGCTCTTGATAAGTGCTGGAAATAAGTGTGGGGAGGGAGTTGGGAGCTGAGACCTCTCAGCTTACGGGCGGCAAGAGCTCGTTCCCATGGGGTTAGGCTGCAAAGTGAAGTTATGACGTTGTTGCAACTCTGCTTATTTTGCCATTCTCACTTTCCGCCGAATACCCCTCCTCTGAGTATAGGGCATAAAGAAAAGGAACTACTACTGGCCTCGACAAAGTAAAGTAGGTGGTGAAGTCCCAAGTGGTGTGCAAGGCCAAGGCCGAAGCCCAACATGCAAGAGTCGTACTACCCGGTGCTCCTTCGTCCGGCACAGTTCAACGCGGTGGAAGAAGCAAGATGGGAATGTCCCTTTTGGCATAGTTCAGTGGGGTCGAAGGAACAGAGCGCACTGATTTCTCAGTGTGTTTGCAAGGGGTACGGAGGAAGGCAAGTGTCACCCCTCGAACTGTCTGCTGGAGTCTTCTGCTAGTATCGTCTGCTGCTTGTGTCAGCCCTTGATGCTGTTGGTGCCATCCCTTGGTGCGCCGTAGAACTACTTGACTTTGGGTGGCGGGCTCGACCGAAAGTAAAATCTCACTTCGGGAAGGTTGACGTGACATCTGATTTAAAGTGTTTAACGAACAATAAAAGCTGGAAAGATGTGTCCATAATAACACTCCTCATTGCAAGGGTTTATCTTGTAGGCACATAACGAACCTCTAATACTGTTTTAACCTGATCTTGTTGAAGTGTATGAACTTTCAAATGAGGCATAGTCAAGTATGTAGTAGAATCAGACAATGCTTCACGTGTCACTACATTATGACGTGTGATCTCCCAAGTAATTTTGCATTGAATACTTGACACACATCTGTGGGAAAATGTTTCACCTCTTATTAAATGACTTTCTTTTGAGGTTTTTGGGTATCTTCAGGGTTCATTTTAACCACATTTGTTTAGTAGAGCTCCCGAACAGTGAGATAAATTTTATTATGAGAAACATACTTATCAGGGTGGAGTTATACAACCTGTGAACACAAATCTAATCATCTTCAACTGAGAGCTATCAATAAAACTAGAATTATTTGGTGTATTTTAATCAACATTCACAGCTGAAAATTGACTGAACATTGAGTTACCTAATAAGTAAAAAAAAATTGCAGTTTCATCCCCACTTCAGCTCATTCCTATGCATAGCCTTGCTTTTTGAGTTTTAAAAGTTTGAATTACCACAGTATGAGTTTGTACCGTTTACTATTTAGAATGGATGTTCTAGATAGGGTAGATTGTTTTATTCACCGGCCCACCGTAGCGGCATTTAGAGCAACGAGTACTTTCACCCACCTCTAGATAGCACTACTCGTATCGCTCATCGCTCGCTTGTCTTCCAGCCAGCCGGTGACATCATGCCAGAGAGCTATGGTTTTCGCCATCCCTTGCTCTGTGACCACCCTGGCCTATGAGACGCCAGCCATCCAGCGCCAAGTAGTAGCCAAATTGAGTATAAAAAGGTGAAGCCGCTCACCTTTAGACCAGTCTTCAGCTGCCCACTGCATGCGCTGCAAGGCCATTGATCAGTCTGCGACACCAGTCTTCAGTCGTCTAGCACCCTTTGCTCAGACACTGCCCAGGCCATGGCTCAAGTCTTCGCTTACGTCTAGCTTTTTTTTATACCCACCGCGTTAGCCACCAGGGTTACTCTAGTTTTTCCTTCTTGCTTACCTTCCTTCACTGCACCTTTGTGCCAGAAGGATACTCCAGTTTCTGTACGCCCTAACCGAGGGTTCTCCTGTTACATCCTGCTTAGTCAATCTAGCACTATGCCAGTTATGCCGTTTCGTCGTCTACACACTAGACACAGTGGTCCCCTCTGGGGACCACTGTGTCTAGTGACCACTATCCAGCTATAGTAAGGTAGAATTTTTTATCACAGTGCTAGCCTACCCTATTTTAATTGTTAGATCAACATCTGTCACCTCTACCGGCATAGCGTATTCAGCTTACCTGCAGACGCTCGTCCCGACGTACGAGGTAGTGCATCATCATGGGTTATTTCCCTTATAAGGAAGTAAAATGTGTGTTTTGCTTCAATCCTGAGTACATTTCCTGTAGGCTAGCACCATCCCAGTTTACTTAGTGGTTGCAAGATCAACACAGGTGATCCCGGTAATATACTCATTCGAGCCAAAACACATTGTTGCGACCCACACGTATCTAATACGGCCACCCATTCTATCTACACCTTAGGTAGAACGGTAGAGCCCACACAGATACACTGCTCTCGGACCACCTTGTAGGTTTGGGGCTCACTTCTTTTTCACTCCACTTTTGTGCCAAGAAAGGGGGTGTTCCCTAGATTGAGAAGACTCAGCCGAGACGACACCCACCCAGTGACCCTCAACGGCAAGGCTAGACCTGCAACATGCACTACGCATCTGCGCCAGGTGTTGGAATAAGGTGATCGTTTAGTCGACAGCCCACACATGGTCTGACGCGCTGTAAAGATCACAAGGTATCTGTCTGACCTTGCCAACGTGAAGGGTGCGTTTTTCCCAATGACCTACTTCAAGCTCCGTGGTTTGAAGGAGCACGTTAAATTGACCTTGCTGACCTCTGCATGAGCTAACCCCTACCTTACTAGCTTCAATTGCTAAACTCAATACAAAGGAACAAGGTAAACACTATGTCACCTGCAAGACCCCATCATAATAGAGATGCCTGAGGATTTATTTCCCGAACCAGTATGAGTCAGCTCAGAAGTGCATCCGTGGCTTGTTGCCTACCTCAACCAGCCAGACCAACAGCCCACTAATGCCATCGCCTTCCTGATCCCAACTGTACTTGCACCAGTTAGACGGCCTCCAGCAAGTCAACCCTTCACACTCACACATGTTGCCAATGCGCCCACTGCTGGCCTGTCCAACGATCACATCCGTTGCCCAGGTATACCCTTAAAGGCAGGGAATCCTTGACACAAGATCACACTGTCAAAACCAGACTTTGTGCCCTGCTGCAAAGCTACCAGGCCAGTCCTGTACAACGAGCGTGCCCCCAGCACCTCGCCAGGACTAAGTTTACGTAAGAACCCCCACATATCAGAGTGCGTCTGATGCCGCATCCACACGAAAACCAGTCTCCCTGCATGTAAGTCTTTGATTCAACAGGACGTCACGTGTTACAGTATTGTTGTACTGTATTTACTAAATGTTACATGTTTTTGTATTGTGCCTTGTACTGTACAAGTGTGTGGTTTTTTTTAAGTTTTCTCAGTGATGTAATTAAATTATGACTTGTGCACAGTTTTATTAAATTTCCCTTATTGCGTTGTGCTGAATACAAAATTCTATAGAACCAGTGGAATCCGTGACAGGATTACTCTTTTCAAGATTAAAATTTTTTGATATGTCTTCAAGGAGAGGATTTAAACTTTCCCCTTGTCTGGTTTTCATTTTTGCATTGAGCTATTGCTTCCCCCTTTTTTTTTTTTTTTGTACTTTTCCTTTGCTTCTATTTTGTATTCGGCATGTACTGTGGGGAAAGTACAATGTTTAGTTAAATTTTGAATGTAATTATAAATGTGATTTTTTCTTTGCAGACATCCACAGTGCTACAATTTTACGTTCACTTGCCAGTGATGGCCAATATATTTACTTGTATGTATCAAGAGGGCTGTACAAGATTGGATCAGGATATGGGGGAACAATCAAAGGACATGTGTATCTCCATAAACCAGACTTTTATATTGACGACAAAGGCTGGTTAGGCTTTGCCAATGTAAGTTTGTTTTGAAGCACTCATCATCTGTTCTTTATAGTTTATTACATAGTATGGATCAGCGATGGCTAATCATTTCATGTTACTTGCCTTTTTCAGACAACTGTACATTTTAAATTTTTATTATTCTTTCTTGTTTGTTCTGTAATTTTTTATAACTGTTGAAAATAGGCTCATGTTGTTTTCAAATACATACTACTACTGTACTTCACACACACAGATATAAAGATGTTTTTGTATTTTTGTTGTATCAGTTAGAGAAGTTGAAACGTAGCATCAACTCGCCACACTCCAATACAAACACTTCATTCAAAATAAACAATTGGGCTCCGGCTAGCATTGATCGGAGAAAGGCGCACTTTAAACTAGTTGTGCCAAGATAAAAGATGAGTATTCATTTATAATCTTAACCAGTTTTATTGTAGACGGTCGAGAGTACAACAAACACATCAGTACAATTGAACTCGTCACAACACTCTTGTCCACTGTATTCATGTAGGTACAAAATCACAGTTGCAGTAACACTTAAGTTGAAAAGTTAGTTGTTGTAATAATTTAAGTGAAAAGAAAGACTGTCTTCCCGACCGACATCTTGGTGAAGACACACTATATTCGAGTACTACATCTTGTCGCTCTGTTGGTTGTAATAATACTGGACGAGTACAAGGCTAGCCACACGCACCTCGGCGCCCGCAGCTAACCGCCACACTCAGACAAAAACTAGAAATACATACTTGGCCGGGGCTCGCGGCCTCCTATTGACGGTTCCCTTCTCTCACGCTACTGCTTAGTAGGATTAAAGTGCTGATGGCATGGGATTTTAGAAAAAAGTTTAATCTCAAATGTTTCATCACCTCGCTCTGAAGCCTGAGAATCAGAAGTGCCACGCAGTACAGATAACATTCGTATTACAGCCTCGCATTAAAACTGATAATGCCCTTACTTCTAAATTGTGGCATGAAAGGGAATTTTGGACAAAATACACTCAGTTACAAAATAAAATGAGCAGTTGTTTAGGCTTTGATTCTTTCTCTTTGGGCTTTGTCTTTTCCATGGCACACAGTGAGGGGTACAAAAGGTAGATCACGCACTTTGCAAGCTATGGTCTGCTTTGACACGTAGCGTTTTTTACCCTTCTTGAAAGCGCATTCTACTTGCGACTGCATCCCACCTTGGAAAGCACTAAACCTTATGGGCCAGTCATAACTCACTACGGAACAAAGAAAGGGAACTGGGATACGTAGTTACACGAATGCATTGGGACAGCCCCCTTAAGTCTCGAACACGTGATCCTAATTAACACTATGCTACACCAAGAAGCAGTCACAAGCGTCACACCTCTGCTACAGATTGAATCACCCGCTGCTCCAAGAGGGCAGCGGTATTTCACAATCCCGCCGCTGGAGAGCAAATTGCGACCTGCTGGAGCAGTCACAGCCTCAAGAATGTGTGGGTTGGCAAGATGTATCAACACCTTCCAGACAAGCTGCGTGCACAGCGCAGATAAGGTTATCCAATCGACTGTGCTCTGGCATCACAAATCCAACCCCCAAGAGGGTGGAGCCAGCTTCCCCCTCACCCTTCTGAGTACCACCAAGCTGGAGAAATGACTATAAAAGAGCCTCTAGAACATGGCCTCAGGGCAGTCTGCTGCATCTCCACTGCTGTAATGTCCACTGTGAGATGTTAGCACATCCAAGGGTAAGCACCAGCCCTCTCTCTCGCTATAATGGCCACGAGATAGACTAACAGGGTCCACTAGCTTCTAGATCCCTTCGCACCGCGTCTGTTACCGCAAGTCTCCAGAGGGTCCTCGACTTTCAACTTCCACTAGCAGCTCTGGAGATCCCGCCAGCAGTCAACCTCTTCTGTGACCTCCAGCTCCAGAGGCCTCCGGACACCAACGCCGTCAACTCCCTTCCCTACCTTCGTAACCTTCCCTCGAGGTCTTCCTTGGTCATCCTCCTTCGACGAGATTCCCTCTTGGTAACAGCCACAACATTTCTTCAGCGCTCTTCTGGTGCTATTTACATAAATTAGCTAGGTTCCTTCAGAACACATCCTTTTAAAAAATGTAATTAATATTAAATTGTGGCTTCTCAAACTCACGTCATACACTCAGCATTTATTCATGCATTCACTATTTATATCAGGATGCCTTCATATGATTTAGAATAAACCCTTTTCAATTATAATATAATTATTACTAGGAGAGTACGGCCCCATTGCAATTTAAGTTTTTTAATAAAAGCTCTCATAATCAAATTAACTCTTATATTTCTGTTGCTTAAAGTGTATCCTATTTGTAACAAGCCCTTAAGGCATTTTTACAATATTATGTAATATTTACTAATGCCCTTTCAGCAATAAGTATTAATTATTTTATTTTATTCAAGAATAGCAGGCGCCTCACGTAAAAGCCATCAAGGCAGGCTAAATCTTTTCACTTGTGGTTTTTAGTGATCAGAGTTTCTCCCTACTCCGCCTCACTGCTTTAAAAGGCTGAAGAATAGGAGAGAGGGATACATGGACCACTGGACCTACAGTGAAACTTCACCTGACACTCATACCCCATGGAGACGCTTACATCCTGTACGTCCCACCCACTGCTGTAAAAGGCCGGGCAGGAATATCAGTGTGTGCGAATCTAGTGGGATGTAAAGTGCTCAGCACCACACTGCAGCAAAATTTTATACACCAGCTATTTCTAGTACTATTCTTTTACGGCGTACTAATGCCATACATATGAAAGGGAGTAAAATACAGCCGGAAATTAGATCTACAAAATTTAGTGAACGAGTTATTAGAGCAAGTGGCCAAACAAGTCGACACTCCTCTATTGTTTGAACCACCTACTAATTTATTAGAAGATTCCCACGAGATACATTTACTCATTAATCAATACCAAGACAAATTGTTAGGTTATAATCCCATACTTGCTACCTATCCACTGAACCTAGTACCCTCCTACAGCATTGACTACTACTTGGGGACAACTCCACAGGAACCAGCACCAGATGCTGTTCAGTCACCTGCATCTTCAAGCAGCCAAATGTCAGTTCAGATAGCTTCGTTACATGGTGTGACAAAGGTAAGGTGGCGTCCTAGTTTAATTCCAACTACACTTGATTTAGTTAACACACGAAAGCCAACTTGCCCCCGATTGTACACTGAGAAAGCACCCTAACGTGACAATCAATATTATATAGTTTGACATTTTACAAATGTCCTTGTGACGCTGACAATATGATGGTCAGTGTACTCTTCCTTAGTTAAACATCAGACCACGCTGAATCATGCTGCTTATGTGAGTTATCTTAAACATGACCACGACTCATCCTAACGTGTTACATCCACCAGGAACAACCATAGATGGCTACAGGATTGTTCTCGTGCAGGTACAGTTACAGACTCCTGGTATTTGCTGATGTCCTCTCACTACTCATCTACCTTCTACGTATCCCATGGAAGGGTCAAACCCAACACATTATTCACAAGTGCTCACAGGATCGCTCCAGCCTAGCGGGCGATCCTAGCTCATGAAATAAGCAGTGTTTCTAAACGGCCGCAGTACATGCAGCCTCCCCAAAGCACCTGCTAGACAGTGTGTCGCCAAGCTTTACGAAAATGGCCGAGCGCAAGGGTAGTCCTCCCACTCTGCTCACTCCAGGCAGACATCACAGAGCGATATCACACCTCCCACTCCAGCCCAGGCATGGGCCGTCCGAGCGCACAATATAAGACAATGCATAGCCGTAGACGCTAGTTCATCTCCAGTAGCTCTCCTCAACGCTTCTGTGCTGGGGCTCTCTACTGATTTAGGCCCTTATGGTCTTCTCCAAGATCTTCCAGTTCTTCAGTGACCATCAGTGGAAGCCGCCACCAACAATCAGAGACTTCTACCACTTCCTACCCGAAGCTCCGGAAGACTTCAAGCACCAGCAGCTACCAGAAGTTCTTCGATACCAGAAGGCCTGCTCAACAACACTCCACACTTCCGCTGTTGATCTTCCTGGATCAACAGCCGCCACTACTTGCTGTTAAGTGGCAAATACAACCACTGTCCTTTTGGTAGTGGCCCCGTTGTAAGGTCTCTTCTAGACACCCCAGGCTAGAGTGACTGCGTCTGAGTTTTTTTCATAGCCGTCAAGTTTATTCTGTACTTGAGTAGTCTAGAGCATGTCACCTTCACCTGTTAAAGCGTAGCTTACTTCCATACGCACTCTGTTTAGTAGTAGGTATGAGTCACCAGTATTTATTATTCATAATAAATACTATTTTATCCTATCCAGAGAGTAAGTTTTTTTTAGAAGTATATCCTGTCCGATACTAAGATCTCTACTTCTAGACGGAGCAAGCAAGCGACCAGGTGTAATAACATTACTAACCATAGTGTAGGACTGCAGATCCCCTTCAGGTATCTGTATGTCAATAACACACAACACCTTCGACAGCCACCCATTCTGTGCACCTAGGTGTACAGAAAGGTAGAACCCCAACCGCTAGGTACACCTACATCAGGAGCAGGACAGCCACCTCAAGTTGTATTGCTGACCGGAGCACCAAGGGTGCTGGCAGGGGTATTTTGCCTGGGGACTGGAAGCCCGTCTGTTGCTAGACCACACCCTGACAGTAGTAGAAAGACGGCCCATACGACCTACCGCTCAGGTTTGTGCGCCAAGATTCAAAACCGTAGGAGCACAAGGTTCGTGCAAATAACTGTTGTTGGGCTGTACACTTAGTTAAGGTTGTGTCTATTTGGTTGTGCCGACTGAAAGTACGTTAAGTGTCAATACTGCCTCTATGCCCTTCGGAGAAAGGCATGGTGCTCGAAGGGAGGAGAGAAGGGAAGAGTTCTTTATTGCTAAGCGAGAGTGCACCCATATCCCATCCACACTTGGTGGAGATACCCCACGGGAATGGTCTCAGACAGCTCATCACTTGGAGAGTCACTCCTCTTCAGTCAGCATCCTAGTTTATTTCCCCTCGCACACCAGACTTTCCATTGAGAGACATCCTGCAGTACGACCACTAGTCACTGGACGTGACACGAGGTTGCGTATTGCCAACTCGTTCTGTGAAAGCAGTGCAGCCATCACCTGGAGCCAGAGATACGTAACCTCTCCGTATGACACCTCGTCAGTTAACATCACCAAGGCAACTGCTGGCCCTAGCCGGCCTACCTCTACACCGAAACCCAGGAGATTGGTGAGTGAGTACCCTGGTAAGTCAGCCCTGTCTCAATGGGCTAAGGTGGTAGTAATAAATATTGTGCTACTGCCAACGGCAGACTTTGTACCAAGCCGCCAGTCTACCTGACTGGCACTAGTCTCTAGTAGAAAGCTGACTCATTCACAATAATTGAGTACCCGAGAGCGCCTGACCTAGCGCTCACCAAAAGTAACATTTTTAAGTGACACGCATCAATGCAAAAGTCTACCTCACGTTACCAGTTAGCTTTGACAATCAGAGTCCAGGGTTTGAATCCCAGAGCAGACATTAGCAAGCCTCTATACCATAACCAAACCCCAACATGGCAGATTGGCTTGTTGTTTCAGCTCCGACCTATGTCAAACTCTTGTATATTTGTGTGTAGAACATGTGTTGTGCTTTGTTGTTATATTCCGACAGTTTGTCATTTTATACTCGTGGATCTACCACAGTCAAGCCTGTGATGTGTGTAACATAACACCATGAGGACTGATGAACCATCTGGTGAAGGCTGGGAGATGAGTTTGACTGCACTTAATGGAGAGCAAGCATCTGGCCATAGTTCGATCCTCCTTATTATATGCATTGGGGTTGTGCGAATGTGACTCTTTTTCTCACAAAACGAAAACAAAATATAAATTGTGAATGGTCTTGAAACTTAAATAAAAATGAAAATTTAATTCATAAGAGTTCATTCTTAATGAAAGTTTTACGAATTTGATAACATTTTAGCAAGTTATTCACTATCAAAAATTCATTGCAAGACAATACCAAAAATTGTATGGAGTATTTACCATAGAGGTTCTTAACTACATTCAATTTTTTGTTTTATGTAATTGTTTTAGTTGTAAACTAATGAAAACAAAATGATGTACATACCAAAATTTTCTAGGGTTGGGCCGATACCACATTTTGCCAATACCAACTATACAGATTCTCAACCGCAAATGCCGCCAATTACTCGGATACCGATACCAGTATTAATGAGCACAATCATAATTCCCAATTCCCAACATTTGGAAATGCTTTTTATTACTTAAATTTAAGTATTCAGTTTTATGAACACTTTATGAACACTTTTGTATTAGGTGTTTACAGCATAGAAATGAAATACAAAACTAATTTTAATAATAAATGATAAGATAGACAATTAAATTGGGCAAATAAGTAACTTAACAGTCAAGGAAAAAAAATGTTACCAGACAATACAGCATTAGTTACAAACTGAGTTCATTAAAGTCAACCCTCAAAATTTAAGTCAATCTGATGCGGACTTGGATATTAGATCTGAGAAATACCGTACATAACCTCAACATGCATGCTTATTTAAACCAACGGCCTAAATATGTAATTGAAAAGAATTTTTTGAAATCAATATAATATAAAATATTAACTTAAAATTGAGGGAATTTTTTTAAAATTTATATTAATATTTTCGCTTAGTGTTAATTTGTCGACTGAATCATAGTCAATCCTTTGGTTGCAATGACAACTGATATATTTGCGATAATTTTGGCCAATTATTACTTCGAGTCTTATTCAGACCTTTGACACTCTAACCAAAACCGCAACCGACAGTTTCCAATAAGAACTACGCCTGTCAAAATCTTGTGCGTTTGCTTTCACTCATCACTTTCAATAACAGCGTTTTCATTACTGCCAACCTACGAATGCAGAAAATGCATAAGAAGAATAAGAACACCGATTGCTTTCTCATTGTCGCCAACATACGAATGCAGTAAAAATATAAGAAGAAAATAAAACAAAAAACCGTTGCAGGGTGTAAACAATACTATCGATAGCACCAGTATATGCTGTTCACGGTAAAGTGAGCACTTTTGGGGCCCTAGTTACTTTTTCCTTTCAAACAATTTTTTATCCTTTAACCTCACTTTAAAGTAAATATTGCCATGTAAGTAATTATAAACAGTGTGTATCTTCTACAGCACTCAGAATTTAATGTCTAAAGCTAAAATAAAATATATTTATTGATGACTATTCCAGATGAGAGGGTTTTGAAATGTGCTCACTTTATCATGACTAGCCTATAACTGCGTTGTTTTGCATTCAGGTAGTGTCAAAAAACGATTTATGCAAACAATCTGTGGCGAATTTACCAGCAGAAAATATGGTAAAATGTAAACAATGGGAACAAATCATAGAAAAACAATTGTTCCGAATATATTTTGGGTTTCGAACAGAATATCTGATTGATGGATGTAGTAAATTGCTTTACAAGATGTAGCATTCGCGGTTATTTAACTTTGTGTTAAATAAATTGGTGTTACTAATCGGTGAATGATAATCAGCAAATAATGTTAAGATGCTGATGGTCGTGGTATCGGCTGGTTAATCGACATCAGTATCGGTATCGGCCCATCCCTAATATTTTCTTTGCTGGTGCACCAAATGAACATTCATTTAAGGGTTCTGTCTGGCTGGAAGGGTAGACTGGATGCAGACAGTTAGTAATCCAGGTTTTTTTCACAACTCCTTTCACATGCATAGGTAGATTCTTGATATATAAGAGTTCAAAGTTCTGGCTACAAAGGTATAGTACTTTGCAAATGTTAAAAAAATTGCTATTTTTAAAAAAATCATGAAAAAGGCTAAATAACCTCTTTTCATCTGCCTCTTACAAGCAGTGTGCAACTCAAAATCTTTCGAAACAACCATTAACAGATACTTTGAAGCTTTACACGAATTGTGCACACGTAAAAATGATATGTCACTGCATAGAATACAAAATGGCAATGGGATTTCTGAAGTATGTTTCACCTCTTCTCAGTTCCTGCAGTGTGGCCCACTCCACAACAGACCCCTGCCACCACCTCGATCCCCTCCCTTATATCGCTCTACGTATTTCCCGCCCCTCTGCATTTGCTGACATTCAAGGTCAGAGAAACACACAGTGGCAGAGGAAGATAACAGCAAAAAGGGGAAAGGATTTTTGGGTCAGAATGTGCAATACGCAGCCAAATTTTAACCTTTGTCTTATTTTCTGACCTGTTTTGGGACCATTAATGATTCCACTGATTCATAATTTACCAAGCTTTTGTTTATAAATTTTGGTATAAAAGGAAACTGTTTATACAAAGATATTGTGGTCACATTTGAGTGCATTACATTATCAATTGTACTTCTGAAAACATTTTTCTTTTCAAAATTTCCATAAAGGAAGTTGTTTGGTCTCTCTAGTATGACATTGTTAGTTACATATGCCTACTTATGCTAGGCTGGTAAAAATGTGAAAATTAATTTTACATTGCGAACAGTAAGAAACAACTGTAATGTTTGGGGAAAAAATAGAACGAAAGTAAACCATCAAGAAACCATGTAAGAGTATTTGCTAAGGGAAATAAAAATTTTTGCGCCATGTTTGAGATTAGAATTTTAGTAACAAAGTACTAAAATTCTTACTACATGCATACTTTTGTACTTACAAATGTGTATACAGTTTCCTTAAAAATTTGCGTCGCACAGCAAGTATGCTTAAAAACTGTTTATGAATCCTTAATAATTACTTTAAAAGCAATGCGAAGTAAGAGTGTTCGAAGCACAAATTTCAATAACCGCTGATAACGGTCAAGTAAGCTCAAATAAGAGGAATGTCATCAGAACGGATCACCACCACCATGCTTAAACCAATAATCTCTTATCATATTAATTTCTGAGTAGTATCAACTTACAGAAGTGAATCCATTACCTATTATTGCAATAATACTAAAGAGGAATATCATGTCAGAAATTTAATTCCATTTGTAAATTACATAAGTGTGTATGTTACTCCAGTATTAGTGTACACACAAACGTTAGTGCTTAATGAGAACATGGTGCCCTGTCTAGTGTTACCCTCTTGTACAAGGCTAACTACACATTTCCCAGAGGTCACACTGTCTCTTTGTATTCTGGACACCATTAGGAGTGTTAGACCCACATGCAGATTTTTTTTTTAGAGGGGACCCAAATTTAAAAATTAATTCTTCTAGTCCAAGAATTCGTATGAAATACTTTTGGTCATATCCTACTTCTGAACTTAGACAATTCTTCTGGTATTTTAAATATAGAAAGGCAAAATTCCAGTGGCAACAATTAATTTACATAACTGTAGTAACCAGTAGTAGCAAAGTTTCAAACTTGTAAAGTCTGCAATAAGAATACATGCCCCAATTACCCAGTTCTTTGGGTGATTGAAATGCTTGCACATTTGTGTCCATAATTTTCAGTGCACTAATTTATTTAAATTTAAAAAAAGTAAAGAAATAATTTTGTATAAATGTTTGTGATATAGCATTTAATAAGCTTCATCTAGTGATCAGCCACTTTAAATGCTATCTTTTAAATTGTGTTGTTGAGACTTCAAATGCGTTTATTTATTTATTTTCCAGCTTGTGTATGGGGTTTGTAAACAGAGTTGTATTGTTTTATACATTGAAAAGTTGTACCACTTGAGTTTAAATTTTTCTTTTCAATGGTAAAATTTTAAGTTTCCTATCTTTTTAAAACAGAATACGAGCTGACTGGACGATTTGTCGCTCATGAGTTGGCAGATTACTCTGAAATTTACCAAGCTGCCCTGGGAGTGGATTTCCTGCCGTCGGTGTAGACATTGTTCAAATTTTTAATGTTAGGTGTTACAGGTCTTCGTATTCTGCACATAATTTAAACATGAAATTATTTAGATATGTTTATGCCACATTTCGTTTTACAAACAAAAGAGTGTCTTGGCTCGGTATGTACTTCAAATACAATTGCTAATTGCACAATAATATGCCTTTATGCTACCACCATATAGGGATAGTTAGCAAAATAATTTGTTCTCGAAGAACATTTTCAACCTGTATTCACTCATTCACAAATTATGCCGGGAATTATAGCAACAGAAAAGTTTCAATTTTATGTAGTATAAACTCAAACATTTCGGAAATGGTTCGGGTATGTGCCCCCTGACCCTAGTGTGTGGCCAAGATAATAGTACAAAAACTGTAAGGACTGGTACATTCTGGAATACTAAAATGAAGGATAAGTTGTCAAGAGTTTTGTTTGTATTGTTTTTTGATAGAATACATTATTTTCATTTCTGTTAAATAATTTGCTGCATTGTATTGTGAGCTATTATTTTATTTAAGCATATCAATAAATAATTCAGTAGAGTGCAACTTGCAGAGTTTGTTGATATAAAACACACATTTCAGTGGAGTTTGATAATTATGTATGATTAAATGTCAGTGTATCAAATTTTCATAAATGTTATCTCTGTTTTTATTTGGGCTGTAAAACGTGTATTGTCGTCATTTTATATTTTCTGTAATAATTATGATGGTTTTTCTCATCTTATACTCTACAGTTTGTAGACTATAAGTATATAAAATGTAAAATCTTATCAAAGAAATTTATATTATAAAGTGGCATACAATTTTTAAAGCATTTTTTGCTCTGGTTAACGTAAATAGTTACAAGGTATAAATTACTATTTGCAGTTTTCACTGAATTGCAATTGTGTTTGAGCTAATGAAATAATAATTATTATTATAAATGTTGAGTGCTTAATATAACATTGATTGTGTTCTTATGTTGTATGTTATTTAATTGGATTTGTTTTTCTCCCTTTTTGTAGAGCTTTCAAAATCTGTTTTAAATGTTACATTTTCTGCAGTAGCAGGATACTTCATTTCAAATACAAAATTTTTTCCAATTTATCCATTTTAATTTTAATAAAAAATAATAATGTTTTTGATTAATTTATTGTTTTCTAATGGTCCATTGGAAATAAGCAATGTGCAACAATTTTTTAACAATCTTGCATTACTCGTTGCAGACTCGTGTATTGGGGCAATTTAGTAGCCTGCATTTTTGAGTCATGTTACAATTTATCTCACCACGACCACATTGTCAAACAGTATTGGTCACTTCATCAAAATCAGTTACTTAACGGAAACCTTGTGAGTATAACGTCACAGTAAACACTAACTTATCTGATTATAGCAACATGGCAACAAGAGACTTCCCTAAAAATCATATCCAAAATGGATGAATTTTAGTGCTAAATGCAGACAGAGGAGTAATTGCACTTAAAAGCTAACATTTCAGCTGATTTTGTGCAAGGGAAAATGTAAATAATGTGGCTAGCAAAGTGCAATTGTGATCAATTCTGTTAGCTGGCCACTACCTTTTGAGAAGGAGAAGTGATGGAATATGAGATAACAGGAAAGGGGGAGTACTTCTAGGAAGCTCTCAGGTCATCAGCAAAGTTCGCCACCAATATTTGCCATATGTAAAAAGCTGGATTGTGCCGTCCTGAAATTGAGACCAAATATCACATGAGAGAGGTCAGTTAATTGTTGAATAACTGGCCCCCCAGTTGCTACTGTGAATCAAAAATATGTAGTTAATCACATTCACTTCTACATTATATGAATTTCACTTACTAGTAAAACACTGAACAATGTCAGATGTAAAAAGACGTAACTTTGTATTCTAGTCAGGACTGAGAGATGATGGTGGAATATAGGTAATTTTGTGTAAATTTTATTTTTCAGCCTTGTATCTAAATTACGTCACGCAATACTCTAATAGTAGGTCAGCATTGTTTGAATGTATGGCAGTACTAACAATGTAAGTTATATTTTCCATTGGAATAAATCTTTCCACATAATCATTGTGTGCCATACCACAAAATAAGCACAAATCACTTCAAAGGTACAACTCAGTTTATTGACAATCCTCGTTACAAACATCAGACCCAATATTATTTTTCCACAAGTAATGTTTCATATGGCACTCCTTGACAACATTGATATTCAAAAATACTAAATAGCTGCACAGTGAATTAAAAGGGCACATAAAAACAATGCAATTGCAAAGCAATTCATACCATCCGAATTCCCTGTTAAAATACTGCCACTTCTCATTAAAACCTTTAAAAATTAAAGATATAACAATCAATATCAATGACAATACTGTTCTTATCAACATTAACCTACAAAGCACCACAACAATGCGTGCAACTGGTTTCATAAAGTTGTCCCAATTCGTTTAATTTGTCAGATCGTGAGAACATAATTATATTCAGAACTAAAACCCGTACTTTGTGCCATGAAGTGATATAAATCACCCTAAAATAATTCTAACACATTTATCCATCATAAACCAAAAGCTTGTTCTCCCTCAAGGATTTATGTATTAAATAAAAAAAAAGCTTTTATTTGTGCTCAAGGAGGTACTAAAACCATTTACTATTTCAATATACAGCATTAATTTTAAAAACATTTCACTCAGAAAGCTATTTGAGGGCTGACTCAGAAACTACCTAATCGTACTACTCACTTCGTCGCTCACAGCAGTTAAAAAAAAAATATATTGAAATGGGCAATATGATTTAACCTGCTTTCAATCTCACTTGGGCATGAAACATTAACGTTAATATGGCACCAAAACATTAACCTTAATATGGCACCAAAACATTACACACCTATCACAATACAAACCACAAAGTCTCAAACTCTGTGCAAACTGTAATTTGACCAATATAAAATTTAAGTTTCTAAATTCCTGAGAGACAAAGAACGTAGCATTATCAGTTACTACATACATGGGTGAGCCAAAAACACAATATAATCTTTGCATAATTACTTGATAGATTTCTACTGTTTTTATAGTATGAAACAAAAAAAAATAAACAAAATTTGCAGAAACTCTCTGTGACTACTAGGACATAGACATAACCAGAGGTACTCTGGGGCAAAGGTCCCATTATGTCCAAATATACATGTTCCCAAGGATATGTGGCTACCGTACCAGCATACTGCCTTTCCGGCTTCTTGGTTTTGAGTGCTGACACACATCTCAAAACTGAACCCAATTTTCCAATTCAGTAGGTACTCCAGGCCACGTAAAATGTTCTTATACACAGCTTATGGTCTTATCCCGTCCTACGTGTTCTCCGTAGTAAGATTCATGGTATTATTTAAATACCATTGCCCTTAAATTTTTAGGTACAAAAACTCTGAATTTTCTTATTTTTGTTAATTCGCCTAGAAAACTTTTATGAACTGCGTGATTAGAATTTCCATTTTTAATCTCAAACAATATCTATTTACATACTGTATCAGAATTTTGATGTTCTTTTTGTCAGTAAATACACTGGGAAACTTTTGCAACATATTTAACTCTAAAACATTTATATCAATGAACTCTGACTCCAAAAGCTGATTATTAACAGGTGCCCCATTTTCCACCACCTCAAATTCTTCTGTGTAGTAGATACGGGACAATGTGTCAGAGACAGAATTATTGATCCCTTTTATATGTTGCACATTGAATTTTAAACGTGCTAGCCTAACTAGCCATCCTGGCAGTCTACCTGCTGGCTTTTGGGATTTTAATAACCAGCTGAGCGCTTGATTATCCATGAACAAAGTGAATGAAGCGTGATCTAAATAATCTGCAAACTCTTCCATTGCCCACATACAACTTACTCTTATTCAAAAATTGTGTATTTCCATTCTACCTGTGTTAATAAATTACTGGTGTACGCTATCGGTACAAAATGACCGGCCTTCTTTTGATTAAAATATACTCCCACAGCTACAGAACTTGCATTGCAATGCGAAATAAAAATTTCAGAAAAATGAGGTAAATGTAAAACAGGAGGATGTGCTAACGTGTCTTTTAATTTCTGGAAACCATTTTCTTGTTCTGTGTTCCACACAAACGGTACATTTTTCCTCTTCAGCTTATTTAAAGGTTCTCTAAGATCAGAAAACTTTGGAATAAATTAACTGTAAAAGGCAAGCATTCCTAAAAATCTTTGTACACTTTGTAAATTTTTAGGTTGTAGAAAATTTACAACTGATTTTACTTTCTCTGGATCAGTGTGTAAACTACCTTCAGAAATTACAAACCCTAAATATTGCACGTGTTGTCGTGCCCAACTTATTTTTTCTGGATTCACCGTCAGACCAGCATTTCTTAACACATCTAATACAAGTCTCAAATCTAAAACAAGTCGCAAGTGCTTGAGATTTTCTTCTAACGTGTTACTATACACACACGTCATAAATGTACATGAACACAAACTCATACAAATACCTTCCTAACATGAAATTTAACTCTTGGGACATACATTGGGGTCTGGAATTTACTCCCATAGTTAATCGCGTCCACTGGTATAACCTCCACGGAGTACAAAATGCTAAGGTGCTTTACTTACTGGGTGCAATTTGAACTGAAGAAATGCAGAATATAAAATTAAAATAGTAAAAAATTTTGCCTTTTTTGAGTGCTGAAAAACAGTTTCCATAATGGTACAGGAAATGAATGTGCACACAATTTTTATTAACTTTACGGTATTCACAGATTACTCAATGTTGACCTGGTGTTTTTTTTGTACAATAAAAATTATGGGCTAGCGTACAAGCTAGTGGAATCCTCCACAATTCCTAGTTTCTTTAACTCATTTATCAATTGTTTGAAAACTTTTATTTTGAGAGCAGATACACAATATTGCATGCACACTACACACTTATTATCTTTTAATTTCAAAACTACTGGTATTGCTTTACAATGCCCTAACTTTGACATAAGCACTTCACTATACTCAGTTTTAAGCTGATCTAATGCTTGCAATATTTCTCCAGAATGCTGGAACAACTGAATTTTACGAAAACGGGGAGGTTTAACATGTGAAGCTACAACTGTCTCAGGGGAAAAACTAAATTTCAGTTCTTTATTAGCTACGTCAATGCATGCATGGGTGCTTCCCAAAAAATCAATACCCAATATTATGTAATGTGATAGATGTTCAAGGACGCAGAACTTTACTTTCCATAAGAACTGTTCAATTTTAATTGTTATTATAGCAAAAACATTTGACTTTTTATCAATCCTCCATCTGTTAAAGAAGAAACTACAGACTCACCCTGTTTTAACTGCATGGTTCCTACCGGTGCTTCATGCGTGATTTTATTACAGGTTTCCTACTTTATAAGACGCAGAAGCTCCTGAATCTACCAATGCGGACATGGTTAAATTTGCAATTATTAACTGAACATACAGCAAACCATACGTATTAACAAAATTTGTATTTGAAACAGCATCTATTCCTACAGGCTTTCCTCTCAATAGACATTTGAATTGCACGTGACCAGGATTACCGCAATTATACCAAACTATTAATTTACAGGTTTTTGGCGTTCAGATTTTTCTTTTATATCAAACTTTACGTCTGATGAGGCCCCATTTTCGAGAATTTTTATTTCCCGTCACGCACAGCTTTTTTATAGAAACTTTTCCGTTAGATGATTATTCTGGAAACAAATCTGACATTTTGGTTTCAGTTCTACCTGAATGGAATTTCCTTCACCTATACCTTTTTGGGATTTATAAATGCATTTTGCCATTGGATGGTTCAACTGGAAACATATCTAACATTTTGGTTTCGATGCGTGAGGCATTCCTGTGCTAATGAAGAGCGTACTCTACCAGACGACTTCACCCCATCTTGAATAAAAGTAATTTTTAGAGGCAAGTCCAACCAAATAAAACAGTATTGGAGGCGGAACACTCTGTCTAACCAGAGTCGACAGAGCCTCAACGGAATCTTCAAACCACGTGCTCCTAGCTTTTGCTGTTAGCCTGCATCACTCCAAGAAGTCAATGCCTCTTACCGAAGGGTTAAAATTTGTTGCGCTCATAGGACGGCCGCAATATTCAAACATCGCACCACTGTAAGGGTAGCAGAGAGTCATGCCCTCTTCGATTACACAAGGGCAAAATATGTCATTGCCTTCATACCAAATGCCAGCGCCGCTGAGGTAAGTATCCAGGAACCCATGTGTGTGAGGTCAGATGCTCCACCCCCGAAAGGCGGGTCTAAACCCCTCGCACCCTTCTAAGGGCCACCAAACAGGGCTAATTAGTATAAAAGGAATCCCAGCATGGACTAAGGGCATCAGTTGGCTACACCTACAAGTGCCAAGACCCTTATCTGCATTGGTGACCGCGGAGGAACCAGTGGCTGTCGATGCCAGCTTTGGAGGACCAGTCACCTTCCAGAAGCCCTCGACCTCTTCGGCTGCCGCCAACAACATCCCAGAGGACCTCCAGCCCCAGAGGCCTTCCACCACTCTCAGGCCTCCGCCAGCAGCTCCGGATGATCATCAGTGCCGTCCAGAGGATCCTGTCAACATCATCCGCAGAACCCAACACATGACACACACAATTTCTTGTGTTTAGTATATGTTATGGATGTATTAAATTACACCATATGAACGTACCTTGACTAAACTAACCTATTACAAATTACATGAAATATTAACATCATGTTTGAAAAATGTAACAAGATTAACTAAAATTTCAATTTATACTTATAAAAAAATTAAATGTATATAACTGTTGGAAAGCAAATTCAATAAATTCATTAAATTGGTACAATTCGAAGCAGTTAATTTAAAGCTTAAATTTAGTTTGTCATTAATTCAAATATAAAACACAGATTATGGACAGTTCAAATAACATGAACACCCACCCTTTGCTTTTTAATTTTATATTCTGCCAATCATAGTGGTTCTGCCTGACATGAAGTGTCACTATCACTTCTGGAAGTTTCGCTGTCGCTCTTGGACTCCGCCGATTATTTCCAGTGTCATCGCTATCTCTACCAAGATTAATAATAAACTCGTCCACAGCCATTTCCATAATGATCTTTATGCCGATATTCTTCTTTCAGCTTAACTGAGAGCAATAGCGAACCCAGTCTTTTACTGTAAACTGATTGCATTGCTTCAATTGTCTGCTGTAGTAGCACGGTGATTCACTAGTGCTATTTTTCTTGCAAATCAAATTTTTAACATTAGCCCATGTAAGTTCAGAAACATTTAATTTGCACATACATTGAAGAAACCAAACAGCACAGTGTTGATGCTGTTGCAAATGTTTGTTTATTCTATTTTTTTCATTGGGCTCCTAGATATTAAAGGGGTCACTGTGGTGTAGGGGTTGGAATTCTCACCTTCCGTCTAGGTAGACCGGGTTCGAATCCTACTGGTGTCGGCATTAAACTTTTGCTGGATGATGTTGTTGGTTGATGGGTTTTCTTGGGAATCTCCTGTTTCCCTCACCTTTGCATTCTGGCGCTGCTCCATACTCACCTGCTCTCAAGACCTCACTGTTAACAGCTGCCCAGATCGCTTCACTTTCTTCATTCATTGTGGTATTAACTAGTTCCATTAGATTAGTTTTCCTTAATTACTTATCATATTTAATTCAGTGCCGTGTTAATCAGGCAATGCTGTCTATTTTGTCATCATATTTCGATGGCGCCTTGTCGTGTTGTTAAGAATGGTATGGTGCATTGTCCATAATGACTGAAGCAGGCAGTAAATTTGGTATCACTTTTCAGACATCCATTTCTCGAAATTTAGTACGTTCATTTCTCAAGAGTAATATCCAGTGTCTGTACCAACTTTGTAAGCAACTCGCCAGAAAAATTTTCCTCTTAAACCTATATTCACAACAATTTACCTGTTTGAAGACTTTCCTGTCATTATTTCACAAACACTATCATCATATCACCAGCATTTCTGGAAAGTACGGTTGCTGTCAAAACATGTTTCATCCAAGTAAAATACTACCTTCCCTTCTGACCTAAGTTGTTTAATTTTTGTCAAAGATATGGAGCACCATGCAACAATGTCTGCATGTTTAATAAGCACAAGTCTATTGTCTTGACACTTTTTCCACGCGAATCACATTTATTTCAGGAGCATCGTCACTGACATCTTCTCAAGATAGCAGAATATTAAAAATTCACCATTTCAACCAGGGCAAATTACTTCGAAATCTTACAACTTTTTTTAACTGTCGGGAGTACCAAAAACATTTAGGAATTTCATGTGTGACTGACTTGTACCGGAACTTTTGTAACTTTTTAGACTGATTACATCTGGAGTTGATGCTCCAAATCCTTCCTCCATGATGCAGCTTATTGCAAGCTAGCTTAATTTTAAGAGTTTTTCTGAATTTGAATCCCGGGTAAGTCACACATGTATTTTAATTGTCTTGGTACGGTTTCACGTGTTTCTGGTTTCATCTCTAATATTACTGCTGTCAATGAACGTCAATACTTACCCACCATCTAAGCTTTTAAGAACTTTGCCAAAATTTATTTTGCACCCATGTAGAGAAAAGTAGGTTCATTAGTTATCAGTAACTTCTTGTTAAATTACTAGGTTTAGTTGTTTAATTTGTAATGATACCAGATGTTCGTGTGTTTCTTCACCTAATGTGGAAAAAAAATCGAGGCCTACATTTGAAATCGCAATAAGCAACGGAAATAAGTTTATTAAATGTTAGTGTATGGTCGAAAACAATTGTATGCATCGTCTTAAAGATGGTAAAAAAATTTGTATATATATAAAAAAAATTGCTATTCTCAGGTACCAAGTTTGGAACCCACAGCCTTGCTGGTTAATTCCACAGACACTGCCTATTTTTTTACAAAATATGTTATTGTATATTTACACACAGTTTAGTTATACATACATTTAAAAAAAGATAGATGTTCGTACTACATTTATCTGCATATTTACATAAAAATGCTTTTAAGATGGATAAATTTCATATTATCGTCATCAACTGCACAGACAGTCAGAAACCCTATGCAAAGTGTCTCGTTGGCTCTGCATATTTCGCACCAATAGTCTAAAGCTGTTCCTATGACATTTTCGCTGGTAATTTGTGGCTGTAAGATTGTTTAAGAAAAGTGGGATTAAACAACTCTAAAATATGTGACTTCCCACTGATTTGAATGCGGAACCTCGTGGTCTGAATGTTGTGCATTTGCAATCTCAGCAGAGAAGTCCAACGTCGTAACATGGTTATAGTTATGCTATTTTTAAAAACTAAAAGTTAAAATTTGTATTTCTATATTAAACTTTGTGTTCATAATAGTGGCCTAACAAGTGGGGCAAGGTTTTATGTGCCTAATGATCATTATTTAGACATGTATACCTTTTATAAATATCATTTTGGCATTATCAAAATCTCAATTACTTTTTGTATAAAATGTAAATCATTATATGTAACTAGAAGCAAAGCTGTACAATATAAAAATTAATGCATTTTCGGCAGTAGGTATTGCAAAGCTTAATTTAAAATAAGATGATGTTCCAAATGCTTTAACACAGAAGTCATTATTTAGTGTGCTCTAGCACCATTTCCCAAAATTTAGGTGTGAGCAGTGTGATTGTGTCCTAGCTTCCTTGTTATTTATTACATCACTGTTGATAGTTACATGAAAACTTAAAATTTATTAACAAAGACTTTAAAGGCATACTTGCATAAAAATCTCTCTTCTTTTTCCAGGTGTTCTTTGAGGATCATTAGGATGTTGCTTGGCTGCTTTTCTTATCCTCATAATGATGGCCTGGCTCACACTTGTGTATTGTGAAGCTCTTTCTGTTGCCTTCTGAACTGGTACTGAAGGGCATTTATTTTGTGCTTGTTACAACTTTGAATAACTTTTGCAATGATGTCTCTTTCTCAGCTATGGATAACCTTGTTTGGTCACAGACAAATTCAGGGTTCCTACACGTTTTTCTTACACCTAAACAGTACTACATAGTGACAATGTCTTCAGAATGAACACTATACCCCGTGTGCGCATCGCCTATCCCTCCTCCCTTCTTTTCTCTTCACCTTCACACTAAGAGCTATCCAGATATCTGGTCCCCACAGTATATTGCAGTTTAGAGGGTTAAGACTGTATGTACAGCAGAAAAGTACTTTAAGAATTATGACTATACTGAAAATATTTCCAAACTTAAGGGTAAGAGTCTGTTAAGTTCAGTAATTTAGACTTCTCTGGACTTATTTATTAGAAACAATAATGCTACAGCTATGTCAGTCTGGCTTATGATGGTGTCAGTTATTACCCTTATTGCCATAATTCTCTTCATCATACCTGAGGCATTACGGCAACCACTGCTGGGCCAGCTGAAGAATCCACACTTTATTGTATTTTGTTATGTTAAGTATCGTGCATAGTTCGGCAACAGGTGCAAATTTAGTGGCAGCATTTATAATTGCCTGTACTTGAAAATATTATTTTGTTTTCAGAAAACTCTTTTCTTCAAACCTATAAGCAAGAAAGGCAGTGAGTTGCTGTCAGTTGACAGAGAGTCCTTCAAAGTGACTGAAGTTGTGAACTTGGACGGAAAGGACTGGGGTACATCCGTCATGTTCTCCGATGGCGAGAGCTTGGGATTGATTACATCAGCAAAAGATGTAAGCAGCTTATTGTTTGACTAAACATAGTGTGCATTAGAATTTGCATTTATTTGCCTCAGGTAGTGTTGTTACGCACAAGAGACTATAGGTTAATTAAATGGTAAATAGAATGCGAAATGAGGGTTGGATGACGATGTATGAATACCTTTGTTTGTAAGTGATAGTGTGTTAGTGTAGGAGAACTCAAAAAGTGTAAGTTTGCTTGCACATTTATGCTCTCAATGTTGAAATTAGTGTTGCCTAAAAGTGGCTCTCCAGAGCACCAAATCTCTCACTGTGTCATTCAAGCATCATTTGTACTAATTTCACCAGGCAACCTCTCATTGAAATCCAGTGCTCTGAAGACATACAAATAACACACAAGTGGCAGATTAACTGTTTCTTAATTTTCCACTTTCTGAGATGCTCAAGTATGCAGCTGCCTATATTGAGGATATTGGTTGTTTAAGCATTGTAGGTTTAGAATTTCCTCTGCTCAATTACTTCTCAAACGAAGATTCACAACCTTTAGTCCACAGTTACAAAGTCAGTTCTTGCAGTGCTTGGCTGAGAAACATTCAAAGTTTGTTTATACTTCACATGTCGCTCATTTGTGAGAACGACATATTTCCTGTAGTAATCAAATTAGAGGTGTGTCTTTATCCTTGTAAATGAGCGATGTGTTCTCAACTAGTGTGCTGTGTGCTGTGAGTATTGCTATATGTTTTGTAAAAGCTTCTCAAAGTTAGTGATAATTTAAATACCATATTTTGGCGTGTATAGGCCGCACATAAAAAAAAATGACTACAAAAAGTGGGGTGCGGCCTGTTAACGAGATATTGCATAAAAAAAAGTTTACCCCCAAAAATTTGTATTAAGTGTGATTATTTATAACCATATACAGTGGAAACTTAAACCATCTAACTCAGTTTGACTGAAAGTCCATGTCCACAGAGCATTTTCTGTGATCCTGACAAAATTCCTATGTAAATAATGCTAAAAAAAGTCAGTTTTTGCTGAACCCAAAATTTAATTTTCACCCCATTAATCAAACAATTTCTGTAACATCGCCGAAAATTACATGCTCCGATCATTAAACAATGAAGTATTAACAAAAAAGTGTAAGTATCAACTGTAGTCACCGAGGCATATGAACTCTGTATACAGTACATTATGTACATATGCACATGTAATACAAATAAAATAAATTTTCAACACACATTATTTTCATTTACATCTCACTGCCCTGCTTTTAGTTTTATTTATGTCATTTGCCACTTCAGAAATATCCTGTTGTTGATTTAGTCGCTATATCGCAATTCACTCATGCTTTGTATAATAATGAATAAATAAAAACAATAGATATCTCAGACTACACATTGTGTATTTATAGGGCATCAAATACAAAAATAAACTGAAAAAAAAAGTGGAATACAATACATATTTATATGAAATACGTCCTGTAGAATTTAATAAGATATTCATGTTGGCAACAATCAGCAGCGACAACAGCAGTGCCATATTTTTGAGATATTGATTCATGATGCGACGTTGCCAATAACACTCGCAAGTTTTTACCTTGAATATTTTTTCATGAAAATTACGAATGGATTACGTATAAATGTAACTCTAATAAATATTTCTGAAAGTTAGGAAAAGGAAACATAAAATTAAGGAAACCCTATTCTCTGTACTTTACCAATCACAATATTCAAGACGTACATGAGAAAATAATTTTGCTGCTGTACAAGAGAAAGATATCTTATGTAGTCTGCACGTCCGCCGCCGTACTGCGAGTGCAGATAGATGCCATTTTGTGTAACATGTTACTGTGGTTTTGCTTTCTCAAGTCATATTACCATCTGTGGATTAGTAAACATTGCAACATAATGTAAATTTTCTGTCACAAATGTTTATTGGGGGAGAAATTAAATCAGAATTTACTATGTTTGTTTGGAATCGTGACTTTACAATATTTACAGGAATACAAAAATTCAGTGCGGCCTATACTTAAAATATTAACTATCTCTAATTTTTCATCAAAAACTTCTGGTGTGGCCTGTACATGCACGCAGCCTATACATGCCAAGATACTGTATTTTGGTCAATATTCATTTTTAAAAACAATCGTGAGAAAAAGAAAAATAATGAGAAACTTGAGCATGACAGTTTCTCGTGCAGTGTGGCCCACTTTTATGGCAGTGTGCAATGGGAATTCACTATAAAAGATAGCGTTCCATGAACAAAAAACGACAGATCAATTACTTGATATGATCACAAGGTCTGTTGTTAGTGCAGTGTAATGAGAAGTATAATTTCTGTTGAATGGCAGGATGGCTTTGTGGTGAGAATGCTCAACATGAACAGCCGGCCCCTGGTTTGTGTGACGGAGCTCACGCTGAAGCTTGCTCGCAAGTGTATTGATGTGTTTGGGACCTCCTCCTTTGATGAGGAGCCCTCCATTCACACGCTTCACACTGGCTTTGATGAGGAGACAGCCTTCATAGCAGCAGGGAAAGATTTTGGCCTTGTGCGCACAAACAGTGGCAAGGTAAGTCTAATGGTTCATCTCTAAGCATCCCTGTTTGTACATACTGTGTAATCAAAATTATATAAAAAGATAGGAATTTGAGTTCTCACAGAGTAGTACTCCTCGACAGGTATGCACACACACATAGAAGGACGACACATATTTCACGTGGTTGCCCGATGTTTTGCTGGCTAAGCCATCTTCATCAGGCGGCGAGTTGTGTTCTACAACTTGTCGCCTGATGAAGCTGGCTTAGCCAGCGAAATGCCGCGATCGCACAACTGCATGAAAAATGTGTCGTCCTTCTATGACTGTGTGCGTGTGCGCCTGTCGATGAGTACTACTCTGTGATTACTCATATTCCTATTGTTTTATGTAATTTTGGTAGCTTAGCAGCCTACTTAGAACCTTAACTAACAAGAGTATGTAATCACTTACTTAGTATTTCATAAGATGAACTTCAAACATAAAAATAAATTTTAAACAGTTGATTAATTTAATTCCCTCAAAGCTGATTGCAGGACGTTGTGACTTGATTAAGTTTTCAATGTTTAGATATTTTTAATTGTTACTAAATATAGCCAGTTGATTATATCATGTATTTGTTTTTAGATTACCAATATTACATATGATATTAAAAATATGTAAATAAAAACTAGCCAAGAACTAGATTCATATTTAGCATCATTTAAATTAGTATTTAAAGAGAGGGTGGCCAAATTTATCATATCTTTGTGCATTCCTGTTGTTGCTACAGTAATTTTATTTTAGAAATTATGACTTACATGTAGCGAAAATGCTGTCAACTTTTTAATCAAATATGTTTATAATTTTAATCCCAGTACAGTACATTTGATATATTTTACAGCTTATAATGATTTTTACTGTAGTGCTGTTGTGTTTATGCTAGAGCATGATTGCTTTTGTGTCTGTATATTTACTGAGAATGTGTTAACATGTCAGCTTTGTGCAAGTGTGGATAGGCTGTATAGATACGCTGGTGTACAGGTTCTGTACTGTGGCAAATCATCGAGCCTAGGGATAAAACAGGGTGGACCCAGAGCTGGCAAGTGGGCGGAGCTACCCATCACCAAGTCCCCCAAGATCGTACACTTTGCTGTGGGCCACGAGGGGCTGCATGCCGTCCTGGTGGCCGAGGATGGTACAGTGTTCTTTGTGGGGACAGCTCGTCGGGGCGAGGATGGCGATCAGAGTGAGTTACCTCCCATAGGGAGCACACAAACAGTTATAGGCTGTTGGGCATTTAATTAAGCACTTATGAAATTAACCATTGAAAAAATGCAGTATCCTTAACCACATGTTTTAATGGACACAGTGACTAACTTGCTTTCAATAAAGTTGGCGGTAGTGTAAGAAAAGTACTTCATTGTTGTGACGTTGTATTGTGTTGGGTTTAAATTTGTGGATATTTATTTTTGTGTTTTGTGCACGTTCTTAGAAATTCTACAGTTTCTCGTGGTCAGCACATAAATGTGTCCGTGGCAATGTTAATTCTACGTATTGTGGAAGAATATGAATTGGGCAGAAAATGGTATCTTTAGCATGGTTATCAATAGTGTTCAGTTAACCATGAAATGCTTATGTCAATGTGTAGTCTATTTACACTTTAGTGCTCATGTGAAATAGTTTGCCATAAGCTATTTGTGTGATCATGGTATCCATCAAAAGTGACTACCCGTAGTTGAGAGAACTTGTTTGAGGTGTGTTAATGATATAGACCCTACCATAGACATCTAATGGAGTGCACTGATAAATGGTACGTTAGTATCCTGAAAAACCATCGGCATTGTTTTTCATCTGCTGCAACATTGACTGAATTTGACTAGGATATTAATAGAATAAATTTTTGATGTTTGTGATGAACTAGTAGGCTGCTGTGTTATGATGGTAACCCCTAAATGAAATATGGTGCAGACAAATACTAAGAGAAACTCAAAGAAAGAAATAGTTAATATATCTTAACTGCTTGATGCATACCACTTATATGAGTTATAACAAACGACTGTGACTCATCCTAACGTGTTAATATTATATCAGGAACCACAACCATAGATGGTTACAGGATGATTTCCCGTGGAGGGACAGTTACAGTTACAGACATATGGTATTTCCTGATGTTCCAGACCCAACTTTCTCACACTACTCACGTAGTATCTATTTATCCTGAGGAAGAGTCAAACCCAACACGTTATTTACGCGTGCAAAGGAATCACTCCCAGCGTAGTGGGCAGTTCTAGCACGTGAAATTAGCATTGTTTCCAAGCTGCCGAACACGTCAGTCTCCCCGACGCACCTGGCAGACAGTGTGTCGCCACACCAGCAAAGCTTACTGAAGATGGCCAAGCACCACCAAACTCCCAAGGCCATATTGCCAAGCGCAAGGGTAGATTCTCTCACCCCACTCGCTCCAGGCAGATATCACAGCGCAGCATCACACCTCCCACTCCAGCCCAGGCATGGGCCGGCTGAGTGCACAATATAAGGCAGTGCGCTGCCGAAGACACCAGTTGTGTTCTCCTGTAGCTCGCCTCAACACTTTTGTGCTGCCTTCACGGACCTCTCCAAGAACTCCAGAGATCTTCAGCAGCCACCAGTGGCTGCTGCCACCAACAACCAGAAGCTCCATGGCTTCAACCATCACCAGCTTCCAGAAACTCTTCAACACCAGAAGCCTGCAAGACTTCACTCCACACTTCCGCTGTTAACCCTTCTGGTTCATCAGCTGCCGTTACTTTCTGGTAAGTGGCAACTACATCCACTGCCATTAAAAGTAGTGTCCCCTTTTGTAAAGTCTCGTCTAGACAACCCCAGGGTAGAGTAAATGCATTTGATTAGTTTTAATAGCCATCAAAGTCATTCTAATGTTGGATAGCCTAGGAACAGGTCACCTCTATCTGTAAAGCATTGCTTGCTTCCGTTCGCACGTTGTTTACTAGAAGCATACGTGTCACCAGTATTTATTATTCCTAATAAATACATTTTAATCCTATGTCAAGAGTGAATCTATTATAGAGGTAAATCCTTTCTGACAACTAGGTACTCAGCCCTTAGACGGAGCAAGCAAGCAACTGGGTTTTTATAACTGTACTATCCATAGTGTAGGACTACAGATTCCCTTCAGGAATCTGTACGCTGACAACGTACACCATTTTCGACGGCCTCCCGTTCTATGCACCCTGGTGTACAGAAAGGTAGAGCTCCAACCACTAGGAACTTATCCAACAGGAGCAAGACAGCCACCTCAGGTTGTATTGCTGCCGGAGCACCGCCGGTGCTGGCAGGGGTATTTTGCCTGGGATTGGAGGCCTGACTGTTGCTGGAACACACCCCGACAGTAGTAGGAAGATCGCCCACACAACTTACCGCTCTAAGTTTGTGCGCCAACGTGTAGGACTTTAGGAGCACAGGGTTCACACTGTCAACTGCTGTTGGACTCTGCACTTAGTCAGGGTACAGTCTACTGCTTGCGCATGACTAGGTGTAAGTTAAGTGTCACTGCTACCCCTATGCCATTCGGAGAGAGACACGGAACTCGAAGGGAGCCGAAAAAGGAGAGATTCCTTGCTGCCAAGCAGCTGTGCACTACTAGCCCATCTGCACTTGGTAGAGACACCCCACGGGAACGAGCTCAATCCGCCCATCACCTGGAAAGGCCTCTCTCTCCAGTCAGCATCCATGTTTACTTCCTTGGGGGTCAAGTAGCTGAATGCTGGGACTGGTTGTTTAAGCAGTGCTTGCCAGGTAGGTTGGCAGCTGCCTTCTTGTCGCTCCACTTACTACCTCTCCTGTGGGTGAAAGGCATTTACCGGGGATGAGGTGCTACTGTTCACTTCCATAATAAGGTAGCAGGCAATGATTTCCATAGCTAGAGTGTATTTCTGAATGGGTAGATCCTTCCTTGCCAAGCCTGGCACTCCTCTGGCGGGTTTATACCCTGTAGAGATAGTGGGTCAGCTGTGAAGGGGAATCGAGCCTCTTCATGTATCTTTCTAGTGGTTGTGACTCTACCGTACATGTACACCAGGTACCTTTACATGCCTAGTTCACAGTATGTGTGGCCTTCTAATTGGTTGTGTTTTTATGACATACGTCAAGTCCTTTTTTGGGGACAGGCTGCAGTCCTACAGTAAGATTGGCAAACAAATCAAATTCCACAGTTTTCTACTACTCCTTTGTGGGGTGATACTTACCAGGGATGACTAAAAACAATTCACACAAGAAAGAGCAGACGGATGGTAGACTAGTAATGTGTTTTATTCTATCCATAATAGAGCACTGTGACCCGTACACTCGTACTATAACCAAGGCATTGATTAACTTTCGGAAGGTAAATCAAAGACAGGTGAAGGAGCATATTGGGTTGAAGAACCTTGCCTAAAGGGCAAGCTAGAAGAGCACAGAGCAGCAAACTAGGTAGCCGTGATAACAAGTAAACCCTAACTTGAAGCTGGTGTTGTCCTGAAGTGACTTAAGAGGGTGGTATGGGATGTAGGTTCGACAGCAAGTGTCAAGTGTAAGGGGGAAATTATGACTCTTCTGGAACTGTAGTGCATGCTGGAAGAAGTCCGGCGTTGTTGGCTGGTGATCAACTGGTGGTCTCTCGTTAGGAGAGCGGAAGAAAGCAGACAGAGCAGAGAGCCTTGGCACGACTTGTACGAAGGTGAGCTGCTGATGTGAATTGCCGTTCTGCGGGGGTGCAGGCACATGTATTTTCCTGTGCTGGGGGTGTCTTGGATGCCTTCATCTTTCGGGTAGCTTCGGTGAGGGTGGCTCTTCCCATATAGGCGGTCTATACTCTGCTGCAATCTCGCAGGGTTTTGTTTAAGGCGGGAGCAATTTAATATATTCTTCTTTCGGGTGCACTCTAGTCTCCAGGCATCCTTCTTATTTGAGCCATAATACTGGCTTGGGTAACTGCCATTCAGGGTTGTATCACTTGTAGGACATGTGGTGCGTACGTGATGATACGTAGTTGCAGCAAAAAAGAAAATTGTATATATATGCATCACACGTCACATTATAAATAATTTAAAAAAATAAAATTTAATTATTTTATGTTTATTAAGACCTTCGCCCCTCATGAACTCTGATACTCCCCTAGCAACTTGTAACAATATGTATACATGTTCAGTTTTCCACAATGTGGTGGAAATCAAAATATAATTTTAGATATCATTTGAGCATCATTCATGTGTATTATTATTGGAATTCTTACTGCTCTTTTAAATAGTTTTGATAGGTTTATTGCAGAATCGTATAAATAACTAAACAATAATAAGTAGCCAGAAAGGTAACGTTGACCTATGTGTATTGTAAATTTGTTAATTTTTGTGGAAGACTACAAAATAATTAAGTTTTCGCTAAATGATCAGGTGAGTTGTTAGTAATTATAAAATCTATGTATTTAATATATTCTGAAAATTTTGTCAAAATAGTTTTGCACCCTCTGAAAATTTAAGAGGTATGTCCGTCTGAAATATTCAGTCTAACACTTCATACTAGATAGTGATAATGCCTTTTTGTTATTTGGTAATATTTTTACCCAGCCCATGACCTCTATGGGAACATGCTGTAATGAACTGTAAAGAAAATATGTAGTGTGGGCTACATGCTATCTTCTTAGGAAGTGTTGCTTCAGTTTATATTGTGTACAGTGATTTAACAAGTGTATCTACTGTTAAGAGAGAGAGGCGAAATACTAGCACTCAAAATCACTTTAAAAAGGTATAATGGATTAGCTACAGTAGAGTCAACTATGGGACAGTCAACTACTATAATACAAGGCAGCTTGCAAAAGAAAACCCGCATAATGATGGTCCAATGAAATACTAAATAATTTAAATAAATGGGGCAGGGGAATTGTTATTGTCATTTGTCATTTTCATGAGACCAGACAAGGCACCCTGTTCATATAATTGCTGATGAGCTGATGTTTGCATAATGGAAGTTCACTATGAGCAAAAATATGATGTGAGCCAAAACAGCAAACTTGGCACATATAATTTGAATAGAATACCTTAGTATGTTTATTGCAGGGAGATATCCATGTCTACCTAGAGTGCAGAGTGCTGTGTGTAAACCAGGTATAGTATGTTCACTGTAAAATAAGCACTTTTGAAAGCCCTGCTTAAGATCTGCTTGTATGCACCTTGTGTATTCATTCGCCTTATGTAAAATTAACATTGCAATGGGCCTCAGCACGTTATTCATGCGTCTGTCAAGTGAAACTGTGAAATTATTAGGACTACTCATTTTTGCACTTTGATGCATTAGTAAAAAAAACTGAAAGCGAGAGAAAAAATTTAAGTTATCACAAATGGTTACCTAACACTTTTTATTCAACGTTAAGATATGGAACTACTTTCCATCCATCGTTACAAACTTTGCTGGGTGCGTGTCACTCAGTGCACCCGTTAAAATGTATGCAGTTAGGAGCAGTGACTTTCTTGTTAGGTTAATTTCAAATGCACTCACTTTATCATGAACAGCTTTTAAGTGATAAACTTGAACATAGCTGGGTTCACAAAGCAAAAAATGAGAGGGGAGGCTAGTCTTAGATGAGCAAACCAAGAATTAATAGATAAAGAAAAAAATACTGAGTTTCCAAACTCAAAAATAGTTGTTCAAAATAGTAATGGAATTCTGATGCTGAATAACTGCAAAAAAAATGCAGCAGGTTGTAAAATTCATATTACATCTTCATTTAACTGTTGTATTTAAACTAAATGTAAAGAGTTTTCAGCCATCTTGTTAAACTTGACCAAACTATGATTGCAGATAAAGCTAGGAGGCAGCCCAAGCCAGTGAAGCCCAAGAAAGTCATGAAGGTGGAGGGGCAGCAGATAGTGTGTGCTGCATGCAACAACGGCACTACAGCCCTGGTCACCAGGGAAGGAGAGGTGCTCATGTTTGGGAAGGACACGGCACACTGCGACAGCGCTACAGGTAAGCTTACTGTTGCGACTGTATGATTTGTAGCTGAATACCACACTCTGGGTGCAGTATATAAGGTGTACCCAGAATTATGATGCCTAGATCCTACAACTCTCCACTATGCCACTCACACCGAGGATCTAGGTGCTGGGCTTGCACCTGCTAACCCCCTCTCCAGACGCCCTATGCCAGTGAAGGAAGGAATGGCCACTATGCCACTCACACTGAGTAGAGCTAGCCCAGAGGTGAAAGCTATGTTCACACGCACCAGTTACTGCCTACTCCCTTTAGCTTTGCATAGAGTGCCTTCCCCTGTTTTATGCTTGGGTGTGTACCTTCCGCCAAGCCTGAGTGGATAGGAGGTAGTACTTTCCACCATCTCTTGTTTATTTTCCTTAACTGCAAAATAAACATTGATCTTGCCTAACATCTTGAGTATCACTCCGACCTACTCTTCACCCTTATCGGATCTGACAGGGACAGCAGGAGACTGGGTTTTGCTCTTACCGAATTCACACTAACAACAGAACAAAACATCCTTGGAAAACCACCCATTCTCTGCCCCGTGCAGTGAACGATAGAGCTATGACACTAGGATACCGTCCCCTAGAAAGTGGCTTGCTGGCTTGACGTCGCCCCCGCCTAACCGCACACTCAACAGTGCCAAGGAGGGGAACTTCTTCGGGTTTGAGGAGACTAGTGACCTCAGGACACACCTCACCACTATTGGAAGGCCACCCATTCCTTGCACCCAAGTGGAAGGAACAGTAGAACTATGACACTAGAATACCGTCCCCTAGAAAGTGGCTTGCTGGCTTGAAGTCGCCCCCGCTTATCGCACACTCAGCGGTGCCGAGGAGGGGAACTTCTTCGGTCCTGGTGAGACCAGTGACCTCGGAATACTCACCTCATCACTATTGGAAGGCCACCCATTCGTTGCACCCAGGTGGAGGGGACGTTAGAGCCACGACTAGGGGTGGGACGATACCATGTTTTCGATACTCGATACAGTTTACAGCTCGATACTTTCGATACTCTATACTCTGAGTAAGAAAAATTCAATATTGCAAACAAATTTTTTAAAACTACATTTTTATTGTTCTTGACCAAATTTATGATGAAGTTCAAAATCAAAGGAAAATCACATAAGATAATACTAAAGATGATGGAAACAATTTTGAAATTGATATAACTTATCAGTAGGCCTTACAAGTGTTAAAAAATTATAAATATTTATATGATACTAAAAAAGCACATCAGGCATATCAATTTTCGAAATAAGAAAGCTCAATAATTTTTATTTAGAAAAACAGGCATTAAATTTTTTTCTATATTAAGTCAGATAGAGGAAATGTGGGAATTGTTTATCACCAAATAAAAACAATAGCAATTCTTCTGCTACCAGAAGCAAGGTAAATTTAGTATTGTTTGTTGTATTGCATTGGTTGTTTTCAGAGATTGTGCACACACAAAACATGTACAATAAATATAAAATGCCGGTTGTAAACACAAATGGCACATAGAAAAAAAAAAGTAGTACTTTCATTCAGGATATCGAACATAAATTTTGGCAGTTCTAGAAACATAGCATGGCCACAATGTATCCTTGCACCACAGCTGCTCTGTCTATGAATAAAACATTGAGTGTAAACAAATGCTATGATCAATGTAGGTTACCATTCCAACCTACCTTGTTTTTGTTGTGGCCAAGTCTTACTACTGGACCTCCATTAATTTTATTGCTAATGGATTGGATGGGGTTGAGAGAGACTTTAGTTTAACGTCTTTCATGAGACTGTGTTTGCACGTATTCTTACGAGACTGTGGCTGTGTCCGAATTGGCAGATTTTGTGGACAAAATGATCACGTGTCCCGATTTTGTGTACAACAATTATGACATATTTGGTATGTTGTATTTTGTATCTAGCAGATGTTAGCAAAAATGCAAATTGACATCAGCGCCATGTTTTTTTTTTTAAACACGTGTGCAAATGGGTAAATAAAATGACTTTTAAAACAAATAACATTACCAAAAAATACACTGGCAATGTTTTAAAAAGCAAGTAAGTAATGTGCTTTGTATATACATACCGCAAATAAAAGTTTTTTTTAAAAGTCGGTATTGCATAATTTATTATTTTTTTATTTATTAACGTACTATTCGTAATGTTCCAGTGATAATTGCAGAAATATTAAGTCTGTTTTAAACATTAAATTTAGATAAAAATATTTAGCACTATTAGTGTAATAATGTGTTGCCGCAACTGCTAAACACGCGACTGTTGACAACGTCCGAATAAATTGATACCTACCAAATCACGAATTTACGAAATAACTAAATAACAAAATTTGTCATTTCAGACACGGCCTGTATCATCTTAAATTACATATTGTTTTAGTGGACGAGTAAAAAATTTTCTCGTATGAAGGAAACATTTGAATTACTATATAACCTGTCAAGTTTAAACCTCACCGAAAGAAAACGTGATAAATATGTAGTTTGTACAGTAATTTGAATATTTAACACATTCGGATGTAAATACTTTTGCAGAAGTTTGTTTTCCACACAATACATGTTATTTTTACACTGCAAAACCAAAACGAGCTGAAATGGTGGTTTTTTAGGCTAAGCACATTTAAAACATTCTAATAACTGTTTCAAAATATGTTATTTACAATAAACACTTTCAAAACACTTTATTTACAACATACACTTACTGTTCGTAATTCATATTTGCAACTTCTAAATACATGTTGTTCTAGTGCAATCCTTACTACACGTTTCTCTGCCATTGATACAAAATGATTAGCTGAATCATTAAATAAATATGTCACTTCACGGGCTTCTGAAACTAGTAAACTGCCAAAAATAAATTAAACGGTGCCGCTTCGTGACAATAGGGAAAATGGCGGACCAAGCATCCAAGCCATATAGGCATGTCGATAAAAAGTATCTAATAAAAGTATCGATATGCACATCGTGATACTCTATACTTTTGATACTGCCCAGTATTGATGGGTATCAAGGTATCAAAGTATTGAATGGCCCATCTCTAGCCAAGACACTAGGCACGCTCCTGGTGGGATCGGCTTGCCGGCTGGGGTGAACTCTTCTTATTGCACACCTAGTGGTGCAAGTGGATTTACACTCTGATGCAGGTGAGACCAACCCCATTGGGACAACACCATGCAGTTCCTGCAGCCAACGCTTTGCAGCTCCAGACTCCCTCACCTACGGTGGGGGATCAAGAGTGGGATGCGGTGTTGGCGGTAGCAATTTGCACCTACACTTGCACTCCAAAACGTCAACTGCACTTCCCAGCAACCATTATTTTTTTGACATAACATCTTTGCGTGGCACCACATGCCCCGAGGGAGATTGGACTCCGAATGGCCGCCCCCAAGGCCAGTGCCAACATAAAAATAGGAAAATACGTCATCGCCCCACTGTTTGCTAAACCAGCAAGAATGAGCTGCCAGCATGCAAGAGTATGTATGCCCTTAAGTGAGCGGCGGATATCACCAGCACAGATGTCAAACCACCCTGTCACCACCCCATAGAGAGATGGCAGCAGAGTCGCTGCCCGAACTGAGCCTGAAAGATGGTGGCCGAAAATAACCGAAGGGACTCAAAAAGACATGCCAGCCAGCAGAATATAATGCCTATTTGCCCAGCGGAATCATCAGATTTGGCGAGGCAGCTCGCCCTAGCACCATCCAGTGCTATGACTCTCTGCCAACCCCTCCCCTCCCTGAGGAGCCAACACCGCCAGTTGTTCCAGTAGCTTGGCTTAGCATCAGTCATACTAAGGCTCTACTACAGCCGTAGTCCGCTTGAGGACTCTCCCGAGAGCTTCCAGAGGTGTACCAGCACTTGCTACCTCTTACGCCTATTTGACTGCACTGGTATTCACTACCAGTGTCGCTACCCTGACACTTGCCATCAAGGATCACTACACCTGACACATACACACCACACGTGGTGCCCCGGCGCTTCAGGACAAACAGTCTCAATTAGGGTCTAGTTGCTTTCACTACTACTTAATTGTTGCTCTCGTCCACTCTTCAATCCGACATGCCCCTTCACCTGTCTAGCCATTATACAAAGTCCTTTAAAAACCTAGTATATGTAGAGGTAGGATATAGTATGAGTTACAGTGTACTATTCTTGTTAGAGTAAAACACGTATTCCAGCTAACATATGCCTTCCTTGCTCTGAAGTGAATGTCTACCCTCTCTCCCAACCTGGTAAGCATCATCATAGAAGGGAGTGGTTGGGGGTCGTGGATTGGCAACAGTTAACTGACATAGAGTAGGACTGCGGGTAGCTCCTAACCAGGTCTGCACGTATGTCACATACACCACAAAGTCGACGACTACCCTTACTGTGAATCAGGTACGCGAAGGTACCTGGTGCGCATATACGGTAGAGCCTCAACCACTGGAAAGATTTAAGACGAAGCATGTGGACCAACCAAGTCAATTAAACCACTCCCTCCAGAGCATATAAACTCGCCAGATGGGGTGCCAGTTCTGACAAGGCTTGACCCAGGAACTTCTGACTCTCACTCTAACTAGAGGATTGTTGCCTACCGCATGTACAGGTAGAACCATAATAACCTACCCACTCATGATGTTCCTCCACTGACGAGGAAGCAGAAGAAGTGCTCTGAGGACAGCTGTTTGACCCCCCAGGTAAGAGCATAGGCCACTTGGACTGTTCGATATCATAAAAATTTTATATTGATATTTTTACAAACAGTTACTCGGTATTTTCGGTATACCGAAATTATCGATAATACAGAAATTATAGATGACACTGTAATTATCGATAATACCGAAATTATCGATAACACAGAAATTATCGATAACACCAAAATTATACATGATGCCGAAATTATCGATAACACCATAAATATCTATAACACCAAAATTATATATGATGCCGAAATTATTGATAACACCAAAATTATACATGATGCCGAAATTATTGATAATACCGAAATTATCGATAATACCAAAATAATCTATAATAATGAAATAATCTATAATACCAAAATAATTGATAATACCAAAATAATATATAATACTGAAGTAATCGATAATACCAAAATAATTAATAATGCAGAAATAACTGACAATACCTAAATTCTTTTAATTCTAGTTTCATTGAAAATATTGGTAATTTTTGACTGCTGATATTACTGAAAACTTTTGTGTGTTTATGCATCAATACTAATTATAAACTACCAATATGATATGTGATGAAAACACATATAATACAGTACAGCATCAGTCAGCAGCATAGAAACACTAGTGATCGCCTCAAAGCAAAAGAAGCCACTGTTTGTCAATAAATGTCCGATACCAACTCTCACACCAAAAGTTATGTGGATCTGAAAAACCAGTATGACCTCTCTCTCCTTACGAAGTATCACCGTTGGTTTGACGGTGGATGGAGTAGCAATTAGTGACAAAGATTTCTGTCCTGATATCTTAGTGTGAGAACGGACACAATCCGAAGTAACATGTAATCTAGCTGGTAAAGGCTGTTCACGATAAAGTGAGCACATTTGAAAGCCCTGCTAAGTTTCTACTTTCAATATATCAAAATAAACACTGCCATGTGACTTTCAGCTGGTTTTACGTCAGCTGGCTCGTTTGTCCACTGCGTACTCATTAAATAAAATAACAAAAACCAATATATATATATATATATATATATATATATATATATATATATATATATATATATATATATATATATATATATATATATATATATATATATATATATATATATATATAAAATCAGCACTATAAATCTGTTCACGTTAATTTTTTGTTAGATAATATTGGTTTGTATATAGGCCTATTGGTTGATGTTCGCGATTATTTTTCAGTTTAGACATAAATTAATGCCTTCAACTGTGGTCAACGCTTCCGAGGTCGTAAGAAAATATATTTGGTGCAAGTTGTCAACAGAATAACAGAAATGTTAAACAAGATTATTTTTCCCATTATAAAAACAACGTTAAGACGTTTTGAATGTTCGTCTTTAAAAAACGTGAATAGCTGAAATGCTCGCCCATTAACGAAAGCACGCTTTTGGACAATACTGTGTATTCACTGCTTCAAACATGAGACAATGTGCTTTAAACAATCGTTAAATGACTAATAATTATGTTTAACAACATTTGCGAGTAGAATAATATTGCATAAATACCTTATAAATCAATATTTTAATACAAAACCACGCACAAGCAAATGACGGGCTTTGCTATTATATTATGATTAACTAAAACAGTTCTCTTGATACTCGATGGCTGAGCAGAATTGATCCAAATTTTTACAGCATACTTCTACATTACTATTTGTCACTCGATGCAAGTTTCATGAAAATTCTATTAGCCACACAGCTTTTAAAGTACATAACGCTAACGTTTGGTAAGGCCTACTACTTTGCTTACAAAAGAAAAAAATTTTTGCTTATAAAATTTAAATGCCTGTATTGATATTAACAAAAATTCACCAGAATAATAATGATACACTACCTAGCCAGTGACAATATATTTCATGATACTGCATCCACACATTTAATGCAGAATCTTATTTTCCCCCCATAATACTTACTTAGAAGGTTAGTTGTGCAGAAGCTAGTACATACTGGTTGTGGTATCGACTCATAAATATTAAATCATTCGGACAGACATTATAACATTGTTTTCACGTATTCCTAACTCTCGAGATATGTTTCATGTGCAGCATAAAATATTTTCATGGCAATATTGTTTCAAAACGAGTGAGATACGTGCCGATGTATAGCTCGTAAGTAGAAGAGAAATGTATGTCCAGGGCCAGCGGATTCCAGATAAGGAGACAGGTGGTAGGAGTCCGTCATATTGGAATTTTACTTTTACCATTTTTCCCCCTCAAAATTTCCATTTTTCCTTTATTATTTCCGGTTTTCCCCATTTGTAAAAAACAATCCCCAGAAAATTCCCATTTTTTTGCAGAGCAGGTGACCAGGAATAGTGACTCAAGAGACCAAGAATCGTGACTATGAGCCAAGAGAGCAGGATTCAGGACCCGTAACCCTTTTGACCCCAAAAATCCAAAAAATTCCACACACATTTGAAAAAAATTACAAAAAATTTATCATTAAAAATTTTTGAAAAGTTATTTTAAAAATCACTTAAAAATTCCAGTCCCCTGGTGGCCATTCTCCCTAACAATTTCCCTTTTATCCCTTCGAATTTCCCTTTTTTCCTAAAAATTGTCCTTTTTCCTTTAAAATTTCTCTTTTATCCTTAAAAAAATCAAAATTCACAAAAAAAAAAATGTCTATGAACATATTATGTTAATGACTACTCCCGCCACCTTGAAAGCCACTTACCTTGATCAAGTGACCTTGAAAACAAAAAGTCGAGAAAAATACACAAGTCAGCAAGTATATTATGTTATTGACTACTACCACCATATTGGATGTAGGTGACCTTGACCCCATGACTTGAGTGACTTTGAAAACAAAGCACTCGAGAAAAATGCAGAAAAGTTAATAAGTATATATTTAACTTACTACTGCCGCCATCTTGGAAGCCAGTGAACCATGACACCATGACCTTGAAAACAAAAACTAGAGAAAAAATGCATAAAAGTCAGCAAGCATATTATGATACTGACTACTACCACCATCTTGGGTGCAGGTGAACTTACACTATGTATGGCAAGTAATGCAAGTAATTACACTTTTGCGTACATGTACCGAAGTCACAAGAGACCTGCTTGCTGTAAACCTGGTACCAAGGTACTGATTAGAATTGCACGTCACCTTTACAGGTCTTTGCATGTCTAAGTAAACTGTCGGTACGGCTGAACTGCTTACCGCACCTGTCACACAAATATGAAATGTGACAGTGATTCTAGGCAAAATTAAATTGCACATGTCGTCATACATTATAGTCGAAAGTAAATGTCTTATCACAAAAGTGACACTGATGACGACGTAGTAGTTCAGACAAAGACGGGGGCGGACCTATTAAAGATGTAGGTGCTGGAGCTAAAGAAGCAGGTAACATTGGCTGCACTGGTGGAAGTAGATGCTGATGTAGTCTTTACAGCTGAAGAAGTAGATGGCAAAAAACCATTGGTGGGCAATATCCACTCCATTTTAACGTAACTAGCCATGGATTACCTGACGTAGAAGCTTGTCGAGGCGATGTGTCTTTCACGGCAGCAGTTGTGAAACTAATCTTCTCAGCTGACCTCCATATCATGCTTATAATATACGAGTATGCAAGCCCTATGATTACACCATTAATACATTGACTAGTCAATCACAGAGTTGCCACATGAATGCAGCTGACCAATCGCTTGAAAGCACGGGACATCTTACACAGGCAGGTAGGCAGACTTGAGATGCTAGTTTCTTGATCACATTACCATGCAGTTAAATCTTCAGCATTTTCTTCCTGACGAATGCTTTCCTCATCATCTTTAAATAATTGTTATACCTAAGGAAGACAACTGACTCCTACAGACTGACTGCAGTGCTGATTGCGGAGCTGATTGCATGGCTGTGGTGCGTGTGTGGGTCAAGTGAAAATAAATTCCCTAATTTTAAAATAAAATAAATATTCCTACCTCCAAAATCTGAAAGGTGAACATATTATATAATAATCTCGCTTTAAAAAGTTTATATCCAGGTTCCTTGGTATATTTTATCACTTCGTGGGTAAACTTTATTAGCACTTTGTAATAAAAGTGCCTACAATTACAGCAGGCTCCCAAAATGCTTCACCATTGGTCGATGCACAACTTGGACTTAGCATTAAACAATGCAACACAACGGCAGGCCACCACCATGCTTCCCAATTGGTCGTCGAGCGAAAAGGACTCTTCGTACAGACCGCCCTCTCACGCCGACGAGCATTTAGACCGTAGGTGAAAACTCAATCGCAGATTCGACGTTGACGACAACCAGTTAGCGATGATAGAGATAGCGACTCCATCATCGTATAGGTCAAAGGTAACCTTTCGTATTCACAATTTATCTTCTTGGTATGGGGGCACTCTGAGAAAACCCTAATACTCGTTCCTGGCAGAAGAAAACACGTAGGTACTAGTTGTGTGTGTGTGTGTGTGTGTGTGTGTGTGTGTGTGTGTGTGTGTGTGTGTGTGTGTGTGTGTGTGTGTGTGTGTGTGTGTGTGTGTGTGTGTGTGTGTGTGTGTGTGTGGTGTGTGTGTGTGTGTGTGTGTGTGTGTGTGTGTGTGTGTGTGTGTGTGTGTGTGTGTGTGTGTGTGTGTGTGTGTGTGTGTGTGTGTGTGTGTGTGTGTGTGTGTGTGTGTGTGTGTGTGTGTGTGTGTGTGTGGTGTGTGTGTGTGTGTGTGTGTGTGTGTGTGTGTGTGTGTGTGTGTGTGTGGTGTGTGTGTGTGTGTGTGTGTGTGTGTGTGTGTGTGTGTGTGTGTGTGTGTGTGTGTGTGTGTGTCGTGTGTGTGTGTGTGCGTGTGCGCGTGTGTGCGCGCATGCGTGTGTGTGTGTATAATAGGAATATACATAATTATTATAGAATATATATGCATTTACATAAGATATGAATGTACATAATTATGTATGGTACAATATATGTATTTATGTAAGATAGAAATATACATAATTATATATAGAATAAATTTAATACCTGCATGTTTTCTTCTGTGGCGAACGAGAATTTGAGTTTTCTCAGTGCTCCCATACTACGAGGATGAATTGTGAATACGAATACCTGCCTTTAACCTCGACGATCATGGAGCCGCATCTTGCATGATAGCTAACTGGTTGTCCCCAGTGCCAATTCTGCAATAGAGTTTTCACCTATGTTTGAAATGCTCATCAGCATGAGAGGGTGGTCTGTACGAAGAGTCACTTTCACGTGACGACCAATTGGGAAGCATGGTGGTGGCCTGCCGTGATGCGGCATTGTTCAGTGCACAGTCCAACTTGTGCATCGACCAATGGCGAAGCATGGCGGGAGCCTGCTGTAGTTGTAGGAACTTTTATTGCAAAGTGCAAATACAGTTTACCCAGGTAGCTATGAAATATACCAAGGAACCTGGGTAATCCCTATACTTTTTAAAGCGAGATGACTAAATAAAATGTTCACCTTTCAGCTTTTGAAGGTGAGGTAGGGCTATATAATTTTATTTTAAAATGGGGAATTTATTTTAACTTGCGACCCACACACGTACCACAATCAGCAACACAATCAACACCGCAGTCGCAATCTGCTCCGCAATCAGCACTGGTCAAAGGTCATGGGTCCTGAGTACTACTCTCCTGGCTCAGATTTATGAATCCCAGTCTCCTTAGTCACGAATCTTGGTCACCTGCTGTGCAAAATAATTGAAATTTTCTTGTGGGTGGTTTTTGCAAATGGGGGAAAAAAGGGCAATTTTTAGACAAAATGGAAATTTTTAAGGAAAAAGCGAACATTTTTGGGAAAATGGGAAATTGTTAGGGAAATTTAGTCGATTTTGAGGGGGGAAAGAAGTTTTTTTAGATAAAACAGGGGAAAAAAAGGGAAATTCCAATATTGTGGACCCGGCATGTGGCTCCTACTCCGGAATCTGTTGGCCCCAGACTTACATTTTCCTTCTACTCTCGTAAATTGTGAATTGCGTAAATACCCAAAGAACACACACATTTATTAAAGCTTTCATATTTGCAACACTCATCGCTAATATATCAATACACACTCATCAGAAGTTTTTTAAGTTTATTCTAAATTTAAAATGTATATCGAATTCAACTGCATGAAGCAGCACGTTTTCCAGGTCGGCATATTATGAGATATTTCAAGAATTCATGGGACAAGAAGCTACCTTTAAAAATTACAAACAATCTCAATTCACTCAGAACATGTATAAAAATGTTTTAATTATTACGTTAATGAATACATTATTTCAGGAGATATAAACTGACACGTTGATTGGTCGTGAACCGCTATTTGTGTACACACAAGCACGGACTGGAAAAAACCAAAACAAAACAATGAACCAGCTAACTTGAACATTGCATAAGCCAACCAATAATGATGCAAAAGAGTTATCAACGTATAAATGTGTTACAATGAAGCCATATTTTATTCTTATTTGCATACAACAAAAAGAGACTGAATTGCATGTGTCAAAAAATGTTTTAACTTTACAACTAGATAATATCAAGAATGACGATAATATGGGAAATGCCGATAGTATCAATAATATTGTAAATTTGAATGATACCCAAAATTTTGATAATACCAAAAATTTCTATAATACTGAAACATTGATATACCGATATTTTTCAGAGTTAGATATCGTTCAATAAGTTATTTTTCATATCAATAATTTTTTATATATTGATATTTTGAACAGCCCTACACATAGTGGAGCCTCACTTACTACCCTCCCCGCCAACCTCTTTGGCCATCCAATTCGGGTTCCCGGAGCTGCTCACCAGCGGCAGAGCTGCTACGTCGTGGTGTCACGCTCCCACTTGGAGTGATATCGCTTGCAGAGCAGACCCTTGAGACGTCACCAGCTAGTCGTGACATCAGCATCAGCCAACCGTGTTCCTACCAGCTTGAGGACACCATGGACAGTCTTGCCATCTGCAGCTGAAACCGTTGTCAGATGGTGAGAGCCATCGACTGCCCCAGGGTGCCGACACCAGTGGTAAGCCAGCCATCCAACGTGTTCCTGACGCTCTGAAGCATCACCTCGCCCTTATGGACTTTGTGCCATGCTGGCGACCAACATATGCGACTCTATTTAAGTGACCAGTGCAATGCCATCGCCCAATTGTACAGACGCCTCCCCAGTAGAGTCAACCAAGAACCTGCGCTCCTGACTAGCACAGAACAAAAACCTACTTGACTTGACATTCCATTCACTGGCCATCACACATGAAGTGGCACAGTTAACTGTCACGTGTTTTAACATCCATCAGATTTAATCTAGAGCATAATTTCTTCGCTCCACAAATTAATTTTAACTTTAATTTTAGCAGAATTTTTTTAATGGCTTGTTAATAAATGTTTAAATATATCTGTATATTGGTAAGACAGTGAGTGAAGCAATTTGGGTGGCTCTTAACATAGAGGTTTTGAGAGTTGATCTGTACATTGGTGTCAAAGACAGAGTGTATGAAAGAAATACATTTGTAATGCTGCAAAAACTTTTCATGATAGTTGAAATTCAAGACAGTATTCTATTTTTAAAATGTATTCAAAAACTTGCGGCAAAATCTTTTTAAAAGTATTATGCAGCCAAGTCATATTTCTTTGGAATCACCTATGTCTGGGTGTATTGTGTTTCTGATGAATAATAAAATTTCCAAGATGTGCATTGTAAAGAAATTTATGAGTGGCTTATAATAGTGAAACAAATTTGTTTAGTCAAAAATCCAAGTAAAAATTTTGACTTTGAATTTCGGAGTTGGTAAAAATAGGACAGCACTCAATTTTTTAGATGTGAGAATTGTAAACTATAGTACATAATTTTTTTCATACAGGTAAATAATATATATAATGAAATAGTAATTTCCTGTACGATTTCAGTCAAATGAGAGTAGTTTATTGTGAATGGTCTGTGTGTAGGACATGTTTTAGAGTTGATGGTATGCCTGTATTGCAGGGCAAGTGACAGAACTGAAGGACCAGCACATAACTCAGATCGCCTTGGGCAAGGCACATGCTGTTGCACTCACCAACAAGGGACACATATTCACCTTTGGCATCAACAACAAAGGACAATGTGGCAGAGATTTTGCCAACCAGGTGAAGGAAGGTAAGGAAATCACAAATAGACCACCACCACCTAATTTTATATATTTACTTTTTTTTTTTTGTATGTGGTCTCTGTGACTGATTTTAAAGAATGAATTTGTGCCCATGTGATTTTATGTTATCGAAAAATATTTATTCATCTCTTGTAAAGAATGAAATTTAGTAGCTCTGCTGCTGCTTGTACTTTGTTTAGTGATCTTGGTTCAGCTGAAAGCTAGCCTCGCAACTCAAATGGTGATGAGTGGTTGTTTATGGTTCACTTTATTATGTTCTACATGATTATATGGTTTTTTAATTCACTTGTCTGCTTAACATTTTGGCCTGCTCTGTGCTTATTTTTATTTTGGCATACCCAGTGTGTAATTTTTGGTATGCACATACATTCTGGTATGTGTGATGAAAGCAGCTTATACAAAGCGTTAAATTCATGGTGAAATAGTCAGAAGCATGATGAGTGATATTGATTTGGCACAACTGCTGTCAGATACATATCTTAGCCCCAGACTCTGGTGCTTTTCTTAGTGTACCGTAGTGCCAAACACTGCTGCTCATTTCACCTCTGTACGTTTCTATCCACCTGATAGGCCGCAATCTGCACAATTCCACACTTCAGCCTGATGGGGTGGACCCACCCCCTTGCGTGCTGTGCCCTGGTCGACAGGCACCGGATAACTGGACATGCACCCTCGCTGCACATCAGGGAAGGTTTCTCTCTCCATGTGGCCTGCTCTAGCCACCCCTCGCTCGCCACGTTCGCTGGCAGTTCACACTAGCTCTATAGCTGCAACTCTTGCTACCTTGCCACGCTTGCCTCCAGCAGGATAGTTATATTTAGCCAGGTCAAACTGTTAAAAACTTGTGTTTTTCAACACAGTAGTCAGAAACTCTTGCTGTGGAGCAGTATCCTCATCATGAGTGTTGGCCATGTGTGTCGTCCGTGCTGGGCGTAGTTGTATCAGGGTTGCTCTCGCCCTGAATCTAGTTTGTATGTCGTTGCCGCGCTACAGTAAACAGCTTGGCATACTTTGTACCTCATCCATCAGACATTGAGCACAGCTCAGAGATGTATGTGTCATAAACTCCTTCAGACGTAAATAAACATATGTCTACTAGTTAACCTTGATAGAGAATTGAACCAAGTCCCCTCTGAAGGGCGCTCCTACCTCTTGTCAATGTTTGGTGTCTAGTGTGTGCTTGTCACGCTGCTCTCTAGCGGCACTGTGGTAAGGGGTGAGAGAACCTTTCTCTGAGGCACCTGAGTCTTGAGGAGAACAAAACACATTAGGTTATGACGACTCTCAAACTATAAGCTGATCATGCCACGTACTGATAGCCGTACTGTGAACCTAGAGGGGCAGTTGAGGTTTGTAGTTGGTCATGCCGCTCACTCAACTTCTCACCAAGGGGGATCAGGAGGCCCTCTCCTCAAGTCGCTATACTCCCGAGCACCATCCATCGTGAAGTGCACTTTGCAGCGCCGATCAATCTATAGGACTCTGGCAGGAGTCAATCCCAAGGCACAGGCCCCAGGAAGAATAGATTCCTTACTGGACAGATCATGCCAGAACCTGTCCTCTTACGCGCCGCTCCATAATTTAAAACCATATCTGCGGTTGTGTGTGTGTGCCTACAGGATTCACACTAAATTCTCTAAATCATTATTCTTCTTTCAATTGCGCCTCTGAAATTAGCCGGGTGCACGTATGTATCAAACACACCTATTAGACGGCCACTCATACCATGGATCAGGTACGGAAAGGTACCTGGTGCACATGTATGGTAGAGCCACAACCACTATGAACTCAATCCACAAGACGGTTAGTCAACCAGCCGAGCCAATTCACTCCATCCACTGCGCTGAACTGTCACCAGAAGGAATGATAGACTGTTTCTGGAGGTGTGCCCCTCTTTGGACAACACCCATGTCGCCGTCAGACATCCAGGGTAAACTCACCGCTCTGACCACTGTCCTGAAGTGTAGCAGGTTGGAGTATTCAGGTACGAGTCTTGTTGGCTTGGTCACGGCTGGTTATGCACCTAGTTAGAGATCATTGTTGCGTGTACCTTAGTGTGACTGACTTTATGCCATACACCCATAGGAATGGTGCAAAGTGGCAAGCTACGAAGGCAGTTACTGCCCCGAATTCAACGGAATCTGTAACCCAGCCCAAACTGCCCTCTGCTGTATGATCACCTGAGATTGAGCTCAAGCCGCCCTCAAACTGGAGAGGCCTCACCTCCCAGTCTCGCCATGCTCCCTATTTCAGCCACCCTTCAAGACCTCTTGCAAGCCACACCAAGTCATCACCGCTTTCCGCCAGGGACTAAAAGTCCCACTGGGTATAGCGAACCCGTGGTTCCAGCACAGCCAGACCAGCAGCCCTCCGCGGGCTCCCACCAGATCTGCCAGCCATAGCATCACTTCCGCCTAGGGACTGGGCATGAGCTCCAGCCGACACAGGCAGCGACAGTGGCTGAGTCAGGAGCTACCCCGGACCACATCCAATACGGGTAAGCCAAGACTGTGTGCCAACAAATACGGAGGACAGTTAAGCCCACACTAGACATTGTGCTTTGCCATCAAGCCACATGTCCTAGCTTATATACCGGCCTATGCCCAGTCAACAGCCAATAAGGTCAGTCCAGTTATATTGCCAGTGTCTCCTGACTGACACACAAAAACCTTGCCCAATGGTGATGTCATCATCAATCACCCAACATCACGTGTCTAGGGTTTTTATGGCACACAACGTGGAGCCACAGTGCTTGTTAACTCGTTAACTAGTTGTTAACTAAGCCAGCATGACCCTGAGATCCAGGTAAATTAGCCAGGAGTCAAGCCAAATTTAGCCAGACCTAGGGGAGTCTGAAAACACCCCGTGGTGCTCAATTAAAGAAGCCAAGATGTCAGATATGGAAGCTTGCTTAGCCGACTAAGGAGAGGCAACTATGGCTGACACCACTACCAAACAACCCAAAAGGTGCCATATAGCCACTTGCCCTGGCATGGGGTTGAATACTATCATATGCAGCTTCCATTACCTTGATTTGGGATGGACAGACAAGCCCAAGTAAACAAGACGGGCTAGAGTTCCAGTGTAGTGACTGCCGAACCCGCCAGACTGCATATTGCAGCTGACTTATTTGCACCGGGCAAGGAATAAATACCGAATGATGCAGTGTATGTGCGCAGACTTATCACATAGAATAGGCTGGTCAGATGAATGAATCACGAGACCAGGCCTCGTGTATAGGTGTGAGGTTTGCCGACGTGTGGAGGAATACCGACCTAAGAATCCTGCCATTCGCCAGAGCGCAATAACCACCCGGGGTAGCGATGGCCCCCAACTTCCGGAGTTAACAGGAAGGCCACACTACCTGATAACATTCACCCTAGACTGCGAAAAGGAGCTGCACGATAGTGAGGTTTCAATTAAGCAATGGATTGGGAGGACCCATAAGCAATTAAGGGGAAAAGCCCTCGAATGGTGGATTAAGTATGGTAGGTCCATCACTAAGTGGGGGCAGCTGTGTTCATCCCTTGCCACTTTGTTTTCAGGCGAAGAGGTAATACCCCACTTAACCACTGAGATTCATAGCCAAACCCAGGATGCCGAGGAATAGGCTGAGATTTTCGTTGGACGAAAAGTGCAAATGTACAAAAGTATTTTCTCCAAGGGAAATGAGGAAAGCTGCTTGCACTACATCTCATGCATGCTACTTCCCAAATTACGTAATTTTATACAAGTGCCCATGCCACATTCAGTGGAAGAACTAGTGGACCGTGCGAGAGAAACAGAGAGAAACTATTGGAGCTGGCTACTTTGAAGCGTAATAAAAAGTGTCATGGGAGAAGAGGAAGCGAAGCAGCAGGTAGGGCAGCACCCCCTTACTCTCCATACTTCCCTCTCTCCCCTGCCTGCCGCTCCTACTTCTCCAGGACTCCCACAGTGCTGGTTCTGCCCCTGGAGGCATTTTAACCGTGACTGCCCCGTAAAACCTGCCGGCTGGCGGGTAACAAAAGAATGGAGCCGGCGCGATGAAAGCTTTCTCCCCACTATGCTATGTGGGAAAATTAATGACAGGTGTGGCATCAAAAATACAGGCGTTAGTAGATGGGCCCTGCCCTCTGAATGCTCCCCGTATTTATTTGAGAGTCAACCCAAAACATTATCGCTGCCGTGATCGACATGGCAGCCACCAGAAACTTTATTAGAAGTGACTTACCCCCTCCCAAAGAACCCACTTGACTCTCCAGGACGGGAAAGTGCAAATGACCCAGCCTTGACTGCTTCTTTCAAATGGAAGAGACGATAAAACTGGCCATAAATGTCAACCAGACAATCACCCACGCAAAGTTCTTGGTAGTACCTGAAATAGGAGAGATGGTTATTTTGGGACAGCCCTGGCTCCAAAGCAAAAATTCATTGTGGATTGCGAGCAACGCTGTGTGCAGATTGTGGAGAATGGAGGGGAAGAAACACTTTACGGTCCACTGGGAGTGAAGTGGTGATGTCATTTCGCAGCACACAGCCCCACCATGTAAAATAGAGGAACCGGTACAGGTGCAACAGCTACAGATGAATCAACACCTGCTGAACCACTGCCAATAGTAACACACAAGGGTGAGACGATGGGCGAGGGAACCCCGAAGTCACCTAGAACCACCGAAACCAGAGATACAGGACAAGGTCACATGCCGCAAAGTAACCCGAGGGCAGATATGCGCTTGCCCCACCAGAGCTCATGGCCATGAGGCCAAAGCACCCGAACCCGAGACCAAAGAAGAGGAAGGAAGGGAAAAGATCCCCAACCACTGACACCCACCAAGATTGAGCCATCTACCTTCAGAGAACCAGAACTATGACTGGTCGCCGACCGGAGGAGTGTCCAGCCCACCTTGACCAGGGTCGAACAACCAGCTCCTCGAGGAGTAATATCCATCCAGACCTTGCCCTCGACCCCTACGGACTTCATCTGCAAGATGACCGCCAGACGCAGCCATATGATCCCTACTGGGTCCAAACTGTCATGACAGAGCCACTTAAGACAGGGATGTCTGCCAGCAACTCCAGCAATCCAACCCCATCCAGCAGAAGTATGAGCCCTGCAGCGTTGACATGGCAAGGGTGCCCGAAGTGCCCCTGTCTCAGACGGTAACCCAGGTCATATCCACCCAGGAGGACGTGGTGACCCACCGGGTCACTACACCAGGCAGCACCGAGACCACTACCACATCACCTGCCATACGGGAGGATAAGCTCAGCAGTGCCGAGGGAGCAGGGGGAGTAGAGGATTCCCTGTCTGACGGCAACCCTGTTGCCGCCCCTTCAGTAGGAAAGGACACCTGAGCATCCCCTGGTGCCTTGTGGCCCCGAGCTGGCCAATGCCGGAGAAGTGAACCCAGAGCCCAGCAGCCAGTCCACAAGAGAGATGGCCTCGCACACCTGACACGGCACCTCTCAGCTGGGACATTACCGTTAGTCATCATGGCGACCCACTTCCAAGTTCACATGACCATACCCACAGTATGCAGCCTTGAGGATGCGAGGTTGTCCATGCAAATCCAGGACTCCAACCAGTGACAGTCAGTAAAAGAAGTGTGTCAGTTGTCATATACTGAACAGTGCCAGTGTATAAATGCTAGAGAACAGCTGTAAATTGCTGTTATTGGTGACAGTGACATAGTCTAGGCCAGTAAGTGCCATTATAAGATAGACTGTTTAAAGCAGCAGAATATAGCAATGCCGTAGTTTATTGGCACAACACTACGTCTAATAATTGCAAAACAGTGACAGTATCTCGCCACAATACAACAAACATCCTTGTTAGAAACAGTGAGTTAAGAATTCTCCTAGTGAAGAACAGACTTCATTATAGGTGAAGAATAAATCCAGGCACATGTGTGTTTACTCAAGGACTTTCTAACGAAATCAGAATTAAAATTTTTGTAAATACTTTAAAATTCTAGTTTGTGTCTTTGAGGGTAATATAATTTATTTTCTGTAGGTGGTCTGCACGTCAGTTGGTTAGTATTAGTAGTATTCATTTCAAGGGAATTTGTGTTGTAAATATTACGTAGACACAGGCCAGCCTAGGTAACGGAAGGCTTAGAGCCAGCACTACTTAGAACTTGTCACATATAAAATTATCTTCGAGGCACATGTAGGAAGCTACAAAGCAGAGCCACTTTAAAACACCTTCTCCACCACAGCAGGTAAACCAGCAGAAGTGACACACCCATCATGACTGGGACTTGTGTGTACACTAGTGTTCGATTAATTATTTTTGTGCTCACTTGCAAATTGATTTTCCTTCCACGTCAAATCTGTTAAACGATTTTGTACCTAAACACAGCCTTCAGTTGACTTGTGTAAGCAGCACGCTGATAACATAACAAACGAAGGGATGTGAGCATTCACCCAACAGCGCGCCATTACCATGTGACAGTTACCCTCCCCAAGGGATAGAACCCATTAACTGGTCACTCGCTCAGCCAGCTGACGTGCTAAAGAGAGACAGTGCTACACCACACTGAGAGCAAAAGTGATACGCCACATGAGCGCTACAGAAGCCAACCTGACTTTCTTGCGAGTGACAGTACTACATCACTCCCAAGAATTTTTTTTTCTACCATATGAGTTTATGTTGAAACAGGAGTATGGGGGAGGGGGGTGGAATTGACACATGACGCATACTGACATGTATATAAACCTGACACTTCACCTCATCTTCACGTGTACCCCAGGCAGGGTTTGAGCCCTAAACGACTTGCTACAAGAGCCAGAGCCTGCCAGCACGTCCCTAGACACGGGGCACCCACGGACACGTCAGCAAAGATTGTTTCGCTATTATGTCAGACGTAACTCCAACACCCCAAGGGTTATAGAAGCCAGCCAAGCAGCCCAGCTAAGCGCCTTAGCTCGCACAGCCAACTGATACAACCTCGCATAGCAGAGAAGCGTGCTTTCACCATGGACTGAGAGATGGTACCAGTGAGTACAGCTCCATCCATGGGAGGAGGAGCTTATCCCTGCCACCCCCACGCCTCGGAGAGCACGCGGCCAGGTGGAACATATATCTGTGCACCACCACAGAACGGCAGTTCATTCTCCGTGGCACACTCCACCACCTTGTGTGCCGGAGCTCTCTGCTGACATAAATATCCTCCAGTAGGACCATGGCTACCTACCAGACATCTTCAAAACCTTCACTAATGACCTCTGAAGAAGACTCTACCTCTTCAATACACACTTCCCTTCTTTTAGTGCCACCCGAGTCCCTTCTGGACAACAGCATTGAGTTAGTTAGGGTCGGTTAGTATCATCTACATAACCGCATCTGGTCTTGTCTAGTTTAGATCCAGGTCCCCATCACCTGGTTTTCTCGTAGTCTACTTCCGTTACAGTTATTTGTTAGTGAGGAGTACGTACGGGCCATCGTGTATATTCCTCATGAGAATAAACACATTTTCTCTCGAACCTTAATGTTTTGATTCTATGGTGACAGACTTTCTCTCACTGTAGACATCAGCCCATCAGGGAAAAGCAGAAGACTGCGTCATTACAGCCCATATCCCGAACCTAGAGTAGGACTGCGGGCTCCCTTAGCCGGATGCACGTACATATCAAACACACCCATTAGACATCTACCCATACTATGAATCATGTACCTGGTACACATGTACAGTAAAGCTACAACCACTAGGAACTCAATCCACAAGGTGGTTAGTCAACCAGCCCAGCCAATTCACTCCATCCACTGCTCTGAACTGTTGCCGGATGGAGTGATATACTGGTTCTGGAGGTCTGCCCCCACTTTTAACCACACCCATATCGCTGTCTGACATCCAGGGTAAACCCACCGCTCTGACCACCATCCTGAACTGTCGTCGGTTGGAGTATTCGGGTACGAGTCTGTTTGGTTCGGCCACGGCTGGCTATACACCTAGTTAGGGATCATTGTTGCTTGCGCTTCCTTAGTGTGACTGAATTTAGAACCTACCTTTATGCCATACACCCATACGAATGGTGCAAAGTGACAAGCTAGGAAAGCAGCTACTGCCTCTGAATCCAACGGGAGCTGTAACACAGCCCAAATTACCCTCTGCTGTCTGACTACCTGGGAACGAGCTCAAGCTGCCCACCAACTGGGGAGGCCTCGTCTCCCAGTCTCTCCATGCTCCCTATTTCAGCCACCCTTCAAGACCGCTTGCAAGCCACACCAGTCATCACTGCTTTCCGCCAGGGACTAAAAGTCCCACTGGGTATAGCGAACCCGTAGTTCCAGCACAGCCAGACCAGCAGCCCTCCACTGGCTCCTACCAGCACTGCCATCCGCAGCATCATCTCTGCCCATGGACTGGGAATGAGCTCCAGCTAACACTGGCAGTAACAGTGGTCAAGTCAGGAGCTACCTCGGGCCACATCCAATACAGGTAAACCAGAGACTGTGGGCCAACCGATACACAGGACAGTTAAGTCCACACCAGACTTTGTGCCTTGCCGTCAAGCTACGCACCCTAGCTTTTATACCGGCCGAAGTCGTCAACAGCTAATAAGCTCAGCCCAGTTATATCGCCAGTGTCTCTGACCAACACACAAAAACTGTATATTTACACTATTTTGTAAACTCATCAACCGCTCAATCTGGTTTGAACTATGTCACTGTCAAAGCAGCAGCCAAAAATGTCACTACCTTGATGCACCTTGCAATAATGTGCTCTCCTTTTGAAGGAAAAAAAAGGTATCACCATGCAGGCACCGGTACTTGCACTAGAAAGAAGTTCCAGCTTTCCAGGTGATCTGCCTTTGCTTCTACCTGTGTTACACCTGGTTTCTTACCCAAGGAACTTGTGCCATGACCTAGCATAACAGCTGCTAGGCTCCAAATCTACCGCTATCTATTAAAATATAGCAGTATCGGGCTGTGCGTTGGTAGGAAGGAAAGATTGCCTTGGCTCAGGCTAGGCACGCTGCAGAGTAAGGCACTTGTGTGGCCCGAGTATACACTGCAATAAGGGAAGAGGTAACAAGACAGGAGAGAAGATGGCGGCAGATAGGGCTGCAGAGTAAGGCACTTGTGTGGCCCGAGTATACACTGCAATAAGGGAAGAGGTAACAAGACAGGAGAGAAGATGGCGGCAGATAGGGTGGTGATGGACAGAAAGGGTAGTTAGAGAGTTGGATTAATTTTGGGGGAATATAAATAAGAAGATATTGAGGAGGGGTGTTGACGCACCACGAGCGATGTCATTCACTCGTTTATCCTCGCCACAGCGGCGGCCCATTCCTAAGAAGAGCCGTTATGCTGTACAAGCCACAGGACGCCTTCCAAGCCAAGGTTGTTTGCCCGGCTGTTGCCTGCTGCTTACCCATCCAGCCCCTGGCATGTGAGGGTAAGTCTCCGTCGCTCTCAGCTACTCACTTCTCTCCTCGTCTCTATCAACACCTGCAACCCGTGCGCTGGCCCTGTGAGCTGAGTATATATAGGACCCGCAGTCCTCAGTTTGAGGCTGTCTTGCGCCAGTCCTCTTGTCTGGTTTACTCTGCCAGAGATCCACCAGACTTCACGTCTCAGCTTCGCAGAATGTCATGCTGCCCGAAGAAATACAGACTTTTTCAAGTCACAACAGTCTTATGCTGTTCAATCGAGAGCTACGCTCTGCATGACATTACCGTGCTGCCTGTCAGCATACCAAAGCCTTTGTGCATCCGGCTACCTTGCAGCTTACTGTTAGCTATCATGAGTGCAAATACCACAGTGTTCAGGTTGTCCTTGTTCCCCACTCTGCCATGTATTCCAAGACATATGTAACTACACCAGTTGGCAAATTTGGACTGGCCCTTCAGGCATCAGTCAGGGTATAGGCTGCTTTATGTGAATTTTAATTGAGCAATCAATAAAACAGGCATAAAGCGAACTTGGTCGAGCTGTCTCTCTAGCACTCTGTATTCCTACACCATGTCCTTTCTCTTTCTGGTTCGTCACGTGTTTTAGTAAGACTCTTCTAGGGTTAGCCATGAGCCGACGCCTTGCTCCTTTTCTCTCCTGTTGATAGCTGCTGCTTCAAAGTGCAGCTTAGGAAGTTTGCCTTCCTGGGTCTCATTAGACCAGTTGTCTCTTGGACTACTGACCTTCCAGTAAGTGCCTGGGTCAGACCACGATGTTCCGCACGCCAGGTTTCTTACTTGGAAACGACAGCCCAACTGCCAAGAGGAGTCCTGCTCTTCGTGACACCTGGGTCAGACTGTGACGTTCCGCACACCAGGAAGCCACGGGAGTGGACGCCCTTTGCCTTTTACTGTAACCTCAAGCTTGCAACTTGGGTCAGATCACGACATTCCAAGCACCAAGTCTCTTGGTTGAAGACCAGTAGTACAGGCCTGACTGCTCACCTGACCTCTGCATCCCTCATTCCATTAGGCTGTCTCTACCCCTTACTGGCCACCCACTATCAACCTAATTGGTTACCTCTACCACCTTATGCCTCATTATATGGCTGGGGGGGGGGGGCAAAGCTGCCAAGCTAGGGTTGGCTCAGGCTAGGGTACGAAGGGAAAATGGCTCATTTGACAACCACGTATACTCCTAGAAGAAAGAGGAGGCTGCACGTCAAAGAGGGTCAACCACCAGCTCAGCAAGTTCCACTTGTAAACTCCTGTGGCATGTACCACGCGCAATATCTCCGCTGCCACCTACGTCATTAACCTACCAGCTAACGTTACCAGGGTAGTCAGGGCCCTTTAAGTCACACCAACTTATATTGTAACCAAGACACCCACTCGCCCATCGCTCTCCTCCTCGCCACCTAAAGTTCAACGCACAGTTATTGACGTGGCCAAAGCTAACACTTCTGGCACCTGGGAAAACCCCGTTCAAGTGATGACCATGGCTTCATCATTGTCTGGGGGAGGAAGTACCTTTGCCTTACCCTCCAACAGTAAATCCCAGTAAGGGTAAGTGACAAGGTGACAGAGTGATAGCGAGGAGTGGTAGAAAACGAATGTTTCATCATAAATTAAGAAAAGAAAATGCGAGTTATGTTTGTCATATTAAATAAATTGTTACTAGGTCAAATGAAATTCAGTATTATTTCACAAATGTTATTGAGAAGCTTATTTCACACAAAGGAAATGGTTAAAAGGATGACAAAGAAAAATACTTCTCACTTTTACACATGGACATGCACACATACACATGCACATGTGTGTACATACACACACACACACAGCTCACTCACACACCGGGCCATTCATAACTATACATTTACATGTGAAATGGACAAGCCATTACACTCACACCTGTATAAACATCTGCATCCATCCATTAAATTTTCACAAGTAGCCACATCTTTAGACAATCACATGCACACATCTGTAAACACGAGCTCACATCTACACAGCTTTAACAGATCATCGACCAAACAAGATAGAATGCACGTACATCTAACTTAGTTATATCAAACATCAAATTAAGACTGGTTAATTCTTTAGTATTATAGGCCACTGCAGGCTTGTACCTTAATATTTCAAAGGAAAAATTACTATTTAATATTGAATAATTTATCAATAAATATCTAAACACATGAGTGGATGGGTATCTCTCGCAGACTGTAACAACTTGTTCCAAATTCTCATTGCTGTCGCAGAGAAAAAGAGAAACCATTAAATGATTTATAATGTGGAATATATATTTTATTTTGATTTTGTGATCTAATGTTGTGTCATTCATATTAATAAAGAAAAATAAATCTGGTTGAAAGATATTGAGGGAGTCATGTTAACAAGACTTTAATCAGTAGCATTATCACATGTAATTTACAGACAGTTTTTTAAATAAAGTCTTTGCCAGTTTTGGAAAGACACTAAGTGTGTTGGTATGTGTGTAGCAGTTCCAATGGTGGTGGCAATGGAGACTGCTGGGGAGGATGAGATAGACGAGGAGGAGCCAGACTGGGATGATGCCCAGGACGTGATGTGTCCTCCAGGGAAGCATCACTGGAAACATGAGATGTGCATGGTATGCACCGTCTGCCGCGAGTGCACTGGCTACAGCATCAGCTGCCTCAGCAGCATGCGGCCCGACAGGAACCCCGGCCAGTGAGTGCCCTAAACATCTTACTTTACTTTTCATCAGTAGGAGGGGGATGTTCTATCAGTGATCTTGAAGTGGGGTTAAGTAACTGAATGAAAAAATTATTTTTGTATGACAGTTTTGTTCTTGGCGCATTTCTCGCAATGGTCTTAAGTAATGAAGTGCAAGAAAAATATTATTGCTATTGTTATTAAGTTATTATTATTATGATTATCATATTATTATTATTATTATTACGTGTGTCACTTAAACTATTGGTCGTACAAGTTACTTTTGGGACTGCGCTAGGTCAGTCGTGCTACACTAGGAACTCAGTTTCTTTTCTCACCGGTCACCAGTGTCTGCCTTACGGGCTGTCTACTGGGTACGAAGTCAGGAACAGTTGGATGAGCAATATGCCTCACAGTGACACTGGCCCTCTGGAGCAACGTGGACTTACCAGAGCTGGGTGGGCTTGTCTTGGATGCTGCCGAAGTAGCTCTGCAGGATGTGCGTATGGAGTCCTTGGTTCCACTGGCCTTGGCGGAGGTGGAGATGCTATAATGTTCGACCAGATGTCGGCGATTCCACTCAGTTCCTGTCCAACTGCAGAAGTGTGGGTTGGCTTGCCTGAGCCTGGTGTCGCTCCCGGTGACCAGGTCCCAGACTATCAGATGAACTTCGTAGCCGGTCCTAACTGGGGCAGAATGAAATACATAATTTCTGACGGGAGATGCCGGTCTCTCCGCGTGACGAGCATCTTGGTCCTGCCTCCGAGGAGTGTCTACTCCCGGCACGACGAGGATTGCAGCACATACCTGCTTGGCGGCACTGAACTCTGCCTTCTTTTTCGTTCTCTGAGCTCCGTGCCAGCTGTGAAATGACAGACTTATAACACATTTGATTTCCTGGAAGCGCAAGCAATAGATGTATCCCTAACTTAGGGGTGTAAGGCAGACAGTGGCTGGCGGTGCGCTCCTTGGCTCCAAACAGTGCAAGTACCTGGTGGTGTGGGTCGTAAACCGCCTTCCTGCCACTGCCGGGTGTGGTCCACAAACATAGGGCCTCTAATTCAAAGTAAATACCCCTGCCAGCACCTTAGCTAGGTGCTATGGTCAGCGATACAACTTGGGGTGGCTGTCACACCTCTGTGGGGTGTGGCCTAGTGGTGGAGGCTCTACCGTTTTGTGTACCGAGGTGTACAGAATGGGTAACCGTTGAAACATAAGGTGTTTGTGTCGACAGACCCCCTTCAGGGGCCTGACATCCTACTCTAGGTTTGTAATAACACTCAGTCTCTTGCTTGCCTGTTGAGGTCAAATACTGATGGCAGATAGGTTATACTTCTAAAACAAAGAACTTTCGGATACGTTTAGACTTAGTGTTTTTTGTAGTAATAAATACTTAGGTGACTTGTATGTGCTACCAATATGTCTATGCTGCAGAAGTAATTAAGCTATGCAGATTACAGGTGAAGGTGACCCGCTCCTAAGTCTTCTTAAGATACTAGGGTGAAATATAAACTAACTGACATAACTAATATGATCGGGGTTGCCTAGAAGAGGCCCTAACTTTAATAAGGGAACCACTACCAGCAAGTAGTGGCTGCCGAAGACCCAGGAGGATCGACAACTGAAATGTTTAAGTCAATGGTCAATGTCTTCTTGCAGACGAAGGCTTCTGATAACGGCAATTACCAGGAGGTGTTGAAGGCTCTGGTAGGATGGGGCCAGCAGCCACTGAAGAACTAGAAGTTCTTGGAGAGGACCGTGAGGACAGTAGAGAGCCCCAGAACAAGAAGTGTTTAGGCGAGCTACTGGAGACGATAACTCACGGCCTTATATGCGGCTCTCTTTGGAGTGCCCGCCGGGCTGGGGTGAGAGGCGTGACGTGCCCCTGTGACGTCTGCCTGGAGAGAGCAGGGTGGGAGAACTGCTCTCGTGTGCTCAGTATATGGTATCAGGCGCTCGGCGGTGCTCTGCCATCTTCGGTGATGTGGCGACACTCTGTATATCTGGTGCGTTGGGGAGGCTGACGTGTCATGCTGCGCTTTGAATACCTGGTGTTGTACGTGCATAAATGGTGCGTTTGAGGTGAAACTACTCTTTGCGCATTCGTAAAACTTTGTGCTTGGTTTGCTCCTTCCTCTGGTGTAATTACTCCTTAGTAGAGAGAAAAGGGCAGGGCAGGATTAGTCTGGGAAACCAAGTATATTCCATGTCCCTTCCCGGGCACACATCCTGCTAGACATGTTTGATAGTTGTTGGTTCCTGTGGTAGTTGAAGTACGTGGGATGAACTGTAGTCGTTTATGATATAAAGGTATAAGCGGCACGTGTCAATACTTTACTAAGATCTAGATTAGATAGCTTTTCTGTAATCTGGAATTAAATAACCAAAACAGATGCTATCAGAATCAAAAATTTTCAAAAAAACATTTTTAAATTAATTTATTCTAGATTTACAATTACCGTAGTTCTAAATTAGATTATACTAGTGAACTTATTAGGTTGAAAACTCAAACACTAAAGTTACGATGGGATCTTTATAATACTTTATATTTAGCTAATGCTTATAAGTCTTATATAAATTGCACAATTATAAAAAATTTGGTTGGTCTTAAAATTCTGATTTACAGAGTAGTACATACTATTGAAGCTTCTTCTAAAAATTGAGATCTTGTAAATATATGTGTGCTAAACTTTAATAAATTACTAGGTAGTTTTAAGGGAAACAAAATAACTTTTTCTGAAGTGTTTAAATACTACAGTAGTCAGAAGTTAAAAATAGTTATTCTAAGTAATTTGTATGTCATATTTTTTTGTTACTTTATTTTTAGTATAAAGTTGTTGTGGAGTTTGCTGTTAATTTCCTCAAATTGTGGGATAGTTAGTTTTTAACTTTGGTACCTATTCATTTGTATGTTTTCTTGCCACATGTTTTGTATTGCATATGTCTGTTTGCCTCTGTGTGTCCATTGTCGTTTATGTAGTGTGACCCTGTAACTGGTTTTATAACTGTTGGGTGGCACTTTAAGCCAATAAATAAATAATTAAATAAACAAATAAATAATAATTTTTTTGTAATTTTTGCAGACTTTATTTGTAAAATTTTACATGTTATTTCTCAATGTAATGTATTGTTTTGTGTGTATTTTCCTTGCTTGCCATTGTTCCGTAACTAGGACCTACAGCTGTTCGAGCCACTTAAAATTGAATGAAGTAAAAACTGCATTAATTTATTATTGTCGTATTTTTTCTAGTCATCATCATTATTTTGCTAGTCATAGTTTTTCTAGTCATAGTTGCCGTAGTTGTCAAGAGTCACCATTTGCCGTAGTAGTCAGTGTCGCAGTGGTTTTTTTTTTAGTCGTCGTAGTTTTTCCTAGTTGCTGCAGCGGGTCGTACTGTCGCAGCGGGTCTTTGTAGCTATTGTAGCAGTTGTTGCTGTTGCTGTTTGCTGTTTCTGTCAATACATAGTAATGTTATCACAGGAAACCGAGAATATGACATAAGAAACACTAAACATAATCTGAGAGTAGCTGTTAACAACAGAGACATAAACTACATAAATAATTATACCAATGAAATTGTCAGTAACTAGGAACTGAGTAGGACAAAACAATTGAGCAAGTAATAAAATTAATGACTACTGTAAATACAGGTAGGATATATGTATATGTACAGTTTATATATATATATATATATATATATATATATCTCTGTGTGTGCGTGTGTGTGTGTGTGTGTGTGATATAAATATATGTATATAATATAAATATATGTATATAGGCCTTTTAATTTATTTCCAAATAGAATAATTCCAGTGATTGTGTAGGATTATTCTATTTGGAAATAAATTAAAAAGTTTGGTACCTGTGGGGTGAATACGCCCCCCACGTTGGTGTCGCTAATTAACAACTTACGGGGCACTATTGGCTCGATGAAGTGGGTAAAAGGTTAGGAATAATACCTCATGACACATGATCAACCCACAAGAAGGGAGTTGTAAAGAGCAGTAACCGTATTGCCGTTGGAGGTCGAACACAAGCCCTTTCTTAACAAGCACCGGCTAAGGTGGGAGTTCTCTACATTGGGAATAAATTACTGATTGGGGAGCATGGGAACGTCTCTTCTGGGCTGGGAACTTGGGATTTAAACCCTTCAACTTATTTAATATTCACAATTCTGCGGTAGGAAGTCCTAGTTTTAGTGAGTGGGACAGACTTCAAAATTCGCAAGGCCAGTGTCGCGAGGAGCATTCCCAGGAACTTATTAGAATATTTAGGTAAGATTCCAGTGTAAAGGGTAGGTCGAATGGGTTTGTGTGTGGGCACAAAATCAGATGTCACTCTAGTACAGCGGCCGACGCTGGTTGCGGTGAAGTGGTGCTGGTGCTGCTGTGGAGTTCCTGGGTATAGTAGGAGGGTTTACTGTAGAAGGGTTACTTGTCCAAAGATGGTCAAGACCCATGAGAGTGGCTCCGAAGTGTACAATTAAAAGTTGTTCCAGATAAGAGCTGTTTGATGCTCTTATGGGTGGCAAAAACAAAGGATTGTTGTCCTATACCTCAGGGAGAGGTAACTGTTGTTCGAAGTCTTTTACTTTTTGTTATAACTTAAATGTTTTATTGCCTTTCCTTGCGTAAGGCATGAGAGACAGTTACAAAACTGTGTAAGATGAAATCAGTTTTATATCAGTGGCCTTAATGTATACTTCTAGACACATTGGTTTTGAACGTTATATCATGCTGTGTTGTTCAGTGTCCGGTCGTTACCCAATGGTGGATGGAACTTTCGGACGTCATCCAGCGGTGAAACAAACCATGTGATATTCACGTTGTTTTATCCAGTGATGCCTAGGTGTGGTTCCACCATGGGTCTACTGGCAAAAATAGTTTGTTCTCCAACCTGGCCGTTCACCAGTGATGGCAGAGTAGGAGACTATCTGAGTCACTCAATTTCACAAGTGGAGGAGGTCCTATGGTGATTTGGGCGTTGCCGAAGATCTACGAACTGGCAGATCCCTGTTAGCCTCTTAAGGTGTTTGTATTTGCCTTTGTGGCTTTGTTATGCGTTAGCCGGCTTTACCTTAATGTAAGAGCATTGCAAACTCTTATAAAAACCAAAGGATTTAATAGGGGTTATCAAAGCTGTGATTAAGAATTCACAGGGAATTTGGAATATAATTAAAAATATGTTTATTAAGATGTATTTGAGACAAGTGGTTCTCCACTCTCTCCTAGAACTAATTATAAAAGCAATTATTAAAGATCTAATGGAAGTTGTTGCTTCTATGTTAAAAGGTCAGGTGAAGACAACATGGGGAGAAAATAATTGATGGTTGTATGTTGTGATATAAACTGGTGAAATATTTTAATTGAAATAGCCAATTTATTAATTCATACTAGAATTTATTGGGGATTGTCCTGAAGGGACCTAAAGTCGAACAAAAAGAGGTCTTCACCAGAAGGGTGAAGGTGGTAACTTGGCTAGAGTAGGCCTGCAGTTTTAACGGATTTTATCTGTTTTTACAGATTTTTAACACTAGAAAACTCCAAACCCATTTTTTTTTTTGGACTTTCCTCAAAGTGGCAACACTAGTGCCCACATCCAGGTGCGTCAGTTTCACTGATGCATTTGTTTGTAAGATTCTTATAATGGAGGTAAGTATGTGAAATATTTTGGATATATACCATTGCTTCAATAGTGTATGTCCAAAATATATTGCTTAATTATTCACTGGCGTGGGCAGGCGCGCCGAAGCAAACTTTTGAGTTGGGTTGGTCAAACCCAAGAAACTAATATATTTTTTTCTGAACTGCGATACATACTTTTTTTCTCCATAAATTACATGTCGCACATTATTATCTGTGTTACTTCATGGTAAGTTAATGTACAATGAATTTAAGTATTTTTTTCCTCTCTCAGATTGTTAATAACTGAAACACCCCATAGCCATGAGTACATTGAAGACTGAAGTTGATTTTACATAATTTATAAGCACAATGTCTAAAGTTAGTTTCACTAAAAATGAGCTGGAACATGTTTGACATATGATTTTTTGTCAAGAACACTGTGTGGAATACTATAACAATTAACAAAATTTACAAGTAATTTCTCATGAAATAATATATTTGCATACAATAATGGTAATAAGAATAAAACAATATCTGTAATATGTAAAGTTATGTTGAACATGCGTACCTAAATGTACATTGTTCATTGTTTCGTTAATAGATTCTTGTAATTTTAAATTGCAAAAAATATATGTATATAATCTGTTTGAAGCATTATTACAGAGAACAGTGACATATTTACTTAAAACATCATCACATGGCATCAACCTAAAGACATATGACAAGTGTTCAATAAATACAACTGAATATTTACTCCACTAGATACCAAATACTGCCTTTCTTTCATCCTTGCAGGAAATAAATTCTGTCATTATATCATTAAGATTTAGTACACTAGTTCTCTCTTTGTGGACATGAAGTAGCATCATATGCATTAGACGTTTCTGCTTCTTGGTGGCCCACATATAAGTTCAAACGGTGGAACGCACTAAATGATCGTTCTGATGAAGCAGCTGAGGCTGGCACAGTCATTATCAACACCACAAAAAGCATGACTTGCTTGATAAGACCTTTTTTTTTGGTATCAGAGACTTCACTACGTTGTTCAACAACTGAAGCACAGGACGAAGATGGATCACCAGTCATATTCTTCAGCAACTTGAGCTGAGCATGGAGATCATTGATTTCAAAATCTTCTGCATAGAACCCAAGTAGTTTTACAAGGTCATCTTCAGAGAACACATTTCCCTTAAATGCAGAAAGTAAAATATCCTCTAACATTTCAATTGTGTCGAATCCTTTTTGATCAAATCTCTCTTTAAGCTTCATTGACATGTTAAAATAAAAACTTGTATGGCTGCGTAGTGTTTTATGACGTAATGAAGGCGTAGAATCAAAGAAACGCTACGGGGTTAATTTTTCGAAACTTGTGTACACAAAAATTGGAGGGGCAAAATACATGTTTTGCACCCCCATCAAAACGAGTGGGGGGGGGGGCAACTGTCCCTGCTGCCCCCTCCCCCCAGCTCCGACGCCACTGGGCGCGGTTATACAGTTATCTATATATTTCTGTTCCTGGCCGTATGATCACATACAAAGACCAAGGCCATTATTGAAAAGAACCTTTGCCGCTAATTGCCGTTTTTACGATGCAATCCGAATTTGGTGAATGTTTTGCGTTTGGCATTGATTTCACTATGGTGAGGAAATTATAATTTTCGCAGATTCAGTCATATAAATGAAAGTATAAGTTTGAGTGGAGAAAATAATTACCATGTTTTGTACATTCCAAACCAAAACAATTACATTACATATGTAAATGTCTTTCATATCCACTTTTTTTCTGTAACTTACGATTTTTTTTTTATTCCAAGGATTTTACAGGATTGTAATATACAGGATCCAGGATTTCAGCTTCAGGGCTGGTGGCAGCCCTGGGCTAGAGCTCTTAGGGATAGTCCAGAGGGGACGTTGTCGTAGTGACCTGTTGTTACCTGGGGTAGGCTAACCCAGGAAGGCAAGAGGTTGAGGTACATGGGAGGACATCGGCGGGACACTCCGGTTGGCATAGGCGGTCCTCAGGAGCTGCTGGAGTGGTAGCTGGTGGCAGCTGAAGAGGTGGAAGATCCTCTGGAAGGCAGTGGTCCTCCAGAGCTGCTGAAGACGTCCACTGTCACTGGTTAACTGCGGTCACCATGGCGAGGTGTGGGTCTAGTGCATGCACACCCTTGTAGACATTCTCCTGGCCTTCTCAGCAGTGTCGAAAGGGTAGCACGGCACTTGCCCTGGCTTGACACCTCCGGCCTTCGTAGCAGAATAGGTGCAGCAAACTGCCCTGAGGGGAGCTCTGGAAGTCCTATTTATACTAAAATCCAGAACTTGTAGGACTTCAGAAAGGTAAGGGAGAAGCTATCCTCGCTTCACAGAGTTTGATAAACTCCAAGTTTTTGCTGGGCTGCTTTTTCTTATCGCCTCTGCCTGAGGTGTTGACATAATTGCCTCGTCTGGAGGCTCACGTGGCTGTGGCACTCCAGTTGAATGCGTGCTGCCCTTCAGTGGCGCGCTGTGTAACTGGCGCGACCTCCCTTGAAGGTATCTATGGCTCAGTAGATAAAATAATCTTCTGAGGAGGTGGTTGACATGACGGCTTCTGGGCCAGTTTCGGTGAACAGTAAAAGCTAGGAGCACGTGTCTGTAGCATCAATTGGGCCGTGCCAAAGTACCCTGTAGGCATGTGTCCCGCCTTTATTACTGTTTGACTGGCATGACTTGCCCCATAAGGAAATTAATGTGTTCCAAAGATGGTGTGAAGTCATTTAGTAGAGTCATGCGTTTATGCATGCGCGCACACACACACACACAGAGAGATAGAGAGAGATATATATATATATATATATATATATATATATATATATATATATATATATATATATATGGGTTTTTCTAATTAATGTTTAATTTAATGGACTTACCACATTAAAGTTAGTTTTACATACATACCTACATTCAGTCAAACAAAAATATGCAAAATGATATCCGATCAAGTTGTGGGGTGTATGGAAATTGTATCAAAAAATAGATGGAAACAGGTTGACTGTGTTGCAGTCATACGAACAGATAAATGTGACATACGAGAAAGTTCTGTGAAAACATACAAAGACGAATTTAAGTACCATTTTGTATTTAAACATCGGATTATTTAACATGTGCATGGAAAATTATTTTGACATACACCATTAAAGAGCATTGTATAAAATACTGCAAATGTAATTTTTGACAAATCGTTTATAATTGCAAAAAATAGTCCTGTGATAAATTATTAGCACTGTCTCATCATTATTGAACTGTTGAATTAAACAATGTTTCAGGGCCAGTCTACTATAGAATCTGATGAAGTGTGTATTATATCACCGGATAGTTAAGTGTGCCTGACATGATTTTTTTGTTTTGTTCTTAGTAATTTTTGTTTGTTGCATTCACAGGGAGTGTGGCTGCGGTGCTGGGGATTCTGGGTGCTCAGAGTGTGGCTGCTGCCGCATCTGTGCGCGAGAGAGCATCGATAACTCGGAGCTTGCAATCCTAGGACCAAGTGGAGCTGGAGACTTGGCAGGCATGATGAGACTGGACCTCATCTTTGGAGGCGAGGATTCTCGCTGTCGAATCACTTTAAAAATTCTCGCCTTTCACTTATTGGCTCAGCTTTTAGTCTGCATGATACATAGGCCTTCTGCACGTTTGCTGGCAGCATGCATGCTTTCTATTTCAAGGAGTTTTTTGGTGTTGGGATTTGATGTGAATTTAATTTAAATAGGCAAGTTATGCCTTTCAAATATGAACTGAATTTGTTGTGTTTTACTTGACTGTCTTTTGTCTACATGTCTCACATTTTTAATTACATCCTGATTTTAGGTGCCAATTATTTTCGTATTTTGATATTAGAGCAAAAAATTAACATTCCAAATGGTTTTTATCAGAACCTTACACTGTGACTAATATCTAATTAGATGTTTATGTTATTCTTAAAATGGGAAAGTGCCTGGCAGCTGTTAATAATCCTGATTCAAGTCTCTTGGGGTTCGGTTGTCATTTCAGTTAAGTGGTCAGTAACAAGGGATGCAGGTCATGAAGACTACAGTAAACTGTCAAAACTATGGTCTTTCATGGTTCCAGGGAAAAGGGCCATTATTTTGAAGTAGTCAGGATGGGAATTTGTATAGATTCTGACCCATCCCTGACCCCAATACACAAAAATTGTCTTACAAATTATACACCATTCTTCCTCAGGTTTAGTGGCAATACACATTATATTTTTTAAATAGCGCAAACTGTTTATCTTTTAAGTCCTCATGGTTTCGATAATTGATTCGTGTACGATCTGCGTTAACACGTAACTGGCTCTGGAACAGTCTATGGCTATGTCCCGGTAGGGGCTAGTTTTGGTGTGCAGGTCGGTCACATGGGGTTCATGGCTGTATTGTCTCAATGACAGGCTAGGACCCGACCAGTATACACGATAGGGCACATTGCTTGACGGCTGGACACAGTCAACTACTGGGTGTGCAACCCGTCGGACGTTCTGACCAGCAGTGACTGCTTTATCTGCACTGGTGGTGTTCCGGCAAGACTGCTGCCCCAGTCGTGGTAGTTGGTATCGTCTGCTTGTGGTGCCGGCGTGAGCCGGGTGTGCTGAAGGCGCTGCGGTGGTTGGTGTCCTCTGCGAAGACCTTGGTCACGCTGGTACTCCGGTTCCCTTTGAACCAAGAGCAGGCGATGCCGGGTGGGACCTCCTCCCCTCAGCAGATGGCTGCTACTACTGAATAAGGCTACCCAGGCATTTTCTTTGGGTCTGAAAATAGAGGAGGAGAGGGAACTGGGAGGTGAGGCCTCTCCAGTTGGTGGTCGGCATGATCTCGGTCCTGAAGGTTATCATGGCAGAGTGCATTAGTGGTTGGGGTGCAACCCCAGGTAGTATTGTAGGCAGCCGTGGCCTTTCTCTCCTGCAAATCCTTCCCACCCCTTTTGGTGTAAAGCATGGAGGGTTTGGCTACCAGCCTCTCAAGAGAGGAGCAGGAGATGAATAGTCCCTAGGTACTAGTGTTCTGCCACAGCCACGGCTGAGCCGACACAGAGTCATACCCTTACCTCAACCGGTGACACAAACTGCGCTGTAGTTGGAGGGGCAGGTTTTCTCTGAGTCATCCGACAACTACTGTGGTGTGGGCCCAAAGGTTGTCAGGCCTGCAGGACGAATCAAATACCCCCTCTGGGAGCACACCGGTGCGGTTCACGTAGTACAAATTGGCTTGACTGACTAGCCTCCCTTTGATGGTCTATCCAGTGGTTGTGACTGCCTTTCGATACACCTAGGTGCACCGAGAGGGTGGCCATAGAGTGTGTGTGTTTGGTCAACATACGAGTCCATGTGGGGGGGGGGAGGGAGCTCACAGTCTTACACTAAAAGTGGTAAGAACAGGTGGTAAAAGCCCGGTCTCCTCCTCCATTCTAGTGGACGTGGTGTTTACGGGGAATCATACAGTCACCTAAGGAAAGGAAAGTCAAAGTAATGACGCATGATGCATTTTCAACAATGGTAATTAGATGACTTCAGCTCATCAACATAGCCCGTAGTGTATCAGATTTCTATGGAGTTTGCATTACCGCTGGCCATGTGACGTCAGAAATTTGTACTTTTGCACTGCTAGAATGAACGTTCCAGCCAATAACTTGTATTATTCACTGGCCCACCGAAGGTATGAACCTCAAGGCAACGAGTACTACTAATCACCACTAGATGTTACCACGTGTGTGTTTCGTTGTTTGTCTTCCATTTTTCCAGTCGGCTGGTGATGTCACACCAGAGAGCTATGCTTTTCTCCAACCCCTTGCTCAGTGACCAATCTTTGCCCTCAAGACGCGAGCCAATGAATGCCGATGAAGTCCCTTTGCAGAGTGTAAATATGGATTCAGAATTCTACTCAGGACCAGTCTTAATTTTCCCACCATGCTAGCCGCCGGTGATCTGACCGCCTGAACACTCATCCCTCACTGCACTAGCCACCGAAGTTCTCGTCAGCTTCATTCCTCGCTAAACCTTCCTTCACTGCACCTTTGTGCCAGAAGGGAAACCTCTTCTCAAGCACGATTGTTGGAACTTATCCTGCCACGCCCTGCTTACTCATCCAAGCATCGTGCCATTTGTCGTCTTATCTGCTCTAGACAATGCGGCCCCTTCTGGGCAACAATGCTAGAGGGAGTCATAGTTTTCAGTTGTTTTAACAGCGCTATAATACCCCACCCTTGCTAGTCTAGAAACAGGTCACTTCTACCCATATTTGCATAGTTCAGCTTCCCATAAAGCTCTTGACAAACGCAGGAGGAAGTACATCACCACATGTTTATTTCCAGTAACACGGAATAAACATTGGTTGAAACTGATCCTGGAGTTCCACATGTCTGTAGACTGGGGACTATACTTAACTGAATCAAAACACGCCTTGCTTACGCATAAGCACTAACTATGGCCAGCCTTTCTACATTGTTGCATGACATCTTTTAATTATTATTAATCAACTTATACTTATCAGTGTAACCGAACATGGGGCACTTGCAATGGAGTTTGATTTGCAGCCACCACCAATGAGATGTCAGGAATTGTTGTACCCAAGGCAAAAGATGGACGCTCCATGCCAGATAAAATTATTCGCAGGCTGAGCCACTGGAGTCATGCAGCAAGGTTCACAGAGGACAGCAGCGCACTGCCAGATGCCACTACTAGAACAAGCACAGAGACGTGAACCTGGATCCTGCACCGGCCACTGACGTCACTCTCACCAAGGATCTATGCCAGATGAAGAAGGGGCAAGCTGCCGGAAGAGTATAAATAGCTGGTCATACCAGGACTTGTGACCAGTCTTCAAGTAATTGACGTCTGTCTCCTACCTTGGGCCTTCATTGCACACTCTCGTGGTGCCGAAGGTCTAAACCTCTCTCCTGAAGTCATCACCGTACCTCTCGTAGGGCCGAAGATTCCTCTTTCATACCAAGTTTACCGAAGATTCTACGTCGTCAAGCTGTACACGTAGACACGTACCAGTCCCTTCTGGAGGAGCAGAGTAGAGCTAGGGAAAGCCAAGTCAGTTAGCTGTTTTGTTAAGCTGCCTTTCCTCTAGCTTTGTGCAGTTCACCTCCACCTGCTTCTCGTAAGGTGGAGGTGAACTCCACCTTCTGCAAATCCTAGGGGATAGGAGGTAGTACCTTCACCATTCTTGTTTATTTCCATAAAAAGGAATAAATATTTGTTCTATTACTTTTGAATATCACTTCTGTATCCTTGTACCTATTCCCCAAAGACAGCAGCCCTAACCGGGGAACGGCAGGATACCGGGGTTTTATTCTTCCCGTAATGACACTTCATACAACTTACTGAACAACCTTGGATGGCCACCCATTCACTACACTAGTGTGGTGAACGGTAGAGCCCCGACACTAGGATACCATTCCTTAGGGGTTGGACTGCCAATCTGGGGTTTGCCCTTCTCATCGTACACTAGTGGTGCCGAGAGCGGTACTTCCTCAGGTTTGGGAGGACCAGCGCATCTGGGACACTCGCTGCACTTGAGTTGGAAGGCCATCCATTCTCTCCACCTAGTATAGTGAACAATAGAGCCACAATACTAGGGACACGCTCCTAGTGGGATTGGTTTGTCAGCTCGGAGATTGCTTTTCTCATTGCGCATTAGTGGTGCTCAGAAAGGTAGCTCTCTGGGATTGGAGAGTCCAACCCTGCCGGGACCTCGTCGTGTTGAGACCACTGTTGACGTTATGCAGCTCGACTAACTCCTCACCCCAGTACTGGAGTTTGAAAGTGAGTCACAGAGCCTACACTGTCCACACACTACACGTTGACTGCCTCACTTCAACCAGGTCTGATCCTAGATATTTATCCTAATGCCATTTACCCACAGTGGTGGTATTCAAAAGAGGGTGAAACAGGCAAGGGCTGCCTCTAAATCTCCTTGGGGACTTAAAACCTTTCCTGATGGGTTCAAGCTACTTAGTCCATAAGAGCAAGCTGCAGTTTTCCGTTGGCTCATGGCTCCAGCTCCACCCGTCACCTTACCTGTTATCTTCAAGCTGCCTACTAAGATTACTGAAGGGTACCACCCAGTAATTCACGCCGTACTGTACGGCACTGACGGTATCCGCGGAAGGAACCCCCCATCGCTCAGTGGTGCACCCAACTTGTCCAGCATTTCGTACACCCACGAATCAGAAACCACTTTAGCCGAAAGCCACTGAACCACAGAAACCACCCCTATCACATCTCATGACAAGTCTACGTCAGTTCAGCCTCAGGGGAAATACTGTCCAGGTATACTCGCATAAGCCAACACAGTCACCCGCCGAGCAGTCCTAAAGGAACCAGATTTTGTACCCATTCGTCAACCAACAAGGCCAAAGTTGTACACGGGAAAAGCACCTGTCATGCGTTAAGAATAAGTAGCACGCCACCAGGACGCGACTAGCCTACCGTCTGACCAAAATTACTTTGGGACATTGACGGGATCAATCGCTAGAGCCAGTCGTGCATCAAACCAGGGGATTTTCTGGCACCCAACGTGGGGTTTCTGCCATAAATTGAGAGATCAGTTAAGTAGAATTAGACCAGCACAACCTTGAGACAGGCCCACTAGCCGGGATAAACCTACTATAGCCGGAAAACCTCTGGGTACGCGAGTCCCCTCGTACGCCCTAGACTGCAGCTCGGCACGGACCAGTCTGTAGTGGAGCGGCAAGACAGCGGCCCGGCAATATACACGCAGACATAAAAACATTTGGTGCTGTGCCTTGAGTAACAGCAAATGCAATTGTGAACACGATAACCTATGTTTCTGGAAACAACCGATAGCAGTGCTCTTGTGACAGTGTGCTCTGGATAATGTCTTTACCTTCTGAATGTGCTGTTCAACAGTAAATATATTTATACCACAACTGTCATACTAATATTATTTTTTATATTCAATATAAATAAAATAAATCAACACTGCTTCGAACCTGTAACATCTTGAGCACGAACGTGTGACCTTAACTTCAACGCCAACAAACAAACGTACTTATTACTATAAAGAAAGAGTTTGTTTCGAATCTGTTTGTCTACACTCTACATACTATTAGCAACATCACGGGTATGGCACGGGTGTTAATTTAAGTTAGATTATAATTTAGTCCGTAAGCCGTCCCCTCATAAGTTTTCCAGCATAATTCCGTGGGACATTAATGAGCCCAATACAATACAATATTCCCAACATTACCATATACAGTAAAATTTCAGTATAAAGTACTTAAGTTCAAAATATTTTTCACTTAAAATACATCTTTCAAATCCCCTGCAGATGTAATATCATTGAATACTTGTTCAGTATAAAGTATTTTTCAGTATTGAGGTGTGTGTTACTGTATATGACTACCTTAGCTGGTAGTGTGGTGAAGTTTACTACAATTTCCAAGCTTAGGTTGGCCTACCACTGTGAATAATTCCTGTTTTATTGAGCCAGTAAGGCATAAGGAGATTAGCTACTGGATCAGGCCGCTTGGGGACAGTTTTGCTACGGGCTGGAGGGGCGTCAAACCCCAGAGTGAGGCGGATGGATGTGGCTGCCCATCCAGGGAGCTCTATCTTCCTCACTGTCAGGGTTACCAATATATGGGATGCCATCGATCCCAGGTGGATGGAATGAAGTGGTGATTAGTTTGACGTGGAGGTGGGGGTGCGTAGTCTGGCAGAGGAGATTTTAGTGGGACGAGTAGGTTGTCATGACGGGACAAAGTTGTACGGTGTCGGTTGTCTGGCTAGGCCGGGAGTCGAACCCGAACAACTTTTCCCGATGTGAGTTTGATAGAACAAAACTTCAGGCAGACTCCGCTAGGGTGGATTGAGGTAGGAAATAGATAGCCTTTGTCGGACTGGATAGAAAAGCCTTTTGCAGACTGAGGTAAGTGGAGAGTCTTCGGCAGACTAAGGTGGTGAGTAGAGGAGTCTTTACGGACTCAAGGAAGTAGTAAGTCTTTGGCAGACTGAGGAAGGTTAGCAGAGTCTTTAGCAGACTCAGGTCCTCTTCGGTCGCCAAGCCCGGTGTATCTGCTGGTGCTGGCTGCTGGAGTTTTATTTGTACTAAATTTATACTTATTAGCAGTTATTCAGGGTGCGGAGTGTAGTGTAGCTGTTCACCACAGGGGCAGGTTTATTGGGGTGCAGGGGTGCTGTACTTTTCTTATCGCCCTGCGTAGAGGTGATGACAAATTAAAACTCCTGTCTTCGAGGCGGGCTGGCCGTGATGTCACAAGGTCATGGGGGTGCTGCCATCTGTCAAGATTGCAGGAACATCTTCCAGAGCTAAAGTACGAGTAGTAGAATTCTCATAATATTTATTTAAATCACGGGGGTGACTTTTGAATGCATAAATCTGGGTGGGCAATGAGAATTGTAATTACACACGTAATTTACAATGGTGTAATCGGCTACCCAGGCTTGTGGGTTGTCTTAGCACGATACATATAATCTGTTTTGCCGCATATATATATATATATAAAACCACCCCTTAGCGCATGTGGCTCGTAGATGGGGTGAAGTCGTCCACAGAGTGCACATTCTCACTGCGCAGCATACTGGCATGTGTCAGTATTAAGTATAAAATTGCAAGTCTTTTTGTGTACGTTGTGTCGAGATTCTTCTGTAGTTGTATATGAATAATGAGAAGGTTCGAATGGTAAACTATTGTCCCATATATCCATGGTAATGATCCTACATTCACTCACGAAACAGTCAAATAAGTAGGGACATCCCCTACATTGTATAGTAACGATACTCGACATTCCTATATTCGCAGTCTGCGATGTGATATTATATCCATACAATGTATAGGTTAGATGCTTCCTTTATGGAGCAGGAAGTTTACAAGTTAAATATTTTACAGCGTAGTAATTTGGCAGGCATATAATTTCAAGCTACTAATGTTGTAGTACGTAATGCTTTTCAAATAGGTTTACATATTTGCACATTCTTTGTTTAATACTCGCAAAAATGTTTTCTCTTAATGAATGTTGCATTTGGAATAACTTGTACTGGCATAAATCATAGAAAAATGTTATTATGGACTGTTAAGTAGGTACAAACAATTTTATCGTAAAGGCTACAGAAATGTTTTACAGTGATTCCACCATGCTGGCAAAGCCAGATTTATGAGGACACACATCTTTACCGGTGACATTACATTTGCACGTGATTCTGGGGTTTAGAAATAATACATTAACCGATGAAATCTTTACAGCCTTTGTATATTAATCTGTAACGATTTACTGTGATTTCCGTGGGCTTTTTAATTTTAACACCTAGGTGTATGTATACATGTTCACGTAACCTTATGTTATACACGGAAAGAATGCTTACATGCAGGTTAATTGGGTGGACTTTGTAAATAAATGGATATTAAGGTGTATATTATAATATGTTGTAACTGTGCCAGTTTCATTTGTATTATTTTGTTTGGTCTTTTATAAACAGTGTGTGTTTATGGTTCTCTCCCTGGTCTGTGTATATCTGGCTGCTCTTACAGTTGCTCTTTGAAGTGGCTCACGTAGACAACTGTTTATTCACCTCTTCGTCACAATATGTAATGACTGACTTTATAATTTTGTATTCTCTACTGTTGACAACTTTTCCATACCTCTGCAAACGTCCTTTGTCCTCCATTGCCTCTTGTATAACTGAGCCTGCCATAACTGATATTTGTGGAATGGATTATACCACTGCCACACCTATGTGCGTATGTCATCCCCCCTTGCTTGGGGTACCCCGCTTCCCTGCACTCAGACATGCCAGGACATCTCCCGGCTATTGTACTACTACAAAGAACAGACTTAGGGGATTCTGAAAATACCCCATGGCGCTCAAAACACCGCAAGTATGTCGGGCCTTGACGCAACCAAAAATGAGTTGGTCGATGCCTCCACGACGACCACCAGCGACGAATGGTGTGTAAAGATGAATTGCCTGGAGGAGGGAATTAATTGCATAGAATGCGCTCACTGCCAGCGACAGTTCCATTATGTCTGTCTGGGCTGGACATACGTTGCAAGCCACACCGACAGACTAGAGTTCCAATGCGACGAGTGCCAGACTAGGCAAACAACCTATTGTAGATGGGCGACATGCCAGGGACACGGAGGTTACACCGTCATGTGTATAATATGCGCCGATAACTTTCATTACAGTTGTATTGGCTAGCCCAATGAACTGGTAACCCGACCTGGCATGGTCTACAGATGCAAAGTCTGCCAACATGCAGCCAAATATTACCCTCGAAACCCAGGATACGCACCTATATCGTACAGTGTGAAAAGTACAGGGGAGCCACAGATGTCTGACTTCGCGGGGCAGCTCCATGAAGACCTCCATATGTTCCTCGCCGAGTGCGAAAGAGAACTTCGGGAACAAGACATCCCATCCAAACAATGGATAAGTCGAACCCAGAGCCAGCTTAATGGCAAGGCATGAACTTAGTGGGATAAATATGGTAAGTTTATTACAGATTGGGCACAATTCAGTAATTGTCTTGCCCATGAATTCACCGGAGAAGAGGTTTTAGCGAACCAAACTTCCAAATTGTACAGCAGGACCCAGAACCCGGGCCAAGAAGCTGAGTTGTTTATACACCGGAAAGTTCAGATGTTCCATCGCCTTTTCCCCAGAGAAAACGAAGATAGCTGTATCCGTAAAGTAGCAAGACTAATCCTACCCAAGCTCCGGAACTTCCTACAATGTCCAAAACCACGAACGTTGGAAGAAATGGTAGCCCGGGCCAAAGAAACTGAGCATAATTTCCACAAACAGGACGAGCTAGACCGCAGACAGATGGGCAGGGACCAATGCCATATTAGAGTATGGGTGCAATTATCTTTACAGTCCATATTTTATATGACTGTTCAGTGATTGAAATTTCTCCTGATATCTCCACTCCTGAAATGGTGAAGCATGCTAAATGTGGCAGTAGTCTGCTTAAATACAAGAGCTAGCCAATCTGTCTCTGGAGTTTGTATTTCCTTCAGGATGGAAATCTGGGGCAAATTACAGCTTAAAGTAATGTTTTGGTCATTTGTAGTTCGTAATTGATAATTTGGTACTCTATATATGTTTCCATGAACACAGTCCTCTGGTTAGATTGTAGACAACACAGTGCTCTGGTTACATTGTAGATGCTTCTTTTGGTGCTAGTTAGAATCTGGGTATAAATTTTTGAACATGTAAATATTTAATGATGAGCCAATGAAGTGCTCTAAAATTTATGTCCATACAATTTCGGTTTGAAATAAGACAACATTGTTACGGTTGATCTTTCATTATTTTGTGAATAGTAAACAGGTGAAAGTGCAGGTGTGGAAGTATGCCGTTTATGTTGGAATGACTGTGTGACCAACATTGTAAAGTGTAAGAGTAAATATTATCTGTCAGGTTGTAAAGGGTGGTGTCTGGGTTTCAGGCATCTAGTCTTGATTTGATGCAAAGTGCCAGCAAGTTTGACTGTCTGTGATTATGGCAGGTATTACCTGCCCAAGAACAAATGAATCTTGAGACAGAAGTAACTGGTCTCATAGTTAGTTGTATGTCATTGTTTGTTTTTGTGTTTATGGTACAGCTGATTTCAACTATTTTGTACAGTTTGTATTTCCAATTTGTTCCACATTGTACAATGCATGTGCAGTTCTAGAAGTTTGAGTGTTTTTCCTGTAGGGAAGCCATGACAAACAATCTGGGTATTGATTAAATATTGCTATTGATGTCCACTCCCTCTTTGAATTAGGGGAATAGAGGTTAGGTCGCTGATCACCCTCCCTGTCACGTCGGTGGAGAGGGGAGTCAAACCCCAGAGTGATGTGGAACGAGATAGTTTCCTACCCAGGGAGTTCTATCCTCCTCACTACTAAGGGTGCAATAGTCGGGATGCCAGTTATCCCGGGATGGATGTGGTGAGCAGTAATTAAGTAATTACAGGGGTGGGGGTGGGTGACCTGGCTAGAGAGACTGGATTAATACGCATAGACCTGGTTGGAGGGCATGTGGGTACGTAATCCATATGTGATGGCACGATGCGGGGTTTGAGGGCTACATGTGGCGGAAGTCGAACCCGCACCATCTTTCCTGAGGCCAATTTGATGGTACAAAAGGTAGACATAGCTACCTTCGGTGAGTGCCAAACTCTAATACGTTTACTTGATGCCAACTTTATTATACTAGAATTTACAGGGTTGCTATCTCGGACTACCTGAGTGAGGGTAACAATGGTTGCCAGGGATGACGACCTAGGCTGGCGATACTGATCTCCCCCAGGGTCATATCCTGGCCAACATGCTCCTAACAGGTGGTCTAAGGGCGACTCCTGCATGGGTGAAAGTAAGGGCGAGTCAAGTCGTGGAGTTGTCAATTTCTGTAGGCTGTGGTTCTAATGTATTAGGTATTGTGTCTGCGGTATTGGCATTGAGTGATCTTTCTAGCGTATGATGCTCTCTACGTCATTTACAGCACTATATGCCATTCTTCTTGTTCATCAGTCCTGTCTCGTGATCCTTTCTGCAGACGTACAGTCCTGGGGGCTTGGCTTGTGCAGGCTCATCGAAGGCCCTGACGTGCAAATGACAGTCTGGTATTGGGACGTCACTGGGGTAAACGCTGGAACACCAGAAACCCAGGAGCTTCGGCGTGTCTTCTGCAGAATAATGCTTTTTGCAAGCTCAAGTCTCCTGTAGAGTTTGGTGCGCCATACTGCTAAACTCCAGCGGGATTCGATTACAAATCTTAGTATGCACCGAGTTAATACCAGACAACAAATTATTATTAATGACACAGGAACTACAGCGAAAATAACGGTAAACTGAGAAGTAAGTTTCACGTAATTCTTATTATGCCAAAAATGCAAAAAGCGGAAAGTCCCGGCTAAATTAATTATAGAGAAAATTTTTAATTAACTAGGTAACTCAGATTAAAAGACTATGCTCATGGAAACTGGCAAAGGCAAGCCTGCAGAAATTAATTAATTTAAAAAATATTAAAATGCAAAATTCTAATGCACGCTATTGACAGGTAAATGGGGGTTCTAGGTAAATGGGGGTTATCCAGGAGGATGTTAGAATTGCGACGACCTGCTACCGTGGGAGTGAAGGGAAGTTGACTGAGGTAAAGGTTGTTGGGTGCAGGAAGTGGATTATCTCTGGAGAAAGATGCTGCCCTCATGGTGAGCTGGGGCAGTGGTGGACGAGCCTTGTCCAAGCTGCTCGGAAGTTGCAGTCTTCGCAGTATGCGGATGAGGGCTGAAGAGAGGAGAGAGTCTTCATACCAGGGAGAGCTTGTGAGCCTATTCGGCCGGCGAGCCCGGCGTCTCTGCTGGACCCATGTGCTGGACTTCTTTATATATGGAAAATCTTCTGATCAACACTCTTGTAGGGTGCGGGGGTAGCATAGCCTTCCAACACAAGAGTACGTTATGAGGGTAGCGGTAGCGCCACTTGTTTATTATCGCTCTGCTTGGAGGCGACTACAAATTAAAACGCCTCATCCTGAGGCTGGATGGTTGTGATGTCACAAGGCCACAGGGGTGCTGCCATCTTGGGGGTTGGTAAGAACGTCTTTTGCAGCTAAAAGTAGTATAATGGATCGTCAAAATCATTTATTTAATGTACGGGTGTGGCTCTTGCATGTGTGATATTGGGCGGGCTGTAGATTTCATAATTAATCACGTTAATTATTTTTATGTAGTCGGCTCTCCACCGCGTGGAGTCTCCATGCTCGATATGTGAAATTACATTTGCCACTGTTAATGACTTGCCCCGAGTGCAGGTCACTTGTAGATGGGGCGAAGACGCCCATAGAGAGCACATTTGTGCTGCGCAGCATGTTGGCGTGCGTCACTATCTATAGATGCAACAACATATTTGCAACTGCATTGCTATATGATCTCATGAAATAAGTATTAAGTTCCACCTGAGATAACGATTGCAAAGAAGGATAGTGTATTCCTTGGTTTGCTGTGCATCATTGCAAATGTCAGGCATCTGGTATCTTGGTTTTTTGTGTTATGAATGACCTGTACTAGGAAGACTGTTGCACTTACTTGCATGTTACTGCCAAGCTGTCTACAACTGCTGGTGGGAACAGAAAAATCTGCCTGCATTTTTATCCATGTGAGAAAAAGAGCATAGATATTAGTTGTACGAGAATGGAAACACAGAAATTGAGATCAGGCATATAGGCATATTGTTGAGGGGAGGGGAGGGAGTTTGGCCACTCTTAACATTGAGGTCTTGAGAGCTGATGAGGTTAACATGAGATGGATATGGAGCAACGCCGGAATGCAAGGGTGGAGGAAACCGGGTATCCTTGCAGAAACCTGCCAACTAGTGGCATAGTCCGCACTATTCCCACATATGAAAATCTGGGAGTTACCCCATCGGGAATCGAACCCTGTTCGCATGGGTGGGAGGGGAGTAGTGAGACCACTACACCACTGTGGCCCCTGGTAGTGATGATTTCGTGGGGAGAAGGTATTCCAAAAGCTGTAGTGATATGCCTCAGTGTATCTTAGTGAGGATTGCATGAATATTTTAAATCAATTTTTATGATAGAAGGTAAAAGTCCTCAGAGAATGTCTGGACAAGAGATTCTCATAACAGTGAGAGATATGTGTTTGTGCATTTCTGGAAAGACCTATCTAATTGTCTGCAGTGAGACATTGTAGTATAATTTTTTACATACGTACTGTATAAATATTTTTACCCCAAAGTCTCCATGGCTTTCTGGCTCTGTCCGCAGCATGAAGTCACTGTCTATTTTTTTTTTTTTGGTTCGAAACTGGTATTTGGGTAACACAACTAAGACTAGGTTAGTAGGGCATGAAGGTGGAAGCAGAGCCAATAGATGTGGTAATTTGTCCTAGAAAAATGATGCAAGGTGAAGGGTAAAGTCTTGGTTGTTTTATGTTCCAAAACTACCAAATAAAGAGCCAAACTTAGTACGGTTTGTGATCCTTTATTGTGGAACTGTCACCTCTCCAGGTGTGCAATTTTTGTCCTTCCTACCCCCTCTTAATATTCCCATTCACACTCCAGTATTTGGTGTAGACATCCATGTTATTATGCTGTAAATTGAGCTTCATAGTTTACAGCAGAGTATTGAAATGCAGTATGTATCATTTTGACACATGATGCATATTTTGGCTATTTTCTTATTTTGCTAACTACGTATCATCACATGCGTGCCACATGCCCCTGACGAACCATGAACCCTGGCCAGCCGCTTCCAAGGCCAGCTGACTGCCTCCCTGGGTAACGCAAGACACCAGGTGAGCTGAATTCAGCATTAAAGCATTAGTCATGCAAGTCGCCTGCACGCGATAAATCTTGTTTAGAAAGAATACCAGCTAGCAATGTAAGTGAGTGACGGATACCATTCACACACAAGGAAAACGACCCCAACCTCTCACCATCCTCGAGAGAGTGCAGCAAGGCAGCGCTGCCCACGAAGGGAATGACCACATGCACCAAAGATCCCTGACAAATGACGAGACCCAAAAAGCATGCCAGTCACTAGTTTATAAGGCCGCACACCCCCAGAAACACTAGTGAATTCTCATTCCCTTTTTGTACTCCACTATCATCACTGGTGATGGAGGAGAGCAAGATGACCAAGTACGTTGAGTGACCACAAATACCACCCAGCAATGAAGCTCACTGATTTGCAGCCAAGGAGCAGTGGGTTACATAGTGCCTTGCATCACAACCTAGGGTAAGCTGGGCACCCCACTGTCTAGCCTTTGTTCATGTTAACACTAATCACCAGTCTCCATGAGAAATCCCAGCAACAAGCATCATGTTCTGGTGTATGTCAACAGAAATACACTTCAGCAGACAAACCTGTGGCACCCTCTATGCTCGAGGATGCAACAAGGGGGCAAAACAACAAGCCCAAATTATCTCAAAAACCAGAAAGTGAAAATACTTCTGAAAAACCTCCATTATGAGAGAGAATTGTATTAATAGGGAAAACTCTCACAATGTACCACAAGAATAAACACTGGAATTATCTTCAGTACTGTTAATAATGAATTCTGTTATTTTTCTTTACTTTTCCAGAAAACGCATGAAAAATACAATACGTAGTAGCAAAAAGAAAACCTCAAGCAAGGTTTATATTGCAACTGAAGTTTCTACAGGAAACTAGAAGAATAAAACCCCTCTTTAACATTTAGATTTTATATTCGAAAGCATTTGGAAACTGCAAATACTTAATATCTATTGTTTTTCAAAAATACAACTTTTATATTTTGGTCAGTATACTCTGGCCATTTCTATTCTTCACAGCAAGAATATATTTACTATTGGTTTACTGCAATGACGTAAATTTTCTGGGTTCGGATAACTGGTCTTTGAAACATACATCCCAGCTGGTAATAACTACAAAAATATGTTATGTATATATTATTTTTCAATAACATTGCCGTAAACCAGTTAAAAATATATTGCCACAAAACTCAGGATAAAAATATGAAAAGAACGAACAATTGCTAAGTTGGAATATTACACACGAGATTTTTCTTGTTTTGTATTCTAAAATATTGTTTTTACTAAATATTGGTCTTTTAATTTTGACTCAAGTGAAATAATTTTTATGTTTTTTACTGGCCACAGATGGAAAAGGCCCATGGAACACTTGCAAACCTTGTTAAGCTATTACTGGGCTATGGTCAAGACAGAGGCCACAAAGAAAACATTTTTTTCATTTTTAATACTGTTGCTGGCCAAATAGAAAAGCTAAAGGCCTACAAGGAACAATTTCCTTATATTATTTTGAAAGAGATATTTTTCTTTTCTTTTAGTTTTACTTGGCTTTCAAAGGCCAACAAGTGTATACAACAGCCATTAGTTGTTTTTATGTTGGTATTTAAAAAAATACAATTAAAATTGATGCGTGCTGCTTTATCGTACTACTAAATATGATTACGACTCATCTTGCATCACATCGAGTATATCTACTTCAACCCACATGAGTGTCGAACCCCACCAACCTGTACACGGGCATTGCGGACCACCACAATGCTGGAGGGCGCCCTAACACATATCAGTAGAATTTACAATGAATTTAGAATAATAATCTACCATAACCAAAAAACGACATATCCCCCTGAAATTCTTTGGGACTGGGAAATTTATAACTGGTCTAATCTTATCAGGATCCATTAACAACTTTCCCTCAGAATAATGAAACCAAGATATCTCACATATCTTGGTCTTGGCCCACGTTACTTTATGGGGGTTCACTGTTAACCCTGCTTCCTGTAGGGCAATCAAAAGGAGACGTAGATGTTCTAAATAATCATCATAAGTCTCACTATATACACATACATAATCAGTGAAGGTAAAGAGAAAATCATACTCAACACGGAAAAAAGCACACACAACATTGCCTGAAGACCACAGTTTACTCCCATAGGCAAACACAACCATCAATATCGCCCCCAAGGTGTACCAAAAGCCAAAATACCTCACGAATCTGAATGCAAATTGTACTGAAGAAACAGAATTAGATCAAAAACTGAGAAGTACTTGGTCTTTCCAACATGTTGAAAAACAGACTCTATTGTCGGTAGGGGATGTGGGTCAACGTAGATTTTTTTTTATTTACCTTCCAGTAATCACAAATTACACAATATTCACCAGGCATCTTTTTAGATAACAAAAAGGCTGGATTTGAATAGCTATTTTCAGTTTTCTCCTCTTGGAGATCCCTGACAATAGTCCGAAAAATTTTCATCTTCGGAGGGGCTACGCGATATGGTACTTAGGATATTGGTTCTTTATCTTTAAGTTTCAAAACTATTGGATTTTTACTATAATGTCCCAACTTGTGGGTAACAACATCTGCAAATTATCGCTGTAACTTTACTAATTGGGTTTTCTGAATTTTTTTCACATGATCATTTTTATCAACAGATTTAACACAAACAACATGAAAATTAAAATACTTTGAAGTGATCACTATCAGTTGAGTTTTGCAAAACGCAAACACTAATTGCTTTTGGGAAACATTTGTACTAGCCTGAGTCTTTCCCAGGAAATCTACCTCTAGCATCAAATCATGACTCAGACTAGGAAAAATTTCCATGCCCCGAGAAGCAATTACACCGCCAGTTGTGAGGGAACCCTATCTCCTCACTTTTCCTTACTTGCATGAGACCCTTCAGTAGGTTTTGAAGTAAGTAATCACAAAACTTCTGATTGATGAGTGAGCATGAAGCTCCTGAATCAAGAAGGGCAGCGCTACCCTTACTTGGTCAGCTATCACTACAGGGACATATAATAATCCGAACTTCTGCTCAAGGCTCAAGACACTTACCCAATGCTCTCCTGTCTTATCTTTCATAGAGCAGTTGGCATTCACATATCCTATCTGCTTGCATAGATAAAACCCATAATCCTGAAACCTATTTTCCGTAGCTGTGTACCAAGAGCATGTCTTAACATTTTCTTTTCCGGAACTCTCTACAGGAGCAACATTGAAAATGAATTTACAATGGAAACAATCTTTAGTCATATGATTATTTTTACCACATATGAAGCAGAATTTTACAGAACCTAATTTCCCCTAAACTTTCTCAATCCCTTTTACCTCACATTTTCCTGGTTTGGTTGAACAATCTGACAAAATACACTCTACTTCTGTCACTAGATCTAAAAGTTGCGACAAAGTGTTCAGTTTCGTAGAAAAACAGAAAAACTGACAGTTTTTCACAATCTCCATCCTAAGAACAATTTGCGTGAAATATTCCTCACTGCATGGATACCCCAACACATTAACTATTCCTAAAATGTCCTTCACAAATTCATGCATAGTCTGACTGGTGGACTGTCTTTTCCAGTAATTTCAAACACAAATTAGCGATGGCAATTGCACTAGAAACCATATTAAGGCAAGTTTTTATCAGCTGTTCAACTTCCCAATTCTCTTTTTGCGCATTACTGAAATAAGGCTGTAATTGTTCAGGCACTCTAAAAGTAGCAACTGAGTAGATGATTTGACTGGGACAAAAATTTAAAGCGATTACTGCATTGAATTCTACAGATAACTGAACAACAGCGAATAACATGGTGCTTTTAATATAAGGTATTTTTGAGGCAAGCTCTGTAGGAACATCTTTTAGAATTTTAAAAACTGGGTAAAACTCGCCAACTCTCCTGTGACGTTACTGCTATTACGTTGCATGAGCACCCTAGCTTTCACCTTCACCCTCAACTTCCTTCAGACTCGAGGACTGGCTCGCCAGCTTCCTTAAGAAGCTGCATGAGGGAAGATTTTGTTAACTTCTGTACCCAGCCTGTTGACATTGTGAAAAAGATCAACAACAAAATTAACACAACACTAAATATCTGCCACCACTGAAAGAAATTATTATTTTTTTTTTTTTTTTTTTTTTCAAACACACTACTCATAAGGAGAAGTGTGCACAGGGAAACCTTGTGGCACCTTCTATGCTCGAAGATGCAACAAGGGGGAAAAACAACAAGCCCAAATTATCGCAAAAACCAGAAAGTGAAAAGACTTCTGATAACCCCCATTGTGAGAGAGCATTGTATGTATAGAGAAAACACACTATTTGTAACAAGAACAAACACTTGAATTATCTTCATTTTCTTTAATAATGATTTCTTTGGTTTTATTTCTCTTTTCTAGAAAATTCATGAAAAATACAAAGGTATCAAAAGAGAGAACGTCAAACAATGTTTGGATTAAAACTGATGGTTTTAACATGAAAAATAGAAGGGTAGATACCCTAACCTCTGTAACATTTATATTTTATGTTCAAACACATATTTACAAGTTTCTGGAAAACACCATTTAATTAATGTGTGGTTTTTTTTTTTCTTCCGAATGACAAAGCATATATTTTATATAGGTCAGCATACTTTGCCAACCATGTAACTCTCAAACACATTACTAATGGTTTACTGCAATGACTTAATTTCCTGGGTTGGCAAAACTAGCCTTTAAATACATCCCAGCTACAAGGATATAGATATATAGTTTTTTTATGACATTCTTTAAGACCAGTTAAAAATATCACGACTAATTGCCATAAAACCCATAAAAATATTTTTAAAAAGCAAGCAATTGATCAATTGAAATCTCGCACACAAGATATTTTTAGGCAATCTTGTATTCTAAAATATTTATTTTTTCAAGATATTAATCTCTTATTTTTGACACAAAAGTTAAATTTTTAGTTTACTGGCCACAGATAGAAAAAGGCCCATGGAACACTGGCAATCTTATATTACTGTAACTAGCCAATAGTAATGACAGAGACCACAAAGGAACAATTTTATATTTTAATGATATTACTGGCAGATAGAAATAAGAGGCCAAAAACTATTTTAATATTTAAAAAAAAAATTTTTTTTGTTTTCCTATTACTTGGCTTTCAGAGGCCAGCAAGTGTATACAACCTTTATTATTTGTATTATGTGGTTTTTAAAAACACAGTTAAACATATTTGGAATTCTGTGGCCATACGCAGGCTACACAGAGGTCAACAGAGCTTTAACATTATTATTTTCTTAAGTCCAGATTTTCATATTTCTCAGAAACAAAAAAGGACATAAGTCCTTTTAAAATGTTGCACATTTTCCATTTTCTTTACAACTACCTCCTGAAAATTTGAGAAACAATCAAAATTCATAAATTAATTTTTAATGCTCAAAATCAATTTTATTTTCCTATGGACTCCTATAAGGACCTGCATGGTTGATCCTTCCTAGTATTCGCCATTAAGGCCTTCCTGAATATTATTTTTACATTTTATTTTTGCCTTTTACAGTACTTAGCTTTTAGCTGAGTCATCGTCCCCACGGGGTCACCATCTTTGCTGAAACAGAAACCCCGGGCTTAAATACAAAACAATCTCAATTTTCCTGGGAGGGGTCAACATAAGGGGCAACCAATAGCATGCCATTGAAAAGACCAGATGGTAAAGTCAGTTTATTTTCACATCTCACATCCACTGGGGCGCTGAAGTCAAAGCTCAAATTTGAACTCTTCAATCACCATGCGCCACGTCGGGGTGCTTTTGGCAGGCAGCAGCGGCAAATTACTCAATGACATCAGCCAGCGGATGTAGTTCACAGGTTTACCGCTGCGTGAGCGCTACTGGCAGTCCTCAATATCTGGATGGCCAATTTTGGCAGTAATGAAAGCTCCACCACACTGTAACGTCGTCATGCTGCTTCTCCTCTTCACGCGCCGGGCCCACGTAATTAGCAGTGACTAATTACCACCGTAAACCATGTGCCGTACATGGAAAATAAGGTTAGTGTAAGTAATTGTAAGTTTACTGTAGGGAAATGTAGGAAACACTAATAATGTCTTGCAGAAACGTGCTTTTCCAACATGTACATTTTGAAGTCCGGCTCGTTAGATTGGGGCACTAGGCGATCTTGGTAACCATGCACAAAGGCAGAGTTTATTAATTTGAGACGTGCGTGTCTCAAAGTATATAAGGCCCTGCGAGACCAGCAGAAAGAAGTCGGTTTTCTCCATCGCTCTGGACAGGACCAGAGGAAGCCACTGGCAGTTTGCGCTCTTTTGTTTGCCTTGCTGATTCCACTGCTCTCTTCAGGGCCGGATGAAGCCGACTATTGACATCAAGCACCACAAGAAGTCTCTTTTGCGCCTGCGGCAACACCCTCGAGAGCCTCTGGAAGACTCAACCACCACTCCTAAAGACGCAGACAGCTCCTTCCTTACCCCCCCCCCCCCCCTCCCGGGGTAACGATCATAGACTATCGTCTTCAGGACTACCACCTCTGCCTTACAAGATTCTCTGCCACTACCCTTCTGGCAGTGGCCACTAATAGTTCCTTCAGGACAAACAGGCAGATAGCTAGGGAAAGTTGTAGTTAACTTCCGAGCAGTTTATCGCCTTCCTAATCAGGTTAGAACCATGTCGGCTTCACCTGGCTATAGGTAGGTTTAACTTCCGTTTCAATTCCATGTTAGTTTTAGGAGGTAGTACGGGCCACTGTGTATATCCTCATTGAATATACTCGTGATCTGTACCTACTTTTGAATACTAATTTCTGAGTGTTACTGTGTTAACCTCCGCTAAAAACCAGTCCAATAAAGTGAAGCCAGAAGACCTCGCTAACCAATGCAATAGAGCACACACCCGTTGAGACAGCCACCCATGCTGTGCCCCAGTGTATAGTACGATAGAGACCCAACCATTAGCAAGACCTCCACCAGGTGGCTAGTTGTCCAGGTCGACCTATACTTTGCCACTGCACTCTAAGGGGTCTGAAATGAGTAAGTGTTGATTCTGGAGGACTGATCCCTGTTGATACCACACCCAAGTGTTGTGACGTACAGTCTGAGCCAACCCACCAATCTGTCCACTGCTCTTAATGGGGCCGGATGAAAGAAGTGCAGGGTATAACTCATGCCTGAGCGGCTGTGGCCCTTGGCATAACACGTTAGGGAATTGCGTTGCCAGCTTCACTTTTGCAATGCAGTCATTTGTACCTTCTCCGTATGCCATACACCTGAAAGGGTGGTGCCCAGAAGAATTCTAGAATGGCAGCGTATGCCTCCAGAAATAGCCTGAATTGTGAGCGAATTCCTTCTTACTTGGCAATACATCTCCGTGGGGCAGAGTTCATACCACCTGCTCACTGGAGAGGCTTCACCTCACAGTGCCATCGCAACCACTCTTTCCTCCCTTATCAAGACTGCTGGTCCACCACACCCCCTGGTTGAGGCTATCCGCAGAGGAGGGAATCCCCTCTAGGATTAGGAAATCCTTAGTTCGGGGGCCAGCAAATCATCACCCACCACTCTACTCCAGACACCAGCAGAGTCAGCAGAACACAACATCCCCGGTGAGACTCCCAGCAGTCGCCCGCCTTCACAGCAACTGGGGCAGTAGCCATCAAGGAGCATCCTCCAGCAAGGTAAACTGTTGCTACAGGTTAGTCCATTTGCCAGGCCATGGCAGTAGTACCTGATTTTATTCCACTCAGACCGGCCACAAGACCTGTACTATATACTGGCCGAACACCAGTCAAACACTAAGTCAGCCACTGTTATGTTTCTCATGATACTGCCATCACGAACCAAAACCATAGTATTGACCACAACTACCACCTCTTACCTCAGCCGTTACGTCAGAGATTTTCATGGCGCTTAACCTAAGGCATCGTGTGTCAGTAGTAAAGTAAACACTTTTGAATGTCCTCTCATCGGGAATAATAGTCAATAAGTATATTTTGTTTTAGTCTTAGAGGTTAACTTAAGAGTGCGGTGGAATATATACACTGTGTTTATTACTTACATGGCAATATTTATTTTAATGTTATTAAAGGATATAAATAGCTGAAAGGTAAAAGTAACTAGGGTTTCAAAAGTGCTCACTTTACAGTGAACAGCCTATAATAGATATAAGTTGGTTGGGGGGGGGGGGGGGGGCTGAATGAACATGGGTAGCCACTACAGCTATGTTAATGTTTCATTTCTGAAAAGTAGTAAAAATAATAAATTGATGTGTGTCTTCTTATGGAACTGTGACACTGTCAATGTGATTTGTTTGTGTTAGGTCAGGCATGCTCTGATTATAACCAAAGATATTAATTATTGGTAAGCTTCTGGCTAGAAACTAGCACTAGACATGTAGGTTGGTTGCTGGGTACACATTCAGCACTTGCAGATACAGCAATGTGCTGGACTGGAACACTGACTCAGCATTGTGTACTTTTCCTACCAGGGTGTGCTTGAGTCTTTGGTTCTGATGCTGGCTGGTCGGCTTCTCTGCTAAGTGCAGATGGGTCAGTTATGCACACTCGCTTGGTGGCATTTTGCTCCTTCCACTGAGATCTGTGTCATTTCCCAAAAGACATAAAGGTCTTGTTGATACTTAAGTATACTTTCAATCAGCGTGAACTTGAGACAGAACCCTAGCTCGGTGTACTTCCAGTAGTAGTTGACAGCGTGAGTCCGGTGCTCCAATCAGCCCAGCACTTCTGGCGTACGAACCTGGAGCAGTTAACCGTGTGGGTCGTCTTCCTACCACTACTGGGTGTAAATGCAACAAGGATTAGGCCTTCAGACCCATGCAAATACTCCTAAAATATGGAAGAAACCTATGGTAAACAGGTCTAGGTGACCTGTTCCTAGACTAACCAAGATGGGAAATGACTTTGACAGCTATGGAAACAACTCAGTCGCAGCTAGTCTAACCAAGGGATGTCTAGAAGAGACTTTACAAACAGGGGGCCACTACTTTTAAGAGCAGTGGGTGTAGTTGTCTCTACCAGCAAGTAGAGGCGACTGCGTTTGAAGCCAATGGAGCTTCTGGTAGCTAATGGTAGAGGCTTCAGAAGTCTTTGGTAACTGGCGGTGGCTGCGCAAGATCTAGAAGACCTGGTAGTCAGTAGAGAGCCCCAGCAAACAGTGTTGAGGCGAGCTACTGGAGAAGATCACTCTGTCCTCGTCTGTGCACTGTCATTTATAGTGCGCTAGGCATGTCCTTACCAGGACCGGGGTGGGAATAGTGACGTCCCTTTAATGTGAGGCCGGGGTGGGGGTAGCTACCCTCTGCCCAGCACTCGGGTTCGGCAATCTTTGGCCGCGCTCAGAATGCTTTGTGGCAGGTGTTGGCTTGGTGGCTCTCGGAAGCACATGAGGCGGGTGGGGGGGGGGGGGTTGCATCATGACTGCTTTTGCAATATCTCATTCATGTGTCTAGAATCATCTTCCAAGTTACTGGCAATGTAAACAGCACTCGTGAATGGAATTGCTTGGTTTTATTCATGTGTCATCACTCACTAGGCTGGGAGCGATCCTGTACGCACTTGTGAATTACTCTGGGTTCGACCCTTCCTTGAGTTACGTAAAATACATGATGGTTGATGAGTATTAGTCATTTAGTTATAATACTGGAATGTGGCATGCTTCAAAATCCTCAGGCAGCTAACTATGTAAGTGGGAAAACAAACAGATTTGATGTTTGGTTCATGGCTCAATTTAATACATATCAATTAAAAGTAACAGAGACAAAACTTGTTTACAATTCTCAAAACTTTTTTTTATTTATTACAGTGGAACCCCTGTAAATACACCTCTCGATTTTACACTTTCCTCCTGTTTACAGACAATTTTTTGGTCCCAGTGTCAGCTTTACATCATAAGTGTCCCTCTTTTGACACATTCCTGCTTTTTGCAATGTTTTTCCCAGTCCCTTGAAAAATGTAGAATATTGGTTTCACTAGTTACTTTAAATCACTGAACGACACACACACCAATATTTTGAAAAGAGGGAAGATAGTCACAGCCAAGAATTCAACAAAAATGAACCTAAGATAGAATCGGTCGACAAGCTGCCACGCAGTGTCTAACCAATGCTTTAACCATAAGTTCTGGAACTAGCAAACATTACCTATTCAACAAAAACCAGAGTCAGAACATAATTAGTTTGTTACATGAACATGTGAGGGACATGATTTGACTCAAACATTACTAAAGGATGTCTTTTATAACTATGGGTTGTACTGACCCAAGAATGTCTTACCAATTATCTCTACCTACATAACAGAAAAGTAAAAGTTACTTATCTACAAGGCAGTAGACATCTCTCTGCCACCTGCCTTAAACAAACTTGTCCTCTCACTGCCATCTTCTTATACACAGCCTGCTCTTCACATTTAAGATACAAGAAGCCAAGATGCCAAGGAGAAGCCTAAATAGAGATCCACATCACCCAATATTAAGTATTTATAAGCTTGCTCACATCCTACACGGTAATAGAAAACACTTTCTTGATGTTTCCCCCATCATCCTACTGCTGACCGTTCAAAAATAACCAGAAAAAATATTGTACCGCACACACAGGAGTAAGAAGGAAACTCGCTCAGCATCATGCTCCACTCACATATACACAGTGCACGTGCACAAAGACATCACTCGGTAAATATTACAGACCATATGTTGCCGTTCTACCCATGGAAATAGTCAACGCAATTATCGTGAAGAGCAGTGCTGACTGCATTCACAAGAGGAATAGCAGAGTGTTTCTAAAGACAGTGGCCAGCTGCTGAACTAAAGAGAGTATTCTCTTCCCTTATAAACCGATCCTGACAAAAGAATTACCTGAAATCAAGGTTTCACCAGCCGTGTTCACCTTAAGTTTTGCTTGTGAATAAAAAACCACAAATAAATGTCTAACGTACAAAAAATCACCATAACAGATTTTCCTGTCCTGCAGAAATGTTTCTTTCCACAAATTAATTAAATTAACAAAACAAAAAACTGTTTTGTGTTCAAATCCATTCACGTTGAAACTCAGGTCTCACCTGTCCAAGGTCATAATGTGGGTGTGAGATCCTGACCGAGTTTTCCTAACTCAGGGAATGCCCACCTCTCTTGGCTCAGAAAGCGGTGGAGAGACTGACGGACATCAATCCGACAAGCTGGTTCAGGATAAGAGTACCTGTGTGACTCCTTTCCACCAGCTATTGTTGATGGGGGAAGGGCGGCATGGTAAATGCGTGTGAGTAGAAAGGTTCAGTGTTTTGGCTCGCTTGACTAGGAATTCTAGGAACACATGCGGTCTTGTTACGTGAGATTAATTGGGTTCAAGATGCTAGGTGTACAGGAAATGAACCCAAGGTAGAGTTGACCTGCATTTATTTCCAAATAGGAAACACACGTGGTGAATGCATCCCAACTCCTGTCGTCGACACGAGTTGTGGCCGGGAAGCTAGAGTAACTCACTGAAAAGGCCGGTAGAGGCAACTGGTAGATTTATGGGGTTTTGCAGGGTGCGAAATGCTGAAAGTCTAAGCAAACTCCTCTTACATTGTTGGTTGTAGTAATGGGTGTGGAACAACATTACGCAAAGATGCAAACACATAGCTTGGAAAACTAAGCTGGGTGGTGTCAGGATGAGCCCTGAGAAGAACTTGAGGAGAGCAACTCAGATAGACACGTTCGTGTACTGCAGGGTGGTTCAGGTTTGCGAGGTACGAAGCGGGGGAGAGATCCTAGCTAACATAAATTGACTTCCGAGTGCCTAGTGCTGGAAACAGAACCTAGTCGTACGCAGGGCTTACACGAAGGCTGCGTGGTCAGTGTCCAAGCAACGCATACTGGATAGCTGAAAACAATCTGGTGAGTTCCAGAATGACTGGTGCTGGTAGCGAAGACTGGTCTGGAGATTCCGGGCTGTCTTTCCTTTTATATTAAACTCGGTCGTTGCCCGACACTGATTTGCTGGCGCCACTAAGGCGAGGGGTTGTCGCTGAGCTGGGGGGGAGGGGGTAGTGAATGCATGACTTGCCTAGTTGACGTCACCGGCCGGTAGAAGGGAGCAAAGCAAAGATAAACAAAATCATACTACTAGTGCTATCTAGTGGCAAGAAAAATAACTTGTTGCCTAAGCTGCATAGTTACGGTAGGCTGATGAGTAAAACAATCTACATTGCATACAGTACAATCTCACCTTAGTTGGGACAAATGAAAATGCAAACTTACAACTCCTGAGCAAAACTAACGTAAGGCTGGTGCAGAAGTCGTCTTATCTCCATTGTTGATAAAGATGTCGTGCATCAATACAAAAAGGAACAGGCATCTCTATTTCTCTCTATCCTTCTCACTCATCTCCTCTCTCACTCATCTCCCTCTCACTCATCTCCATTCTCCCACCCTCTCACACTTCCCTCCCTTCCTCTTCACTTTCCATATCTCTACATACACCCTCTCCTTCCCCCATCTCCCTCACTCTTCTCTACCTTCCCCCCTTTCCCTCTCCTCCTCTCCATCTGTCACCTCCTGCCTTTCCCTTCCTGACTTTCCTATCCCACATTCCCCCTCCCCCTACCCCCTCTAACACCACCTTACCCCCTCCCCCTCACACATCACCCCAGTTTCTCTCATTTCCCCTCTCTCTTTTATCTCCCCCTTTCCACTTTCCCTTTCCCCTCCCCCTTTCCACTTTCCCTTTCCCCTCCCCCTTTCCACTTTCCCTTTCCCCTCCCCCTTTCCACTCCCCCTTTCCCCTCTCATTTCCTCTTCCCCTCCCCTTTCCCCCTCCCCTTTCCCTCCCACTTTACCATCCACCTTTTCCCTCCCCCTCCATCTCCCCATTCTAGCTTCCTGCTCCCCCTCTGCCTTCTATATTCCACTCTGCTCTCTATTCCCTCTTCCCACCATATCACCTTCATCTATCACCTCCCTCTCTCTCCTTACCATATCTGTCCCCTTGCCCTGTCTCTCCCCTCCCCCTATCTCTTATCTTCCTTTGTCTCCCATCCCCTATCTCGCCCCCCCCTCTCTACTATCCATCTCCTTCCACCTTCCCTTCCTCCTCTCCCTATCTACCCCTCCCTTTGTATCAGCTCCCTCGCTCCCTTCCTATCTCCCCTTCACCCTCCCTCTATTTCCCTTCACCCCTCCTCCATATTTCCCTTCACCCTCCCTCCCTATTTCCCCTCACCATTCCCCCCTATCACCCCTCATCCCTCTTTCTCTCTTTGTCTCTCTCTCTCTCTCTCTGTGTGTTTCTGTGTGTGTCTGCCTGTCTGTTTCTCAGCTCTCTGTCTATATGTCTGTCTGTGTGTCTGAATGTATGTCTGTATGTATGTAATATATGTAATATATGTACGTGTGCCTCTCCCCCCCCCCCCTTCCAAGTATGTGCATGTATTATTTTCACCCTCTGATTATAATTATGGTAGTTTGGTGCAATTGAGGTGTGATGATGTAATACTGCATTCTCCTAGCTATATTTCCTGTTTGTTGGTTTGATCTCCATCTGTGTTTTCCCTGGGACTGCTCTGTTAACCATTTTGGTGGTTCATTTATAGTGTCAGCAGCTGTCATATTGTGTAAATACAAAGGTAAAATCAATTTCCTATTAGGTGTACCTTTGCTAGTAAGGTTGACCTTTTAGTTTTTGCATACGAAAATGTGAGAATAAATACTGGAGTATTCTGCATCAAACTTTGCTAGCCATGATTAATGTTAAGTGGAGACATACATAACTCTATGTACTGTTGTCAGAGGACCAAGGTTATGGCAAGATGTGCACAAACCTAACTTTTGTTTTGCCATCTTAAACTACTGAAGAGAGTGACCACTGCTGGTTGTATCCGTTTGCCTTTACTGAAACTGTTTTTCCAGTAGGCCTTTTGTGTTAAAATGATCAAGAGTTTATACCTACACAAATGAGAAGTACTAAAACACAAATGTTTATCACCAACACATGTGAAAACACAAAAATACTGAACGTACAGAACACGTAGTTAGCTACCCGATTCAAACCAAGCTCCAGTGTAAATGGAAACTTCGATTGATGTAAGATGCCACCAATGGTCCCCCTCAGGATCCTTGACTGTTTGCATACACCTGTCAGTATGGTGTTCAGTTGGGACCATTTAATAGCGAGTAGTTTTGTTTTTGGATCTGTGATTCCATTTCCACCCTAATGGTGCTCTACTTACCAGCTAGGGAAACTACAATCTCTGCCTAGTGATGGTGCATATTGCTAGTGGTAAGCTGGTGGATCACTTGAGTGAGAGCAGGTGCTGATTGTGGAAAAGTATAGGTGCATATCATTAATGACTCATTGAATATCCCATGACATGACTCCTAGAGGGCTGATTAAAAGAGAATGGGGTTCATTCACCAATCTGTGGTATCCCTCTTCTGTGTGAGGTTCCAATAGGGAAGACAGGATGAATTGAGATTTCAGATGTGGAATGTGTACTTGGTATTGTGGAGGAGGCCATTAAACAATTTGAATTAATTATGTAATAGGATAGGCTTCACAACGTAGTTAAACTGAATGGGTATTTGCCCAGGTATGTTCTGTGGTTCAGAACCTTGTTCCTTCCTCCTCATATCTATAGTGGCGATGAGTAGGTTAGGAGAGAATTGAGTTCAGATACCTGGTCTGAATGATTACTGATGTTGGAATCAGGCTCTCCGTATGATACTGTTGGCAGTGTGGGCAGCGCAGTAGATACCAGTGCGGAAACTTAAGTTGATTCCTTTTGCACCTTCACCAGCAACCAATAGTGTGTGACCACAAGCATATCTGACAAGGTCGCACTGCTAATAGGGCAAGATATTTGCCAACTCCACAATCGCAGCTGTCCTTGGACCAGCCCACAGGTCCTGGAGGACTCGGGTAACATCCTGCCCTAGCACCTGCATTGCTGCATATATTACTGGGCATAGATGAAGTGATGGGAGCATATTCTTGGTGAACAAGGGTTGCTTCCAGCCTACCCAGAAAATAATTGATTAGCTCCACAACCATTTACCTGAGCATCTGAACAAGGAGGTTTTATGATGAGATTGTTTGCTGGATGTAAAATACAGACCAGGACACAAACCCAAGGGTGTTAAGGTTTTATTAGGCACAGAAAGTAATGATCTCTGAAGCCCAACACCAGAGCATAACAGTGTATTTCCAGCAGCACAATTGGGTGTTCTCCCCACTGTAAACACCCCTGCAGGGGTAGGGGCCGCCAGTGGAAACAATTTTAGACTCGTACTTGCATGTTTTTTTTTTTGTTTGGGAAAAAGGCTGGAAGGGAATCTGCCTAGAAGTTTAATGGTATGAAACACCTCTGGGAAAATGTTTGGATGCAAACCTTTAACAATGATATTTTTAAATTGTTCACAAATTTTTGAAATAAGGTATAAATTTAGAGAGTAAAGTTTAGCCCAATTTAACATTTTGTATTTATAACTTTAATATCGTCCTTTGCAGCTCTCATATCCCGAGGCTCTTAACTTCACCCCTGCTTACTCTTACCCTACCCTTTATATTATCTTTTTGTTTTACACAGGTCTAAATTGCCTCTGGCTGTGAGGGGCTCTGTGGGATTTCCAACCTCCCACCTCTGGTCTGTCCACCCGTGCACCCCTGAAAACAATATGAAAACCAGTCTGAACCCCAAAGTTGCTGTTATAACAAAGCGGTAAAAAAATTAAATTTAGATAGCAGCAGTAACAACTTATTTCAAATAACCATAATTGAAAAATATTAAACAATTTTTGTAGGACTCAGCATCACTTATTAAATCAGATTCTTTCATTTCCATTTATGTTTTTGTGAAGCAAAATTTTGAACAATGCTACAGTAGAAGTTTAGCTATTTTCTTTACTCTGTAATACAGACATGAAATCTAAGCTGTCAATGTAAAATGTTGTCACAAATAGCATCATATAAAATATCAATATAGTCCTTCTCTTTTACTACTACCAAATAGCACTTCGTAAAATTAATACAAAAAATTAATAACTTGTGTAAAATGTACATTTTCTACACTTAGAAGTTTTTAATAATTACACAGGAACTTAAATTATTACGTAAAAATGAATAGTTTCTTCATAAGAGGTGAAGTGGTGCCTTTATGTGGTGGAGCATATTTCTGTATATTAATGAAACCACTAGCCATACATAATTGGTAGCTGAAAAGTGTGGTCAACTTTATCCCTTTTGCTTGTAGCCAAGCTGTGGGCAATTAACTAGCTGCAAGAGGGAGCCAAGAACGATGTTTGATGTGAATGGGGACATGTATGTTGCAGCGAGCCAACGAGCTGCACGCTTCAAGGACCAGCTGCAGCGTAAGCTGGAGGAGCGCAGCAAGGTGCGGCAGCGCGGCAAGGTGGCAGGGGTGTCCAAGCTTGTGGGGCTCAAGATGAAGGGAGCAAACAGCTGCGCAGGTCCGTCCAGCGCACCCATGTTGCCCAACAAGCCGTCTGTATTCCGCCCCATGCCACAGCTTGTGCCTTTGGCGACTGCCAACCTCATAGGTGAAGCTATGTGCAAACGATAAAGCATTTATGATTATTGAATCCCAATTGGAGCACTCTCATGAATATGATTTGCGCTCCATTCAGTGATTTGCATGGTTTTCCGATTTTATTTTCCACTACAGCGATAAGCACTGAACAGAGCACATTTGTGTTTAAAAAAATGGAATAGTTTTTATTCATGAACTACTCTCCGTTTATTTTGAGGTGCCTACCATAATGGCTGATGCGCAAGTAGCAGTGGCAGCTTACACAATGAACAAAAAGGGGTGATGGTGAGAAAAAGGATTTTTTGCTATAAGCAAAAAAAATTGTGGGTCCGCTAAAGTGTTAAATTTTAAAACTTAGGAATTTCATTAGCCAGTAAAAAAACTTTACATGTAACCACTGAATGACTTAAAAAGCTTGAAAATATCAACAAGAACGTACAGATAATTAAGGAGCCTACTTTCCTCTACATGCATGCAAATGAATTTAAGTGAAGTTTTTAAAAGCTTAGTTGGTAGGTAGGCACTTATGTCTCATTGGCACCAACATCACTACAGACGAAAACAGATACATGGGAAACAGTACCAACACACGAGTGACTTATCTGGGATTCAGATAAACTCGTAATATTACGTTATCTTGCAATCAATTGCGTGACGGAGGTAGGATTCGGAGCATCAACTTCGGATGTAATCTGTCTAATGTTTTGAATGATAGGGTTTACTAATCTGAAATATTTACATTGACATTTTGAAAATAAACGACTGACTCACTAAAAACACGTAAGTTTATGTGGCTTATCATAACACTATTTGTTTGAAAAATTTGGTGGATATCGGTTGATTGATACCCAAGATGAGGCATAAACACCTTACTTTCTTAATCGGCGCTATCTTACAAAACTGCCAAAAAAAATGTTCTTTATAATATGCGTCTAATAGATACTGTCAGCATAAAAAATTTGGTTGAATTTGGTTAAATTGTAAAATAAAGATGCCAAACATACCAAAATATTTATATGGCCGCCATTTCAAAAATGTGTCTGACCCTATTTAAATTGTGTAACTTTACGTGGCCTTCTGTAGGTGTGCTAAATGTTGTGGAAAATAGTTGAATTATTCTGTAAATATGGCAAAATGATCATTTTACTCACCTTGCACTACTTTGCAAAAAATCCTGCAAAAAAAGGATCTCTGTATGCATAAATGATGCTTCTAATTAATACTGTTGCATACAAAATGTTGTTGAAATTTGTTGAAATGTTTCATAGATATATCAAAATAATTCCAAATTATTTAAATAAATCCTATTAAAACATGCCTGCTGCACATCACATGTTAATTTACATACCCTACTGTAGCAATACTTGCATGGAATTTTGATATGAACCAGTTGATTGATCCTCGAGATACGGCATAAAACCTCCAATGTTCATGTGACAATCTTCATAAATGGAGGATGAAAAGTTTATGTATTAGCATGTTGTGTGATTATGTACAAATTTAAATGTAAATATGTTTAATATTTTTGTAGATATATAACAAGCTAAACTAAAATATTTGTACATGTGCCATTCAGAAAATAAGAGACCTACACACTTAAAACATATAAATATATATTTTTTGCAGTTTTATAAATAAAAAATGTTGAGCTAAAATGCTAATATGACAGCTGTTTTGAAAATGTGTGTGTCTAACCCTATCAAAGCTTATCAGTTTACATGGCCTGCCATAGTGATACTTGGTCGCCAAATTCGGCATAAATTGGTTGTTTCTTTGGAGATACCATGTAATTTTGATTTTCTATTTAATAAAATTTTACAAAATGGCAGACATAAGATATTTTGTGTTGACACATTTGTTGGTTGTAATATATACAGCCAGCATACAAAGTTTAATTAAAATTAATTACATGGTTTCAACAATTTAACAAATAAAACTAAAATAACAATATGGCCACCATTTTGAAAATAAGAGCCTGACATACCTAAAATGTGTCGGTTAACATTACCTACCGCAGTCCTACTTGTTTGCCATATTTGGTAGGAATCTCTCGATTGTTTCCAGAGATATAACAAAGAAACTTCACTTATTCATGTGGCACTATCTTATAAAATGGAGGACAAAATAGCCTCCGTGTAGACACGTTTGATTTTTATTTTATATACTCCTAGCATACGAAGTTAAGTTGTAATTGATTAAATGTTTTATAAGATATAGCATACTATGCTAAAATAGCTATATGGCCACCATTTTGAAATTGTCTGAATTATTTGAAACCCATTTGTACATATCAACTTGACACATGCCAGAATGCTGCGCAGTGAGACTGCGTGCTCTACAGACGACTTTGCCCCATCTACGAGCCACGTGCGCTCAGGGGCGGAATATATAAGTGGCAATCCAGAGCAAATGTATCGCACTAATAAAGCCCACAAGCCTGGGTAGCTGATTATATGATTGTAAATTATGTGCATAATTACAATACCCATTGCCCACCCAGATTTATGCATGCAAAAGGCACCCCACGATTTGAATAAATATTTTATGTGAATTCTACTACTCGTGGCTACCTCCAGAAGAAGTTCCTACAACCTCAAGAGATGGCAGCACCCCCGTGACCTTGTGATGTCACAACCAGCCCGCCTCAGAGACAGGGTTTTTAATTTGTTGTCTCCTCCATGCAGGGCGATAAGAAAGTCACAGCGCGTCTGCACCCCCGATCAACGCGCCACCATGGTGAAAGGCTACGGTACCCCCTACACCCCGCAGAACTGCTGATAACCGAAAATTTTGTATAAATACAGCTCCAGCAGCCAGCCCCCTGCAGATGTGCCGAGATTGGCGGCCGAAGAGGACACAAACCCACCATTAGTCTGCAAAGACTCCAGGCCTACCCTGAGTTCAAAAAACCCACTCTCATCCTCCACAGTCTGCAAGGACTTAACCTATCCTCGAGAAAACAAGAACTCTTCTGTTCACATCCTCACTTCTGCTTACACAGTCTGTGAAGACTTTCCTGTCTGCCTGACCAAGGGCACTCTACATCCTACCTTAACCTTCCCATCTTACCCTACACTTTAAGGCCATTATTGGTCTGCGAAGAGTCTCTCTCTCTCTCTCTCCCTCTCTCTCTATCTCTCTCCCTCCCTCTCCCCCTCTCCCTCTCCCCCTCTCCCCCTCTCCCCCCATCTCTATCCCTCCCTCCCCCTCTCCTCTCCCCCATCTCTATCCCTCCCTCCCCCTCCATCACCCTCCCTCTCCATATATCTCTCGCTCCCTCTCCCCCTCCATCTCCCCCTCCATCACCCCATCCCTCCCTCTCCCCCCTCCCTCCCTCTCCCCTCCCTCCCCTTCCTCTCCCCTCCCTCCCCTTCCTCTCCCCATCCATCTCCCCCTCCATCTCCCCATCCATCTCCCCCTCCATCTCCCCCTCCTCTCCCTCCTTCTCTCTCTCTCCCCCTCCCTCTCCCCCTCCCTCTCCCCCTCCCTCTCCCCCTCTCTCTCTCACCAGAGACCTGCAAGTGGAACGACTCCAGCTACAGGTATACCTCACCTTAAACCCGGTAATCCTTACCCCAGTCAACTTCCTTTGATTCCGCGGTAACGAGCTATCGCGTTTCGTGTTGCATACCTGATTAGCTTCCCCTTAATTTCTTTAGCTGCTGTAAAGTTGCATTGCTATAATTTCCACAGGCTTGCCTTCACCTGACCCATCGTTCTTGTTCTTACGTATTATTTTCCCAATATTTTGCTAAGGCAATTACGTATTTTTGTATTGTACATAATATCTTTTATTGGTTCTCTCCAGGGTCGAATCCCCTAATAAACCACAACGTGAAATTTATTTCTTTGTGTACCTTTATTCATAGTTAGCCAACCCCTTGTTCTAACCTTGTGTAATTCCAACACTCAGGTGTACAGTAAAAAGGGTGGATTACAAAGCAAATTATGACGTAGGGAACATCGTGCCTCAGCACTTGCGACCGTAAGTTCAACAACCGACGACGAACCTCAATCTGTATACCAAGAGCTAGTTCCATGGCCTCTCTCTCCATTCATTCCTTTAGAGATCGCCTCCCCCTTAGATCACTTGCTCGGTGGCCAGTGGCCAGGCTATCCCACAACTGACTACGAGGACCAAGGTAAGTTACTCGCTCAAGAGGATGAGGTTAGCGACTGTGACAACCCCACTAGGCAAACTCTCATGACCACCAGTAATATTAAACTGCAGTTTGGTAGATGAAGTAGAGTGACTCACTTACAGTGCAACGTTTTACCTATATTGTGCTCAATTAGACATGCATCGGGAAAAGTAGTTCGGGTTCGACTCCCGCCCCAGCCAGACAACCCGCCCCGTGCATCATCCCCAGCTGCAGACTTTGCCCCATCATGCCGACTCCACTCGACCTATTAAGGTATCTTCTTCCAGACCATGCACCCCCATCACCATTTCAGATTAATTTTCTCTTCATTTCATCCCTTTGGGATCATTGGCATCCTGCATATTGGCGACCCTTTTAGTGAGGAGGATCGAGCTCCCTGGATGGGCAGCCACATCTATCCGCCTCACCCTGGAGTTTGACTCTCCTACAGCCCGTAGCAAACCGGTCCCCAAGCACCCTACTACTACGCCTAACCCTCTTACGCCGCACTGGCCTAATAGAATTGATACTATTTGCAGTGGTACGTTAAGTTAGGTTGATAGGATAGTCAACGTCACCGCACTACCTTCGAAGGTAGTCACATCCTATAGCTACCCAGTAGCAACACGTGTCAAACTGCTGCATTACTACTTGTTTGCCAAATTTGGTAGGAATCTGTAATTTGTTTCCTGAGATATTACACAAAAACTTTATTAATTCATGTAGTGCTATCTTACAAAATGGCTTACAAAAGTGGTTGTTGTTTGGCTTATATAATACCTGTAATAGATACTGTTAGTGTACAAAATTTGGTTGAAATTTGAACGGTATGGTAGTTTTACCAAAAATAACATAAATATTTGTATGGCTGCCATTTTGAAAATAAGTGTGTAATAAAGTTCAGTTATTTATATTTACCTGGCCTATCATAGTATTAATTACTTGCCAAATTGGGCAAAAATTGGTTGAGTAATTTTTCAAGATATAACGTAAAAGCTTTATTTTTTCTAGTGGTGCTATCTTCACAAACGGCATACCAACAACATATTCACCTCTGAATTCAGTGCTTACACCTTGTGCTGTCAGCATATAAAATTTAGTTTAAATCAGTTGAATGTTTTCTGAGATATGACATACCACCCTACATTTTAAAATGGCTGCTATTTGGAAATGTGCCGCATGGTTGAAAACTATAAAAGTCAGGTGTCCTTATTTAGTGCTATATGTGTACAGAGCTTGATGAAATTTGGTTCATGCTCTCAAAAAGTGATGTGGGGGACACATGCATAGACACACACAGACAGCAAAGTAATCTCGTGAGCCTTTCTATCCTGCGGAAAGTAGGCTAAAAAACAATACTGTTGTGAGAAATGCCATACATGGTTGTGGAAGTGTTGCAGTTACATGTGGATTTGTTACGTGCCCTGTACACATGGCCTAAGATCAAGCAGAATGGATTTGTGACAAAATTGATTGGAAAAAACCTCCTCCTATCCAAACAAGAAGCAAATGTTGCTTGCAAGCATGTTTTGGTAGTAATGTTCACAATATAAGCCAGTTGAATTGCTCAATGTGGGGAATTACTAAGCTTGCCCAGTTCTTTATCATCTGCTCACGAAGCTGTTATGTGCTGTTCGTGGATAATTGAGTACTGTACCTTTGAAAGCCCTGTTTAGTTGATTATTTTTGGCCTTTTTTTAAAAATCCTTTGTCATAAATATTACTACCAGTATCAGAGCAGCAATCAGGAGATGCTGTGAAATTGATACAATCATTAATCTGTTACTGTCAGACCATCAGTGCTGTAATAGGCATACATACAAAAAATATCCAATTTTGGTGGCAACCAGGTTACATAAAATTTGAAGTACTACATATATTAAGATATAGGATTGCATTTTCATATTTGTATTCAGCTGTACAAGGTGTATTCCAATCAGTGGTTGTTATGTTATTGTAGATGCAATTTTGGGAATAGGTGTTTTTTTTTTTTTTTAAACCTACTTTTAATTTTATTTTTTTGTCTTACGGTATTTCACATCTAACTTCTTTTAACTCATAAGGTGCTCATACAGAATAGTTCCATGCCAATTTTTTCTTCTCAACTTGAAAGTTGAAATAAGGGTTTTCACAGTACTCTCTTATTTCTGAAATGTGAATATTGTCGATGGAAGTAAGGGGTTTATGGGTGATCTAAAAATGCTTATTTTTTGTTTTCATTTGTGAAGATTTTGGATTTTGGATTTTGTTATTGGTGAGATTTTACTGGAAGTTTTGACAGCTAGTTTACCTTGTAATTTACCCTTTTTAGAAGAGAAATTTGCATGTCATGGAACCATATATTCATAATCATATCCATAGTTGTTTCCAGTTCGTGCTTTTATGAGCTTCCAGAATGTGCTGCTATTTTCGTCTTGTTTTACATTCCCTACCTGCGATTCTTCCCAATCTCTACCCTTTCTTCTGTTTTCTCTCCCGTTATCATTTCAAATTTTTATCCTCTCACCTACTCTCTCTATCTGCTTTTATTTTCTCTTTCTTGGTGCTTAGTGCCTTTTATCAATATGTTTTGAGTCAAACATTGTTCGTGGCACACCCTCCCTTCTTATTCTTAGTGTCATATTGGAACGAATTTGAGCCACGGCACTTACAAATTTGGTTCCACTTATCGGTTTTGCTGTGTTTTTGCCAAGAAAGCTGCAGTCTGATTTGTGTGGATATTTGCAGTGGAGGAGCAGGCAGGAGGTAGTGATGTGGAGCGGGATGCCAGTCGTGTGACGTCATTACCCCAGTGAGGGTCTACCTACCCGCAGACAGCCCCGTGGTGCAGATAGCATGCGGCCTCCACCACAGTGTACTCTTGCTGCAGTCGGGTGAGGTATTTACATTTGGCAGCAACACGTACGGCCAGCTGGGCACTGGGGACTTGTCTCCTCGTGGTGGCCCCAGCCTCGTGAAGCTACCGGCTCCCGCGACCAGCGTCGCCGCAGGCAGCAGCCACACTGTTGTTCTCTACCATCAAGGGAGAAGTGTTCACCTTTGGCAGCTACCAGGTTTTCTCCCTACACTTAAATTGTTTTTTTTTTTTTTTTTTTATATGGGGTTGGGGGGGTGTGGAATTGTTATTGCGTAGCGAATGTGTTTTCTATAGGTTCTCCTGTATACCTACTCCATCTTTGCATTCTATCATTGCTTCATCTCCTTGGTGCTCAATATCAAAGGGTGCTGAGAACTTCTTTGTCAAGGACTCAGCTAATATTTTTGTTGAACTTCTTTCTTTCTTTGCTTTTCTGCCCCTTAATTTTAGCACTTTGCTTTTCCTTTTTTTTTTAGCTTGATTTTTCTCATTTTAGCATAGCTTATTTAATGGTTTTGCCAATTTCTTTATGTTTAATTTTAGCTGGTTTTCATTGTTATTGGTGGATGAATTTTTTTTTCTTTTAGGCAATTGTATCTTGTTTTGGTTGAATTGATATAATTAATATCCCCCCCCCCTTGTGTTTATATATATATATATGTGTGTGTGTGTGTGTGTGTGTGTGTGTGTGTGTGTGTGCGCGCGTGCATGCGCGCGCGTGCGCACACACACACATAAAATTGTATTGGATGTTCTCATTTATGTTTTCTCTCTTTGTATTGAATTTGAATAATATTTTTATTTACTTAAGGGTTCCACATTTTATGCCAATTCTGATTGTGAAATAAACATGATGCCGCTCTGAAGTAAGTTTTTGCTTAGGGTGTAAGACTTATAAGTTATAGTGAACTCTCAATTCTGTGACCTTTTAAGATTCCCAGTAAAAGTTTTGTATTATGAAGTTGTCATTATTTGAATTTGTACAAATTTTAACCCATCCAACAATTGCTATATGCAAAACTTGAATTAAAATTATACTGAAATTACTTAAACACGTTATCATCTGGGATCATGTACAGTTGACTCTTGATGTATTGTTATTGCATGTATCGATAAACCGCATTCACCAACAATTTTTTGTGGTCCTGGCGAAATTCCTATGAAAATAATGTTAACGTAAACCGTTTGTATCGTTTATTGCATGGTGCCTCAATCTAAGTATATTTCGGATCCCTTCACCTAATATTTCCAGCAACTATCGTTTTTAAGCTGGTTGCTTATGCAAACGTTTAGTAACGTAATATGAAAAACCTTCACGCGCACCGCTGTTTATCACTGCTCTGCGGCACGTTGTCTAGTGTCTTGTCTTCCCAACATGTCTGTCGACACTGCGGCGTGGGTGCAATGAGCGAAACTGGCTTGCTACTTCCCCTTACACGCCTGACAAGGGGAAGTGGTTACCTATAGCAACGAGTGTGGCAACATAGCACCCTCTCTCTCAGCCTTCTTTCTGTCTCTCTCAGCCATGTATACCTTCCTTCCTCCCCTCACATGCCTACGAGAGGGGAAGCTGGCTGTTGTCTAGTAAAAGAATAAACAACTCTCTCGGTTACGTGTGCTTGCCTTTACACACTGGCCATAGAGCAAATAAACTGTGCCTGCGAACGAACGTAGAAATGTTATCTAGATTATGCGTCGCTCAAAATAGTTGCACCTATCATCACTTGTATTTCAAATTAAATGGTTTCACCTGAAAATGTTACGCAAAACATTTTAACAAGGAATTATTATTTGCAAAGATGTTTTCTTTTGTGATAAATTTTTTTTTTCCCCCTGTAAGGTTGGTGTTTTATTGTATGTGGCATAAAATTAATATGGTTTTAAAACGTAGTATTTATTTTGCTCAAGGGGCAGCATCTTGACTAACAAAATTATATGCCCAGAAGTATATACTTGATCTCCTCTTGTCACCAAAAATTGTTTGAACTTCGAGCGACTTCTATTATTTATAAGTGTAAAGTTCATTTTTAGTAACTTCTTGCGGGGAAATCTGAGGATTTATCGTGATTTATTTCAATAGACATGCGTAATATGAATAAACTCATAAAATTTAAGGGCCTATTCGACACCTTTTGCCGTCTAATAATGGGTAGGTAAGCACTGAGCCGAGTGCAGCATAACTCACGACAGAGAAAATTAGAGGCCGTGGTTTTGAATGATTAATTTATAAAGACAGTGAAGAAATCAATTATAATCATATTATTTATTCACATGTCTCAAAATTACAAGTTTTCTTTGCAGTAAAATATAACTAATTACTTTAAAAGATAGACATTTGCCACGGGTGCAAGATGAGAAGCTTCAGAGGGTGTGGAGGAGAACGGAGCAGGGTAGGCAGTCCATGCTTGTGAGGTCTGTGAGGGAGTGGAATGTGTTGAGAGAGGAATTGGTATCTGTGAGAGGGGTTGGTAAATTCAGGAAGGGAGTGGAAAAGGAGTTGGTTGGGTGAAGGAGAGTTGAGAGAGCTCGCCACCAGGCAGTAGCCTAATTGCGAGTGTATGTATGTATACAAAGAGTTTGGGTAACATGTAGCGGCGTGGAGGGGTAATCCTCCAGCCGCTACCTTTCCGCCACTATCCGCCGTGAACACACTGCCCGATCGATAACTCCTCTGCACTCTCTCAGCTGATAGTGAGTGCGGGACATTCAAAATTTGACTTGCATTCGGTGTCATATTATTTTCATTTTCAGAGGGTTTGAAATTTGCTTGCAATTGGTGTCTGATAACAATCAATTATATACATTATTTTGAGGCATTATTTTCATTATTTAAACGAGTTTAGGTGAAATGTTTTTTAATGTGTTATTTTAAAAAAAATTCTCTTTTCTAAAATCTCCATTTATATTGTGTTTATTATCTAAACTTTATTCACGGATAATGTACATCTCTTACTATACTCACCATAAAGTTTTATAAGGTTAGAAGTTGTATTTTATTGCTGTACCTGTCAGAAACCTCATCTACTGAAATCCCACATGTATGGACATTTTTTGGCAGTCCCCTAAACAACTATAGATCCAGAGTCGATTTACTGGGCTTCTACAAGTTGTGAGGTTTTCTTTAGGGTAACCAGTCTGTTAGATTTGCATATATGGCAGAAGAATGTGAGATGCTGTAGATCTGACTTGGTCAACCCAACCAAAGCATATATGGTGAAAGGTTTCAGGACACTGCTCACATGAGATGTGGATGTGACCTAACCCCTCACAACCTGGGAAATCACAGTGGAGCTCACACATGGTGGTAGTTACATCGAGGTGTTCCAGGCTGTCTAACTCATTGTCCTCTGTTTTCTGCTGTCCACCATAAACATTGAAAAGTGAATATCACCTCCACAGTGTGTGCACTCTTTGCGGCATTGGCCATTCCTAGTTCAATCTGATGCTGCACATTGGTTTACCTAAAATTAGATATTTTTTGTCCCATTCTCTGGTCAGTGTGTTTGCCAAGCTATTGTATACCATGTTGAAATGGGTGCCACAGGATGTTTCCCAGCTGTTTGGCATTGATGTACTGGTGCTAGAACTAGAGCTGCTTATCCCAGGGACTCCCAAGGTCTCCCAACTCTTTTTTGGTTTACTGAGAAACTCCATTTTGGGTGCCAAGAAAAAAGCTTCACACCAACCTGGGTTTGAGAGGTTCCAAGCCCCTCCCAAGGATCCAGGAAGCTGTTACTCTGTTCACAGGATGATTCAGTGTTTGGGGACCCTTCTTGGAATCTCGATTACTTGCAGCTTGGCTTGTAGAGGAGCTGCAATGGAAGCTGGCTGAGTTGAAGTCAGAGTAAGGGAAAATGCAGTATTGGTACTGGCTGGCCTAGCAGGTGGCAATACCCAGAGAATGTGATCTGACGTTTGACTGCGGCAACTGTGGTGAGCCAGACTCATTCCAAATAACATTTAGGCAGGGTCAGCAGCAATAGCATAACTGCTCTAGGGACTGCAAAGCACCCTGGCTGTTAAGCTGGTGTGGAACTCGAGCTGTTGGTTTTGGTACCGGCCTGTCAGGTGCTGGATAGAGACATATTGCCAGATTGCATGTGAGCATCCATTTCTTACTAGTGAAAATGTACCTCCTTGTCTCACAGATTATTGAACCTGTGCAGCGGCTATCTTCCTATCCTTTGCCCTTCCTTTTCTGTAGTGGGGCATGTGGCAAGGTGAATGCTTAGGCTTAGAAAAGATCAGGTAGGTGGTTTAGCAAGGTGGCTTAGACTGTGTGGTGGGTAAGAGTGGGCCTTCCAAAGAGCCTTTCTCTGGTGCCAATGTCTGGGGATCGGTCCACTTCCCAATGGAGGGCATCTTCCACCCATCATTGGCAAGCTTCGCTCCCCAACTCAATGATGCCCAAAGAAGCAGCACTATCTCTGATAGCCAGACGTTCAGCCTAGTTGGGAAATGCTTCCAACTTACCCCTAGCGTAGGTGGGAAGCCTCATTGTGCCTACTTCCCAGAGAGCCCTGAGAAGCAGTGGTATTGCCGTTAATAGTGTCTCCTTTGAGTTGGTTTCGTAGTGAGGTTTTCTCTCAGCCTCAGCAGTGCCCAGAAAGTGGGGCTGTTAGTAACCAGGTGCCCACACTGAAATGGATATCTGTTCTCAATGTGTACTAGTGTGAGCCTGAAATGCTTCGAGTCTCGTGCCGTGCCTGAGCCTGAGAGTGCACTGGATTATCGGGTAGAAGTAAAGGTGAACAAAGTGGTAGAAGACAAAGGTACTGTTTAAATGGATTCATTGCAATAAACCACGTATAACCCAGCATCTTTTAGGCATTGCGAAAAACAAATTTTTTTGTTTGGAGCTGTACTTACATAAATACGATGTTTTGTCTTACATCAAAACCAATAAAAACCTGTCTGTGTTTTATCTTTTGGCAGCAGTGGTTTATACTGCTACAGAATATGGTTTCAACACCGAGTGATGGTCCCCTCACCTAGAGAACCTTTCTCATTGGACGTTATGTTCTACTGTGTACAGTACAGCTACTTCTTATGCAACGTACCGTATAGAGGACACTGTGACTGAAAGGGTTAAGATCATAAAGTACTCCATGTATGTATATAAATTTGATACATCAGTTTTGTGTATTATTTCAAGACAAGTGTGTATGTGAAGTTTCCCCTCTATAGTGAACATAGAAAGTGTTCCCTTCAGACTCAACAAGGTTTTCATTAGCAACAATTTAATATTAAAATTAATTTTATATCTTCCTGTTCATAAACTAATTTTCTGTACCAACACAAATGTGCAGTGAAGCACCTTGGCATAAAACATGTATTGGCCCACATTTTGTTTTTGAAAGAATTAGTTTTAACAGTACATATTTTGCAAGTAATATTAATCCTTTAAATTGCAGAACCAATGCATATATAAAACCCATTCCTCCATTTTTGTTTCAAACCTATCACTTGACTGTCAACAGTAACAAAACATGTAAACATTATTCATGCCTACTGTTTTCTGTGTTTTCAAATAAGTATTTTTATAAACATAACTGATGTATTTTTTTCTAGTTTTTCTTTCCATTAACTTGCATGGTTTGTTGCATTATGTATTTACTTTTTGAACTCTGCAAGCTGAAATAGTTAAAAATAGCTTTTAATTGCACTGTGCTTCATTAATACCATTGTTGAATAACCTAAATTCATCTCAACGTTAATGATTTAATGCATCTGGTTACATGTTGTTTATCTTCTCACGGTTTCAACACTGGGAAGGGTAGCGTTCTTAACTAGGAAGGAAATTAGCGCAAAATAGATAGGGGCGCTAGTATTTTCATCTGGTTCTTCCTGTTTTACACTATCACTTTCTTGAAGTGTGCAGTTTTCACTGGGTGGAACAGCATAGGTGAGCCGTCAAAGTTAGTTTATTTTTACTGCTATTTTGATTTACACTTTCACTGCAGTTTGACAGCATGGAAATGTTTATGGCTGAACTTAACATAATAGAGATTATTGAGGGTGTCTTCTGGTCTCTTTCCTGGGTCGGTCCCTCTTCCAGAGGGGCATGTGGGCAGGATCATGAATCTCACTGTGGGTCGCCAGGGGGACTCCTTGCATCAATCCAAATTGAGGAGGCATACATCTGCATCTCTCTCCTCTAGTCAGTCTGTTTCTGGTTCATTTCCCTGGTAGGGGCCCATGGGGGTCCGCTGTGCACCTTAGAGCTGCCAGAACCCTCTTCTTCCTCGCTGGTTGTTCTTGACGTGGTCTCCTGGGGTCGAGGTTCTTTGGACTCCCCTACCCTGATGACTGGGTGTTGATCCATCACTTTTTCAAAAGGGACTGCATCTGCATCACTGACACCTTTAGGCATCAGGATTTTTTGGTTTGCCTCGACTTTCTGAGCTGGAAGCTGAAATCTTGTTCTTGACCAGATACCTTCAGGTACGGGTTCGGCCATCAGGGGAGTGGCCTGGGGACATCTTCTCCTCCCCCCTTGACTCGGCGAAGGTGGCCGTCTGAGAAAGTGGAATTGGAATATCTTCACCTCCCTCTCCGTCCTGTTGAGGTTATGCCCTCATCCAAGCTCGTGATGACCGGGGCCAGAGGTTCCAGGCGTACCCTGGCCTGCTCGATCATGCTTGGGTGGGATCCGTCGTCCCTGGTCGTTTGGAGGGTCCGTTGTCTGGAAGCCAGGAGCTCTGCGAGTGCAGAAGCGGCCTCTGTTGATGCAGTCGCCCCTGACATCGTCCAACATTGGTATCTCTGCCTGTAAAGGGAGGGGTGGCACATTTCGTTCCCTGCTCTCCTCTCCTTTGGAGGTTTCCATGCCCGTAGAGGGTGGTGTGGATGGAACTGAACCAGGGGGTAGTGGGTACTGCGACACGTTTAGATCGGGTTCTTCGGGGTGTTCCTCCTCCTGTATGGGAGAAGAAACAAACGGGGCAACTGCACCATCCGGCATCGCCGTCTGCTTAATAGCCTGTTCTATCCTAACTAAGATTGTCGATATTATGGTGGCCATAGACAGGGGTACTAATGAGTCCTGTACCTCAGCGGTGGGGTGAGGTTCGTCGACCTCACTGATTGTGCTGGGAGGATGGGGCCTCTGGCAGAGAGCTCTGTCCAGAGGGCTCCGCCAGGAGACCACCTGTCCTGTATATTTTGTGCTTAACTTTCCAGATTTTCAACACATGCATGTCCAGCTAGGGCTTTCCGAGGTTTGGTAATGCTGGCAGTGTCTACATTGGATAGTATATCTTTGGCGTCAACAGGAGGAGCAACGATCACCTCTGAATTGTGCTCCAGTGGATCGTTATCCTATTGTTCTGTTGACGGTACATACGTTTTTCGCCATGGTCCATCACACATTGCTGGTTAGGAAGCCAGGGCTGGCATAAAATAATCTCCTCTGTAATACTGTATCTGGTGATACTGTGAATTCAGCTATATGTGATAGGTGATAGATACCAATGGTAAGGTTGGTCTTGCAATTGACCTTTAAGGTCTAGTTGGGTTGGGCCATCCGTATGATTCGAGTCTGGGGCTGTAGGTTAGCTTTCTGGTCTGCTGTCAATGGGTCGCTTTTTACAAAGTTTCCTGTTGCAGCTGAGGGCACCCATTTATATCCACTTGGATATGTGGCGCCTTTGGTGGTAGGTAAAATCTCATCAATGTGGCCTATTTTTGTGACATTGAGGGGGGCCCTTGTTCACCTCGGGTGGCTGCTCCGCGCTCACCCCAGCTAAGGCATTTCCTGCCTGGGTTGGTCCCTTAATGTTTGGTCTGCGCGGTGGTGCATCTAGCACCGCGTGTATCGCTTCTTGCCCCTTCCCCTTCTCCAGCTGGTAGATCGGAGTAATCTCTGTTGAAATGCCTTCCGGAACAAAATCAATACTGGGGAAGTTTGGTGGTAGGAGGCGTGGGTAAACTGTGGATGACCTTCCACTCAGGAGGAGGAAGGGATGGGCTGATGACCTTGGCGGCACATGGCCTGTGCCGTGTTGTTCTTTTTTATTTTTCTCGCTCTCTCCACGAGCCGGTCAACAGCTCTGGGGTTAGGAATTAAAAGTAAATTGATAAAGGAGGTAAGTAGTGTACACGTTATATTTCATACACAGCATTCTTCACTCTTGTTGGGATATACACACTGGAATAACTGGGTTTTCCAGCGCGTGCACACCACACACACACACACACACACACACACACACACACACACACACACACACACACACACACACACACATATATATATATATTATATATATTATATATATACACACACACACACACATATATGCATATATATTTGTAGGCTTCTTCCTTGGGATGTTGGGTGTGTGTGAAGTTCAGTAATGATCCCCGCGATCACTTCCTTACAAGTAATTTGAGCTGTGAAGCAAGTTCGCAGATTTTCCCATTCGGTAATAAATTCACCGTATTTTGCCCACCATGCTTGGGTTTTTCCTTGTAATTGGTAGTGGGTGCAGCTGACCTATTGGTTGGTACATTATGGTCATGAAGTTCCCTTTCACACTCGCGTATGAAAGTAACTGGATCTTCATGTGGTCAATCAAATTCAGGTAGCTGAATTTCTATGGTGACGAGGGTTGTGATAGGGCTATGGCTGGTACCTGGGTTCAATGCTCTGTTCTGGTTACGTCTGCACACCTCACAGTGATAGACTAGGCCAGGGTGAGTGATTCGCTTGTCTGGCTAGCCTATACACACATGATGGAATTTAGACACACACGCAATGGGTGTATGGGTTCCCTTCTGGCACACTCAACCCAGCTACATCTAGTGGCTTGACATTCTTGGCAGGATACACAGCGGTGTTCCAGGCCTTCTGTGTATCTTGGTTCATCTACCCACCCCAAACACTGATAGTGTTAGGGTTGAATTACATGTACCCCCATACCAGGGCATGTGTCCATTGTACACTTTTCGAGTATATCTTGGGGGTTTTTTCGACCATAGCTGTCTCTAGGGTGTCGTGCTGGCTCTGTGGGGAGTCAGACATGACTAACGGGCTTTTGTTGAGCACCACAGGGTGTTTTTATCAGCGGACTTCTTGAAGTCCTATTTGGGGTTCGACTCCTGATTAGTAGGGTGTTAATAACTTGGGGATCTACTGATTAGCTAAGTCACGTAGGCCGCAACAAGCTGTAAGATGACTGGTGTTATCTCATGCTAGGCATGATTTAGGGGATGGCTAGCAGAATAGCCGTCCGGCTAAAGCACTAGTTAAGGGCATGGCTGGCTTATCCTGACTGCCTAGTCTGAACTATAACAGTTAAAGCCCCACGTTGGGCACCACAAAAAACTCTCCCTATTCTTCGACTACGTGTTGCATGTCCAGCTGGTATGTGGTTTTACACATTGCGCTTGTTAGCGCTGGGTTAGAACGAATGATTGGGGAAGTTGAATATAATTCCAATCTTGCTAAAATATGTTTCAATAATAGTAGTTTTAGTAGTACATAGTTACAGTAGAGGTTTTACATTCCAATGCCAGTATCGCGAGAAACATGGGTGAGACAGTAACCTTAGTGTCTCGTGGGTGCCCAGCCGGTATACAAGACTGGCCTGGTGGGCTGTCTTCTTAGAACAAAATCTACAGCTACTGTCACAACCCGTCTCACAAACTAACCTTTTACCTTTGGATGGTTGGGAGGAGGAAGATTCCTTCTCTGTTGCCTGCTCATCGGCTCTACGAGTGGTTGGACTGCGACCGGTTCTGGAAGACTCGTAAGCTGTGGAGAACTCGAGATCTGTTGGGGGCTGTTGGTGGTTGTAAGGGGAAAATCGGGATTACACAACCACAGATTAGATATGCCTATAGGTGGGTCCTCTCCTCTCAGGAATGGATCTAAAATAGGATGAGGAGGACCTTCAAGTTTTACTAATGGGGGAAACAATGAAGTGGATATCTCGCAGGCGGTTTGAACTCTGCCCTTTGGGTTAGTATGAGATAGGCATGTGGTATTACCCTCTGAGGAGTAGATAACCTTTTTACAGTCTCCTCGATATGCCTCCTTTCCAGGAGTATAGCATGAGGGAAAGGATCTATAGAGCGTCGCAGAAGATAAGCTGGTGACTCCTTCTCTACTGTTTATGGCAGAATATTGAGTCTTGCAACGAGTAGCACCCAGTTGTTCCTCTCGTCCAGCCCCAAAAGAAGCGATGGATAGAATGCGGATATGCTTAAGCTGCTCCCTGACTGAATACCTGCGTAAGGTCTCCACAAGGTGTTGATCAGTCTAACCAATTCCAACTTCTTTCCGGCCCCAAAAGAAGTGGTGGTTGAGTATGGAACTACTTAGCCTGTTCAATTCACCTAGTGGATGTGTACTTAGTGTTTGAGGCTCCATCAAACTCTACAAGTTTGGTAGAGCTCAAGTGGTCTCTTAGAGTGTGGGTATTTAGCTTTGTGCTCTAGTCTTCTGGCTTGACCCTTGTCTGGTTGGTTTACATATTCTACTCAGAATAAATGCATTAAAGTTTACACACTACGTTCTGATTCCAAGGGTGATTTTTACCTCTGTATTATCTTGTAAATGCCATCCCCCAAGGGAGAAGCAGGTGACTGCATCTTGCCAAGCAGTTTCCAACAATAGAGTAGGAGTGCGGGCTTCTTTAACTGGGCGGTACGTATGTTGTAAAACACCACACAATTTGCCAGCCACCTGTACTGTGGGCCCAGCGCGCAAAGGCACTTGGCACACATGTACGGTAGAGCTCCCTTCTAGGTACACTCCATGAGGGAGGAACTGGTCCACCTGAGTCAGCTAACCCACTCTATTCACTGCGTGGAATTCACCGGTAGGAGTGCCAGGCCTGACGAGGTGTGTCCTAGTAGCCTCTAAGTGGATCATGACCAAGCCTTAGCGCCACCCCAAATCAGCTAACATGCTCCATACAACACGTGAAATTTGCCGTTGGAGCACCAGGACTGTTACCTGCCCCTTGTTTGCTGCGACGACCAGTAGAACCTACCCCATGCCATTCACTTGACGAGGAGGGACTAAGTGAGCCAATAAGAAGGCAACTACGGCTCTTACAGCCAATCAATTGCCAAATAACCCATTCCAGTCAGCCTTCAGCCTTTCCTCCGCTCAAAAACAGACACAAGCTGCCCGCCAACTGCAGGAGCCTCACTCCTTAGTCTCCCCTAGACATTTGTTTTAGTCATCCCAGAAGACCAGCAGGACTCCACATCCAGTCGTCATCTGCCTTCAACTTGGACTACCCATGGGTCTGGGCATTGCCAACGCCGTTCGCTGCCGCCTGCTGCCATCACCCAGACAGAGTGCAGCAACCCCAGGACCAGCCAGCTCCAACCGAGCACTAGCTACCCTCGAACGTGGCCCTAAGAGTCGCCTAAAACATCCAGCCGTCAGACAGACTCAGCGCCATTCTGCAGGTAGTAAGCCAATGTCAACTGCCATCCTAAGCACCTCCGACACTTGCAAAGCTTGCTGGCGCCCGACCATGGCGACTCTGTATTCCGGCTTCTTAAAGGCCGGGGTGAACCGCAGTAAACCAGGCAATAAGGCCACCTGAGAGTCCTCTGCCTGAACCTGCTTAAAAACCTCAGTAGACTAGGTACATACCAAGCACCCCAGCCATCACACGTCACCTGATATTGTTTTCCTGCTGGGGTTGGTCCGGCGATAGGTTGAGGTTAGGTTGGCTAAATGGCCCTTCCAGGCTCTAAGCTGGTCCTTGTCGCCATAACGGTCTAGCTGGTGACTTCCTTCTGCTCTGTAACTCTCAGCGATCACTCTGATGCTGGTCTGCATCAACTGTCAATTAGGTTAGCACATTACTGCTTATATCTCTCCGTCAAGCCTCGTGTTCCTGCGTGGCAAGCTCTGAGTGCCACTTCTCCTTCACCTTTCCACTGGCTGGCGTAGTGGCCATATATGCTCGCTGTCTGACCATCCATTCTTGAGGCTCTGCACCGTGCGGGGCTATTATGTTTTGACGGATTTCATCAACGCTCGCTCAGGTGGGGTGCACATGGACTTGTGCAGGTTTACAATAGCAGGGGTTTGGCAGCGGCGCTTTAGAATGAAAGCAGTATGCGGCACATCTCAGCTTTGCTAAACTTTAAAATATATTAGTGTGTTTAAAGTTGATACAGAAATTAAAAAAAACTGTGTGAACAATGTCTGCAAAATGTAATGATGCTGTGGTTCTTTTTCGTACTTTCATAAATGTGCGGTGGTAGTGCAGCAGAGCATACACAGACTAATATTGGTATTTCTTCAGTGGTAAAGAAATGTTTTTTATAAGTTTCTCACATGTTGATTGAGAGAAAATGCATAGATTTAAGGAAGCAGTCCTATTTTGGTGGTGTTGTAGTTGGTAAACCATTAACTGTATCTTTTTATGTTTGGTCGAACTTTATTACATCACTGCTCATGGTTTGGGATGATCACATATCTGTAAATATGATTTTTTGTGTCCATTATGCTGTGCAAGAAAGCACTGAGAAAAGTTTGGTTGTTGATGCAGAAAGGTCAGCTTGGTCGACCATTCCAGTCAATGGGTCAGGATGCCCAGGGGTCAGGGAACAGCAGCAAGAAAGATGGTCGCTTATCTCGAGACGGGCCATGGTACTCCTTCTCGGGGCAGGTGCCAGTCATCGGGCCAAAGCATGGTCGAAGGGCGACTTGGGTGGAGCGTCTGGGGACCAGACCTTCCTGAAGATTGACGAAAGTTTAATCAATGCTATGAGCCTAACACGGTCCACAGTCATGGCCAACAAGAACAGCATCAGTGAGTTTTTACATTCTGTTGTCTTCTTACATTACCTTGTTTCTGTGTTAATTGTAAACTTTAGCATATTAGGCACATTAATGGCTTTTCACGCCAAAGTAAGCACTTTAGAAATCATCCTTTGAAGAAATCACTGCCTGTGGCAAAATATATGCTACATTACACACTTGTATGTAGGCGCTCAGTTAAGTCTTCAGGGAATTAATGAAAATAGTTAGAAATAACATTGCATTGAGCATGTATTGTTAAAATTGATGGCTTCCAAAATCAGTCTTTCTTGTTTTATATACATAAGAGTACAACTTGCATATTATTAACACATTTAACTACCTAGAAATTTAGTGATTTCACTCTAATGACACATGCAAAAAGTGAAGCTGCCCATGGCAATGTTATTTTCACATATGGTGGAAGAATATAAAATTAGAGAAAAATCAAATCCTAAACTGGGCTTTCAAAAGTGCTCAATTAATCATGAACAGCCACCCCCCCCCCCCTGCATTCCGGCACTGCTCCATACATACCTCACTTCACCCCCATTGGCTCCCAAGACCTCCACTTCACTTCAACTCTCTTTTAACTACACAGGCAAGCAAAATTGCACAAAGTCGTTTATTTTAATGAGATGTGACATCAGACTCCTTGGAAAGTATTTCTTAGAACAGGTGTAACGACACCTAGTGGAATTTATGTAGCAATAATTACAACAGCTCTTTAGGGAGTGTAACTGGTTTAGTGCAAATAAAAGGGCACAAAAACTAATTATGTCAAGGAAAGATGTGTTATTATAATGAGTAAAAATTTTGAATATTCCTGTAGGTTGTGCGTTAAAGTTTTTATTTAGTGAAAACAGCAAAGAAAGTGTATTTGGAAGTGAGTTAAAACGGTTACTTTTTAATATTTCATGTTTTCTGTTCGAGCAGAAAGTACAATTAGAAAGTAATGTAAACTTGTTTGAAACTTCCTTAAAAATATTAAAATAATTTTTTGTTAAAATTTTTGTTAAATTTTTTGAGAAATGTATGTAAAGTAATAGGTTAATGTTCATTATAAATTTCAAACCCTTTACACGTGTTATTGTAGATTGAACTGTGTTGATAAAAGTTATGAATGCTAAAAATTCATCATAATGAAAATAAAATACACTTGTGCTCTCATAAAAAAAATACACCACAAAAAATATGTATTGTCAATTGTGCAGTTAAATGGTCGTCAAAGTTGCAAAAATGTGTGGCTTCTTTCAACCCTGTCAGTGTGGCTACATGGAGAAGGAAAACTGGTGTGGAGGTGCCTTACACTTCATAGGCTACACTTTTTATGATTGAGTAAAACATTTTAGGTAAAATTCACTGTAGTGGTTATCTACGTATGGACAATGAATGGCACTTGTAAAGGAACGAATGAAAGAAAGATTCTGAAGTGCTAACCTCCCATTGAAAGTTATGATCTCCTGTCAATCTGACGCTTGACGCATTACTGCACATTTACAATGCGCACTCTACTTTACAACTTCTCCCCATCTTTGAGCATGCCGTTTAGAATGGGACAGTAATGAACCCTAAAACAGTACTGAAGAGGCAGGACATGTGGCTACAGGGTGCATTGGTACCATCAAGATACTACAGACACATGATTGTAGTTTGTATTGTTCACCCAGACTCAGAAAAAGTCACGCTGGTACACCCCCTCCCCCACCACAAGATTGTACTGTTAGATGCTGGCTCCCTTCAGCGAAAGTCACGCTAATGTCATAGCACACCACTGGAGGGCAGCACATATTTACCCACTGCTTGTGGTTGAGATAAGGGATGATAGCACTGCTTCAGCATCCTGAAATTTTCAACCCCTGCGGCAAAGGCTATCACTCCTCGCACACCTCACTTCAAAACATCCTGGAGAGATAAGTTTAAAAGGGCTGGCATAGCCAACGCTCTTGAGTATCTGCTCCTCCACCGCCTTCTTCAGGGCGGAGGTAGCCATCGGGGTGCGCGACCACTGGTTCCACCAGAGATTCTACCACCTCTTTTGGGGTCGGGATCTCTACCAGTAGGAAGACTCACCAACCAGAAGCTCACCACCTCTTCAGCAACCGCTGAAGACATCGCCATCTGCCGCCTTCGCAGATCCCACTAGCAGCTTCTGGGAAACTCAACCACCACCAGAGGTTTCCAAAGACGTCGCTTCGTCCCCTACCAACCCCCGCTGGTGCCCACTCCAGTCCTCTGTAAGCTCATGATGGTGTCCCCTCTGGACAACCCCCACCACACCAGATGGTGTTAACATCAAATGTCCATACCCTTCTGGTAGACGTTTACCCCCTTAAGTTCCTTCAGAACACAGATAATAGTTAAGACACTTTCAATTTACGTAATTAACTAGTAATTTTTATTTAATCGCCTTCACTCACTAGCTTTTGCCCAGGTTGCCTTCACCCGGTTAATTACGTTAGGTTTATTAACTTCCATTGCAAATCATATTATCTTATGAGGGAGTTCGGAGCCACCATGTTCTTATTACTCCAATAATAAAAACACTTTTATTTGTCTATTTCTGTAATCTGATTTTCTTGGAAGTATTGGTAATCCTGTTTAACCTTACCACCAGGGGTCAAGCCAGCATTACGTGAACATTAAATTAGGTTCACGTACACTAAGAGGCCATTCGAGTTCTGCCACACCAGTAGTCCTTCGACAGAGCCCAAAAACCTTAGGTATACATCCATCAGGTGAATTGTCCAGACTAAGTAGATCCATACAACGCCACCTGTCATTTTTGGGGCCGTAACAGAGCTGGATTTGCATAGACTGATTGACTCCCTGTGGAGTCCTAGACCAGAACACATAATTAAATACCCACTTGGTCTTCCTTTCAAGGAGCCAGAATTCACTAGGAACTCATCCACCAGGTGAGTAGAGCAGATTAAGTACGCCCGTACTCTACCACCGCTTCTTTTGGAGCTGGAACGGAGCTGAAATTACTTAATCTGATCAACCCCATGTGGAACCGTCACCCGGGTATTCGGACAAAAAGCAGCTTGAACAATATCCGCGTTCTGTCCACCGCCTCCTTCGGGACCGGACGAAAGGAACAACCTTGGGTGCCGTTCGCTGTGAGTCTTGATATTCTGCAGAACACAGTAGGGTAGGAGAGACAGACTCATTCTCTGTGAGACCCCTTTGATCTTTCCTTATGCCTCACTCCTGGAAAGGAGGTGTATGGAGGAGATTAAAGAAGGCAACACATGCCTATGAGAGTAATATAAATTGCTTATCATCTAACAGTAACACCAGTGCTATACCTACCCCATTGTTTACCCCACCAGAATGAATAGAAGGCCCTCCTCATCCAATTATAGAGCCCTTCAAGTGAGGAGAGGAGCCACTATTAGGCTTAGATAATCCCTGGTTGTGTCAGCCTTATTTCCCAGTTATAATTACCAACAGTCCCCAACAAATACCTAGATTTCCATAGCTGCGAAGCCCCCGGAACCCTCTACAGCCACACCACCTGCCGAGTCGCTGAGCCAGCCGCAGAGGAGTAACCTGCTTACTCCTAGTCATGTCAAGGTAAAGTGCAGGGTTGTAGGAATGGTTTCTACTGCAGCTGTAGATTTTGTTCCCCCTCCCCCCATACAGCCTACAGGCCAGTCCTATACTCAGGCAAGGCACCTGTCAGGCATTAAGCTCTCTGACTAACTCATGTTCCTCGCTATACTGGCATCGCTCTATAAAACCTCTACTTCTGTTACTTCGAAAGCCACTTGTGTTAAAACTTGTCTTTCCAAACTAGGATTTGTAATTAACCTCCCCAAATGTTGGTTCAAACCCAATAGCAAAAAACCAAACCTGTAGAGCCACACCCCAACTGGTCATGCATCAGATCTTTAAATGTGTGTATATGTGATTGTGTGTATGCATGTATCCTCACACATACACATTAAAATGCATGTATCCTCACACATACACATTAAAATGCATATGCATACACTCAGGAAAGAATTACAACATGAAGTATACACTGACATGATAACAGTCATGGTATGGGATACCCGTTTAATAACGTGTATGGCGCCCTCTAGCCCAAAGAAGTGCTGTAACTCAATGTGACATGGACTGCACAAGTGGACAGAAGACCTCTGGAGAGATTTTAATCCGTACTCTCTGAATATCTGCCCAAAGTTCCGTGGTATTTCTAGTTGCAGGATCTTGGGTGCGAATGGCTCTCTCCTCCATGACCCATAGGGTTCATGTCGGGGGAATGTGCCGGACCGGAACATCACATCGTTGTCAGGAAAACTGAAGTCCATGAACTGCTGCAAGTGGTCACCAAGGAGAGTTTTGTAGTGGTTACCATTTAGTCTTGTGGGTACATGGACAAATGGACCCAACCCATGTCATGTGAACACACCCCACACCATTACAGAATCACCAACAGACTGCACGGTGCATTGGTGACAACTGGGCTCCATGGCCTCAATTGGGTTTGCACCATACCCAAACCCTGTCATCAGCCCGAAACAACCTGTATCATGACTCCTCAGACCAGGCCACATGTTTGCAGTCCTCCAGGGTCCAATTAGCAACCTCATGAGCCCAAGTGAGGCATTGTGCCCGGTGTCGTGATGTTAACAGGGGCACTCTAGTGAGTCTTCTGCTTCCATATCCCATGGAAGCTAATGCACATTGCACAAATCTGCTAGATACACGTCTGACACCTCCTGGATTGAATACGGCTGTGACTTGAGCAAGTGTTCATGCTCTGTTATCACGGACAATTCTACCCAACCTCCACTGGTCACTATTTTCAAGTAACTTTGGACGGCTACTGCGTTGTCCACAGTGGATCGTAATGGCTTGATGTTGATATTCCCTGTACACACGTGACACCATGGATCGAGGAATATTGGAGGTCCCCACAACTTCTGAAATTGAATGTCCCATCCTTCTGGCATGCACAATCATGCCCTGTTCGAACTCTGATAACTCACGTCGCCTTTCCATGAGCATGTAAACAACAGTCAATCCGAATGATACGACTACCTGTTCAAAACTGAGACCAGTTTAGGCTGTACAACGTTGTTCTGCAACAGTGGTGCCATGAGTCATTCAGTTACATAGTGCTAACCCATGACTTTTGTCATATCAGTGTACATGGATACTTTATTTTTAGAACTAAAGAAACAAATTCTGCCTTCATACCACATTATATCAACTAATGATGCTGAACTGAGGGGAGGAAAAAAATTGCTTTTCTCATTATGTAGATCAATTGTAACAGCTATGCTGATACTCTGTCAGGAGCTCACTAAGGTTCATCACTCTTTGCCCTTTTGTGCATAGCTATAGAATGCAAAACCCATTGTTATATACAGAGCCAGCAGTTTTTTTATCTCGTATCAACATTGTATTTGTTTTGTTGGTAATTTCTGTATGTACAATGTAAGATATAAAATTGTATTTTAACTTTACATGTGTTCTATTGTTTAGTTGCGTCCTGCCACTGACAGTATAATATTTCAGAATCCTTCAGATATTAATTTTAAATTTTGTATTCCATAAAGTTGTCTGGTTAATGTGAAAGGTCTTTGATTATCTTTCCAATTTATCTATTTCTTTTCTCAGTTACAATGCATGAATGCTATAGGTACTATAAGTACATACTCAAACTCACCTCCTTTTTGGTAGTCATTATAACAGGTTTTTAAGTCACATTGTATGCGATTTGCAGTTCTCTTGCCAACACAATCAGAGCATGCATGCTCATTCAAATGCCTGGCTATCAACAAGAGAGATGGCACCTGTAACAGCTTCACTGGACCAGAACATGTGGACTTCTCACATATGGTTACATGCCTGGATCCTCTGTACAATGTGCTCTGGAGGTAAATTAACTCTGTACAGTCACAGTAAACCTACATACGTAGTTTAAAAAAAATTGATACCATTATAAGGTACTGGAGACTATTTTGATATACTTATAACACAATAATTGCACTATTAATAAAAAGATCTACATATTCATGTGTCTACTTAAAATTACGCACCATTCTAAGTGTGTTTATATGTACTACTTAACCAAGATAAGCATGCATCTGAAAAATATGTGAACCACACACGTCACACCATCCCCTCCCTTTTATTTCCCTTTCCTGTTAAAAGGGAAAAATTGCTTGGCTGCAGGTGGCCAATGTAGTCGTGATGCTGAATTTGTGGCACAATGATAGCCTTTTGGTGTGGTTTCAAACTGATTCCTGGTTGTTTGCTTGACATTTCTGTGCTGTAGGAGTGCGCGAATATTCAAATATTTGTGAATAGTAATTTTGAATAATTTACATTCTAACTTAGAATATCTTATCAAAAATTGTGAATAATGTACCTTCCCATTTTGAGTGGTTATAGAGTTGTGTCGAGAGTCCAGTCAGAGACTCATATCTGATTCTGCCCAAGTTAGGGATGTTGAAAGTTTTCCCATGTAAACAAGCACATCTGGAAACAAAAGTCTCAGTGGAAAAGATGCTCAAATACCACTGTTTTTCAAACAAAGTTTGTAGTTTTAGTCCCAAGCTCCACCCTGCTGAGATAACAATCTACCAGCTATTTAGCAAGGGGTGGGAGAGATTGTTTTCACTGCCGGGTGGGGCATTTCCATTCTCCCTCTCTTTCTCTCTCTTTTCTCTCTTTCTCTTTTCTCTCTCTCTTTCTCTCTGTTTCTCTCTCCCCCCTTCCAAGCCAGCAAGAGGGGAAACTGTTGTCTAGCAGAAAAAAAGCTGCATCCTCATGAGCCACCCCCTGGCTCTGAACAGAACCCAAAAGATGGAAAAATCCCCAAAAAAGAGATTGTGCACTCAAAGGCTCCCTGTGTTTTTCCTCTTTGACATATGTCATTTGACTTTGAAATGGTGTGTATGACCATGACAACCCTCCAAGAAAAAAATATAAACCATACCAAACTTAATTCTTCTGTTGGTCTTCTTCTTCTTCTTCTTTGTCTTCTTCTTCTCCCAGCTTTCTTAACTTCTCAAACATTGTTTGACATTTCAAAAATTTCAGATCAAAAATTTTGGAGGAGAAAATGTGATATTGTATACTAAAAATAACATGTTCTGTTTGGAAAGGATTTCTGGCAAAGCCACAATAATCCCTGCATTTTATAGCTGTAAGAGAAAAAAAAAAAGGAAACGCCCATAATAAGTAAAAAAAATCATATAAATTGATTAATCTTGATTAATTGATTAAATAAAAGACCCTTGTGAACAAGAGCCTCCCAAATCTCTGAACTCCTCGACAGTGCTATTCATTTACAGTTATTGAAGCCTTGTTTTCTTCTTTTCTCACAGCTACCATGCTGCGAGCAGCGAGATGGTATGCTATAATCCAGTGGCATCGGAAGCACAGATGTCGGACAGCTTACCACTGTCTGTGCTGAGCCCCGAGCTGGCACTGCCCGTTGTGCTGGGGTGTTTTGTGACCCGCTCCCAGGCAGCCCTCCACCTGCTGTGCTGTCTCGACACCCTGACGCAGGCACAGGACCAACGCCTCATTGTTCGTGAGGAGGGGGATGCCCGGCAGACCGGCTGCGGCAAGGTGTACAGTCGTGAAGACTTCTCAGCCGTCACCCGCTTTGAGAGTGAGTCACAGCATTCCTTAGGCCACTAAATACTATGTTTACAGTACCACAATTTAACTTGTAGTTGTAAGGGCCAATATTTCATTTTTAACTGCTTAAATAGTTAATGTAAAGATGTTTGCATATTTCATTTTTTGATTTAACAAATGGAACTCGTCTTATTTTTCTCACGACAGCTTCTGCACAGCAGATTAGGGACCGCGGTTTGGACTACTGGCCTTCCATCTAGACGAACCAGGTTTGATTCCTGGCGGTGCTGCTCTGGATTTTTGTATGTGGAAATCATGCCAGATGATGCAGCTGGTCAATGGGTTTTCTCTGGGATCTTCGCCGCCCCTTCATTCCGGCACTGCTCCATACTCACCTTGCTTCACCTTCATCTACTCTCAAGACCTCGATGTTGAGAGCTGCCCAAATCTCTTCAGTCAGTCAATCACTCACTCACAGCAGAATATTGTATATTATAATAATGGCTATTAATGGTAAATTAAGAACTTTCTAAATCGACCACTGAAAATAAGATCACTTCCCATAATAACTGCATGTGTAAACTACAGATCCCACTGGTATGCGAGCTCACAGTTGGCAGTGAAGTATAGTGGAACCCTGTTATAACATTTTACTGCTTTGACACGTGATTTTTTTTAATCTACTAACACGACTTTGCCTCATCAGTGCAAAACCTTCCTGTCGCACCCGGCAGGGTTAGAATAGCAGTACAATTTTCCAGTGTGCATACAGGATATGCTCCTAGTTTCGGGGCTATTACAAACGCCAAAAATTGTACTGTTCAAACAATGATAAAGATGCATGCTCATAACCCTGAAGTATGAATGAGATGTCGGCCAAGCCGCTTAGAAGGTATTTCAAGGCCACGTAGTACTACAGCGTGCCAGGGGATGGCAACACAAGTATAAACTGTGACTCGTGCCGCCTCAGCTGAAACTCTGGCCGGCAGACGACATTACACACCCTGTGGACGTCACATCACCCACCTCCCACTGCCCAGACAAGGGCACGCTGGTAGGGTATAAATACCTGTGCACGGCCCTTGTTCCCGAATCTGTGTTCCTTCACCACACTGTCTGGTGCCGAAGGAACCATCAGCACCAACTCGCTTTACCACGTGTGCTGGCACCCTCTACTGCCATCCAGATCTTCCAGATCTGCCAGAAGCTCTCCAACGCCTTCGCAGACGACTTCAACACCTTCCAGAGGATATCCGGAATCTACACCTGCAGAGGTCGTCAACATTGTAAACACCACCTTCCCTTCAGGAACGGATATACTTAATACTGCCCTTCTGGCTAGTGACACCTGCAAGTCCCTTCTGATCACCATGTCTAGGATAGTTAATTTGAGTTGTCTTTATAGCCACTTAGCATTTCTTCCTTGCGCAGTCTAGAACCAGGTCACCTTCACCTGTTTACCTTAGTTTACTTCCAGTTGGCTCTTGTTTGATAGGAGGTAGTATGTACCACAGGGGTTATTCCTACTGGAATAAACATGTCTTATCTACCCCCAGCGTATTATTTCCAAATGTGTTTGTGCTGTTTCCTACGTAAACGCCAGGTCTGTTGGGGATAAGCAGGAGACCGCAAAATAATTACGTCGCCTGTTTTACAAACCACACTACAGGACTGTGGCCTCCCCCTCAGGGATGCACATACTTCAGAACATACAAATTAGACTGCCACCCATTCTGTGCACCTCAGTGTGCAGAAAGTTAGTCTCCACCACTAGGAATATAATCCAAAAGATGGGTAGTCAGTCAGCCCCGGTTATACTTCTTCCACTGCGCTTATGGTGCCGGAGGGAATATTAGCCTGGTTCTGAGGGTCTGACCCCTTTTGGACCCACACCCAAGTGTTGTAAACAATCAGCCATCATAAGCCAACGTTCTGTCTCCTCCCCACTTAATGATAACAGACGTGTAAGGAGCAAATGGTGCCACTTTGGTCTGGTCAACTTCAACACAAGGCAGAACACCTAGCTAGGGACCTTCGTCGCCTGCTTAACCTTGTGGGATTGGTAGTAGTCCTTTTCCATATGCCATATTCCCGTAAGAATGATACTCAAAGAAGAGATAAAAAGGCAGCTACCGCCTCTAAATACAAACAAGGGCTTAACCCAGCACGACTACGCTTAGCAGTGTTAGTCCCCGGGAATGAGCTCAAGCCTCCCGATAGCTGGCGAGGCCTCACCTCCAAGCTCCCACCCCATCTTTATTCACAGCCCCCATTAAAATTGCAGGGACATCTCACCCCATAGTCCAAGCATCCATAAGGAATGAGGCTATTCCTTTCGGCCTAGCGAACCCTTGGTTCAGGGGCCACTAGCAGTGCCAGCATCAGCCGACCCATCAGCGCACCAGGTCCCGGTGCAAGCACCAGCCACCAACCACCAGTGCAGCAGCAGGCTCAGCAGCCACCACAGGCTACCAACCACCCAGGTAATCCAACTCTAGTGCGTCCGACCCTCCTTAAGGCCATAATAGCCGTCCCCGACTTTGTGCCCAGTAGAAAAGCCACGCACCCAGTATTGTACATGGCCCAGGCACAGGTACACTGTTAACTGGGTAGCGTTTAACTAAACCCCGTGTGTGTATCCTCACACCACACAGCGCCGACCCTGACGATCCACAGCCACTAAAGGATGTCACGATAAGCTGCCTTCTATTGGTCCACAAAAAAAATGTTTTTCAGTACAGAATTAAACTTGATGCATGGCACATTTCTGCGCATCTGACATCCGCATTCTACGTTTTGACTTCACCCCACATGAAGAGTTGTTACGCTCATGGGGAAGTCATACTATGACGGGTCAATGAATGTCGTGCCTACAGGATCTCTCCCAGCCTAGTGGTTTATTACAGACATGGGACATGAAGGAATAAATTGTACTGTTTGCCGAAGCCGCCATGTGGTTGCCCATATTTCCCTCTCGAGATTTTATTTTCCAATGGAACCATCAACACCAGTCAGCCAGAGATGCAAGTTCCAAAGGATGATGCAAGATTGCAGCACCCCCGCTTCAAGGATGCCGCAGCCTCCAGAGCCTCATACAGAGGCTATAAAAACATCAACAACCTCCAATGGAGGAAATAAGGAAAGGGTTCTGCAGCACTGAAGTCAGAATAAAAGCACCCCCTTTCACCCCTCGGAAAGCCCACAAACTGAGATTTTGGGTATATAAGGAGATGCGAGATCCACACATGGGAGAGTTGGCCGGTCCTCCAGCCTGAATAAGGCCGAGGGCACCATCAAGCCTGAGTAAGATCTCTTCATAAGTCAAGGGTAAGTGGTACAGATCCTGTCTTCAGTCTTAACAAGACTCAAAGGGAACTCTTCAGGACTGTGACCTCTAGACTACTTGCACCGGCAGTAAAGTATCTGGGAGTAACCTGTGTTGCTCAGTCTCTCATATTCTGCAACAACTAGAGCTATCTAAGGTAGCAGGTGCTGCTAGGCTCCACGTGTCAAAGTACGGTCTCCTACGACTTTGCAGAACAACACGTCAGTTACTAGACGCAACATGTCTACAAGGAAAATTGGTACTTCCAGCCTCCCCCGAGAGAATGTGTGGTCAGTACTGCTAAGGGTGGAGCTCACGTTTAAAGATACCCTACCAGCCGAAGGAGCCACGTTGGCTGACTATATATGCCGGTGCGCAGCCCCAGAATGTCAGTTGAACACTCAGCAGCTTGCTTCACCACTTTGTGTGTTGCAGCTCTCTGCCCACTGCTTTCCTCAGGAGAGACCCACTGCCTTCCAGAAGTTTTCTAGACCAGCTTCCAGCGACCCCCAAAAAAGTCTTCTCCCCTTTCACTCACTGCCACTTTGGCAGTGACCTTCGAGTTCCTTCAGGACTAACAAGTGCAGGTTAGTTAGGGTTCAGTTATTTTCATAGCTACTTAACTCATTCTGCTCATGAATAGTTTTGTCCCAGGTCCCCTTCACCTGGTGAACATAGTTTACTTCTGCCGTTTCAGTACAGTTGATAGCCTGGAGATAGTATGGGGCGTTGTGTATATTCCTCTGAGGAGTAAACAAATGTTCTAACCCCCGTGCACTAATTCTAAGGGTATGGGTTATTTTATACCTTGTAGACATCAACCCACAAAGGAGGAGCAAGAGACTGCATCTTGGTACCAGTATTGCATAAACTAGTGTAGGATTGCAGGCTACCCTTAATCGGGTATACGTACGTTGCCAAACATAACACAGTCGATGGCCACCCGTACCTTGAACCAAGTACTCCAGTACTTGGAACATTGTAATGTAGAGCCACAACCACTAGGAACATGCGCAACGAAGTGGCTAGACATCCAGATCAGCTAACTCACTCCATCCATCACGTTGAACTTCACCAGTTGGAGTGACAGGACTGACTCTGGTTGGCCTTACCCATTCTGGTTACACTTTAGTCAAGGAACTCTTCTCCTGCTTCTCCTTAATGTGGCAGACCTTAGTACCTTTCTGTATGCCCTTCACCCATAGAAGCAGTGCAAGGTGGAGAGCTAAGAAGGCAGCAACTGCCACCAAACGTAGTCTGTTGCTCTGCAATCCATTGCCATCTGCCCTCAGCAGCTCCTCCACACGAGACCAAGCTCAAGCCGCCCGCCGACTGTCAAGGCCTCACTTTCTAGTCCACCCTAGCTCCCTTTTCCAGCCATCCCAAAAGATCGCTGTAGATCCTCACCCACTCGTAGTTCATCTACAACTGGGACTTCCATTACCCGTGGGTATTGTCTACCCATACTGCCGGCTTGTGGCACCTAGCAGCCCAACTCCAGTGCCAAACATTTAAACCAGCTGCACCATACCGCCCTAGGACAGGGCCCTTGTTCCTGCCAGCAGCCGCCAAGCCAGGATCTACCCTGGGCGAAACCCACTGCAGGTAACAGTGTGCCCTTGTCAAAGCCTACTACAATTACAATATTGTGGGCTTATTTTACATGGAGCTCTTAGCTGTAAGGCCTTACCGCCACTATGGCCTCCCAATAGGCGGGGGAGAGGGACTACGCCCTCTCATCGCATGTGACCCTGATTCATGCCTGCGTTGACTAGCTCCAATGCCCCAACCTGATACACAGTCACACCAGAAGCCTACTGTGCATAAAGCCATAATTGCCACACCCGAATTTGTGCTGAGTTGAAGGGCTGCGCTCCCCACCCTATACTGTGGCATTGTCACAGCCAAATGACTGATCATCCAAACTCCCCCTCAGTGAGTTGTAGCCAGTGTCTCTGTCCGGCACCAAAGAAACCTTTGTCTGATGGTGATGTCACTGCCAATTCTAACCAGACGTCATGCGTCAACAATAAAAACAAAGGAAGAAACTGCAGCACGAGCCATGATTCACAATAGCTCATGGAGTTATCACAATATTACTGTTTATGGACAAAATCACTGCCAACCTCACGTACATACATTGTCGTATGATATTAGTGCCCGCAAAACACATGTTATAAAAACCTAACATTTATAAAACAATTCTTTTTTGTAATTTAACATTTCTACTAGCTAAAAATGTACAGCTACCATAGTTGAATACTATAAATGCATTTCTTGTTTGTTTTAAGGTCATGGAGGAGGTTGGGGTTATTCTGGCCACTCTATAGAAGCCATAAGATTCATGGCAGACACTGATGTATTGCTAGGTGGCTTTGGACTGTTTGGAGGCAGAGGGGAGTACACTGGCAAGATAAAGGTATGTTATATGTATTGTATTTTATTGGAGTGGGTAAACATTTTCTAAAAATAAATTGTGTGTTTTGAAGCTGTATTTTTTTATAATCTATACTCAAATCTGGCATATTTGTATACACTATGTACAATATTATTAAACAAGAATAACAAGTATAATATGTCGTCCCAGTGACGTTGTGTATCTTATAGAAATCTACGTAAGGCAATCTTTATGTTTCATTTCACTCATTCTATTACATTGGCTTGAGGGTGATACAGTGCAGTTTGTACCATTTTTACCCCCCATATAAAATTTAAATCTCTACATTCCTCAGAGAGTAAATGTATAGTATTATCAGTTGCTACATACATGGGTGAGCCAAAAACCCTTTATAATCTTTGCATAACTACTTTACAGAGTTCTGCTACTTTTATATTATATAATGGAAAAATAAACAAATTTGCTGAAGCTCTCTGCGACTACTAGGATATAGACATAACCAGAGGTACTCCGAGGCAAAGGACCCATTATGTCCAAATAAACACATTCCGAAGGATACGTGGCTACCCTACCAGCATACAGCCCTTCCATATCTACCTCGTTTCACCTTTATGTGTTCTCAGAACCTCGTTAAGAACTCCTCAAACTTTTCCAATCCACTTTACTATCCACTGTCAGGTTAGTACCCAGAGGGTTGCAGCAATACATGTCCCAATGGCCACCCCCAGTCTGCTCTGTACTGCATGTCAAAGGTTTCTCACATATAAATAAATCACTACAGAAGAAGGTACCTAGTGGCAGCTGGCAGTTGAAACAAACCTCGTGCTTGTAGAAGTCTCCAGCTTAAAACCCTTCCAACTCCCTTTTCCTCGTAGTTTTTCCAGCATGTGGGTAATTAGAGATCTCACCCCACCCCTCCTCCATCCTGAAATTAAGAGATTTACTAGGCCTTAATTTGGCCATCTAAATATTATCTGTTTCGTAAAAGATGTTTGCCTTCTTAGTAAAACTTCACTTATCAGTCTTAAATTTATCTCTAACTTAATGATATGTCAATAAACGTTACTTGAAATATTATTTATTGGATTAATTATGACTGGTTTCATTCTGTGATTTTATCACTATTCCAAGTTACCCTCCTGGGAAAAATAATTGTACCATGCTAAACATTTTTGCACGTCGCAAGTTACAGTGTGTCTTATTTCCTTGAGATAAGACAACAAACTTGCAAGATAGTCAGAAAATCTGACTGCGTTCATGAGAGACAGGAAAATGTGTTTGGGACATTACCTATGTGTCAGCACTGATGAGTAATTTTTATACTCTGCCACCCTAATCAAAACTCATTTCACATTGAAGATGTAGTGGAATTTTAAATTATCAGAACTCGATGCCACACATTTGAAATCATCTAATGGCAGCACATGCACCCAAATATTAAGAGTAGTTTTAAAATTTTAATTACCTGCAGTTTATAACGTATCAATTTTTCAAGAACGGTTCGGTAATTTTGCTGTATGCCCTTCTGTTCCCGAGAAAATGGCCCTGCTTTGTCAGGTAGGAGATTAAAGTTATGTTTTGTTTCAACTCAAATTCAGGACTAAAGTTATTTTTATCTAAAAATTAGAAATTTACATAATTTGAGCTTCTGTACTGTACAAAAATTTTTTCCGGATTATGCTTAAAGCATAAAGAAAAAAGTTTAATATCACAATTTTCTTGTATTTTAGTAGTGAAATTCATTTGCGATTTTTTTCACAGGTGGTTATTATATTCTGATGTTTCACAAATCTAAGTTGATAGGTGTTAATAATAATCTCATACAAAGCTGAACTTTTGTGCTTAAGCTATTTTAAAAAAAAGCTTCTATGTAATGTTCTCTTTGCAAGCTACTAGCTCTACTAAATTATTATAATTAAAATGTGTTTACACTGTTTTCTTCCAAAGACACAAATGCAGGATAATTGAGGTTTATTATTTGATATGCAATGGAAATGTTAATTTTAAATGCAAACCTGAATTAACGCATAAATAGGGCTATAGAATGTTAACGGTAAAGTGAGCACTTTTTAAGACCCTGCTAAATTTTTCATTTCAATTAATTTCTACCTTTCTGCCACTTTTTAATGTAAACATTGTAATATGACTAATAAACATAGTGTATACATTTCTTCACTCTGAAACGTTAACGTTTGAGAATACATTATGTATATTTATAAGGGGTTAATACGTTTTGGAAGGGCCGTAAGAAGTGCTCACTTTACTATGAACAGCCTATAAGAGCTATAGACATTTTTTTTTGTAACCTTAACAATCAGTTTTCTGTATTTTCTTATTACACCTAACAGCAATGAGCAATGAATAATTAATTTGCTAACAGGCTATTCTAGGCATTTGTGTATAGTATTTTATTTTAATTGAACAACTTTTGAAGTTATTAACGCTATTACACTACAAGTAAACTTAATGGTTTAACATTTTATATGATCTACTTTTCATTGAATGTTTATTTCAAACTGTAGAAACTGCAATACTTAAAAATAAATATAAAACTACTGACGTGTGACACCCTGTCTGTCTGGGAGAACATTAAGTCAATCAGCACAGGTTTTGTCGGATACTAGGTCAGGCGCATCTAATTCCAGCAGGGTTTATAGTATTCTAGTCCTTGCAAGGGACTGGAGCACGTTCAGTGTACAGGACTGTCCTGGTAGCTTTGCGGCAGGGCACAAAGTCGGGTCGGGCAGTGACATCTTAGGTTAAAGTTACGTGTTGCTGGTGGTATATGTAGGCGACGCGTCTCTACTATGCTAGTATGTGCCGGAGGCTTAACAATAACAGTGGGTGTGTGTGAGCACTGCAGGCATTTGAGTGTTTTACCTGTGGACGTTGGAACGTATCTTCGGGGGCAGAGCAACAACGTCAAGTTGTAGGTAGGCGATTGTGATTGTTGGCGTCTGTTGTGGTCGGTTGCGAAACTCGCTGACCCATGGTTTTACCCCTCTGCTGCAACTAACTGAGGCCGTGAACAGTTCCTTCGGAATATCTGATGTGACAGGTACTATATAGTAGCTGGCGCAGGTCTTGGGCCTGTTCTCGTGTAGCAAGCTTGTTGATGAAGGCAACAAGGGATGGGATCAGTTCTTGTAGGCGTCCAGAGGCAATGAGCATTTTTTAAACATTTTCCCTTATCCCACTGCTTTTGGAGAAAGGCATCTGGGATTCACACAAAGACATGCTCACGTCAGTGAGGCAAAATGCAGGGAATGTCTTTCCTATGAAGTGTGTCTGTCTCCGCCGAGTCTTCCCAATCCAGGGAACGTCCCCTCTGGCACTGAAAGTGCGGTGGAGAGTGCGAGCACCGGACTGACAAGCTTGGTCTAGAGATTGAGTACCTGTGAGTAGGCTCCACCGTTCTGCCTACCAGAGTATGCAGAAAGGTTGGTCTATAGCCAGTGCGTGAGGGTTTGTTAATAGGTAATTTGGCTCGATTGAGTAAAGTTCCTGGGACCACCTGCGTTTCCCTTAAGGAGAATGTCAACTAGGATAGGTGCTATGTCTACAGGACTGTGGTACTCAAGAGTCAGGTTAAACACAATGTTTATTCCACGTGAGAGGAAATAAACATGTGATGCCTCACTATCTCCTATGTATACAAGAGCTTAGGGGAAGCTAATGCCTACTCAATCCAGGTAGAGGGGACCTGATCCTGAACTGAATGGGAAGAGGCAGATTATCGCTTTGAAAACAACATAAACTGAATCTAACTCCCTATTTCATTGTTGTGGAGAAGGGGCCGCAGTGTCTAGAGGTGTAGACGACTTGGTGTTTATTCTTTGGCGCGGTGCTTGGATTACTAAGCAGGTCGTGGAAGGAATGATCTTAGCAAGAAGACCAAGGAGTGGATGTCTCTTCAGCACTGAAAGTGCACTGAAGAGGGAAGTTAATGAGCTTGGTAAGCGAAGGCTTAAGGTGAAGGCTAGTCAGACTTGTCAGTTCCAACCAACGCGTGCGGTGGAAGACTGAAGACTGCGCCCGAGTCGGATCTTAACTCTCCTTATATACTCTCCCGGGCGGCTGCCTTGGTGTTCATTGACTGGCGTCTTGAAGGCAAGGGGTTGTTGCTCGGGGTGATGAAAGCATAGCTTCTTTGGGGTGATGGAACATACTGCAGGAGCCATCTAGCGGTGGGCAGTAGTACTCTGTGCCTTCAGCTGCATACCTTCGGTGGGCCGGTGAATAATACACTACCGCTGGGCTGGAACTTCCATTCTTGCCAGGGTAAACAGTATAAGCTGAAGTCACGTGGCGGTCAACATTGACAAACTCCATTGTGATCAGAAGCAATGCATGCTAAGCTGATGAACTGAAGTAGTTAATTCCCATTGTTGCCAACGCATCGTGCATCACTACAAATACTGAAAAAAATGAGCTCTACTAATTATAGACATTTGTTTCATTCCACAACATAAGTTACAGTTTGGGTTTGAGATTTCTGGACATGCTTCACAACACTTGTTTAGTTGTCACAGCCAGTGAACTGTGTAGGCTTCATGTTCGGCTGTAGAAATATGGACAGATGCAAAGGATTAAATTGTTTAAAATTTAAAAAACATCTCCGTTAACTATATTTTATGTATGCATGAATTAATTAGGAATAAATGCATGCATAGTATGAGTGTTTATAAAATGACAGTAATTATACCAAACTACATATTACATACCCTAATTTTCTGCATTGAGAATTGCGAATTTGATTGTGCGAGGCAAGTGTAATTTGAAATTGAGAGTAACTTATAAATTGCCCCAAGTGAAATTTGCTTACCGTGTCGTACTTGCGATTCTTAGGTTTAAAATTAATGTATGCTACAGTATAAGCATTTAACTAATAATTAGCAACATTACTTTAAGTGTGTGCAAATACGATATTAGAGAAGAATAGTGGAAGATAACCAAAATCATAAAGTTTGTGGTTGCAGTGCTCTTATGCAGCTGAAACATTTTTAAAGTTTGATACACCATAACAAGGAAATGACCAGTGGTAATGGTTAAAGAGAGGTATATACTTTAGTGTTTCTTCTTCATTTCACATGAATATCACCCATCTATATCAAAAATAAAAAGTTTCTTGCTTGCTACTTGTTTTCTGTGCACATCCTGAAAAATGATCAACTTTTTTTTTTTACATTATAAATATTTTTAGTAAAGAAATATTATGATTGCATCATAGTTGTAATATATCGTACAATCACCAGTAAAATTTTGAAAATATTTGAGTGCATAGTTTTCAAGTGACCAGTTTAGTTTGAACATTTTTTGGCACTGCAAAGCGAGCACTCAGCGCTGCATAAGTGCAGAAGCTGAGAGAGCATAGAGGATTGACAAAAAAGGGCAAGATTTCCATGTTTCTTTGTGGCTCCAACTAGCGCGAGGGACTAGCTGGAGGAACGGCAGCCATGCTCAGCCGCAGTAGAGCACAGAGGTGGTGCGCGCGAAACTAAGAACCTGCAAATAATTATCTCTGGCAATAAAATTGGGCTCTAAGTAATATTGCATTGTTAAAAGAAAATACCATCTATTTTGAGTCAATAATACCTCATATTTAAAACTTTGATTAAGATGTTCGCAAAATGAATGAAAATTTGGTTGGTGCTAGAACACTATAACATGGCCTACCGCATTGCCATTGAAAACACCATAGATAAAGGCACAATCACAATGGCATTCAGAGGGTGGAAACGTTTCACATAACCTTAATGTACGTATGCTCTACTGTAATTCTCTCGAAATGTTTTTAAAGCCCATGCCCAAAAGCTCAGAAAAATTGTACATTATCCTAAAATCATAATTTGAACAATAAATAAATTTTAAATGCCAAGAGCTATTTTTCTTTATAATCATCGCATTGATCGCCAACATAACGTATGTCTTGCAACAACCATCAGCTGACAGAATACTTCACAAATGAGGGTGTGTACTGTTTACAATTTATATGCTGTGTAGGGTGGTCACAGCGTCTGTCAAAATTTACTGAAGTTATATGAAATGCAGTATAGAAGTAAATTACAATTTCTACTAAATTACACTTGCTTTCAAATTTGCTAATTATTTTGTAATTATTGTATGTATTTGACTAAAACATAACAAAAATGAATCTAATAGTTGTAGGAATAAAAATTATTCTATGAAATTAATTTTTTTTTTATTTGGTGGCAATTTGAAGGCTGGTAAGCATAATTATTATTAACAGTGTAAAACTAAATTTTAGTAACTGATGGCAATAGAATAAGTCAACCAGAAGAAAACCCGAGAAAAACATCAAATATGATGTGCAGTATATATCAGTACTTCAATACAGTAGCTTGGCTTTGAAATACCAGGCAAAACGTATAAAGATATAATAATTTAGGACAAATACATTAATAAAACAAAATTTTGGCCACATCATACACAAAATTTAACTATTGCTGAAAAGTAACAACTACAGTACTACTATTAAAATTATTTGTGTAGATTACAAGCAAAAATTACAATATCCTGAAATGTAACTATTATTACTCCAATTACTTGCAATGTAACCATTACTGGTAATTCAGATATCAGATACTAGTAATTAATTACTCCCCAACACTGGATGTCCGTATCCACTATTGTGTTGAAAAATAAAACGAACACTCTGTATGCTTCAAAGAGAAGAACCATGCTATAAGAAAGCAAGAAGGAGTAAGTTGTTAAGTGTTTGTGTTTTTTTTTTTTTTTCGAGTCTATAAATCTCAGTTTCCCCACAGTTTTGAGGGGTGTTAAAAATTTTAGAAAAATCTCTTTGTAGAAACATGGCCTGGACAAAGATGGACAGTGATGTTTGTATAGAAGCTGTATCGTGACAGGTGGTCAAGACCATAGACTAAAATCATTTCACATGTAAAACGCTGTCCTTTCACTCTGCCCATCCCGCCTTCACTAGACAACCGCTTTATCTGATCAGTTCTTACTACTATTCAAGCAAGAACACTGATCGTAGAATTTAATACGCAAAAATTAGGTGACCCTTAATTTTTTGGCATTGTATTATCCACATATGGTTCCTGTCATTTATGGATATGAGTATAAGCTGGCAATACATGGAGCCAGCTGCCCTAACCAAGGGACAGATTTCACTCCTGCCAGTGTGAAGGATAAGAAGAGATGATGTGGGGTTGGAGATGCATCAAAATGAGGTTGGGGTGGACAGAAGAATCCCAAGGAAACATTCTCACCACAGCAGTGTCCACCATACATCCCCTGTCAGAATCCCCTGCCCGAAAATGCCCCGCCTGCTGGGGCTTGGGATTGAATCAGGCACCTTAAGACTGGGAGGCCAGTGACTAACAAACTGAGCCAGTTCTAGGTACTACTTACAAAACACATAATAAACTAAAATATGATTGCTGTTCACACTTTGTTATTTGGAGTGGAGAGAAGAGGAGAGATATGTGGGCGGCTCTTGACAGCAATTTCTGGGAAGCTGATGAGGATGAAGCAAGGTGAGTATAGAGCAGCACTGGAATGCAAGGGTGGGGGAAACGGGAGATCCCAGAGAACGTCCCCCGACCAGCGGCACCGTCCGTCACAATTCTCACATACAAAAATCCAGCAGCGACCCCGTCAGGAATTGAACCTGGTTCGTCTTGGTGAGAGGCGAGTAGTCCAACTACTACACCACTGCGGCCCCATTCTGCTATGTAAATTAGATAGTGACATAATGCAGTAAATTATTTAAAGTGAGTTTTTTTTTTTAGTTCTGAATTTAAATAGCATTTGTAACATAAATAGATGGCTAACAGATTTTACTATTTCCTTTGACAAACTTATTTGTGTGTGGAATTTGACAAGTACTTAATATTTTGCTGTGTTTGTGGCAGTTGTTCGACATAGGCATGGACGGAGGAGAGCAAGAGACAGATGGAGAAATGTTAGCAGAGACGGATGAGGTTCCGTACGAATGTGGTCCTCGTCAGAAATACCCCATGCTTTTTGATGAGCCAATACCCCTTCAGGTAACATTCTTATGTCATCCATTATACAGTAAAAAATTTACGTAAAACTAATCTATACATAGTATAAAACAAAGTGTGTGTATTCGGCTAGGGCTTCTAAATTATTTGATATATTTTGATGTGATTTTTACCATCATTTAGAGAATTTATTGAAGGTTTAGTTGTATAATAAGTTAATATTCAATGTAAGAGTAGTAGAGAAATATTTATGTTCTATAGTAAAGTCGGAAAAGCCGCTTTTCGGGCGCTTGCATGGCTTACGCTGACTAAACCATGAGAGATACACCAAATTTTTAAGGATAACCTACAGTAACCATTTTTGTCTTTTAAAATTTTATTAAAAATAGGGATTCACTTACGAACACAACACAGTATTAATCCTATGTTAGTAACCCCAAGCATTTAGTGTATATACTTGCTGTAAACCTAAACAACACCGTATTTGTAAATCACACCCGAGTGAGGCCGGGGCGGGTCGCTAGTTATTTTATATAGTGTAGCCATCTAGTAAGATCTGAATTGCATGCTGGATCCCTGCTGGTACTTTCTCTTTGTAAGACATTAATTATTTTGGTCCATATTTGTTATTACAGTAGCAATTACAAATCATTAAGTAGATAGAAGGATGCTCAGCTCAGTTAATGTTAAACCTAGCTTCAAGATTGTGGAAATAAAATAAATTATTTTAGATACCTTTTTTAATATTGTAAATTGTAAGTTAAAAATCTATTTCTTGAGAATGTTTGTGTCACAAAGTTATAAAGACCAATGTAAACAAGCCTGTGTGTTAAGATTTGCCTCATTACATCTCCCACAAATATTAAAATGTGTTTCTAAAATAATGAACTATTTTTGTGGAAAAGGAAAATATGTATAGCTTTTGAGAATGTGAATTATTTAAGATGTAATGGTTTGCAGAACTGTGTGCACAAAACTGTTACTTGCAGGCGAACAAATGGTATGTGGCTTGGGCCAGAGTGAGCGGACCGTCCAGTGACTGTGGATCCAGCGGCCAAGGGATGGTTACTGCTGAAGATCAGTGAGTTCAAACTGACAGCTATGTTAATTAGGATTTAAGATGTCATTCTAAAACTCCAAGGACACTATAAAACTTGCAACAACCAAATTTGCTTTGAGGCTTATTTATTATAGTCCTAACCGTAAAAGTAATTTTAAAAAAACTATTTTTGTATCATATCAAAGATGCAGTTGCCTTAGCTTCAAATACCTTCTCAGTTGAGCTGAGTGATTCCACTAATTTAATTTCAATTTAATTATGGTTGGAATCACTGTAAATGAATTGACATTTCAATTAAATTCAGATTCTTAACTTCAAGAGTATATGCCATTTAAATATCACTATAAAAAGTGAATAGAAATTTTTTCTAACAATGTAGGGGAAGAAATAGTAGGTATTATTGACAACTAACTAGTTTTGAGATTCCATCCTTAACAAATATTATAAAATATTGACTTCAGTTACCCAACTTACTTACAAAACAAAATTTAAAATACCGTAAAACTTTGTGTTAGTAAAGTATTGAAATCTGAAAATAAAATTCTCTCATTTCTATAAATAAGAAAATCTATTATTTGACTAGCATTGGCCTACCAGTATTATTGTCAATTACCATTTATATTTGAAAAATCAGTTATTAGACTGGCATTAATACTATCAATATTATTGTAAATTAGTACCTCGGGTTTTCATGTAAAAACAATAATTTGACATGTGACACACTCGGGAACAGTCTGAAGTTACGTTGCGGTTAAGAGCTAACTTTTAATGTGCAGGCCCGTCACACACAGGGTTTATAACCACTGGTTCAAAACTCACTTGCCGACAAAGACCCGACCAGTGTAGAGGGTAGGTTGAGTCACCTGGCGGTTGGGTACGAAATTGAGTCCTTGCTTGGCCACATTCCGGGTGTTGTGACTAGAGGTCACTGGTTTACCTGTGCTGGTGTTCGACCGGCTGGGCTGCGGAGTTGACTTGTAGACTGGCATCTGCTGCTGGATGCGCTGAAGGAGCTGACTGATCTGAAACTGCTGTGGTGGCTAGGTACGCTGGAGAATGCCTTCACAGAATTGGAGCTGCAGTTCCCTTGAAACCTCCTCCCCATACCGAATGGCTGCAGCCACAGGATTCAGAGTCCCTGGCATCTTCTTGAGGGCTGAAAAGAGATAAGGGGAGGGTGATGGGAGGGGAGACCTCTCCAGCTGTCAGGCGGTGTGATCTCGGTCCTGGGGGTTATTGTGGCAGAATGCCTTATCGGATGGGTGCAGACAGTGATGTCGGAAGTATGGGTAAGAGGGGCCACGAGCTCCTCCCCCCCCCCCCCCCCAAATTCAAGCAGGGGGGCTAAGCCCATCCCACTATCAAATCAAACTATACGTCTTCATCCTAAGTGAAAACAACATACTTCAGGAAGCTAATATGATGCAACTCTAAAGTATCTGAACATATTTCTTGTCCTTCATATTTCCTAGTTCCTACCCCAATGGGGCAGTAACTGATGACTAAAGCAGAAACGTACTGAATCGGTGCGGTACAACACAGTATAGCAACAGTGGTTTTCGCCCTGAAGTATGCATCAGCATCTTGCAAATGGCTGCACCTGTCTCCGCAGAGTGGTTGAAACTTGACCCGCAAGCTAATAATAGACCAAGCAAGCAGTAAAAAAAAAGTTTGTGTTCGGTTATCGACTGTGATAGGTGATCGCATTCGAAGAAGTAGCGGTGGGCATGGAACTAGTGTGCTGTATGTGATTGGAATTGGTATGAAATGGATCAGCAAACGAGGAGAAGGTGTATCTGCAACACTTCTGATCCTAACTATTCAAAAGTCAGGAAAATTACAATTTTCTTTGAAAAGGCAAATCATTTAAATGAACACCAGCCGAAGTCTAAGAAGCAAGGAAAGTCAACACCATATTTTTTATGTCTCTGTAATAATAATTAGATTTTGGTATTTTTTGGCCTAACAGGCTGAGCTGTATATTATGCTGTATTGTAACACTTTGTTACAATTTACAGCACATGAATCTGTGATGGTCAACAATGCTCATCCGGATTCAGCAACGACAACGCAGGCCGTGTCGTCTATCAGTTGCGGATATCAAATTATACAACAGGAAAAGAGTCAGGTGAGTACATAAACTTATACCACAATTGACAAAGGAAAAAAGTCATAACATTTCACTAAAATAAAATTAAAACAGATTAAAATTTTATGAGTTTAGAAATAAAATGGTCTACCTGCTCTCTCTCACAATTCCTGGTAGTGTGCTTAACTGTTTCAAATATTTTAAGAGAATTGAAAATGTGAGTGATGTGTAAAATCTAAAGCTTTTATTGCAAAATTTGGTAAATGAACATAAATTGAGAAGAAATTCGTTGAATTTGTTCCCACTTATACTTTCACAAATAATGCTTGTATTGGAATATAAAAGTAATAAACCAACTTCTTCACTGTTCCATGTAGAAACATTAGTCCAGTCACTAGGTTTTTTAGCGGAAAAAATCCATAACAAGCTGAATTTGGCAGATACCTTTATTAGACCTTCTTTTAATCTTTTCCAACATACTGAAAGCCCTGGCCAATTCGATTGGAGCTTTGTGCTTTGGCCATCATATTAGAAAAATGACGACAAAAAGAGTTTCTAGGTTTTTCTCACGGTTCATTTTTTCGCAAAATATGTTTGGATAAAGAATTATCTACATAATATTTCCTACAAAAATGGTTGAGTATGACCATTTTTTCCTTCTTTTCTTATTAAAGTTTATAATTACTAAGGAAAGTTAGGGATACGGGCATCCGTCCAGAGCCTATATCTCACGAACTATTCATCACACAGCAAAAATGACTAGGATCATTTTTGTAGGAAATTTTATACCGATGAGTTTTTGCCTTTATATATTTAGAGAAATTAATTTAACCATAAACAATTAGCTTATTATGAATTTTTTCCACTATAACGTGAAAATTGGTGTTAAGTGACTGGATTGCATACGGTTAACGCACAATTTTTTACATATTGAATCTTGATCCCAACCAACATTTTAAATTTTATTTGTTTACAGATGACAATATCTTTACCTGCATCGAAGTAAAAAAGCAGACAGGGATGCTGAATTGTGAACACTGCCCACTCTCTCATCCTATCAACCAGCATGTTCCTCCACAATCATTTAAGTTTCCCAGGAATAATCAAGAGCATTGTTGTCAGCATGACTGATTCACCAAGTTCCGATGGCTTCCCTACATTCAAGATAAAGATTACGTTCTTTGCTTCACATGTCTGCGGCACAAAGCTTTGGGAAAGCAGCTACAAACCGAGGTAACGAGAGCATATTCATTGAATCAGCCATTATGATCACGAATCAATGGAATATGTTTGCCAGGTTACAAAACGGCAATCCGTAGCAGTTCTCCTGGATAACAGCGTAAGAAACAAACAAAAGATTTTACAACTTGCTTTTGAGAAAGTTATTAGTGCTATTGCTCGATCTGGCCAGGCATTGTGTGGTTCGGAAAATAGTGGTAGTAATCTTCAGCAGCTTTTGCAGGAACAAGCTGAAGACTGTGTAGAACTTGCAGACTGGCTGAAACAAATAGACAACTGTGTCAGTGGTGATATTCAAAACAAAATAATTGATATAATGGCCTAAAAAGTGCAGTGTAGCCTTGTACAAGACATTCAGGGTAGTTTGTATTTCGCTGTTATGGGTGACACCACAACGAATGTCACAGGTGATGAACAATTCTCTATTTGTTTTTGCTTCGTAAACAAGGAGACACTTGAGATACAAGAATTGTTCATGGGATTGTGCAATACGCTGGATGGGACAGCAGAAACCTTCCACAAGACTATAACAGATGTTATGATTCGTCTTAATGTAAGCAAAGAATCTCTAAGGGGACACTGCTTTGATGGTACACATGTAATGTCTGGCCATTCAAATGGCATGCATAAACTCATCGCAGATGAGCAACCAAAATTTTTATTCATACACTGCTCTAACCACTCACTAGACCTTGTGCTTCAAGAAGTTGCAAAGAGATGCAGCATAATTTCAGATGTTTTGACACTTGTTAAAGAAGTTTTAAACACAATTCTTGAATCTTCTAAGAGGAAGAATATTTATGCGGGTGTGGTTGTCAAGCCTTACTCGTAAAGAGAATGCCTTCCAGTCCCAACCAAATGCCTCCTCTCTCTGTCTGACATGCTGGTGTGCCATGCTAAAGCTCTCTACGTAGATTTTCCAAAAATTTGCACGTGTGATGGAAACTCTGATTTTTATTTTAGCAGGCAAAGCTTGTAAAATCTCACACGAACAAAAATCAACTCTGAAGGGCTACCTGAGAAAAATGAGACAATTCCAAACTCTGTTGGCGAACAATATAGCTCTATCTGTGTGCAAACCTGCTGGGCCGCTTGCCAAGTCCCTGCAGCGTGAAGAATATACAGCAAATGGCACTAAGCAAGCAGCACAAGAGCTTTGGGACCTGGATAATGGAATTGGCGAAGCTGATTTTGAACGTATTTGGAAAGAAACTGAGAAAACAAGACATGAAGAGAACCTTGAGCTTGAAATGCCTCGCATCCCACTATTCAGAACCCCTGCCAGATTCAGGCATTTGGAAGAAATGGAAGGCCAAGCACCAGACGTTCAGATAGACGAGAAAACTCGTCTTCGCTAGAAGTTCATTCCCGTTCTAGACTGGCTAAAGAATGAGCTGCAGCGCCGCTTCAACCACCCAGGTACGGAACAACTTGTCAAGCTAGAAGCCATTCTGCGGAGACAACCAGGGGATGATTTGTTTACAGATCAACTGGAAAACTTTCTAGGAGTACATAAGGATAACTTTGACTTAGACATGTTAGCTGCACAGCTAAAGATTCTTTCAAGTATCATCTATCCACCTGTGAAAAACGTGAAGGAGCTCGCAAATTCATTACGCATTCAGCCTAAAATATGCCGCAAAATGCTGGTTGAAGTAGAGCATCTCGTAATTGTCCTCCTGACACTGCCAGCCACATCTGCGTCTTGTGAAAGGTCATTCAGCGCTCTTAAGCACATCAAGTCTTACCTCAGGTCAACAATGTCGCAGAAGAGACTTTCACAGCTTCTTCTTCATGTATATGTAGAAGAGACAGGGAAGATATCAACTAAGGAAGTCAGACGAATCCATTTCAAGAACGCAAGAAAGAAGGGAAATTTTTAGCAGTCAGAACAGTTCCTAATTTTTTTTTTTTTTTAACCCTGAAATGTTTTAAAAACTTTCATATGTGAATATATATTTTTTTTACTTTTTAATTTTATTTTCAACCAACAAATGAGAAAGACATGTATATTAAAACCTTAACATTTTTTTTTAGATAAATTGCTTTTTTCTCTCTCTCTCCCTCTCTCTCTCTCTCTCTCCCCCTCCCTCCTCCCCCTCCCCCCTCTCCCTCCCCTATCTCCCTCCCAATCTGCCTCTCCCCCTCTCCCTCCCCCTCCGCTCTCCCTCCCAATCTGCCTCTCCCCCTCTCCCCCCCCTCCGCCTCCCTCCTCCCTCTCTCCCCCTCTCCTCTCCTCTCTGGGAGCAGTCGACTGAACTAATGACTGGCTCCTGGATTCTTCCTCCCTCCCCCCTGGGGGAGGGGTAAGAAGAAAGAGAAAAATGTAACGCAATGTCGAGTGTGGGTGTGCACGCGTCCCTTAGTTTTTAAGTATGTCGCTGTACAAGATTATCTGAAGGCTTGATTACATGATACAGGTATCATTTAACAGATATCTCCTGTGGGAAAGAAAATAAAAATACAAGCAACATAAAAAGACGGAACACTTGTGTGTAAACTAGACCCGACTTGTGAGAAGTGTGTTGGCTAGCTGGGTTTTTACCTGCCATGGTACGTAAGGCAAAAACAAATGGCCCTGCCTGGTCTTCCTATTTTGTACCGCACAGCAGGGTTACATGTGACACTTTTCCAAAAGGGTTTGCCGGAGCGAGTCCTTCCATCACCCCATCTGGCAGAATGTACCTAACATTTACAAACAAACACGAGTACACTCAAAATTAATTTAATTACCAATTGTCATACGGGTCCACCTACATATTTTATAAAACAAGTTTGACTCTCAAAACACAATCAGGAGCACTGCTTTATTTACAAAAATAATCTTTGAAGTTATTTACGACGTTCAAAATTGGCTCATTGTGAGAGTGCTTTTATTTGTTTACTGAAATTTCAGGCACTTACGGCTGCTTCCACAGTTTATCCTCACAGGTTTCTGTCTCAACATTTTATGACTGATTAAACAAAGTTTGTTGAGCATGGAAGTTTGTTTAGCATGGGTGCTGGGTTCGGTTCTTCGGTGGTTGGTCCTTCTTTCTTAGGGCCACATGAACATAGTGGTGGGCCTCCACTGCGATTCTCTATACCGGCTAGGCTGGGGAGTACTGCGGCAGGCATGTGCAGGCTGCTCTCTTCTCGCCTGGCCTTGTCCGCAACAACTGTTGCAAATCAGAATGGAGCAAATTTCTGCGCAGTTGGTCAATAATCAACTCAGTCAAACGACACTGTTTTGGTAGAAGTGCAGGATGCTTCTGATTATGTGGTAAATCTGATCCCTGCAACCTCCCACCAACTCCAAAGAATTCCTTCCGAGTCAAGAAATGGGTTTAACTTTCTGTGTTTATCTGCACACCTTCCTTTCTCAAAAGATGACTACTCGAGGATTCCACTGCAGCCCCTAAACCTTCATCTGAATCAAACAAGTGATAGAGAGATTACTGGTGCTGAGATGATGGCACTCATTTAAGAAATTCTAGATTGTTGCTAGCAAATTTCTGAAGGTGAAATTCCTTAGTTTTCAACAACTCATCTAGTTCCACTTGGAGAACAGATGCTTCTGCCACTGACTTTGCACCAGTAACAGTATTGTCCACATACATATCTGGGATTAGAGCTGCGCAGCAAGGGAGTATTTGTGGCCTTCATCCTTTGCAAGTTGTCGAAGTGTACAAAGAGCAATAAACTGAGAAGATGCTATCCCGTAGGTTACTGTTTTCAAACGATGCTCTTGAACAGACTGAGATTCATCTGAACTTCATAGAATTCTTTGGAAATCTTGATGCTCAGCATGAATTAATACTTATCTGTACATGTGCTGATGTCAGCAGTGAACACAGTATAATGCAGACAGAATCACAAAATCAAATCACTTATCTCACACTGCAATATTTGGCCTGGCAGCAATACATTCAGTGAGGCACCTGTCGAAGTTTTGGCCGATGAGTCAAGTACAACCCGAAGCTTGGTGGTTGTACTATCAGGCTTCAAGACACAGTGATGGGGAATGTACACAGCAGAGGAACAATCTGTTGCATCCTCAGGTACCTTTCCCATGTTGCCAGTAGTGATATAATCTGCCATAAATTCTGCATACATCTGCTTGAGCTCAGGGTTCCGGCGAAATCTTTGCTTCAGCCGATGTAGTCAAGTTAGAGCTTGAGGTATATAACTTCCTAGCTCTGGCTTTGCTGACTTTAATGGAAGGCACACCTTGTACCTGCCATCTGCAGTTCGCTGATGAGTTTGCTCAAATATTGTTTCTCGTCTGGGGTAAGAGGAGCAGCTATGGGGTAGTTCCTCTAACTCCCAAAACCTCTTCATGGTTTAATCAAGGGATGAAGTAGCATGAAGACACATAAAGGGTTGTGACGAGGGTTCCACAGTTTTAGAGTCCATGCATCCCATTACAAGCCAACCAAATGAAGAATTCACGTTGACTGGTGATCCTGGACACCCTTCAAGGTGAGAGCCCATCAGTAGTATTGGAAACAGTTTGGCACCAATTAAAAGATCAATAGGGCAAGGAGTTCCAAAGTTGGGGTCTGCCAAGCGCAGGTTGAATAAATGTTCCCGATTGGCTGGTAAGTTAGTGCTAGGTAACATACCACTAATTTGATTCAAAACGAGCATATCAGCTCCGAATTTGTGAGCGGGATAGCTGGATTTGGAATATGGTGATATCCTTTGTCTGTCACTGGTGACTGAAAAGACCATGCATAGGTCTCAAATATTTTCGCTGGGGCAACCCAAGCTTCTGCAAGCAGCTGCTAGTAATGAAATTTGCTTGGCTGCCTGAATATAGAAGCACTCTAACTTTGTGACTAATACCATTTTAATCTTTTACATCAAGAAGAGCTGTTGCCAACAAAACAAATGACGTATCTGCCAAGCTTGTGAATGTAGAAGCAGGAGTCATGACGTTACTGCTTCCGCTTTCAGTGCTGTCTCTATTTGCACGGCCTGATAGTTCTTCAGTTTCAGAGGGAATGTCCTTGTCAAAATGTAACAGGGTATGATGGCTCAAGTTACACCGGTGACAGTTCGTCTTTGAGGGACAGTTCTTCAATTTATGTGATGTCCTGAGGTAATTAATATGCAGTAGAGATGGGACAATTCAATTTTTCTTTGATTCTCGATTCCAGTAGTATTTTTCTCAATTCTTTGATTCTCTATTATCTACATTCTAGGTAGTTGAACAAACAAGCGCATCTGAAATCTTTACTTAATTCACGCATACACACACACAAACACCATTTTTTAACCAGAATCCTATAAAAATTGTGTGAGGATTGTGCCCGTACACTGTAAATACAATCTTTCTTTATTTATAAAGTGTTTTCGTTTTTGCCGTAATATCGGCAACGGGCCTGCAAATACCGGTGCGCATACTGGGCACATTGTGTGTGTCTGCGATGTTGAAAATGGTAACTGTGGAATTGCCGTTGGATTTGGCAACGCTGTCGTGACCTTATCTTGCTCGCCCGTCAACCAGCCGGGCGCCACCAGCTGCTATCAATTGATCCATGTCAATTTATTTACTTTATGACTTTTTCAAAAACATTTTTTAAAAATTATGATAAAGGATGAGTGCATTATAGTTATGTGAAACATTTTGAACATTGGAAATGCCACCAATCTCTCCATGTTTTTGTTTTTATACGGATGCCGTGTAAGTGTTGTCGGAAACGGAAAGTTATCTCAACAGTTACTTATTTTTGTCGTATCGTATTTTGTTTAATGTAGATTTTATTAGTGCCTCTACATGAGTGAAATGTATTTTGTGGTACGTGCATTTCGTATTGTTGCTTGTATGTTGGTTTTTGGTGCCTTGGTACCATGCCATTTTCTGGCGTGCGTATTAGATCTAGTCTATTTAAAAAATCTGATCAAGTTTTGTGTTAATTGAATGAGTTTATAAATAATTTGTATTGTATCAGTGGCCAACAAAAGTGATTTAAGTGATGTATCATCAAGGTTTGCCGTTAAGAACCTACAGCCTGTTGTTATGATATGAACTACAACCAGTATGTAAGTTTGTTTTTACCGCATTTCGAAACTGCTGTTGCAATGTTTAATAGTACGTGTCCAAAAAAAAACTTTTCACGCCATTTTGTTATTCACATTCCAGATTGTTACGTTCCTTCAAGGTTAGCGCCTTTGGAAATATTTACAGCAATTAAATTACTGTTGTCTCTGAGTCGCTACTAAAACATTGTTTCATGAAAGACTTAAAACGAAAATTCCCTACCCAATCAATAAAAGAAACAGAACCCCAACTGTAGTATTTCGTCATAACAAAAATTAAACACTTTGGAAATGCCAGATCCTACAGTTTGTTTTCTTAGGTGGAGGGATACATTTGACCACGCTACTTTTAAAAAAATGTCAAAATCAAAATATTTTACTGCAACGTCAATGTGCATGTTGTATGCTGTTCTTATATTGATACATTGCCACTTCATTCATCGCTTTTTTATCGCTGTATGCTCCCTTTCAATGTGATTAGCCATGTTTGTTTACTTTTGCAGTTTATGGTACGTTGTGTAAATGGTAATATCTGAAGCTCGTAAAAACTCAGAATTGCTTCTCATCAAACATCCTTCCCAATAAACGTAGCCCTGACGTTGTTTTTGCCCAGTGTACATTGTAATATCTGATTACATATCACCTAATCCCCCCCACCCATCTCCGGTAACATATGAAAATTGGGTTTTCATAAATACTTTGTATATTATGAAGACTCTTAATTCTGCAATTTTTTGTGTCGTTATAAAGTCTCGTAGTAACGAGGTTACACTTTAGTTTCTCTATCCCCCAAAGTAAATAAAATGAGAAAATCGAGAGGATCAAAATTTAAAAAAAAAAAAGCCATTTTTCATTGATTCTCGATTCTTTCGATTCCGGCAAGAATCGAGATAATCGAGGAATCAAATTTCCCACCCCTAATATAAAGGTTATAACCTTTCATCTTTTCAAACTGTTGTCTCGGTGATAGATAAAGAAACTGTGAACATTTAGACAATTTGTGAGAGCTTTGGCGCAATTCACACTCTTGTGATTCCTCTCCTGCACTTGTAACCCATGACTGTGTGACATGTGAACAAGTAAATTTCTGTGAATTTTTGTACTTCTGCCCTCCAGCCAAATATTCAACCATACGTTGACGACCTTCAAAAAAAGTAATTAACTGAGTGAGTGTGGGCATTGTTGTTGGCTCAACAATAGTGAGCTCCCATTCCTTTCTAAGGATCAAATCCAGCCTCCCTTCATATAGATGTAACAACAGTGGATCTCAAGTTCCAACCAACACTCAAAAGCTTTAATGCAACTGTGTGTTCATGAATCTTGCTAACATCTGCAGCAGATTTGAAGGGTTTACTTGAGGTTATGTGGGGTGGATTAACAAGTGCATCAATATGATGGAGACAATAAGACGCCTATTGTTGTACCGTTTTCCAATAAGGTCCAAACTACCTCATAGTTATCTGGGGTGAGTGGAAGAGACTATATTAATGACAGTGGTTCCCCTATCACTAACGACTTCAAATACGACAGTTTTTCCACATTGCTTAACAACCAGTTTTGAGCAACTAATGTATCAAATAAATTAGCAAAGTTCTGCCATTGTCCAACATCACTACTGAATGTTGGCAGCTGTATCATAGGAAGTGCTACCCTCTATATAAATGCTGATGATGGGTGTTTTTTGCTCCACAGATGGCTAAGACAAGGACTCTGCAATGGCAATTGTGTTGTAATACAAATCGTCAAAATCATCCAGATGTTTACGATGAACATCTGCATCAGATCGTCAGTTTCTCCTACAACCGCTAAAATTGTTAAGTGATCTTCATCAAAACTTTGGCATATGTTTCCCAGATCCCGGTATGTGGCCTGGAATAATTTCATTTGCAAAGGGTCTGTTAGTGTCTTTGCGTCTAAGGCAGAAGTTCTTTGCATACAGTTTTCTGCACGATCCAACTGTATACGAGCCACGGCTATTTTGAAAGCAATTTTCATAACTGTGCGTTGCAGTTAACCCAAAATGCATATGAACAACAACGCCCAGAGTCATTTAACGTCGTCACGCACCAAGATCAACAAAAACTTCAACCAACACTTGTTATATGTTCACGTTTTGATGTACATAAATATTCACACTGACTGTAATTCACATTATTCATGATCACGGCGTCCACGTGGTAAACAAGCACATTCCAATTTTCACATATTTGCTGTTCTAGCCGCTCAGTTTCTCAAGCACAAAAATATTTTTGAATCTCTCACAAATTCAAAGCAATGAGAGTATTGTGTGTTTTTATAACACAAATCGTGTTGTTCATACTGCAGCAATCCATGTGGAAACACAAAACGTTTCTGCATATAATTACTTTTTGCGAACCGAAAACTGAACACAGAACAAAACTACTGTATTTTCCATGGTCACTTTTACGATCCGCCCCAGAAGACCAAATAGTTATTTGGATGAGAAAATTACTCAGCAATATTTCACAAAGTTTGTAGAGGCTGCGAATTCCCGTTGATTGTTCGCACGCCATCTTTAAATGACAACTGCTGATCGCAGTCCCACAATCGGTAATGTACACGTTACAGCACTGGACCTGAGAAATACAAAAATTTTGAACTAAAACTTGGTACATGTCAACAAACACATCACACATGATGCTAAACAATTCTATTTTTGTATGCATTTTACATTACAGCAGTACCGCCCTAATGTCATGCACTACATAAGAGAGCCAGAAAAAAAAAAGGCACTATTTTTCAGTATGCATGTGCACTATGTAACAGCAGTAGAATATTATTGTACACAGTTGCCGTTACTTAGAAGTATTTCTGTGTTTGTGCCTGATAATTAATGTGTAAGTATTATTATTCTGGTTTACCTGTAACAAAAAAAATGTACTTGCTGTAAGCTGTTCATGGTAAAGGGAGCATTTTTGAGGCCCTTGTTACTTTTTCCTTTCAGCCATTTGTATCCTTTAATCACCTTTTTAATTTAATATTGCCATGTATTTAATAACAGTGCATATATTCCACCACACTATGAAGTTAGCATCTGAAGCTAAAATAAAATACATTTATTACCTATTATTCCAAATGAGATGGCTTTCAAAAGTGCTCACTTTACCGTGAATAAACTATAACAGACATGGCACATCCTCAGTACTCTGAATCTATTGCTATAAATCTAGATTCTTCTATTCTGATTCTGATTACTTATGAAGAATTGGTGGTATCAAGGAATCGGAAGAATCAAATTGACTTATTGCAGACACCACCAGAGTGCAGAGCTCCAGTCATTTAGTACTCATTTAAAAACTGTTCAATATTTTTAACAGTATCTGCTTATGAACACCATTTAAGAAGTTTTTCATGTTTGAATGTTAGTTTCCAATTTTTTTATTTCCATCTGTAATGTGTATATTTTTTTAAGTGAAAAATGGCAAGTACAAATGTGTAGCCTCCATTGTCTTTATTATTACACCATATTTAGTATCACCATTGAAAGTCCCTTGAGGCAAGTAGACGATGTAGAAACTGCATGTTAGTTCAGTTCCTTGCACTTAAAAGCGACAATAAAACTATGAGAAATGGTTATTTATGCAAACATTTCTATTCCCTATGAAATATAATTTATTTTAGCTACCATAATTAAACCACTAGAATATTTATAATTCATACTGTTAACTTTATAGTTTACTGATACCTATGATTTTGTAAATTGGGATGACTAATTTTAGTTTTGCTACATGACAAGCTTTAATACAATGTTTAGTGCTTTAAAAGGAAAATCTATGAACAGCTAATTTAGAAGTCAATATTTTAAAATTAATTTTATTAAATTTTGGAATTTTGAAATGTCGCAGGATGTTGGTAAATCTAAGAAATGCAGACTCGCCTATCCCAGGCAGGTGCAGGGTGCACTTATCATTGTAAATAGTATGCAGTCAAGTAGGCGAATGCAATGAATTTTCATTGTCATGTATTCGGATGCATTCAAATATTTTCATGTAATTTATATGTTAAAGTATTATTTAATTCTCGTGCAGGGTTGTGTTTTACTTCAAATCCTCCAAGAAGTCGAACAATGGCACTGATGTAAATGCTGGGCAAATACCACAAATCCTGTATCAAGTGGTCACCCCAGAGAATCAAGCACCAAATTTGCAGCCAGACTTGGTGGAACCAGTCTACATTCTCAGTCGAGACTTTTCCCGGACTGTTTCAAGGGTAAGTGAAACTATTCACATTGCTTCAAACATGTGAGAAAATTGCAGTCATCTTTGTCAATTCTCCCTTCTACTTGTTCCAATTTTCTTTCTTCCTCAAACTTCTGTGTGAATTTTACTTTCATATTCTAGTTAACTATAGATAAGCATAATTTAAGATATGTTATGTATTAGTTATATGCCATATGTTTGGTTTTTTTATATGACTTGTGAAAAATAAACACACTCTTTGTCAAAATGTTTGCACCTACAAGGAAGCAACCTACAGGAAGTAAACATGGTGGGTAGGTTTCACAATTGGCTTGCAAATGATGTTGGCTAGGACGGTCCTTATCGCTGTACATACTGGACTATATAAGATCATCCCATTGTGCATGCCTTCCATTCCGATTTAGACTTCTGTGTCTGTAGCACCACTTCAAAGTGTAGTATGCCTCAGAGATTAGATGTATATGCTATTCACAGTAAAATGAGCACTTTTGAAAGCCCTGCTTAAGATCTACTTGTATACATTTAGTGTATTCTTACGCCTTATGAAAAATTAATGTTGCCATGGGCCTCATAACTTTATCCATGCGTCCGTCAAGTGAAACTGTGAAATATTAAGAAAGGAAAATGGCACAAATCTGCATATTTTTACACTTCGGCACATTAGAAACAAAACAAAGCGAAAGAGATAATTTAAATTCTTATAAGTGGTTACCTAACACTTTTTATTTGACATTAAGATGTGGAACTACTTTCCCTCCATCGTTACCAACTTTACTGGACGCATGTCACTTAGTGCGCCCGTTAAAATGTATGCAGGCAGGGGCAGTGACTTTTTTCTGATGTTGATTTCAAAGTGCTCCTTTTATTGTGAACAGCCTTTATGAATGTGTAGTGCAGTAAATATTGCTCATACCAGTCTCTTTTTGGTCATAAATTTTGCCTTCCTTATGAATAGCCTTGCAATCCAACATTTCCTTGTAAATGCAACTATTTTTTTGGCAGTAAGTGTATTTTTTAAAAATTGGTGATTAAGCTTCAGCTGTAAGTTTACAATACACTGCAGTACAGATGTAGAACAGAACTGCTAACTTTTGTACATGGTGTATTGAACATAACAAATTTTAATTATAAACTCATTTTTGACATTTCACAACTAAAATTAGGCATGTTAAAAATATTGTGGTATTTGCATTAACTTATAAAATGTAACATGCCTGTGAGGATAAATCCTGATACATTTATGGCATGAAATTATAAACCTAAACTTTAAAGAAGACATTGGTTCTGACTCGTGACGCCCTGAGGTTGATGGAGGAACGTCACCACGTCCAAAAGTGCTTTGGTGAGTGACGGTTTAAAGTACTGGCCTGGTAGCTTTGTGGCAGGGCACTAAATCAGGTTCCGTGAGAGTGATTTTTGGTTTTAGTGAATTTGTTTTGGGCAGTATACCTAGGTGATGCCTAAACTGTAGGGGCTGCTTAACCTGTGTCAGTTCTGTCTGGCTAGAACTTGTACTGGTGAGATTGGTGCACAGGGGCTCGTAGGTTGTGTGGGTTGCAGGGGGTGGTTCCGCTAGCTCAATTCCCCAAAAGCGTGGATTGGCTATTCTCAAGGACTTATCCTATCCACTCAAGTAAGCTACAAACACCGGGTGTGTTTCCTCGCTCAGATGAATGAGAGCTACAAAGAGGTCCTTAGGAATCTCTGGAATTGACGTTCTCTGCAGGTGGTGCAATGGCTGGGCTTGATCTCTTGGTGAGAGTTTCGTGAGTGCAGCCAGGAGGGGATTCAGCTCCTGCAGATGCCCAGAGGCAGCGAGCACCGGTACAACCTTCTCTCGGATACCACTCTGACGGGAGTAGGGTATTGGGACAGTGTCACCCTCTCATGTCTGTGAAAAGACAGCAGGGAATGTGTTTTCCTGTACTGGTGTACAGCCACATTCAGTGTCTGCCAACTGAATGCAATACCTCTATCCCAGTACTCAGCATCAGAACGCGGTAAGTATTGAGAGACAGATTTCACCAGCGGACAGTCCCAGTACGTGTGCAATTGTCCCAGGAGGAACAGTCTCCCCCAACTCAGGGAATACTAACTCCTGCGCCGTGGGTGCAGTGCAGAGAGTATCCACTGAGCAGGCAAGCTGACCCCAAGAGACACGAGTACCTAGTGTGAGGCTCTACAGTTCTGTCCACCGTGGTGCACAGAAAGGGTGGCCGTCCAATGTGTGTGTGGGTACCCTGTTGGTGTTTTACATGATCAAATAACTTCCCCGGACACCTTCAGTCCCTTGCATGGGTGTGTTCACTGGTACTACTACAGTAAACATACCATTAAGTTGGCAAACAATCTGTTTATTCCTTCTTACGAGAAATAAACAGGGTGATGTCGCATTACCTCCTAACGTCAGTAAGAGTTTACGGAAGCTCAACCTACGCTGAACCAGGTGAAGATGACCTGGTCCTAAGCTAACAATGGCAGGATAGATGAGTGTTATGAAACTAACTTGAACTGATACTACTCCCACTAGTGTTTGCCCGGAAGGGGCCACAGTGTCTAGGTGTGTAGACGATGTTGGCGATGGTTGGAGCTTCGGCACAGTATACAATGAAGATAGGCTGATTGAAGGATATCTCAGGCAACGAGTTGCGGTGGAGACCAAGGAAAGGACAGTCCTTCAGCACAAATGTGGTAAAGGAACAGGCAGGCTGGAGTTAACGAGCAGGTTGGTCAAGTTCTCCGGCAGAGTATGCAGTGGAGGAAATGAAGACTGATCACGAGCGGGTGAAGAACCCACTTTTTATACTCTGGTTGGTGTTTTCCCTTCAGTCAGCTAGATTAGGGAGGCCAATGGAGAGGGGGTAGCTGTGGCATAGCTTCCTCAAGGTATGATGTCACTGGCCGGCTTGGAGATTGAGATGCGGCGGAACATACTGGTAGAGCCATCTGGCGGTGTGCTGTGATACTAAATACCTTGGATGCATATCCTTGGTGGCTCTGCCAGTGAACAGTATAATCTTCAGGCTGGAGCGTCCATCCATGAGTTGTGTAGACAATACAATCTTGCATCTCGTGATGCGTGGCAACAATGAAAACTCCGTGGAAATTGAGTGGCAAGGCTGGCTCACTGTTGAGGCAAAGTAATGTAATCATTTTTGAAGATGTCATGCATCAGTTATTACTATAATATGTTCTATTAATTGATGTCTTTCAGGCACAGCTGTCTAATGTCATTTACTTTATGCATCTTAATTTATCACAGTACATTTTGGTGGTGATGTGCATTACAAAAGAGAAAGAAACAAGTGAATAATTATATGGCATGCAGTTTGTGGCTGTAAATGTACTCGTACGTGATGCAAAACTAATTTCACACAAGTCCTTGCATGCAAATTCCTACACAAATATATTGAGAAAATTCCATGGGAAACGTGTATCAAAACTTGACTTTGCAACAGAGTAGTTGATGGCCCCAGTGAATCAGTTAATAGCCACGATATTAATTTAAAAACTCCTAAAAATTTAGTTTTGTATCAAATTAGTATATAATTAGATAATAATTAATATGAAGAAGCTTTTTTCATCTATTACTACATTAACAGAACTCAAAACAGCATCTTAAAAATGTGTTTCACCAGATTCCTCTGCACAGCTTAATTGCACAGTTTATGACTATCTCTCTAGTTAATACACTTTTGAACACATGACCAGCTCAAAAGGACCAATATAATTGCATATGCATCCCACATGCATAAAAAAATAAGACATGTTTATCTCATGATCTCATACGAGATCTGCCTTGCATGAGAAATTATCGTACTAAATTTACTGCACGGTCTACATTGAACAAGTTTAGCATGTAGTGTGCATCATGTAAAAGCTGCTCAAGACATTGTGGTACTTAAATAAATGCTGAAAACGTTTGTGAAGTTTATGGATATTTTGAAGCCAACATAGAAAAATCAAGGAAGAGCAATACTGTGAGAAAATATTTTGACCAAGTGACACATTCCTTTCATGTGTTATTAAAGTTCCTTAGCATTTCAAGAGTCTCTTCCAAAAACCTGTAGGTTTTTATTACTATGTTCAGTGTTAATTTACATACTATGTACACACCCTCCTATGAATAAACGACAAGTGACGACAGCGAGACACAGTTTAGAGACTGGAGTGCCTTTGTTGTGTGTGTGCAGGAGTGTTTCCAGTCGCTGCTGGCCCTCCTGCAGTGGAGTTGGAACACATTCAAGGCGGGGCTGGTGGACATTGCCCACCTGAGCAGCTCAGGCTCAGGGCACATGGTCGCCGTGCTGGACCTCGAGAGGCTCGTCTACATCAGCCGGGCCAGCCTCCGCCTGCTGCGCACCTACACCAACGAAGTATACCCCAACCAAGGTCTGAAGTATTCTCAAACCATCCAGCAACTATTAGACGACAGCATTTCACTTGTTGTAGCATTATAATATTACATATTACTAGGGTTGTGCGAATATTCGGTATAATGAAATGAAAACAAAAAATGACAGCTTTCATTTTCATTTCGGTAAGAAATTTGGTTATCGAAAGTTGTAACAAAATGAAAATTCTCTATTTTTATGAATTTTCTGGTGTTTAATGAGTATTCCTTTAGTGCACCAGCAGAGGAAATTTTTGCCTGTGAATGATCTTGTTTGGTTTCATTATTTTTAGAACTGAACTAACTACATAAAATGAAAATTTAAATGTGGGAAAAATCCTCTTTGGTAAATACTTCATATTCTACATATTTTTGGTTTGATTTTTTAACGAGTTTGTTATAATGAATAACCTGCTATAATGTTAGGAAATTCGTTAAGCTTTCATTAAGACTGAGCCTTAATTATATTATTTTTCATTTTCGTTTCAGTTTCACGAAAGTTCATAACATATCTTTTTTTTTTTGTTTCGTGACGTATGTACAACTATAGGACACATGATATTTAAGTTTGAAAAGCCTTCATCAAAATCCTCTGTCTCATGGCATGCTAATTTTGGAGGACTGAGTAAAAATTGTGATTAGAAGCCTGTAGTAATTTTGTGCATGTATCACAAACTTAAATACTGAACTAACAGTGTTGCACATTTATGGTATTTGTGCAGAGGTTTTAAATTGAAGACGAACCCAAATTGTAGACGACTCCGTATTTTTTCTATTCCTTTTCTGTCAAATAACATCATCTTCCTTTCGGGTAAGTACGGCAAGTTCAAATTACAGTATAACCGTGTTATAACATTTCTCAAAGGCCATGGGGTCACAGTGGCATAGTGGCAAGAGACTACTTTCCATTCACCGATGGAAACCGAGTTTGATTCCCAATGGGGTCCCTCCTTTATAACAGGGTTGTACTGTACTATTGTTTGTTTCTAAAATAACTTAACTGCTATTTATGAAGTTAAGAATTTTCTTTTCAATGTCTTGACGCATGTCCAATTAGACTGACTGGACACAGTAGTTACAGATTTTACTCGCTAGACCAAAGCGCCTTAGGTAGCAGAGATGAGGCGAGGAGTGTCAGCTAGTTCTGATACACTCTCACCTCTAGTTCGGTAGTTGAGGTAAGTTTTGGCTGAAGTGAGGTGAATGCCTGTGTGAATGTTCCAAAGTCGTGCTTCTTTCGTCCAGAATATCACGTCCCAACCTAGGCGAACTTCCGCTCCTGTTAAGAAGCTGTAGACGACAGGGTGATACGTTTAGCTGGTATGAACACACGGTGGAAATCCAATTAATATTGCCGGTGCAGGCGCGACTGCTTGACGTCTGAGTTCTGCGGAACGAACCTGTTCCGCCTGTTTATCCTACGTAGAATAGGGTGATACTATCCTCGGCCAGGCAGCAGAGTGAGCCAGGTGTTGCTCTCTATATCTCCTATCACTCCTCTCATGAGGCATAGAGTAACAGTTCTATAAATCACGCAGTGCACTGAAACGCACATACTAACAGTGTACCCCAATAATGACTTGTCGGCCAGCTCGATAAGAGTCCCCACTGATCCTCCACTGTAGACGGACTGATCAGGGACTTTCAGCCGGAGTCGTGCCAAGCCTCTACTGGTTGTGCGTCCATCCAGAATACCCAGCAGCACTGCAGGTCACTGTCACCGCGTACTAATAGTACAAGTGGTGTGAAGCAACCTGAGTGTGTTGTGTCTCCTGATGTGAAGGTGTTACTAGTGGTTGAGGCATTACTGTTTCTTCCCCACGAGCACTAATAGTGCTGTGTGTTTGATGGGAAGAAACAGGTAGCCGTCTAATGGGTATGTCTTAGTTCGGTTTAATAACTTCCCCGGATTCCGTTGGCAGTGCACAGCGTAATCCACCTCCAACTGTGAGTATCGATACATACCCTGGAAATAAAAGTACTAAAGTAGAAAGCAACGTGTGTTTATTGAAAGTTCAATAGATATGTCACCTGTGCTACCTCCTACCAAGTCGAGGATAGCTGAAGGTAACTGCGTGGTTCCAGGTGTAGGTGACCTGGTTCTGAATAAATGGGAAAAGCTGATTTTAGACGAAAAATAATAGTTACAGTTAAACTACTAATTAAAGGTGTCTAGAGGAGACAAAGGAAGTTAAAAGAAGAAATTTTGTGTTAGTATGTCCGCAGGTTGACTTGTCGTCGGCGTTCGGCGCACGTAGTTGGTTGCCACGAAGGCATATTTGTAGGCTTCAAACTTCTCTAGAGCTCCCGAGCACTAAGAGTGCTGTGGGCGGTGCAAGAGATGTGAAAGAATGACTCCAGAGGCCGGCAGCTTCCGGACTTATATAGTGGTAGTTTATAGGCTGCCGGTGCTGGGAGTGGGGGATGCGTGATGTCCTCCGGCCCTGGGTGGCGTGAGAATTATCTCATCAGCGGTTCTGGCTTCGTTCCTTGTCGGGTCTGCTCGGCCATGCCCAAGGTCTAAGCAGTTTGTAGGCTTCAAGTGCGGGAAGGAGGGGGGTGGGCGGCATTCCTGACGGGGTGCATGCCTTGAAGGTGAGAAGGAAAAACACATAAGTTCCCGTTGCCCGTAGGGGTAGGCAACATATTGCACACGTCTGTAGAGATGGAAGCAGTATTCCTAGGCGATGAGTTGGAGTCGTATTATAATAGGTGTAGAAGTGGCATGCGTCAGACAGTTATAATACTAATACATAGAATTTATGCTATTTTGAAAACACTGGTGTCTCGGTGTACCAAAAACACATGTACCGATAAAACGTACCCACAGTTAATATTCTGTAGTCCCCACAAATTTCCTATACAAATAATTATAAAGCTACCTGCTTTTATTGTTTATCAGATATTGCATCAATCAAAATATAGGTATTTTGGTCCTGTCACCTAAGATTTCCCGCAACAATTGCTTTAAACCAGCTTAAAAGCTGATTGTTTATGCAAATGTCTAATAACTGGTTAAATAAGTAATGCGCACTACCATTTATCTCTGCAACTCATGGCGGCATGGTGTGAGTCTGGCATGAACCCTCCTCTTACACGTCTGACGAGAGGAGAAAGGGTAGTGATGGGTCGAGTCTCGAAAAATTGAGTCGATTCAACAAAGATCGACTCGTCATTTGAGTCAAGTTTTTTTACAGCAGACATCAAGCTACTGAACGTGCAAATCGAGTCAAGGTGCTTTTAGGTTATAAACAACTTTTTGCACCTAATAATTTCCTTTCATGTCTCTCAACTAAATTTTAAAATGCTACACTGCAAAAGTTGCACCAGAATGAAAACTATAGCTCTACTACATGCCTTGACACTTGGTTGATGTTATTGATGTTTGGCTGTAATAAAATCCTGTGGGCGTTTTATATTTGTAACGTCAGCCATTTTGCTTCCCATTGAAGCACTTCCCCTTTGCCGCCATGCTGGGTGACATCAGATAAGGGGACCTGGTAACTTGTCAACTTTGACATGTACAGTCTCAGCATGACACATATATGTACAACCATAGATCATACTGTATTTTAACATGAAAAGCCTTTGTCTCGTGGCACGTCATACCTTCAGTTGAAATATCTGTAAAAGTAAACTTGTGCTAAGTCATGTGTACCTGAAATGGTTGCGACTCGGGATCAAACATAGTGTGGGTGTTGCGGGAGGGTTTGAACCTCATTACCCATTACATTTGTGGGGCCACTAAAGTTGGAAGGAACGGGGTGAAACGTCACCTTAACCTCAGCAGGAAACGCTTGCAAGTCCCAACCCACGTTGAAGGAATTACTTATGGGATGTCTTGCGGGCATTCTGTAAGGCCGTTAGCTGGGGGATTGTAACCCCTATGGCGAATTTCACTTCCAGAGTCCTGCAATATGCAGTTCGGACGTTAGGGGTGCGTTTACACAGCGATAGTAATGCGCGATAGTCCCTATTGCATGAGATACTCTCGCATTACTATTGCCATGCGAACTGCATGATAGTTACTGTTGCACCATCGTGATAGCACTATCGTGATGTCAGCTCTGGCAAGATAGTGGTAGTAACGGTCGTGACAGAACATACAACTATTGTAGTGTAAACTGTGTAGCATCATTGTCATGATAGTGCGGGTCACAGATTTATACATGTGTTCACTTAGACAGTAACATTGCAAAATTATTCGGTTTCTGTTAATATAATAGGGCCTATCAATGTATTTACACATGTGTTGTCGAACATGCCCCTATTGAGGTTAACTATCACTGCATGTCTCAATCGTGTGTGTAAACAGGACCTATCGCGGCAGTTACTTCCACACACTTTCGTGATAGCTACTATCGTGGTAGCCACTCACCGTGTAAACACGCCCTTAGTGACAGGGGTGGCTTTCAAATAGAATTGCGAAGCCAGAGTCACAGGGTCATGCTCCAAGGAGAGCCTACTCTCGCTTGGACAGTGTATGTACTGGTGTAAAATGTGGGTATGGTAGGTTTGTATGTAGGGACAAAATCAATGGAAACAGGCACTGTGATACGCCGACTCTTTACCTGCTGTGCATGCAGCGGTGGCGGCAGCCTCCTCTTTGCAGGTTGGCTGTGTGGTGCGGCCGGGGGCTGAACAACAGCTGGTGCTGGCTGCAGCAGTGTAGCACTGGTACTGCAAGTGGGTTCCTGTAGTAGGTGTGGGGCAATTACCGTGTATGATTCTGGAAGGTTGGGTTCAAGTCCATGACGGCAAGTTCGAAGTGTACTACTAACAAATGCTCAAAAGAGATTAAATGTCTTACTCTGACTGGAGTAAAGAGAAGTGGGTTTTCAGTATCTGATTCAGCAAAAGCTGTATTGTTGGTCTTGTTCTCTAGATTCTTTAATGTTTGATGTAATCTGTATTTCTTACTACTCTTATGTGCTCACAGCATAAGGCCGTTTAAAATAAGCCGCTGGTTAAACAAATAAACATCCTGCAAGGGAAAGCTGGGTAATAAAAGGCAGGCCTAGCATGTACTTCTAGGTGCATGTCTAGCCACGTAACCTCCACTGTGTCTCTCACGCTTAGCCATTCTCCAGCTCGGCAGGGTTACAGAGTATTGGAATCTCACTTCACAAGCATTATTCTTAAGTGAGTTTTCCACCTATGGTTGAGTTGGAATGATAAGTCTCTCTCCGCTTAGCCGTTCTCTGGCCGGGCGGGGTAGGACGTTATAAAGCGACTCAATTCCAAGGCTGTGAAGGTATTCTTATTGCTTTGGACTTTGCCGAAATTAGTCTGTTTGCTAACCTCTGTGTTGCCTCTTTAAATATAGGTGTCTGCCTTGTTTGCTAATCTGCAACCGTCTGCTTTACCTTACGTTGATTGAGAACACATTTCTTTATAAGAAAAATATTCAAAGTTCAACACAAGGGGTATGCAAAAGCTAAGAAAGGAAACATTTAATTACACTGGTATGATACCACTTTATTTCAACATAATAAAATAACATTAATAGTGGATTCACAGTCTCTCAATAAATAGACAGACTGAGAACGATTAAATACCAAATTAATTAATAAAAAGTTGAAGTATGTCGCTTAATGCCAGGTGAAGGCGTCTTGGTCAAAATTAATTAAGTTTGTATTTTATTTTACGTGAGAATAATTAATTACGTAATATAACTTTTATTGGTCAGAATTTTTGGTATTGAATAGGGGTATGTCCAGAAGAGACCTGATGTGTATTTCAACAAGAGGTTCTTTACCCAAATACTAAAAGCGTGGCCAGGCCAGGGCCTTAAGGGGTAGTCCAGAAGGGACAACGTCGCAGTTACCTTCAATATATTAGTCTGGTATCTAAGGAAGGTTGAGGTTAAGGATGGGGTGGAACAACGTCATTGGTGCCCTCTGGTTGTCGTTGGCGACGACTGGAGCGGCGGAAGGAGCCAAAGAATTGGAAGCCTCTGGGTGGCGGCAGCCCTCGAGGTGCTGGGGCGGTCAAAAGAGGTTGAAGGCTTTTGTTGGTGGCGGTCCTCCGGAGCTGTCAGCGTTGTCACGACCACTGGTTAACCGTGGTTACCGGCGCAGGTGAGGAATTCTGCCCTGTGCTAGCACCTCAGCCTTCACAGCCAGGAGATGCAGCAGAATTACTCCTGAGGCCCGGACTGAGAACTCCTTTTATACTAAATTTCTCAGTTCAGTGCACTCAGAAGGGTGCGGGGGAATTAACCCCACCTCTAAGGGTGGAGCTTGTGGTATCACACATGGGTTCCTGGATCCTCATCTGGAGCAGTGCTCAGCACGAGGCGATGAAATGTTTTGCCCTCATGTGCTCAGGGCGGTCGTGGCTTTGTCGGATGGCCCTCCTCCCAGCAGCGGTGCAAAGTTTGAATCGTACGCTGTGGTTCTAACGGGAGTTTCAAAGTAGAAAAGGTTGCTTCTTCAGAGAGGGGGGTTGATGTGACGACTTCTTGTAGAGAATTAGAGGTGGTAAAAGCAATGAGCAAGTGTTTATAGATGAGTTGAGGCTCTGTCAATTTTAGGCTTGGTTCACGTGTTCTGCCTCCATTACCGTTTTTGCTTGGAGATGATCTGCCCAATGATAAATTTCATTTAAGATGGGGCTTAATTAGCTATGTAGAGTGCACTTTCTCTAAGCACAGAGTGTGTCGTGCGTCAATCGGCCCTCTCTCTTCCGACGAAAACCCATCTGAAGGAGAAATTCAAAAGTTAGGGTGGTCGACTCAGATCAGGCCGAGTGTGAATATAAGCAGCTTTGCTTCTGTAGGTGTAGCTATTCTGTGCTACAATGCATGACCGGGTTGGGAGCATGGTGTGGAGAATGCAGTTATCTCCCCTGCCCTAGCTCTCAAATGAGGCATCTGTTTTTACTCTGGCACCTGGTGGTTGCTCTCTTTCTCTTTCTATGCACTTGCTCCCATGGCGGCTTGTCTTGAACTCAGCTGGGCTGCGGCTTCACTTCATTCTTGCTGCAGGCAGGAGGTAGGTGTGGTAAATGGTAAGGAAGAGAAGGGCGAGGTCACGACACGTGAAAAAGCAGCTTGCTATCTGACGTTAAGTTCCCTAGTGGGTGGGGTCCGCATGCCTTCATTCTTTTTCGCCGGGTCAGTTCACAAACATATGCAAAGGAGGTTTGTCCCTTAACATTATATTCTTTTTTTTTTTTTTAATTCTGAAGAGGGAAGATCAACCTAGTATATAATGATAAAAGGACGGGAAATTCAAAACTAATGTTTACATTGAGGAAGCAAAATTAACTGTTTTTAAGTTTGTGTGTATTATACTGTAAACGTGGTAGTGTTTTGTGGGCTTCCGCTCTCACCTTTGTTGGCAGTGCAGAGCTGGCTACAATCTTTCTGGGAAGGTTGGAAGCAGGGTAGTTTCCTTGTGTGCAGGTGGTGTCTGATGCCCGCTTAGCGGCAACTCACTTGCGTTACCGACTGGTATTCCTTCTCACGGGAATTTGCTAGTCGGGTGCGATTTGCATTACTATTCTTTTTGAATTGCATTCTGGTCTCCAGGTGTCTGCTGTCTAAGGAGGCGGAATGCTGGCCTGGGTGGCAGCTAGTTGGGGTTCATACCTTGTCTGTGGCACGTAGCTTGCATGTGATTCCGATTTTCAGAACAGTTAGTGTATTGAGTCACATTGGTGTAATTTATCATGTTGGATGTCTCAAATAAGAAACTTTATGACTTGTGTTGTTCGTTAAGTGAGCAGCACTTGTTCTATCATCACAACTAACAATCTGCAAGCTTTGTGTTAGCCTATATAAATAAGAACCATTCATAACTTAGAACAGTACGTCAGTTTACAAATCAATTATCCACAGGTAATTTTAGTTGGTGTTGGGTCTTGCAATGTACAGTACCGGTCAGATATAACATTCCTTTTCATTATGTACACAATTGTTCACACAGTGTCTGAAAGGGTTAATATTATTGTAAATTAAGTTTTTGTTGTGTTGGTGTTGTTCAGTTGGTTCCAAAAAGACGTCACTGGAGTCTGTGTGCCTGGCAGAGTGTGTGGGTGATGTGAGGGCGCTACTTCGCCAGATTCTGTCCGACCCTGTTCCTAGCTCTCAGCTCTCGCGCAAATATGGAAAAATACGCTCCCAGAAGAGTAAGTGCACTGCAGTTAAATTTTTTAATTTTTTTGCTACATCAACTGCTGATCGAGAATGTGAAAGTTCATGTTGTGTGCAATTTATTTTCTAGGTAGCCATCAGTATCACAAGATGACCAGTAGCATCGTGGAAGAGTGCCATCAAACATTTGTTTCATGTTTTCATGCATTCTACCCGACTTCGTACTTGAAGTGGAATTGTTTGTGCGAACTGCTTGCTGTTATGGATAAGGTACTGTTACAAGATGCCTGAGCGGTGTATCTGAGTTTGTGAGAGATGTAGATCTTAATGAAAACAAAAGAAATTAATTTGATTTTGATATATTCACACAGCTGTAAGTAATCTCCTTCTTAATGTTTCTCTTTGATTATAGTCAGTTAACTCGTACTCATCGTTAACACATGTTAAGTCTGTATGTTACCATAATTTGTAATGTCTTTCACTCACGCATCCAGTCCAAATGTCCAGCCTGCCAGTCGTCCTATTCACTGCTCTGATGCTCGCAGTTGCAGATTTTCCTCTTGCTGGCCACTTCCGGCACTACCTTTTTCTCTCTTCACTCATCTCTCGCTTAACGTCACACGATCGCCCAGACTCACGGCACTCATAAACTCTCCACTCTACTCCACCACCGGCTCGGAGGCCTGGCACACTTTTATAGGTGCTGGCCTTGACCTTGAAAGCTTGCCGCACCCTGAGTCACACTTAGAGGTACTAGAGCAGTATGTTGTGTGTACATGGCTTTTAGAATGAAAAGATAGGAAATAACACTGCACGAAATCTAGATACATAAGTACACAAGCTAGTTAAGGTCGGAGCTGAGTCACAAGCCTGTCATGTTGGTTTAAGATGCCGGCTAGGGCTTGTGGTTTTGGCCGCATTGGGGTTGCGGTAGGGAAGATTTGTTGACGACTGTTTGGGGAGTTGAACCCCTGACTCTAAGCATTAATGCTAATTTGCAACATACTCTATATATGTGAGTGGTTTGCTTAGTAAAGGAAGAAGTGTACAGCGACCATTGTGATGTGAGCATCACGAAGGACATTCGAGTAATGTCATACTATTATTTCAAGGGGGCGTCATGGTGAGGTACTTTCCCTGTGTAAATATGTGTGTGTGTTTGTTTGCATACAGGGACAAAGTCAGGTGGGGTTAAAATTATACTAGGGCGATGCCTTACCTTGGATATCCCTGGGCGCAGAGTTCTAGCTGGTGGAGACTGGCAACTTGCAGGTGATGGCAGCTGAAAAGCGGCAGATGGTGGATGCGGTGAAGTTGTGCCCAAGTAATAATCCAAGCTAAAGGATGGTACTAGGTGGGTAGGATATGCGGCGAGAGCTGGATCATAACCTAATAAATAATTGTGGTACTGCGTAATCAACCAGTGTATTACATGAGGTTTACCAGATAACTTGAGTGGATGGTTCAAATAAGGGTGCTGGGGTGGTCTACTTGTTTCTCAACTAAATTCAGAATTTCATTCACTAAGTTTTGCACATCAATTCTGCGTTTATGTTTGATTTCACCTTTATGGTTGTATGTCATTGGAATGCATTTAACAAAATAATAGGAGATAGCTGGTGTATCTCGTCATCCTGTCGTGTAGCGCTGAACACTTTATGTTCCACAAGTTCACACACACACAGATCTTCCTGCCCGCCTTTTTAAGGCAGTGGGTGGAAAGTACGAAGGGCAAAATGAAGCTTGCAGGGTAGCAGTGACAGGTGAGGTTTCACTGTGGGTTCAGTGGTCAGAGCAATCCTCTCTGCTTTCCTTCTGCCTTTTACAGTGATGAGGCGGAGTAGGGATGTACTCGGAACAATGAATTCATCACGTGAAAAGTGTTAGCCTGCCTTGGTGGCTTTCTGACGTGAGGCACCTGCTATTCCCTTATGCAAGATTGAATACTGGCCAGATGGGCCTGAGTAGAATAAAGTAAAATATTGTAATACACAATGCCTTACGGGCTTGATGAAATTTAGGTAACCCTAATTCACAAGAAATAAAAGTTTTATTCCAATGGTATGAGCTTTTGTTAAAGAGCTACTTAAACAACGGGGCAGCACTCTTCTAGAAATATGTTTAAAATACACATGAAAAGAAAAAGGTGAGTCTATATCAGGAGCAGGCGTCCTAAATAAAATAATTTTGTGTATATGAATATTACATGATTGGTAGTAGCCACACTAATTAAATTAATTTAAATTTAATTTAGGATGTGTTTTGAAGGAACCTAATTAAAAGTAGCACCAGAAGGGTACTGAAGAGGTGTGGTGGCTGTTGGGGATTTACCAGAAGAAACGTCCAAGAAAGGGAAGGGATTACCGGCGTTGGCAGACCCTTTGGTGCTGTCGACGTCCGGAAGGCCTCTGGAACTGGAGATCCCAAAGAGGTGGAAGACCCTCTGGACTGCTGGCAGGTTGTCCGGAGCTGCCGGTGGACGTTTAAGTCGAGGACCCTCTGAAGTCCTGAGGCTACTGATGCGACACGAAGGGATCTAGCAGCTAGCGGTCCCTGTAAGGAATGCCTCAAGGCCCTTTACAGTGGGAGACGGGGCTAGTGTTTACCCTTTCTGGGCTGATACCTTCCAGTGGCGTTTTACAGCGGTGGAGGTGCAGCAGACTGCCCTGAGGCTAAATCCTGCTGCCTCTTTTATACTAATGAGCTCAGTTCAGATGTGCTCCGAAGCATGAGGGGGAAGCAAGCTCCGCCCTCTTGGGGGTTGGTCTTGTGACTTCACGCATAGGTGACTGGATTCTTATCTCTGCAGTGCTCCCTGCGAGGTGATGACTTGCTCTGGCCAGCCCGCGCATCTTGGAGGCAGTGAATGCCTCAGCGGGTGACGTTTTGCTCTTCAGCAGCGGAATTGTGAAATACCGCTGCTGTCCATGGAGTAGTAGGAAATTCAAACTGTAGTGGAGTGGTGATGCTGTTGACGCTCGTAACATGCAGCTTTGCTTGTAGGAGCACGTGTTCGGGACTTAATATGGGGGCTGTTCCCAAGACACTCGTGCAGACATGGTCCCATCTCTGCTTCTTCCTTCAACAGTGGTTTTGGACTGGCCTATAAGGATTGTTGCATTCCATGATGGGACACAGTGGAAAGTAGAGTGCGCTATATAAAAGCACAGATAGCATCACGCATATATAAGTCAGTGCGCGGCAGACCTCGCCAGTTTTTTCCTGCCAGTCTTCGAACTTGCTCCACCACTTCCAGTGCTGGGGCCCTCCGACTAGAAGCAACATGGCCAGCACTGCCATCACATATTACCGTGAATGCCACCATGCATTCGATGCTTGAGCTCCTCGGCCCATACCTACACCATTACAGCTACCATTCAGAAGCCCTGCTACTTGCTTTCTACTCCCGCACCCAGGATGGATGCTATTTTAACCTGGGGGGTAGTGTAGCAGATAGAAAGGCATCAGTGTGTGGCAGGTCAGTACGCCACTTGTGCATCAGCACTATGTGTAGGTAGCTGCTAGGAGAACCTCGAATCAAGTACTGCCGACCGAAAATGGGGTAATTGTTACTACGAACTAGCTATAACTGGAGACTTCCCCTCAGGCAGCTCCAGTTCTGATACACACATGTTAGAGGCCATCTATTTTATTCCTACCAAGTATGCAGGTACTGGAGGAGTAGAATAGAAGAGCCCCGACCATTAGCAACACTTTCCACCCAGGGGGAGATAGTACACCTGAGTTGTATCCCTACCGGACCACCTGGGAGTTGGCGGGGATATTTGCTTAGGTGCTACAGCCTGGCCTTCATTGGGATCTCACACCCAGTAGTAGCAGTGGTAGCCTACACAGATTCAACGCTTCTGGTTCACCCGTTAAGGTGGGAAGCCTTCTGAGGCACCGGGCTCGTGCTATCAACCACTACTGGGCAACACTATTCTAGGACTTGACTCACAGTCCTCAGCTGACGAACCCACTCTCTGCCATTTAAGGTGAGACACTGCGCAAGAAGGGGGGAGCAAAGGTTTGCTTGCCTCGCTGCCAATCAACAGGGTGGTTTAGCTCCCCCCTACAGCAAGTCGACAAGCCGAACGTGATTGTGCCGCTTTGCTCAGGTCACTAGAACTGCCTACGTCTGCAGTGTGTGATCCAGCTACTTTCTTGTCATCGCCTATTCACATGCATCCTGCCTACCACCCCATCGTGAGTGGGCTAATCAACAAACGAGAGGAACGCCTTGGTACCTCAAACGCCACTTTCTGGAGCTTATCCACCACGAGGTGGAATGGTAGATTTTGTATTGTAACACCCAGGGCTCTTGCTGCCGCCCAAGCTGAGAACGATAGACTCAACCAACTGTACCCAGCTACTCCTCGTCCTCAAGCCATCAGTAAGTCTGCAACCGCTAGCACCTCTGGCCAGTCACCGACGATATCTAGCCACGCTACAAGCAATAGGGCAGACCGATATAAGGGGCTCATTAACCGTAACCTCGAGAACGTTGTTCCTCTACGCAAGACTTCGTGCCCGACTACTCTATTTAGCAGCAAATGCCAGTAAGCCAACCCTGAACACTCAATCGACCTGAATGCAACCAACGCCACACAACCGTTATTCAGCCTTAGTTAATCGGACACGCGTCATACTTATATTTCATATATACAAGTACTGTGGTTCTTATAGTAGCTAGAATGCTCGCCTCTGACGAAAGTGAACTGGGTTGTATTCCAGGTAGGGTTACTCCTCTATTTTTGAACATGGAAATTGTGCTGGATGATGTTGCTTGTGGGTTGGGTTTACTCTGGGATCACCCATTTTCATTACTTTTGCATTCCAGCGCTACTCCATATCCACTTTGTTTAACCCTGATTGGTTCTCAAGATGTTAAAGAGCCACCCAAAATTCTTTGCTCCACTCTACTCCACTTCACTCCATTCAGACATCAGTGTGATTGCGTGCGTGTGTGTGTGTGTTAAATGCAATAAAAAGGGAAGCTGGTTTTCTTGTGTGTTCAGACTCACTACGACCACCTGCTGAGTGCAGTGTTGGCAGCCCTGTGTAGCCCGACGGTGCGGCTGCGCTCCACATTCCCCATCCTAACAACCATGCTGGAGGTGCCTGACCATGGCCCACGCAAGGAGCTGAGTCCCTCTGACAACTCCGGGGTACCCATGATGCCAAGTATGGACAGCCACCACTACCCCATTCTGGTCGAGCAGATGACTTACAGAAGCCAGGTGATGCTGCTACATTTACAATTAACATGGCTTTCCCTTAGTCCTGTGCATTCAGTACTAGATCAGTATTAGAACTAGTTTTGATTTTATAATTGAATATATTTTGGTGTATTAATTTTTTAACATGACATTCTTTAGCTCAGTATATCTAGACACATGAAGTTTCCACGATAGTGAAAAATAATCATTTTGTGAATTGTGACATTTTGTGCAGTTTCGTCATGAGTTTCAGGATTTTATGCAGGCTCAATCTGAATCCAGTAATCTTGTTACTTGAAATAGAAAAGCACAAAACATGTAATTTTTGCAAACTGAGGTTCGAAATAAAATTTTTAAAAAATATTGTGTAATTGTATTGTAAACACTACCGTATTCCTCTATAAACTTGTTTGTGTTGGAAAGAAAATTAAACGAAACACACTACATGTAAATATTATTTTCCATTCCAATTGAAGTATTGTAAACACTGCTATATTCTTCTACAGCCATGATTGTGAACACTTGTTTTTGTACAATGTTTGACGCCGGCTAACAGCCAGCTGCGCTACGGCCCATGACGGTGCTCATCATGCACGTGTCATGTGTATATGCACGTGTGCAAAGAGGCTAAAATTTTTTAACTTTCACATAAAGAATATAATTTTTCAGCATAAAATGTGTCTTGTATCTTTATTTTCAGGGTTTGATATAGCTTAAGTGTTTTAAAGTGTTTGTTGTTATTTTGAAAATGTTTGGTTATGAAATTCAAAGTACGCGCTGCACGAAGATTAAGAACACTAATAGTACAGAAAATTCACAAGAAAATTTTAAAATGTAAAACAATATTTAATTTATTTGCGCCACTTTTATTTTCAAAGTACATATATAAAAGTTTACTCAGCGTGCATAGCACTTCCGCTTATGTGTACCCCGTAGGCAGCCATGGTAGGTCTGTGTGACGCTTGCCTCTGGGCAGTTTCTAGGAGAGCTGGCGAAGTAAGACACTGTCTCGTACGCACTACAACTTTTTGTTCACTGATGTAGATTTCAATAGCACTTTTAATATACCGGTTAACCTTGCATACGTTTTGTCTGACATTTCCCCAGCATAATTCTTTAGCTTAATTAATATATTTCGCCCTTGTGGCATTTTCAACTTAATTGAGGAGGAGGAGAAATATGTCGGAGAGGTCATGCCACCTGTGAAACTTGAATCACGCACCATCCGCTTCTGCTAAAGGCATTTCATTGTAATTTCTGTATTATTACTGTATGCGATTTTAAGAGCTTTAATTCTATGTATGTATTTGATGGTATTTTCCATGTTTGAATATTTTACGGCAACATCACGTACAACCACGTGGCTAATCACCGCCAAGTCCATGTCCGCGCCATTCTTGCACTTTGAAAGTATATTTGTGTAAAACCATGTGTGCCATAATTTATTTAAGATTTTTATGTCGATTTTATTCAGTGCTCAATGTATTTTTCACCTGATTGATCTTTTTTGTGTTTGACCACACTGTCACGTTAATGTTTGCTTTTTCCGCCATCAGGCATTCTACACTCCTCGAACCACTGTAATCGCAAAGATAATAATTTTCTCTACCAGAATAATATTTTGTTGGAATTTAATTTGCCATTTCCATAAAAAAATATTGTAATTTCACCTGCACCACGTGGTCCGCTACAAACTTTACCCAGTGACATCCGTGCCATATAAACTTGTTTTCACACGTGTGTGTGTGTGTGTTCATTGTGACTACTCGTCTTTTGCCCCATCATCTTTTAAGGGTCTTTGTGCAATTTATGTAATTTTGTAATTTGTGTACGGTGATATTACTTCCTTCCTAGCCGGCTCTGTGTATAGTCCATCACCACACTACCCACGTGCTTGAGAGCGAGCCCAGACGAGTTTGCGTTAGTGATGCCAAGTAATCACTTGTGTTAATGTATTATCAAGTGTTTCATTTTGTAATTCACAGTGTCCTATCTTCAGGGAAAATCATCAGTCCACCCTAGCTGCTGTCGACTCTCCACCCGTGTGAAGTTGTGTTTTCCTACACCGCGGTGAGATCATCCATCTAGGCATGCGCTAGAGTAATTGTGGGCTGGGGCGCACCCAAGCAGAGTTAGCTAGACACGACCGAGCGTATCATTAGTTTCATGGCACGTTGATTTGTATGAATGGTATAAATAAAACAGGTATCACAGTAATCCATCTTTTTTTCATTCGTAGTGACAATGTCCTAGCCACATGTTTAATTTTCAAAGTGTTAAATTGTTTAATAAAAGTTTAGTATTGCCAATGTGTTTGTAAGTACCCTCAGGTGAGACGGACACACAGAACCCACAGCATCCCTGAGAACCCTGATTCTCAACAGTGCAGTGATAGGGGAGCACCGCTTGTGCCCATATCATCAATAAGTAATTGTGTCATCGTTTGTCTCGTGTCTCACCCGTCGCCATCTTGTTCATAACCAAAACTTGGGAACAATAATAAATTGCTGAATCTATTGTAAACTCTTGTTTTGGTACGGTGATAATAACCACAACTTTTATTCAGAAGCTGATCCCACCCCATTCTAATAATAAGCCGTATAAATGTTAATTAAGGCAATAAATGCATTGCTATATTGCAGTGAAAATACTATCTATCGAACACGGATGGATGGAAAGTCCGTGTCCACAAAAAATTTTCTGTAGTGATGCGCGCTGCTTATACAACTAATCTGTTACAATTACGACTCATCGCTTAGAGTACCTCTTCTACCACTACAGACGTGAGCTACAATCTGCCTACCCTACAGGCAGCAGGAACTATGAGCGATTCCTCCTCACCTGGAGGATACACAACCCGGCAGGCATGCCGTCCTCCCCTCTACCCCACGCTCGGAGCCTACAAGCTGCCCTGACCTCGGGCAAGGCCGAGTGCCTCCGACGAGGCACAAATCAGAATCGCTGACCAGAGTATTCCCACACCAACCAGGGCAAGAGGATGTCACGCCTCCCCCACACCCCGCGCCAGCAGCCTACAAACTTCCACTATATAAGTCTGGACACTGCTGGGCACGGGCAGTCATTCTTGTTCCATCTCATGCGTTATCCCACAGCACTGCTGTCTCTGCTGGGACCACCTGAGATCTTCGAAGCATTTAGTATGCCCCCTGTGGCTACTTCACCGTTGACAACCAGTCAACTCGACAACCAGCGAACACGCTTACGAACATGTTAAATTCACTTTGTCTCCTCAAGACATCTTTATTAGACAGTTTAGAAGTGTATATTTTCTCATTGAGCGAATTATTTCCAATTCTGCTTTAGAACCAGGTCGCCTACACCTGGCCAGTGAAGTAACCTTCAGCACTCAATTGCCTGGTAAGAGGTAGTATGCATCGCATGTTTATTGAGACTTCGATAAATATACTGTTCTTTCCTACTTCTCAACTTTTCTTTATTAGAGAATCTGTCTGTTTACCCGCGAGATACAGTTTGCTACATACTCCTTTGACAAAGACCGGGGAATTTATAACAACGGAATTAACTTCAGCCATGAGAGCCCTTCAGGGGTCCATCATATTTTCTACACACCCATTAGACGGCCATCTGTTGCTTTCCAACTGCCACAGCACTGTACCAGTGCCGGTGGAGAGGAACAGAGGAACCACAACCACTAGTAACACCTTCAATCAGGGAGAAGCGACAGTCTCAAGTTATTACCTTATCCCACAGCATCCACTGGCGGCATTGGTGACCCAAACAGCTCCCAGTCTCTGATCAGCCCACATGCGTGGGGGATCAGTGGAGACTGAACAGAGCCTGGTCAGCAAGCCAACCGGACTGACACTATAAACTGTGTTTAGTTTGTTCATGTCAAGGTGTACCTAGCATACTGTAAGGAGACATTCCATGCCTCACTACCCTAGGCATAGCCGTGAACGTAGGGAACAAAACGCAGCATTCCTTGCCGTCAGACAGTTGACGCGTGCCGCTGATTCCAACTATGTACAACGATTACAACTCATCTCACTGCAACCTAGTATACTACTTCTACACATGTGAGATACAAATCCTACGCCAACCCATAAACGGAAGTCACAGCCTGCCACATTCTTGGAGGGCAGCCAGACACGTGGATACGAGGAGTTGTGCAAGACAGCGGCACGTCACCGCCCCCCCCCCCCCCCTCCCCGGCTGAGAGCTTACAAGCTATCAGTCGCCTCGGGGCATGCCCGAGTGCCACCGAGAATACGCGAAGGCCGAGAGATGACCAGTGGGTACTACCCCCACTCCGGCCTCGCTGCGAAGGGACGTCACACGCCTTCCGTAGCGGCCGCCGCGACATGCCCTACCCTGACTATATAAGTCTGTGCACTGCGGACCTCACCAGTTGCTTTTCTTGAGTCTTCGAGCTCGCCCTGCCACTTGTAGTACTGGGGCCTTCCGACCACTCTTAGATCTTCAGCAGCCCTTCCAGAAGCTGCGACCAACTGCTCAACACTCTTCAGCAGCCACCGGAGGCTGCCTACATTGACGTCGCCGTCAGAGCTCTGCAGCACCTGCGACCAGACGCTCGAGCGATGCCAATCACCAATAGCTACCAGAACCTTTCTGTAGCTACCAGATATACCACACTTAACTTCTTTCTCTCCTACAGAACCCCGATTAGAGTTAGATTTGTAGTAAGCAATTTTCGACAGTTTAATTTCACTTCCCTCATTATCCTAGGACCAGGTCACCTACACCTGGCTGCCGTAGGTTTACTTCCAGCGACCGGTCTTCTTGGTAGGAGAGCACGCGTCACCGTGTTTATTAAGCTCTTAATAAATACGGCTTTGTTTCTTTTAACTTCAAGTCTCATTCATAGAGTACTTTGTTACCAACTGTTGGGAGAACCTCGAGTCGAGTACTGTCGACCAGAAACGGGAAATTATTACTACGAACTAGCTAGCTAGAACTAGAGACTCCCTCAGGTGGCTCCAGTTGCAATACACACATATTAGATGGCCATCAATTTATTCCTGCCAAGTATACAGGTACTGGAGGAGTAGAATAGAGGAGACCCGACCACTAGCAACACTTTCCACCCAGGTAGAGACCGTACACTTGAGTTGTATCCCTACCGGAGCACCTGGGTGCTCTCGGAAGTATTTGCTTAGGAGCTACAGCCTGGCCTTGGTTGGGATCACACACCCAGTAATAGTCTTGGTAGCTCACACAGCTTCAACGTTACTGGTTTCCCCTCTATGGTGGGGAGCCTTCTGAAGCACCGGGCTTATGCTACCAAACCACTACTTGGCAACACTATTTTAGGGCTACTCGTGTCCGTGGTGCTCGATTCATAGTTCTCAGCAGCCAAACCCACTCTATGCCATTTAAGGTGAGACACAGCGCAAGGAGGGAGGAGCAAAGAGTTGCATGCCTTGCTGCCAAGCAGCTCGCTGGTTCAGTTCTCCTTACTGCTAGCTGACAAGCCGTACGAGATTGTGCCGCTTTGCTCAGATCACTAGAACTAGACTACACCAGCATCCACCATCTGCAGCCAACCACCACTCGTAACCGTGAAAGCACTACTGGACTAAGTGCAACCAAAGCTACATGACTGTGATCCAGCCTTATCTAATCGGACACGCTTCACAGTTGACTGCACTTCCTCAACCCACACAGGAGCGACAGGCGGAACGGGACAGCCCCACCCAACTCAGGCACGAATCAGTATCGACTGCTCCGGTAACTATCTTATTTGTATCTCCGTGTATACGAATTCATCTCTCGTGCCATCGTGTGGAAAAATGATTGTTAACCGGCACTGCTACAGAATTCGACTGGGATAACGTCCACTTCTGGACAAACGAAGCTCACCTGTGTAATCGCCAGTTCGGCGTAGGCCAAGCTCACTACGTCTGGGTAAAACCCACTACGACCATGGCACCCAAGAAGCAATAACAAGTACGTACTAGCCAACACCCCTTCTCTCTTGCAGTCTATTAATGTAGACCACCCCGCTTTTGGTCTAGCGGACAAAATCCTTGACCACCGTGCCTAGTAGCCTATTCGGGTACGCGTCAACGTATTAACAAAAAAGTATAAGTGTCAACTGTACTCACCATGGCATACGAAGTCTTGGTATACGGTCACATTGTCGCCCTACCCCCGATGTGGGATTTTACTGTTGCTCAGACAACGGCACCCTTCAGGAAGTTTGAGCTCATGCCTCGGTTTGCCACTGGAGGGCAGCACCTAGTCTGCTCCAGCAGTTCCAGTCTCTCACCGAGGAAATAAGGAATGTCAACACCTTCAGCTGAGGTGATAAGAAATGAAAGGCAGCCCTTGTCTGTTCTGCTAGGCTCATCCCTCTCAGGGGTGGGGCTGGGCTGATGAAGTTGCAGCAGGGCTCCCTGTCCAAGAGGCTCCGCCATGACATCTCAAACCCAGTGGGGGTCATACGGTTGCATCTCACTGCCATCCTGCAGGCGAAGTCCGTGAATGTGGAGGGTAAGGTCCGGATAGACATTGCTCCTTGAAATGTAGGCTGTTCTAGCCTAGTTGGGATGGGTTAGGCGCTCCTCCGGTGCATGTTCAGTCAAGGTTTTGGCTCTCGAAAGGCAGAGGGTTGATCTCGGGAGCTGTTCATGGATGGAGGTCATCCTCCCTTTCTTACTCTTCCTTCGATACTTTTGCTTCTGTGGCTTCTGCCGCATTCTCCTGAACTCTGCCGGGGCAAAGGCACATCTGCCCACGAGTTACCTTTCCGATTCATCCCCTGGCGTCCTTCGCCCAGTATACGTTGTCTTAGCGTCCCAGTAATGTATTAGGCTCTTCCCACTTATCCGCGAGGCCTGCACTAAATTAACCACGGGTCTTACTAAGTGGATGGCTGTGGAGGAGTAGAGCCTCACCCATTTTGAAGCGTCTTACTCTGGTGCTGGATTGTGGGTACTTCTTGTCGATGTTCTGGGTCTGGGCATCTCGCGCCCTGTGGTTCGTGCTAAAGCAGCCAGTTGGATGTCCTCTGGTTGTAGCATCTCCGTGGGTGCTTGTTCCCACTGCCAGGCACCTGAGCGATGAAGGGTTCGTCCCAGAATCTGACTGGGGCTGGTGTTTGCTTCGTTTGGCCTCCTCCTGAGGGTGAAGAGAATGGTCTGTAGGCCCACACTGAGGCAGAGGCTTTTCTTGAGTTCCCGGTTCCTCCGCTCAATGGGGTTGGCATGTGGGTGATTGATAAATGAGGGAGGGGGGTTATCCATGTCTTCACTCCCTATGCGTTGCATCCTCTCGGGAAGTATCTCCGTCTCAAACTTCCGGATTATATTTTGGGTTTCCTGCCTGGGTAGTGGAAACACTTCTACCTTGCGGGAAAATTGGTCGGATACCACTAATAAGTACCTGTTGCCTTTGGTGCTGTTTGGGTATGGCCCCATTAGGTCAGTGGCTAAGTGAATCCAATCTGTGTGTGGTCGACGGGGTTTTGCCACGACAGCACGCCTCACAGTTATTGATGTACTGTCACACTTCATGGCTTATCCCATCCCAGATGTATTGTTTCCCAATGTCTCTCAGTGTCTTCTTAATACTGGGATGACCGGCTTGCAGGTGATAATGGTGGTGGTGGAGAGGTCTGCCCTCAGGTTCCTGGGTATTCAGATTTTCCACGGGGCCCCCAGTTGTCCGCTCCAGGGCCAGGCGACATCGTCCCGTAGTTTGAACCTCTGGGGCAGGTCCTGGAGGAAACTGTGGTTTTTCTGTATCCTTTTGTTGGTGGTAGCTTATCTGGTATCGGCTGAATTGCAGTTGGAGAAGCCGGAGGTGCTCTTAGGGGTTTGCGGTTGGAGCCAGGGGTGGTCATTCTCTCCCTCTCCTCATCTTTTGTCCCCGTCAAGGTCCGGCTGGCGTGATAAGGCTTCAGGCAGGCATTCATTTTGCCCGGGCAGTGTTGTACCTCAAAATCAAATTTGATTAGGAACATTTTCGACCACCCAAGTTTGAATTTGGCATTCTTTGATTTGTGTAGTCATTGGGGGGGTTTGCTGTCAGTTCTGAGTATGAAGTGCCTTCCCTCTAAGTGGTAACGGTACTTTCTCACTGCCCAAATTACGGCGAGACACTCATACTCATTGATATGGTATTTCTGCTCAATTGGGTTTAGTTGGGTACTTGCATAAGCGATGACTTGAGGCTGGCTGCATATTTGGCGTAGCGATTCTCTTGGCTGAAGGCTCCAGCATGGTCCTCCAGGATCTGCCTAAATTGGGCGAATTGTAGTTCTGCTAGCTGGTGGTTTATCTCTTCAGGAGCAGTTGGGGATGGGATCGCTACATCAGGGCTGTGTTCCTAATTGACGGTGCTTGTCTCCAATATATACATATGCTGTTGCCCATGATCCATCACGCACTGCTGTTGGCGTAGCCACGGTTACACCAGGATCACTGCTTCTGTGATGTCAGGCGAAACCACAAATTCGGCTGAGTTTACATTACTGTATAATTCCCACAGTCAGTGTGGTGCAACCATCGACCTTAAGGGTCCAGTTGTGTTGTGCGATGCACATAAAATGGGTTTGAGGCCGTAGTGATGCCCTTTGGGCCAGGGGTGAGCATATCACTTCTTAGGAAGTTGTCCATGGCTGCGGAATCTAGCAAGGCTAGTATTGTTTACCCATCTATTTCCACTTCTTTGTGTTTGCAGGGTAGGCTTCGGGTGGTTCACTTTTCTCATCTAAGCTCTGGATACGGACGGGCCCGTGGTTCTCGGTGGTGGTGGCCCGCTTCACAACCCGGCGGCTGCGTTTCCTGTCTAGTTGGGTCCTTAAACCCCCTCTTGTCTCTTTAGGGGGTCAGGTGCCTTTGCTGCATTCTCCCTTCCCTCACCCACCCCTAGCCTACCTGCTTGGCCAAGCAATTCCTGTTAGTGCCATTCCGGACAAAACCAGTACTTGAGGAGCATCGGGTGAGGGAAGGTGAGGATTTCACCTTTGCTAGGGCTACTTATCTGGCTCTTGACTCTTACTGACACATGTGTAGTCCAGCAAGGCCTGTGCCTGCATGGTTTCCCTCGCTCTTTCAATTAGCTAATCAATGGTCTGTGGTTTTGGGATTTGTAACAAATTATGTAATTTTGGGTGGACCATGCTTGTAATATGGCACATGCAGCTCTCCTAGTTTCCTTTGGGGAAGATCCTTTCTTACATTTGGGCCTTTCATCAGATGAATATCTTGGCCTCTTCATCGGTGGCCTGGGTTCGGCTGTGGAATTTGGTCATTTTAGTGAGCTATGACCTCCTTGCTGGAAAATTGCATGGTGAGGTGGGAACATAGCTGCCCCCACTCTGTGATAAATTCCCTATATTTCATCCATTTGAGAGCCTGTGCTTTCAGTTGTTTCTGGGTCCTCCCAACCCATTTCTTGGGGGGAATCTCATTATCACTAAGCTCCTCGCAGTCAAGGGTGAAGGTGTTTGGGTCCTTGTGCAGCCTTCTGGCAAATTCCGGAAGCTGAGGCCCGTTGCTACCTTTGGTGGTGGTTGAGCTCTGGCGAGAGCCAGGATTCTCTGGGCAGTATTCCTTTGCATGTCTCCAAACCTCACATATATATATACGAAACCCGGTCTCGTGATTTGCTCATCTGGCCATCCTATACATATGTGGTGGTAGATCTGCATGCAAATAATGCAGCGTACCATGTTTATACCTTGCCCGGTGCAGGTCAGCCAGCTGCAATACACAGTCTGGTGGGTGCGGCATTCATTACACCAGTACTCTAGTCCATGGGTATATCTGGGTTTGTTTGTCTATCTCGAACAAAGGTAATGGAAGCTATGTTGGCAGTGTGCATATATAATGGTATTTAACCTCATCCCAGGACAAGTGGCTGTATAACCTTTTAGGTGTGGTGACAGCCATGGCGTTGCTTGCGTCTTGATTGGCTAAGCTAGCATCTGTTTCTGACATCTTGACTAGTTTGGTTTGAGTACCACAGGATGTTTTTCAGACTACTGGAAGTCTGGTTGGTTTTAGTTTGACTCCCAACTAGATTACTGGATCTCGGGGTCTTGTTGGCCTAGTTCTGCTTCACTATTCGTAACTAGCAAAATGCAGTGGCCCCACGTTGGGCACCACGAAAACTCTTGACCCATGACGTTGTGTGGCTGATGACATCATGGTCTGACAAGATTTTGGTGTGTCTGTCAGAGACACTGGTGAATAAACTGTCTGTGCTTACTGACTGCTGACCAGTTCCTGGCCAGTATACAATACAGGGTACATGGTTTGATGGCACGGCACAAATTCAGAAGTGGACTTAGCTGTCCTGCGTACTGGTTGACACACTGCCTCTGGTTTACCTGTACTGACGGTGGCCCAGGGTAGCTGCTGTTGCTGCTGGAGAGTTGGTCAGAACTAGTACCCTGACCTGGGGCAGCGGCAATGCTGTGGCTAGCAGTCCTGAGGTGGGCCCGTGGTAGGCTGCTGGAACCAGGGATTCGCGATCCCTAGTGGAATATTGATGCGTTGCCACTTATACAACTAATGTACTACGATTACGACTCATCGCCAGAGTACCTACTTCTACTCCTACAGATGTTACACGTTGCCTACCCTACAAGCAACAGAAATCTACGAGAGAATTCTCATCTGGCGAGTACGCAACCCAGCAGGCATGCCTCCCCCTCCACAAGCTGAGAGCCAACAAGCTGCTCAGACCTCGGACAAGGCCGAGCGCCACATACGAGGCACGAAGCAGAAACGCTGACCAGAGATTTCCTACGCCAATCAGGGCAGGATGCCACGCCCTCCCCACAGCCCGCGCTGGCAGCCTACTAGCTTCCACTATATAAGTCCAGATGCTGCTGAGCTCGGGAGTCATTCTTATGCATCATCTCTCGCGACATCAAGCACTGACTCAGTGTTGGAACCTCAGGAGATCTCGGAAACTTCAAGTACGACCCCAGGAGCTACTTACTACGTCTCGACGACCAACGAACACAAACATACATATTCAACTTCACTTTGTCTCCTCTAGACACCTTTTACTTAGCAGTTTTACTTTAACTAATTTGTTCGCTGTGACCGTAGCCTGAAGTTTTACCGTTCAACCTTGTGCAAACGCACAACCAGTAGAGGCTTGGCAGTCCCCACGGCTCCACGTCCCTGATCAGCCCGTATACTGTGGGGAATCAGTGGGGACTCTTATCGAGCTCGTGCCGGCAAGTCACTATTGGGTTACACTGTCAAACCTTCCTGTCTAAGTGCATCATGTAGGCTGTCAAACTATTTACCCTATGCCTCATGAGAAGAGGAGTGGTAGAAAATGTAAGGAACAATACTGCTCTCAAAATGTGGATCACACTACCACGTCCTACGCAGGAGAGGCAGGTGGAACGGAACTGCGCCGCCGAACTTAGACGTCAGGCAGTAGTGCCTGCTCCGGTTCTGGTAATTGACTTCCCACCTTGTATCCGCATACATCCTAAGTGTCAGCCTGTGGTAAAAGGGTTTCTGATCGATACTAAAGTGCGACTCGGTTGGAACAACCTCAACTTCGGGACCGTGAGGTTATGCGGCAAAGTGCAGTTGAGGCTCGGTTACAGCTCATGTTGGCCTCGAAGGCAGCAGCTGCCTTCCTAACTTACCACATCGTACCACTCCTATGGGTGTGCTGCATTAACGGGTAGGTACAACAGTCTGTCAAGACAAGGGGAAACAGGTGACGATGGTCCCTAGCTAGGTGTATAACCAAAGCTAAGGCAGAGCTAATGCAGTGCTGTGCCAATTTCTTCCAACCGGTGACAGTTTAGCACTTTGGTTGGAGCAGTGGGTTTACTCGGAGTGTCCAACAGCGACATTGGGTGTGGGTCCTAAGGTGTGCATACCTCCAGGACCAGTCAAGCACTCCGTCCGGCGACAGTTCAGCACAGTGGATGGAGTGAAGTGACTGGACTGGTTGACCAGCCCCGCCTTGTGGATTGAGTTGCTAGCAGTTGTGGCTCTGCCTTAATGTGCACCAGGTGCACAGTACGGGTGGCCATCGACTGGGTATGTTTATGACGTACGTACGCCCGGTTAAGGGAGCCCGCAGTCTTACTCTATGTTCGGTAATTGGTTAGTCAGACGCAGTCTCCTGCTTTACCCTGGTAGTCTGGCGTCTACAGAAGATAAAATCACAGTCATCCTAGAATTAGTACTCTGAGATTTGAGAGAAAAACGTGTTTCGTGAGGAATAGACACAGTGGCCCATACTATGTCCTAACTAACCAGGAACTGAATGGAAGTACACTGCATAAACAGGTGAAGGGACCTGGTGTAAGCTGAACAAGAACAGATTTGGCTATTTAGCGATATTAACAACTGTCCCTAACTATCTCATACGTTGTCCAGAAGGACTTCGGGGGCCACTACCAGAAGGGTAGTGGATGTTAACACTATCAGAAGGATAGTGCTTTCAAGGGGTCAAAGACTTTTTCGAGGTTGCTGGTGAAAGCTCTGGTAGTTCGCGAAGATGTTGGCATCAGCAGAGGTCATGGAGCGAGCTGCTGGAGATGAACTCAAGAGACCAACTGGATAACAACTGGCATTTGGCCGGAGCACATTGGCATTTATTTTACCTGCCTGTGGGCTCATCTGGGGTGCGGGAGTGCTGGCGATGTGCTCTCCTCCTGGGCAGAGCCTTGCTCCCTTGCGCATTCCCTCGTCCCGTAGAACTAGAGGCTCTTGTAATGCTGCGCGGTCTTTGGTTGTCGTCGAGCTAGCGACTTTTTAAACTGGACTGCTTGGCTAGCCTCAATCATACATGAAGGTCGCATGCTCTGTCTCAGCAAGCGACTGGGCTCTGTGGGTGCCAAATCTTTTGAGGTCTTGCAGCTTGTTTGGGTCAAACTCCTCTGAATACGTAATGGAAAGTATGGCGAATTTTTAAATAATATTATCAAATAAGCTTCATGTGTCAATTTGTTTTATATTCTATAGATTGGTTGGTGATATTTTGCAAATATTGCAATTGCAGAGTCAGCTGGGTTCAGAGAGACTCATTTTTAAAATAACACAACAGTGAAAAACCATTAAAACTCTAAATAAAGTTTTTTCCACTTCTACTGTATCACTCCAGCAAACAATTGGTAGTTGTGCCCAGGTAGCAAAAAATATTTTTTTTTCCCCCCCAACACTTAATGTACATTGCTTTAAAGTAATTGTAGCTAGAGAAGTTTGATTTTTATTTTGAAAAATGTGTTGTTTACTTGTTGTAAAAGTCCTTTTTTATTTTTAAAAAGTTTTTGCTGTATAATTATTTGCATAGAAGGCTTAGTAATGTATAATTGTGCTTACATAACATTTTTCTATAGCTAAATGTGTTTACATAAAATTACTGCTTTTGCAATTTCTTTTCACCCCTTTTGACAATTGTTCTCACCGCTTTTCAGTGATTTTATTCACAGACAAGTTACTGTCCCTAAGTGTATTGTATCATTTTTTTCAACACAGCTAATGCTTATAATCTCCCATCAGCCATTTAAATTTTCACATTTAGTTTGTTTCTGTAACAAAGGAGAAAAAAGAGTAAATACAGCAATAAATTATTCCTGGAAAAGTCTTCATAACTATTATAACCTCATCACGGATATTGGTCATAATTTTTTTCTCCTACATAGGTATCCATAAACTAATAGTAAAGTAATTGTTTTTACATAATTTTTGGAATAAAAATTGCTGAAGTGAAATTTTTGAATGTTTTAATTTATGAGAAAATTTTGCTCTTCGATGACTAGCATCAGTTAATTTACTTGCTGTTGTTCTGTCCAGCAATTCCTACTTTCCTCTCATGGTGAGTTCTTGTATTGACAGTTTTGTTAGAGAAGTTGTGAGAGTGTGTTTTGCAGTATGCACAGGGGGAAGAGAAGAGTATGGTAAGCAACTGGCAGTTCCGCGACGTGCTGGACCGCCTCCTTGACCTGGTCACAATCCCCGTGAGGCAAGCTCTGTGTCAGGAGAAGGTGTCCCGGTCTACGGAGCTCGTGAGGAATTGCTGCCACTTGTTGTCCCGGGTGATAGCAGAGCTTGCGTCCCAGTCCAGTGGTACTGCAGTGAGTAGAGACGTCTCCCGTTGTGCCGTAAGTGGTGGACGTGATGCAACACACCTGTGAATACACATATGTTACCCGTGGAAAATGTTATATTTTGGGCAATATATAGGAGGGATTTTACTGCACAGTATTACCACTTTTAAAGTAAAATTTCTTGCTGGATTTAACATCACTGCTGATCGAATAATCCCAATTGAAATTTTATTGTAATCACACCATGGACTGAAACAGAATTGGGGCAAGATAGTAGAGTGCAGTCAGCAAGGTTACTGTGGCATTGAAATTGAATTGTAAGTTTATTCTAAACAGCTGTCTGGGCTGGAATCAAATTATGCAAGATTAAACAGTTAAAGTTGACACGTAGTCAAACGTGACCAACGTGGGTGACTAATGAACCAGGGGGTGGGGGGGGGGTGACTAGCTCGGTCCATCTCCCATGGCTGAACTATATGAAGAAGCTGTTTGGCCCCACGTTGGGCGCCACTTGACGCGTGCTCCTCTTCGTGGAAGTGGTTAGGATGCTGACTGCCCTTTCTGACCTTCTGAGGTAGAGGGGAGTCTAACCCCAGAGTAATTCATAAGGTTAGGCTATCCCTTCCAGGCAGCTTTACTCTCTGTACCACAAGAAACGTCAATAGTCGGGATGTCCCGATAGGGGATGAGTGAGCTCAATCGAATACGAGTTATGAGTGATTGTAAGGGTGAGCGATCTGGCTTGTACCGACAGGATTAATCCGCCGTGGCCTCGTGGGATGGCTTCGGATTGTTCCAGTTGATTGCGGAGAACTGCCTTAGGAGGGATTCGAACCCTGATTGTCCGTCCGGAAGCCAACGTGGTGGTGCAGAAGTTGGGAAGCACTTCTGTTCTCGGGTGTCGAACCTGAAGTATCCTGACAGATTTTAGTCTCACTAGGCTAGATCGACTGCAAGGGTTCTGTGTGTCAGTGTTCATGGGCAGTGCTTGAATTAGGGTGGGTTGAACAAGGTTTTCCTTGTTATCTGATTCCTCGTCTGGTTCGCACCAACCTAACAAATTTTTAAAGGTGTTTCATGGTCCGGTAGTAACACTATATTATAATCAATTTGGTGGCTCTCGGATTCAGTAGTATTCTGAACACTGGATTGTGAGTCTGTAATTATCTGGTTCAACAAATCTTGTTGTAGTAAGGCACGCCTCTCGCATCGCCTCTGATGGCTTCCAATACCACCGTGTTGCTTGCGCATGGATAAATGAAATATAGCAAAATATATAAAGAAAGGTTGTCAACATGGGTCATGTACAACCAGTCCAGGGTAGGGTGAAATGTACAATCACTCCCGCGGACCTGCTGTTCACAATGGCAATCTAAGTAACAGAACCTTGTGCCTGTTATCGGCAGTGTTTGCACTGGAATCGCAAAAATTAAGTCCAATATCTGGCCCTACCTCCTGGGGGATTCAGCACATTGCATGGCCAGATAAAGAAGTGAACTAGGTTAGAATTAAATGTGCACTTAATGGAAAAACAACACTGAATTAATAAGTAACAATAATAAAAATGGTACAGGATCTAAATTAAAACTGATGGTAAGCGACACATAAGAATTTAAGTTTAATACATTATGTTTTACTATGTTTAAAATAAGAGTTAGCAGAGAGCTGTCTAAATAATTACACTCTATAAGATAGGTAAGAAATAATATTAAATACTGAATTAAATTCAACAGGCGAAGGCGAGCCTGGGAAAAGTTAATAAAAATTAAAATAATAAATTTCCTACAAAGATTCCTACTTAATTAACCAATGTAAGAATACGTTATTTACAACGTGATAGTTATAAGGGGCTCTATCCAGGAGGACGTAAATCATGCAACGACCTGTTGCCGTGGAGTCAAAGGAAGTTGACTGAGGTAAGGGTGAGTAGGTACCCAATCGCCCTGTGTCAGCGATTCTCCGGTGCGGGGGGGTATAGTAGCCTTCCAACACAGGGGCTGGTTTATCTGCTGCTGGAACGCTGCTCAAATTCTTATCTCCCCTGGTGGAGGCAATGACATTTTCTTGCACCCTGGACTGAGGCAGGCGAGCCATGATGTCAGAAGGTCATGGGGGTGCTGCTATTTTGAGGGTTGTGTGGAACTTCTTGGCCAGGCAGGGGAACGTAGTATAATTCAAATAAATTATATTATATCATTGTCGTGGTTACTCTGGCTCATTCCTTCTCGATTGGATATGGAAGAATATAAATTCATATGTGAAGTTCAATTACGTGGCTGGCCAATTAATACCTGGCGTAATTTCAAATATATAATTTCCCCTGTCAGTGGCTAATGAATTTAAATTCATCCCACACTTGGGGAAACTCAGATGGGGCGAAATCGGCCATTGAGTGCGCATCTCAGTAGAGCACAGAAAGCTGGCATGCGTCAAAGTGTTGAATTTTTATAGTTTTCATCATGCAAGTGCTAATAGGTTGGAAATAATTTTTTAATATTAAAAAAAAAAAAAAACAATTTGGTAGATAACTTTGTCATAGAAGAGACTTGAAGTGCATCAGATGTGTTAAAACTAGTACACAACTAAAAAAAAAAAAATTTTTATTACCAGTTGCAGGTATTTAGCTTTTATAAAAAAATATCTCAGGTTTTTTTGCTTCAGTTGCACTCTGCTGGAATTTTGTATTTCATTTTGTATGTGAAATTTTACTGCAAATAAGTGAAATAATGCCTTGTTCAGTCCGCATTGGGTACACTCGTAAGTATGGTCTCTTCTGAAATCATACTCAAAACAGGTTATGAAATATTGTGTATAAATCCTAACACCATGCATACTGTCAGATATGCTGGAATGGATAATGCAGAATTATATTTTGTGCGTCACAAATACTATTAAAGATAATTCTTGGTAAATTTTATAACTGACAAACTAACAAAGTAGTTACATGCGTAATACAGACATAGTAATTGTGGCTAGTTTTTTTCTTTGGCAATGGATACAACTTTTATATATGACATAACGTTTTGTTGATTTGCAATGCCAGTTATAGGGGGGGCACCTCACAAACACAGGAAAATGGATGCTTATTTACATATTGGGGAGCAGAGGGTGATTTGGGATATGCTATTTAACCCTTTCAGGCCCTAGTGAACATACGGTTTGAGATGCCGCAAATAAGAAATTTCATGATGTGTTATTGGCTGTGTTCACCTGTAGAAATAAGAAACTTAAATAATTTGAAACCTTAATACAGTTTTAGATCATTACCCACAGGGAAGATCATTGGGCACTGAACCTGGCACTGTAGAATATTGACCGGAAATAATTTTCTTGTATGTTGTGTACATGATTGTGTACACTGGATCTGAAAGGGTTAACATAGCTGGCTTTCAAGAGTTCTTTTTCTATTTCTGTTATTTTCATGTTGCCGACAGGAAGACGTGCAGGCTGCATGCGGCCGTATCCTCCACAGCACGCCGTCCCGCTTCCCACGCACCAACCAGAGCCGTACATGGAACACTGGGAATGGGTCACCTGATGCCATCTGCTTCTCAGCTGACAGGCCGGGGATTGTGATTGCAGGAGTGTGTGTGTACGGAGGACTTGGGAACTACGAGTATGAACTGGAGTTGCTGGATGATGTGAGAGCAAATTTGTGAATTTGCCTTAAATTCGGGTCATTTTCAGTTGTTGCAGTAGAAAAAAAATGTCAACACATTGTTTACACCTTAGCCAGGTTCAACATCGATGAAATAAGAAGAGTTTATTTGAAACATCTACTATGCCTTAGAAATAAATGCATTGCTCGCAGCTGGTTTGGAGAATGGATGAAGTGAAACAAGATGTTAGTGTTGAGATGATGGAATGCATTGGTTGGGGAAACGAGAAACCTTGAGATAACCCATCAGCTGTGACAACCATATTTCCTGCTCAGATCCACCAGAGTGCTTATTACGAACACAAATCATTGCATTATTCCAATTGAAGAGTAGCAGTCCATTGTCCAATGAGATTGTAGCGAGTATTGTGATATAATACTGTATACTACGATGACAATAGCATCCAACTGTTTCTTTTCAGTTATTGAGGACATGATTTTATTCACTGTGATTATGGATGTTGGTTTTGTACTTTACTCATTGTATATACGTTGCATTCACCTTCGCAACAAAACACATTAACGACAAATGACAGCGGGTCTTGGAAATTGTCTGTCACCCACAAAAGTATTTGAGCTGTTTCATGTCTATGAAATAAATAAATACAAATAAACAAATAAATATATAGACTAAAATGCCTAGAAATTTATAACATCCTTTTTTTTTACTTTGTCACGTTTGTCCAGCCTATTGGTTGAAGGAATACATATTATAATTAAAAACAATGCAAGTTCTACACTCAAAAGTACAAGAGTTTGACATAGTTCTGAGCTGAGACACAAGCCCTGAGGATTCTTTAGTTCTGGAAGTTCACTTTGCCCATGGGTCGTGGAATCGGCCACGTTGGACCTTGGTTATGATGTAGGCGCTTGCTAATGTCAGTTCTGGGATTGGAACCCGAGACTGTTATTGTCGAAGCTAACTGGTAACGTGAGGTAGACTTATGCATGGACTGTCGTTTAACTAAGGAAGAGTACACTGACCATCGTGATGTCAGTGTCACGAAGGACATTTGTAAAATGTCAAACTACTTCATGTTAATCATCACATTGGTGTGCTTTCCCTGCGTACAAACGTGGGCAGGTTGGTTTTCGTGTGGGAACGAATTCCAGTATGGCAAGAATGCTACTAAGGCGACACCTTACCTTTGTCATGCCTGTCCATGGAGCTCGCTGTGGTGATGTCTGCCTGCTAGAAGATGCGGGCGGCCGAACAGTGGCCAGTGCTGGTTGCGGTGGAGTTGTCCCCAAATAGTAGTTAAGGCTGAATGATGGTATGAGGTTTGGAGAGTAGGTTGCAAGAATTGGGTCGTAAACCTAACAGAGAGTCTTGATACTTATTAATCAGCACATGTATCTCATGAGAGCCTTCTATTGATCATGTAGGTGGTACAAATAATGGAGCGGGAGTGTCAAATTATTTGGCTACTAGCTGTAAAAGTTCATTGACTAAGTTCTGAATGTCGATTTTCCTGTGATACTTTACTCCACCCTTTCTTAACTAGGGCATTAGAATGCAATAAAAGAACAGTACTGAAAATATCCGGTGTATCACGTATTATTGAGCACTTTACGTCCCACTTTATTGGCACACACTGATATTCCTGCCCAGCCTTTTACAGCGGTCAGGTGGAGTAGTGAGGAACTCTGATCACTAAAAGCCACGAGTGAAAGGTGTTAGCCTGCCTTGATGGCATTTACATGAGGCACCTGCTATTCCAGATTAAAAGAAAAGTAATTACAGTGAAAGTCCGTTGTAACGATAGTTTATATCAGGACGAAAAATTGTCGCCATTACAAACTTTCGTTATAAAAAAATGTTAAAAATCCCATATTTAGAGATTTTTTATTTGTGCTGTATATCATTAAAATAAAACTTAAAAGTCGTCAAATTCAATCACTAGCAGAGAACAGATGTGATACATGTAAGGTTTAGAGCGGAGAGGGTGACAACGCTCAATGTGCACAGCTATTTTCACCCACGTGTAAGGTCGCCCAAGGTTATGTTGCTTTCTGTCGCCACAGCGTGTGTGGGCTGGGACACGCAGATAAATGGGTGGTGTATGCACGCAAAGTTATTATGTAACTTAAAATTTTTATACGTACTCTTCTTATACTGTACGATAGTACGAAAATATTTGGCAGTCTTAAAATTGCCCTACAGGTTGCTATTTTAATTTACGTGACGTTCTAATATTAGTATAAAAAACATTTAACATGTTTCCTGAATATCACGAAACAAAAATGTCCGCAAATGCATATTCCGTACATTGAAATGGTAACTTTCATTAATAATGTCACCCAAACAATGGCTATGTGTAGTACCACATACAATGTATACCGTATTTTGGAATGTATAGCCTGAGGTTTGTTCGCCTACAGTAACAACAGACACCTGGAAACTACGCACTCCCGTGAAGTGATTGCGGGCATCCTTTGTCGACACCACAATTGTGGTTGTGCGTGACTAATGTGATCCTGCGTGTGACCTTGCCAGGCAGTTTACAGCTGTGCCTGTATCAATAGCTTCAGTTCATTCTCTCTCTCTTGTGTTGTGCGTGCTTCCCGCTTCAGAGATAAACAAACTTGAGGCAGTGTTCCAATTAGTTTCTATTTTATTTTTTCTTAATTTATTTCTAGCATTTTGTAAGGTTTAGTCGAAACAATACGATGTTTAACTGCCTAGCATGCGATGCTGTATTATTTTGGTGTTATCATGATTTCCAACATAAAAACTAATATGGCAGGGATTAGATAATTTGTCAACTTTGAAGTAGACAAAATGTAAATTACAAAATACGTCGTAGTTTTAGTAGACAAACAGGTCACATGACCATTTTGTTAACAAAAAGTGCCAATTGGTTGGAACATGGCCTCTTAATAGTGGAGAAGGAACGAGGGAGTTATTAATGCAAAATTTTAGTTGATGATTGTGGAACATGCACGTGAACAAGGAAAAACAGCAGCTGGTCGACAATTTGGCGTCTACGATAAAAATGTACGATGTTGGTGTGGGGAAAAAATACACTGTAAAAACTGCCCAAAAAATGTGCTTTGCAATGCAAAATGTGTAAATACCCAAAACTGGAATAATAGCTGTTTCATCACGTCCGCGCTACTAGGAATAATGGATTTTCTGTCACCACAGAAATGCTTCCGTTTTAAGTCAGAAAAATTGCATCTAACAAAAACATTCCCGTAACAGAATTTAAGACGGACGTTTGCCGGCGACTCAATTGCACAATATGCCGGGGATCAGATTACCTGATTCTTATCAGCTGTTCAGTGCAATAATAGCATGTTTAAATAATTTACTTGTACTCTAAGGAAAGACCAGTTATGGCCTTCAGCTGAGTACTGGTGCAATTTTAATGTGTTCTGTTCTGTTCTTGTACTCTCAGATGTATTCCCTGACGATGCAGGACCTTAGATGTAATTTTATCATGGCCAGAAACGTTTTCACACTTTACCCATTTTGCTCCCTGAAAGTCTCGTGTACAGACAGCTCCCCATATTTTAACATGAAAAAATATGTTAATTTCCAATAATTGATGCAAAGAAGTTTAAGTAAAAACACTACTCCATAGGTAAATTTACATTCAGTGTTTCTTTAGGGACAGATATTCACGTTGCATTTCACTATTAGCTTCGGCCGATATTGAAACTTTCGGCTTTGCGTCTACACAAATACACAGTGGCGAGCACACAACAGCAAGTGGGCGACGTAGCACACTCACGTGCCACTGCTGGACTGGACAGCACGGCGCCGGGCAGCCACGGCAGGTAAGCTGTGCAGCGTTGCCAAGTCTGTGCTTGGCCAGCTGGCTGCAGCGATGTTTTCATGTTTCACAAAGTTTACGCACGGAAAGCAATACCTTTTCGTAAATTTTTTTAAGTTAACTAAATAATTTCTTCTCCTTGCATTATTTTGTAAGTAAACTGCTGAGTGCTGCTATTTAAGCTATCATTACAATGAAAATAAGCCCACAATGCATTCATTATTACGACTTATTTTCCCACTAAGTATATGGGAAATCGACGGTGGCGATAAAACTTTATCGTTATAGCGGACTTTTTGTTATAAAACATCCTCATTACATCGGACTTTCACTGTAATTTTGCCTTACAGGGCTTGTATTAAGTTAAATGTAATATTAAAAGAATGCCTTAAGAGCTTGTTGCAAATAGGATACACTTTGAGCAAAAAATTAAGAGTTAATTCAATTATGAGAGCTTTTATTAAAAAGCTTGACATGTGACAGTCCCTATTGGTTGACTGCCCCTGTCATGGATTACTTACCCGATGCTAGGTGAGTCGCGTCTCAGGGTAGCTAATTGTCTCGGGACATTGGGGTCCATCCAGAGTACAGCACTGGCCTAGTATGTCGTTGACTTGGTACAAAGTCGAGTTCAGCGAGTTTCACCTGGCATGGAGCAGGTTTAAGAGGGGGTGCATTGGGGTGGCATGTCTGCTCAGTGGGTGGCTGTACTGCCCCTGTTCTCACCACCTGGATGGCACTCGACTGAGAGGTGGATTTGCATGTGAGTTGCGAGGTTTCGGTTCTGGTGTGCTTTTGGGCCTTTCGCCAAACAGTGCCTCGTGCACTATGGGGTGATATCCTTCAGAAACTCTGGTAGGTGGCTCGAACAGATCAACTGGCGTGACGGTAGGTACAGGTACGGTGAGTCGTCTCAGCGGTGCAGCCTGTTCACGTTAACTCAGAAGTCTGAAACCGCTAGGAAGGATACGTAGCCCCTATGGATTCTTTGAGATAGCCCTCGCCTTCTTGGCGTGTCTCTCAACCCCACCCCTACAGGCGTAAGACATTAGACACAAAAGTTGGGGGGGTTGCAAGAGGTAGGCAGTTGACGTGTGCATGTCCAAGTGTGGGTGCCAATTACTGCCGCCAATACCGCACCTCACTCTTAACTCCTCCACTGGGGTGGAGAAGGTTTGAGCTGCAAAGCGTTGATTGCAGGAACTGCACTGTTTTGTCCCAATGGTGTTGGTTTCCCTGCACCAGAGCGCAACCCTCTCGGCATCACAAAGTGAACAGTGAGAGTTGTGCACTCTAGCCGGCAAGCCGATCCCACTGGGAGCGTACGTAGTCTTGTGGCTCTACCGTTTCTCCCACGGGGGTGCAAGGAACAAGTGTCCTGCCAATACTGGTGAGGTGTGTGTAGTGGTCACTGGTCTCCCCAAACTCAAAAAAGTTCCTCTCCTCGGCACCACGGAGTGAACGGTGAGGTGGGGAATGACTTCGAGCCGGCAAGCCAACTTCCAAGGGACGGTATCCTAACGTCGTGGCTCTACCGTTCATTGCATGGGGCAGAGAATTTGTGGCCTTCCAAGGATGTTGTGTTGTGCGTGTAAGTTTGGTATGTGCAAACCCGGTCTCCTGCTGTCTCCGTTAGCTCCGATAATGACACAAGGAAGGAACTCTGAGTGAAAGTCAAGAGATCTGGCAAGATCAGTGTTTATTGACCGTAAGGAAATAAACACAGATGGTGGAAGCACTATCTCTTAAATCCACACGGGCTAGGTGAAAGGTGAACACCCTATCGTAAACAGGGGAAGGCTCCCTGTGCAAAGCTATAGGTAGAGGCAGTAGTTAGTGCTTGTTGCGTACGATAATCCTCGGGGCGAGCTTTACACTCTGTGTGTCTGTAAGGGATTGAATATGGCTCAGTGTGAAGCTGGTGACTGCTGGTTCTTCCTTAGGTAACGTAGGAGAGGATCTTTGGCCCCACAAGGGTAGCGGTGAAGTTTTCGGAGAGGTGTGAGCCTCTGCACCAATAACTGGAGCGACGAGAGCTCAGAAGAGGGGTCAGTATACTAGATCGAGAACTGAAGCAGAACTGACAATCCGGAGGCCGGGATGCATCTCCTTTTTTTGCTCCTCTGCCATCCCTTCCTTCACTGACATAGGACGTCTGGAGAGGGGATTAGCAAGTGCAAGCCCAACGTCTAGATCGTTGGTGTGAACTGCGCAGTGGAGAGCAATGGGATCTAGGCATCTTTCTTGTGGCTGCATCCCGCGAAAATAAATATTATTATTGGGACGTCTCTCCCATCCTGGTAGATACAACAATCTTGTAGGCGGTGGCGATAACTCAACTCTGTAGACAACTGCCAGGGATGTAGATGGCTACACCAGTATCGCTTGGCCGCCTTCCCAGCTCCAAGCCAGCCGGTGACATCACAGCCTCCAAGCATCTATGATATGCCCCCCCCCCTCCAAGCAGTCACCCCTCACCCATGAGCTCGCCAGCCAGTGAGAGAAAAGGAAGCGCCCAGCAGAGTATAAATACATAGAGAGACACTGCACTCACTTGGGAACAGTCTTCAATCTCCCACCACACCAGTTGCCGGATATACTGACCAGCCTGCTTCCAGCTGACTTAGCTCACCCCAGCTTCTTGCTGTTCGTACCCTTCCTTCACCGCATTTGTGCCAAAGGAAATGTCCTACCCTTGGTCTCTGTCACCAGTGATATCCATCACACCTGCTTAGTCTTCCCAGAAGATTATTTACTGTCATGTTGTCCACACACACAGACACTGCTGCTCCATCTGGGCAACAATTGCGTTAGGGTGTCAGATCAGTTTAAGATGTTCTCACAGCTCTCTTCTACCCCTTCCCCTTATAGCTTAAGACCAGGTCCCCTCTACCTGGCTAACATAGGTGTAAATTTTCCACAGCTCTTGCCAAGCGTTAGGAGGTAGTGCAACTTGACGTGTTTATTTCCGTAACAAGGAATAAACATTGTTTTACCGGACTCAGGAGTACCCTCTGTCCCGTAGACATAGAACCTCTCCCATTGTCCTCACACCCAACAGGGGATTGCAGGTTCCCGGGAGTCTATTCAGACAAGCCAGTACATTCCTAGCATACCCACATGCACCAGTGACAGCCAGCCTTACTGCATACCATGGTAGGCAGAATGATAGAGCCCCACCAGGTACACGCTCCCACAGGACAGCTTGTCAAATCAGTGCTCGACCTCTCCACCGAGTTTAGGAGCTGGAATTTGTACATACCGCTATGTGCAAGGACTGCCTACGACGAGACCTGACTCCCAATGCTCACCGCGTTTAGGCACAGAGCACAGTAATAGGGTGACCGTTATGGCAGCAGACGTTCCATGTGATTCGGCACATAGTAGGATGACACGAACCTTGTGTTATGTCAGCAGACGTTCCATGTGATTCGGCACATAGTAGGACGACACGAACCTTGTGTGTGTGTTGAGTCCAATTGCCTTACTTCCGTTGAAGTGGGATTCATGAGAAGTCAAAGCAGGTGCTTACTGCCTCCAGGCGCTTACAAGAGCTGACTCCCTCTCTCATCACAGCTCTTAACCAACTCACACCAAGGGAACAGGCACAGTCATCTCCTAGAAACCATCACATTGGAGATGCCACTGGGATTGTTTGAAGCACCAACACGTTCGCACCAAGCAATTCACCCATGGATCGCCAAGTTCTTGAGCAAGCCAGAGCAACCCGCAATAGTCCCCATTGCTTACCTCCGGATTGAACTCGTTACTCAGCCCCAGTGTATGCAATCGCACATCAGAAGTCAGATGGACAGTCTACCAGCAGCACAAGTACGCCCCATCGTAACTCCCAAGGCCAGGCCAACAGCATAGGTTATGCATCACCCAGGTGCACATCCGAAAGCAAACGGTCTGAAGCGGAAGATTGTCCTAATTGAACCAGACTTCGTGACCTGCCGCAAAGCTACCAGGCTAGTTCTCTATACTGGACATGCACCAACCCCACATAGAGACTAGATTTAAGTATAACGCCAGAAGGGTGCGCCTGGCTTGGCACCCGCCAAAGACCTATCCTCCCTTGATGTAGTGCACATCCAGTCTGCCGAGGCATCATGCATCAGTGTTAATATTGAATAAAGTGTTTTCTATTATTGCTGTGTGTTGTTTTTTATATTCTGGCTTTTAAATGCATATAGAATGCAAATTTCTCTCTTGTATGTATGTATGAATTGTATATTAATAATATTGAATACATAGTTTTGCACCTGGTGTATAAATTAATAATTCGAATATTTTAAGTTTTCTAAGCTGTAAGTCTACATTTTAGCTCCACTCAGAATCATCATCTGTTGCAGATGTCGCACTACTTGAATTTTAAATTACCTTTTTATTTCATCTTCAATCTGTTCCAGCAAAGTAACACAGGCAATGACCCATCCCACACACAGCGCTGGAACAGTTTGGAGATAGCCAGAGGGTCGTTTGGCCCTGACGACTGTGTCGCAGATGTGGCGGAAGTAAAGTTTGACCGGCCCGTGCCCATAAAGGAGAATGTGAAGTACGCAGTTCGTCTGCGCAACCATGGCGGTCGGACCAGCAACGGCGACAGTGGCCTGACTTCCATCAAGGGACCTGATGGCACAACTTTCACTTTCTCGACTTGTTCCTTGAGTTTTAATGGCACCACTCAGACACGTGGTCAAATCCCACAAATACTCTACTACAGGTAGTTTTTTTTTATTAAAGGTGGTACACACTTTGCAACCTAGTATACATTCAGAAATTTCTGAATTGCACATTATGAACTGATTATTTTTATAATGAATGTTTATTTCATCTGTGTGTGATATGAATTCTGTTCAATTTTTTTGGATTATTTTTATTCATATTGCTAGGTAATGGTACACTTTGTAAGAATATATTATTTTGATATTGGGGTTACTTTTTTTATCACTCATAATTACTCACAAAAAAATTTGATAAAACAACAAACTCACAGTCTTAATTTTTTTGTATCAAATATCAAACAAGTTTAGCACTGTACTTGTCGGAACATTTTTTTACAGTCCACCAGCATTAACAAATTTCCATACGACTAATAACACTTCTTTAGAAAGTAGAATTAATTTTTCAACCAACTGTGTAAAACTAACTTAAAAGTTTAAAAGACATAAAAACGGGTATTTTAAGGAGTGGTATTTGCAGATACACACTTAAATAGGACGGCACATTTTTGTGTGCAAACACAAGGTTGAAAGGTCTTGCTGGCTGGACCAGCATATTTAGACAGTGTGTGTCGGTGGCACACTGCAGTTTGACAAGACACCTGAAGAATGTGGTCTAACCACCAAAATTTGTCAACATATTATTTTTATTTATGTGAGTATCAGCAAACAGTCACGATCATGTTTTTCTTCTAATTAGGTTGTCAGTTTAAAAGCAGCCTGTTCCCTGCCAGTGTTTTAATTAGAGTTGTTCCAATACCATGTTTCCCAATACCGATACAGATACCCCGATACCAAAAACAATACCAATGCCCTTCACACTGAATTTTAGAAAAAGTATTACTGTTAATAATATATTCGAAACATTTTTCCTTGACTCGTTTAAATAAATGTCTTAAAATACTGTATATAATCTATTGTAATCCACCACAAACTGCATGCTGACCTACAACTTTCAAACCTTCTAAAAATGCAATTAATATGACACCAAATGCAAGTCAAATTTTTATTGTCCCACGTGTACTATCAGCTAAGAGCGGACAGAGAAGTTATTGATTGGGCAGTGTTATGTCTGTTGGTTTACGAAGGCCTCTCTACACCCACGACATGTTGGTGACACCTTGCACACGTGGTAAATGTCTGTCTTATACTGTACTTACTAGAGCATAGTGCGCACTCATGTATAGTGAGCACCATGATTTTTGCAACAAGTTCCAGGGAAAATTTTCTTTTAATTGCACCAAAAATTTGTGGCGCCCTGTTAGTAAGTATGGAACAAATTATTAATTTTTACATAATATGTGGTTATTGTGTTATGTTTGGAAAATACTTTAATTAAATAACTTGGATTTAAAAAGCCAAAATTTAAAAAAAATCAAGAAACCTTCCTGCTCCTACTACTCAACATTTCCAGCTTCCTGTTTCCTTTTTCTCCTTTTCCTTTTAGCAGTGACCCCGCTTTGCTCTTCTCCCCCCTCCCCATCCATGAACATGGCTAGGTGTTATTACATTTGCAAGAGGGTGGGGGGTCAATTTTGTGCCTAAAGAAAGTAATAACCTAACTTAATTGTCTCCAACTGATACTAAAGTATCGGCTCGATACCATACCCGATACAGATACATTGGAAAAAGGTGAAGTATCGGTCGATATCGGAACAACTCTAGTTTTAGTTGTGTGCTACCATAAAATCTCGTTATAATGGGGGCCGCGATGGTGTTGTGGTTAGACTACTGTCTCCCATCTAGGCGAACTGGGTTTGATTCCCAGTGGGTTTCCCCCTGGATTTCTGCATGTGGTAATCATACCGGATGGGGATATCCCGTTTCCCTCACTCTTGCATTCACAGCACTTCTCCATACTCACCTTGCTTCACCCTCATCGACTCTAGAGACATCAGTGTTAAGGTGTCCGCCTGGGTAGGCCACCAAACTGTGTGCAGAGCTCCAGCAGAAAATGGTTTAGTAAAACTTGCGTGGACCTGGTGGTTCCGCCACGCATTATTTATAATTTGCGTTGCTCTTCAGTTAATTTGATTAGCGCCCTCTATTGTGGGCGGTGACTTGCCAAACTGTTTCACCTACTGCAGCACCTTCTAGGAAAGTTTGGAGACGTTATGTTTGTGTGGTGCCATCTATATAGACTTACTGCTGCTTAGTTTGCGATCGCTCCACCAGTTCGACTTCGGTTTCCCATTCCTTCTCCTCTCTGTTTATCTATGGTTCCCCCACTACCTCGCACGTGTGCACTGAGCAGAGGTTTTAAACTGTAAATGTTGTAAATCGTTTCGGACCTTGGTCTATTCCTTCATCAGCAGCTTTACAAGTAACTTGGTTCTCTGGTTAAGTGGGCATGCCTTCTGCAATGCCGTGTGTAGAGCGTCACATCCGAAGAGGTGGGTTTGGCAGCTGACGATCTTTAAGTGTACTTAAACTTCTGTTTAAATTCTTTGTTGTTGGCTGTTACGGCAGACTAGTTTTCCAGAGTTAACCTGGGTAGGGATGAGGGCCTGGCCAGCCTTTCAGTATTTTGGAATTCGTGCCTGTCGTAGTAGTTGACTTCAGTTTGCCTTGTTTCGGTTAGCATGGCCGAATGAAATGTTAAAGCTTTAATATTTTGAAGTTTTTGGTTTGCATTGCCATAGTCATTTTGATTTCTTGCTAATGCTTCTGGAGTATTTTCCCGGTGTGAGTGTAATCCCGTGTAATGGGGCATCTTAACTAAGGTGCCATTTCTCAGATCGCCAAATCCTTCCTCTGAACTTAGTTTCCAGTCATGGGATCAGTACCCGATAATTTGTGTCTACGAATTTAAGGGAATCTTGGGCAGAGTTTTGAAATGGTTAAATTACACATGTTGAAATGAAAGAACGTTGAGGACCCAAACTGTTGTGAAAAAGAGTTGAGATTGATTCATTAGAGTTTTGTATTTTTTAAAGTAGTGTCAATTAAGTACTTGTGGCCTTTGATAGGCTTCTTTGCACGTGGTTCCATCACGTTCCAGTTTTAGTATAATATATTTTTACGTTGTTTATCGTGGTCACGATCGCATGAGGAAACGGGTCTGAAATGCAGTGGGTTGTTTTAATATCAAAATATGTAACGTTCCGATTTGTACGCACGGAAAATATAGGTCTTTATTTGAGTGTACGTAATGTGTTTACTTTATAAATGAAATGCATTAGTCAGTTTGCAAATCATCGGCAAGCAAAATATTATTCACTTAAAGAAGAACAGGAAGTGTGGAAAGTTTCGGCAGTTCCGACTGCCTCGTAGGCATCAAATGGAGCACGCATGTGGTGTCGACTGGTTCACTTGTTTGCCTGAAAGAAGGGTGCCTGAGTAACGTGAATAACAACCCTGTATGAAACTTAATCTCTATAAGGAGAATTTTTGTATCAAAGTTAATATTTTGAAAACATAGATTGAAATAATTGAATTAATTGTGATTCTAAGGGTTTTCATGTGTGTAATTTTTTATATTCCAATTTCGAGTAAATTTTGTTACAATTTGAATATGGTTAGTACAGTTTTGTTGCCGCTCGCCCTAGGAATGGCACAAACAGTCCACGTGTCTGAGTTAGATCCGCTTACGAATAGTGTTTAAGAAACATTACACGTCTATACATTTTTCAGTTTTCCATTTCTCCCTAAGCATGTTTTTGTGATAGTCAAAATAGCTCGAACAAGTGTTTCCATGGTCATTTTTAGGTATGAACATTTTGGTACAAAACGTTAAAGGAAAAGGGACTTGCATCAAACATTATTTTTTATTATTACTTCATAAAATGGTAGGGTCCCCACTGAAAGTCTCATAGAGGCGTTTTATCGATGGAAAGACTGTACGCCAGTTCAGTACTTTGCACGTAGAGGTGATGAGAGAATTGATACGAATGAATTTTTAACGTCTGACTCTGAAAACGATGGCGTCAACAAACTTTACGGGGTGAGAATTAGAAACACAAATCCACACATGCACACAACAGACCTCCCCCAATCCCCTCTCACCATAATTTGTTTCTATTTCGTATCATTTATTTGGTTTACGTTTTACGCGTAGGCGTGTTTTAACTTACTTTGGATTTTATATGAGTCATATTATATTGTTACGAAGCTGTTTTTATTTGTATAAATAATTTTTAAGCTAAGGTATTTTTATTTTTTGTTAGGATCAGGTTTTGGGTTGCTTTTAAGCCTTTTGCTGTTGAAGCGAGTTTCTGTTTCTATATTTTATTCAGATGGTCAATCCTTTTTTTGGTTTTTGTTTTAACAGTGGAGGCAGTTGTTGTTTTTCGGGTATTTTTAATAGTTTCGTTTCTGCAAGGTTATTTTTTTGTTCAAATCAGCCCGTGATGTAGTTCATTCTTCCTGCAGTTAGGTCTGTCTGTCTTTTTTTTTTTTTTTTTCCCATGATGCATTAGGTTATTTTATTATTTTTCGTTGGGTATTAGGGTTTTAAATTATGTTAATCTGGTAAGGTTGATTCTTTTTTTTTTTTCTTTTTTTTTTCTTTCTTTCTTTCTTTCTTTCAAAGGCGAGTCTTTTCTTTGTGGTATTCATTTTTAAATTGGGTTTTGGTTATAATTTTGAAAAGTCTTTCTGATTTCGTTATAGTGATAGGGTACTTAGGACCTTTTCAACCTCATCGTAGTAGTCGTGGTTTGTTTGGATTTTAAACTTGAAGTCCCATTTTTAATTCTTTTTTATTTTAATTGTTAATTATTTTACTTTCTATACAGAGGCCTTAACTTTTTTTATTGGAGGTAATTTATAATTTTTTTACTTTTTGCGTGGGGTTCAGGTCTTAAAATTTTATTTTGTTCAGGATGAGTTTAAATTATTTCAAAAGGGATGGGGATATAAGATTGTTTGGTCGTTCAGTTTGTCTTCCCGGGAATTTTCCTTAAACTTGCAGCAGATAGTTCCAGAGAGTTGCTGCAGGAATTGTTTGCCGATTGTGTTGGGCTGAGATCTGCCTCTGCACGTGTGCCGGCTGCAGCTGTGTTCCAATTCTTGTTTTCACCACTGCATTAGTATAGTGCTGTCATCCTTTTCATGAAATGTTTTGCAGTGGATATGTGCCCGTAAGTTCTCGGAGCTGTCATTGATGGGAACATTTTCGATTCAATGGCTGTGTGAATGTAGGTCCCGCAAGGGGAAGAGAGGAATTGGTGTTGCGAACAGTAGAGATAAGTGCAGGACCCTCATGGGTAAAGGGGGGCTAACTTCGTGCTAAACCAGTGTTTGCTAGCCGCCACAAGTGTGCGTGGAGTGCTGGGATTGGACGGCAACTGCGCGGCGTGAGCGATGACATCAGGCAAGGTGTGATAAGGAGGTACTGCATTGTTGTTGAGAGAGGGAGTCGGCGTAGAGACCTATGAGAAAGAGTCAGCGTAGAGACCTTGGCATGTGCGGTTGAACCGGCGTCAAGCAGCGTTGAGTGAGAAGTTCACACCGGAGGCTGGAGGAGCCTCGACGGACTACAGCATGTAGAACTCTAGAAAAGCTAAGTATCAATTATGCTAGCTGTGTAGAGTTTCTGTATATTTGGTTCCTGAATACACTAAAGTCAAAAATTGGGTTGATATAAAATTTAGTTGGTTAAAGTCCTTAATCTCAGTTGTGACAAAATGTAAGATAGTCTGATTGTAGAATTCAGTTAAATGAAAGCTCTGGTGTATTTAATTTAATTTTGAAGCCACTTGAGAAAAGTCATTGGAAATGAAACAGTAATTTACTACTTTTTATTTAGGCTTTTCAGATGTTTAATTTTTGTTTTGGAACTAAACAAAAGTTTAAGTTTAAGATATGTATGTTATACTTATTTAGTAGTTAGAGTTCAAAATCCATAAGACTTATTGTACTTTTTTTATTTTGTTATACCGAGATACTCATTTTTGTGATTAATATTTTTTTGATATTACATCCATATTTCATCCATATTTCATCCATATTAACTTATTGTAATAGAATTTTTTTTTAATTAAAGTAAATCACCTGTATTGAAATTTTTCCTCTTTTATTTCATAGTTGTTAGTTTTCCTCCTGTATCTGGTACTTAATTTTAAGTAATGTTCTTTTTTTTTTATTGACATTCTATTGGATTATAAGAGTATTTTCCTTTTTTTTTTTTTTTTCAATTTAATTTAATGCTGTTTATTGAATAACCCTGCATCGAATCTTCTCTCGTTCGCCTTCAAAGTTTCGTTAAGGTATTCTCAAGCTTACCAAGATGAGTGTTCCCATTTTGAGTTATGCTTTACCATGTCATTTGAAGATAGTAGTAAAGGGCATCTGGCCAGCCCATAACTGCATGGTGGTGGGAGCCCCCATGTCTAGCTGAACAGACGTTTATTAGGGATGCTGTGAGGAGCATCAAGGGCTTATAGATAATAGGTGTTGTTTAATTTAAACTCATAGAGACCTACAGTTGTGGCAGATTAGATAATGTTGCCATGGAGATTGAGTAGGTAATGATTTGAGAGTGTGAACTATGTTGCTACTTGAGTTAAGTTTGTCTCCCCACGTTCAGGTAGCTGAAATTCTGTGGAGGCGAGGGTCTATAAAGGGCTCTGGCTGTTACCTAGGTTTGATGCTCTGTGATCCTGGATTCGTCTGCACACTTCACAGTGGTACACCAAGCCGGGATGAGTGACTCGCTCGTCGGGCCAGCCGATGCACACGTGGTGGAATTCGGACGCACAGACTATGCATCATACAGTCTAAGGGCCCTGTCCGGTGCACTCAAGCCATCTACAGTCAGCTTCTTAATGTTGGTGGCAGGCTACACAACAATATTCCAGACCTTCTGTGTACCTGGGATCGTCTACCCACCCCAAACATTGGTATTGGTAATACTGGGAGCAGTGTGCACAATGAATCACATGTACCTCGTGCCAGGGCATGTGTCCATTGAACATTTCTCGAGTATATCAAGGAGGTTGTTTTCAATCATTGCGGTCTCGGGGGCGTACTGTTGACTCTGTCCAAAGTCAGACATGTTGAGTGAGTGTGTTGAGCGCCATAGGGTGTTTTTATCCGCGGACTCCCTGAAGTCCTGGTAAGGAGTTCGACTCCCAACTATTATTGCACTAGTCTGGCGTCTACTAGTTAGTCAAGTTACTTAGGCTACACTGAGCTCCTGAGTAACTTGTATTAGATTATGTAGGCCGCTTCGAGCACTGATGTAATGGGTATACAGCAAACTATGCATGATATAGGGTAAGCTAGTGTATTAGCCATCCAGCTAATACACTACTGTAGGTGTGGCTGGCTTGTCCTAACTGCCTAGTCTAAACTTAACAGTTACAGCCCCATGTTGGGCACCACAAAAAATGCTATTACCAACTTGACGCATGCCTGCATGGGATGGGATTCTAATAGTTGAGTTTAGCATCAGGCTTGGACCATCGACTGGGGAACTTAAGCACCATACCAAACTTGGCAAAGTGCGTTTTAATAAAGGAAGTTTTAGTCGTGGTCACTTGAACAGTTTTATACTGCGATGCCAGCATCTTGAGAAACATATGTTATTTAGGTGCCTGGCCGGTATAAAAGACTGGTCTGGTGGCCTGTCTTGTCACGAAATCTGCAGCCCCTGTCATGACCCTTCGCACTGACTGATCCTTTACTTGTGTTTTGATGGGAAGAGGGATGTTCCTCCTCGGTGTCTGGTTCAGATGCTTGGAGGGTGGCTGGTCAGCTGCTGGCTCTGGAAGATGTGAAGTGCTGCTGGTGTCCCGGTTGTCCAAGCTGTCTGGAAGCTGGGATGCCTGCAGGTTGGCCCCTAACCAAGAGCAGACAAGGCCCAGAGGTATCTCTTCTTCACGTAGGATAGCCTTGACTATGGGTTGGGGTTTACCAGGTAGCTTGATCAGTAGCAAGAATAAAGGTAGTGGGATGACTGAGGGGAGAAGCATCTCAGTGTTACAGGCCGTATGAACTCTGCCCTGCGGAGTTGTAGTGCTGCTGAAGGCAGGCAGTAGAAAGGTGTAAGCAAGCTGTATTACCTTCTGAGGCATGTAACACCTTTTTCAACTTTCTCCGTACACCTCCCTTCTGAGAATATGGCATGAGGAAAGGAACTAAACAGCCCGCAGAAGATAAGCTGAAGCAGAAGATAAGCTTCTTTACTGTGTACTTCTTGTCCCATACTGTGGCATTCTCTTTCTTAATTTTCTTTAATTGCATTTCTAGTAGCAATTAATTAATTTTTTTTGCAAATTCCCTTTCTACCATCTTTCTTTGTTTCTTTTCGGAATATAATTTTGTTTCTGTCTATAAACAAAATTTGCTCTAGTGTGAAATCTATATTGTATATTCTGATGAAAACCTTGTGTATTTTTTTTTATTTATTTATTTTTTTTTTAATGCCACAAGTGACAGTGAAGTTGTTATGTATTCTATGTATTTGTATCGATCTTGAAGGTACCTGGTTGGTATAGCTAATTTTCATAAATATAGAGGGTAGCACTTAAATTAAAGGTCTAACTTTCATTTGAATTTTTGCATAAGCTGTTTAACTGTGTTTTAAGAAAAGTCTGTTAAATTAACCCAGACACCAATTCGTTTATTAATATTAACTTCTAAAGAAACATTATTATTTTTTTGGTGTCTTTCCATGTACTTTTATATTCCCGCATGGTCGTTCGATATGTATCGATAGATCATGTCGTGACTGTTGGAACTCTTCCAGGAAGATCGTAGCTGAAAGAATTTGCTGACTCCTTCATTTTTCACAAACAACATGTAGTTAGTTATTTTCACCTTGCGTCAACTTTCAACATAATGTTTAAGTAAATTCCTTCCAACGACCGCAAAGGTGAATGCTTTTGGTGTAGTTTGTGTTTGTGTCTCCCGATAAATGTTTGTGGCGAATGCCGTTGATATTAAATATTGTATTTCTTGTTTTTAAACTTTAGTGCGATTGTCGGCGTGGGCGACCATTCGCTGCACCATGATTACTTCTTGAAGGCAGCTGCTGCCAGTCCCATGGCCCTTTTGGGTTGGGTGCCGAGTTTCTGGACCACCGTTTGCAGCCCCTCTAATTTTCAACATGTAGTGGAAGCCGATGTTTTCCGTTAATCTTTTGGAACTGTTCCAACATCATTACAAACAGTAACTGCAACTTTAATAGAATATTATAGTAACTTTTTTTTTTGCATTGAACTTAACCTTTTTTCTAAAATGCTCCTTTTTTCAAAAATGCTGTTGTACCTAAGTATAATAATCGTGTGAGAAGCTTTCCCTTTACGGTGTTTAGGGCAATGGCTCCTGAATTTTCTCTTTGTAAAATCAATATTTTTTTTAAATTGTGGGTGCATCCCTTAACCTTAAAAGCTGAAATGTAACAAAAGAAAAATAAGGAAATAGGAAGTATGTGTGGTGTTTATATACAAAATACTCATGTTGTGAACTAAATATTGTTTTTATATATGTTGTGTTGCCTTCAGGCTTTGTACTTGTGCATTCAAAAAAATATTTATTTTATGTTAATGGGTAATAAACCTATCAACTAAAGTCATGCTTTTATTTATGCTAACCAATCCAGGAGACAATATTACCCCTTTTATACAATCAAGTTTTGAGTGCAAATAACCTCTTTTAGCTTTATTTATAATTGGTTAATTTTTTTTTTTTTTTGTGTCAAAAGAAGAGTAAATTCAAAACATGTCATTATTCAATATTGGCACCTATCTGCTGGTTAATGTGGGCAAGGCCTACAACAAAATGTGACAGAGAAGAAAATAAGATAAGAAGGTATTATTTTGTGTGGGGCGGGGCTTTCTTTACTAACTTGTGGTTGTTGCTCTGAGAGGTTATACTTGCAGCTGATTGTTTTTCGTTTCACATTGGCCTCTGAGACTTCTTGAAGTTTGGATTGGAGCCTTTCAGCTGAGCCAATTTCAGTGATTTTGACTCAGCTGTTATTTTGGGGGGCTCTGATCTCAGGCGCTAGGAAGTAGGCTCAATATTTATGGTAGCAGAGCATGGTTCACTACCATTGAAGCCACTTAAATGTTATGAGTGAATTTTCTGCTCATTTGAGCTTTTGGTTTTTTCAACACCCCCACCCCTACATTGTGGGTACTCCCGATGGTGATTGTTAGGTTAGGTTTTGTGTAATTTGATTGTGTTGTGTTTCATGTTTTTTTGCTTGTTTTCTCTTTGTTTTGCAAAATGTCGGGCACCATAGTACCTGAATGTTTGTTGAAAGATGAATTGGTATTTGAGCTCAAAGTATCCAGGCCACCAACCTTACAGTCTCTGACTTGAAAAAAATTTTGCTTGGGGCTTTAAATGAAAATTTGCCTATTGGCCTCGTACAGTTTACTGATGGTGACCTTAAGATAGAGTTTGAAACATGCATATCTAAGATATTCCCTCTTATGGAATTGATTGAAAACTTAGAAGATGAGCAAAATGTTTTATCCTTTTCTAGAATCAAGCAAAGGCTCGCTCACCTTAACAGGTGAGCAAAGAATTTGTTGACTTCTTCTCATGAGTCCCTGTCTGGTACGCAGGTTGCATCCCTGCAAAATGTCGTGGAACAAGTTTCTGCACTTGCAGAAATGGTAAATTTAGCAGAAGGTAAGTTGTGTTTGGTTCCTATCACACAGCAGGAACAAGCTGTGGCACATGTATCTGATCAGCGTAGTGTTTTTACCCTTCAAGGCCCTTCCACTACCACAATTCAAAATCAAAGTGTAGGCCTACCCCCAGCAGTTATCCAACATATTCCCACATCCACATCCTCACTCATTAATCTTGGTGCTGGTATTCCTACAAACATGTCTCGCACTGTACCAATTTTTGGTCCCACTTTCACTTCTATTTTTGTACCCAGAGTGAATATGACTCCTACTGTGTACCCAAACATGTACCAGCCACCCTCAACTGTTTTTGGGAAAATACCTCACCCCCTTGAACGTATGCTAAAAGAATATCCAATACTGATGGGTTAGATGTTACAGAATTTCTAGATTTTTTTAACATGATAGTCGGCTTACATCAGAGCAATTCTGTACCTGAACTCCAGCTGTTAGAAGTTATTTTTCCATTTGCCCAGGGTCCTCTCGGTGAACGCACACAAGCCTTAGCTCAAGGTCTCAGTTTTGATGCATATCATGAAAGTATTCTACATTTTTTATCCCCACTTTTGATAGAGTTACGTTTAAAGCACTTTAACCGTTTGCAAGGTCCTTACGAACCATTGTCTGTCTACGTTAATTCCATTAAGGAAGCCGCCAGTGTGCGTAGCTTGTCCCTGACTGAACTGAAAGTGGTGGACAATAATTTAGAAGGACTTGCACCCCAGGAGCGCACATGTTTGGTTTTCACGCAGAAACCGACTAATTTTGCAGGACTCGATAAGATGTGTATCCACTCACAGGATATCAGGTATGGTGATCAAAGCGTGAAAAGCCAGATTTTCAGTTTAAGAGGAATTCATTTCAAAAGCAACGTGTACACAAGTCAGGTGCGTTTTCAGTACAACAAAAATCAGGTGATTTAGAGGTAAAGGAGAAAATCCTGTGTATCAGGGCAAGGACGCGAGGAATGAGAAAACTGAAACTATACAAGATGAGGTAGGTAACCAAGCCTCTCCCCCACGTAAACGTGATCCACCACACTTGCTATTTTTTGTAAAAGGGTTGGGCATGTTGTTGCCAATTGTTTTAAGTTAAAAACCGTGTCCCACGAGGAGGACAAGTGAGCGACTGTCCTTGCTTTTATTGCAAATCCAAGAGGTTTCTTATGATGCTCGCATTTCTTCCAGAGTGGACATTTGTATCCTTTTCCAAGGTGGTTTGGAAAATCTGAGCCTCACAATCAAAGTAAGTACCCTAGTCAGATTGTGTTCTCAGAATTTTCAGAGTAGAGAATAGAAAAAATAAACATTACACATTAAGTTCATGGTCAGGATGTCACAACATTTGTAGACTCTAGTAGCATGATTAAAAGGATTGATGTTCCCGTGTTCTTACTCTGTAGACCACAGATGGGAGTCTTGTCAAACACAGCTCACCAATTTTTATAGCCGTCCCGTCTTATCACAGAAATTCGGCACAAACGTGCTGTGGCAGTTACTTAACAGTTTCAGTTACACATAATCAGTTGGTTGTTGGAACATTTGTCATACTTTGAACATGTAGAGGAGTCGGCCGAGTTGCTGGTGCATTGTGCTGGGAAGAACACTGTGGCACGCTTATGAGTTCTGACACTACAACTAAATGACATAAATAACATATGTGTACAATCTTTAGAATAAAACACCTGACAAGGACACTGAAATTTTAGTGCCCCTGGAAACCCCACAAAATATTATGCTGGTGCATTTACTCCTCCGCAAATAAGGAGCATTGAAATTATTCAGTATTCAAGACCAAATTCTACCCATGTGCTCACATAACCCCAACAAACATACACTAGGTATTGATGCATGTCAGCTTTCTGCGCTGCTGAGATGCGCACTTTACGGCTGACTTTGCCCCATCTGAGCGCGCCAAGCGCGGGACGAATTCAAATTCATTGGCCGCTAGACTTGGAAATTATATATTGAAATTACGACAGGCTTTAATTAGTCAAATAAGTAATTGAACTTTACATCTGAATTTATATTCTTCCGCATCCAATCGAGAAGGAACATGCCAGAGCAAACCACAACAAAAATATAATATAAATTACTTGAATTATACTACGCTACCCTGCCTGGCCAAGAAGTTCCTGTCAACCCTCAAGATAGCAGCACCCCTGTGACCTGACATCATGCCCTGCCTGCCTCAGTCCGGGGTGCAAGAAAATGTCATCTCCTCCACCAGCGGAGATAAGAATTTGAATGGTGCTCCAGCAACAGATAAACCAGCCCCTGTGTTGGAAAGCTACGCTACTCCCCACCCCCAGAGAATCGTTGACATAGGGCGATTTTCGTATAAATAGAAGTCCAGCAACATGGTCCAGCAGAGACGTCGGAGCTCACCGGCCGCATGGTTCGCGAGCTCACCTACAGTCTGCGGAAGACTCTCTCCTCTCCTCTGCAGCCCGCCCAGGATTCAGCCTCCACTTCAGTAGCCCGAGGCAGGGCTCAAACCACTACCTCTAGCCGGCAGCTTGCAGAAGGCTGCCAGCACTCCAGCCCCTGCTTGGACAAGGCATACTTCAGCTGACCGCCCAGGGACAGCTCTCCAAGTCTGGTAAATCCTACACCTGTACCCACTTACCCTTACCTCAGTCAACTTCCCTTGACTCCCGTGGTAACAGGTTGTTGCGCGATTTACGTCCCCCTGGATAGAGCCCCTTTGTAACGATCATGCTGTAAATAGCGTATATTTTAATTTGGTAAATTAATTATGAATCTTCGTAGGAAATTTATTATTTAATTTTATTAATATTTCCCAGGCTCACCTTCGTTTGTTGATTTAACTCAGTATTTAATATCATCCCTTACCTAGCTTATAGTGTGTCATTATTTAGCCGGGGTCTGGTAACTCTTTGTTTTAAACGTAATAAAATATTACGTATCAAACTTAAATTCTTATGTGTTGCTTGCCATCATTTTTTACTTTTAGAACCTGTACCATTTTTATTGTTATTACTTAATAATTCAGTGTTGTGTTTCCATTCAGTGCAAATTTAATTCTAACCTATTTCACGTCTTTATGTGGCCATGCAGTGTGCTGATTCCCTCAGGAGGTAGGACCTGACATTGGATCTAATCCCTGAGATCCCAGTGCACCCACCACCGATAAGACATGAGGTTCAGTTACTTGGGTTGCTATTGTGAACAGCAAGTCTGCGGGAGTGATTGTAGATTTTGCCCTGCCCAGGACTGCTTGTACGCAACCCCTGTTGACAACCTTTCTTTATTGCTATATTTTATTTATCCATGCGCAAACAACACGGTATTGTAAGCCGTCAAGAGGCATGCCTTACTACATCAAGCTTTGTTGAACCAGATAGTTAATGACTCACACTCCAATACTCTGAATACTAGTGAACCCGAGAGCAACCAGATTGATTATAATATAGTGTTACCTCCGAACCACGAAACACCTTTAAAACATTTGTTAGGTTGGTGCAAGCCGGACGAGGAATCAGATTCTGAGGAAACCCTCGTTCAGCCCACCCTAATACAAGCACCGCCCACAAACACCGACACACAGAGTCCCTCTAGTTGATCTAGCCTAGTGAGACTAAAATCTGGCAGAATACTTCAGGTTCGACACCCGAAAACGAAAGTACTTCCCAACTTCTGCACAATTATGTTGGCTTCCGGACGGAAGCCGCAATCAGCCAGAACAATCCGTAGCCAATTTCATCCCTGCTCGCCAACCCACAAGGCCACGGCGGATTAATCCTGTCAGTACAAACCAGATCACTCACCCCCACAATCACTTATAACTCATAACCTATTGAGCTCATTAACCCCCTATCGGGACAGCTGGTGTCCCAACTATTGACGTCCCTTGTGATACGGAGAGTAAGGCTGCCCGGAAGGAATAGCCTAACCTTCCGAGTTACTCTGGGGTTTGACTCCCCTCTACCTCTGAAGATCAGAAAGGGCAGTCAGCACCCTAACCACTTATCCATGAAAGGGGAGCACACGTCAGCATACAAAAAACACTGCAATTGTCGTATTTGCTTGCTACTAGAGCAGATATTCTCGACAGGGAGGTTTACTGTAAATACTACCAAAAAAAATAAGCTGCCTGCAAGTTCTATACCAGTGTCTCCCCCCGGTTGATACGCATGTCTTGGTCGCCCCCAGCACTCCCATGCTTTTAGATTTCAGACGTCCAAAATTCCTTCACCAAGGTGGCCACCTCAAGAGCCATCCAAATCTCTTCACTCATTCACTCACACCCACTCCCTAACGTTCACTCACTCCTGCACTCCCTCACACACACTCACACTCCCTCACACACACTCACACTCCCTCACACACACTCACTCCCTCACACTCACTCACTCCCTCACACTCACTCATTCTCTCACACTCACTCATTCCCTCACACTCACTCACTCCTCACACTCATTCATTCACTCCCTTACACTCACTCCCTCACACTCACTCACTTCCTCACACTCACCCCCACTCACTCTCACTCATTCACTCCTGCACACTCAAATACTCACTCTCTCCCACTCTCACTATCACTCTATCAATCAGTCAATTAAACTCCAGTTTCCCCCACCCTTTCATTCTGATGCTGCTTCATACTCATCTCATTTCACCCTTATCGGCTCTTGAGACCTCATTGTTAAGAGCCACCCAAATTTCTCCACTCCACTCGTTAAAATGCACATTAATATAGCCTAAACTTTTATACTTAGTAATAAAATGATTATACTGAATGTTTTATTTTTGAACTGTTTTATAAAATAGGCTCCATGAAATAATGGCACAGTATTAACCATTTAAGTAAATAAATTTAATATATAATTACAAAGAAATATTGTCATTTAAAAGGAAGCATGCGAGATGTTGCTGCTTGGTGGGTTTTCTGTGGGATCTCTCATTTCTCCCACCCTTGCATTCCAGCACTGCTCCATTTTCACCTCATTTCACCATCAAAGGCTCTCAAGACCTCGTTGTTAAGAGCAGACTTAATCTTTCAATTCAAATCATTTAAAATCAAGAGTAAAAAAGTATTTTCTAAAATATGAAAATGCACAAATTATATTCTGCAAACATGAAGTAATTCATGGTTTGCAGATATACACTGCTTACTTATTAGTAAAGTTTGTTTTGAAAAATCACACCACTTAATCCTAACAAATAACACTGAAAGAAGTTAAATTAAAATACATTTATTTTTTTTTTTTAATTAATTATTTTAGTAACAAATCATCTTTATTTCTCCCACAAGCAGCACTTAAAAAGGATCACACTCATTGAAACGTGTCACTCAATGTAAATAAACATTTTCGGCAACAAGGGGGTATAAAGTTTATGCTTCTGTAGTATAATTCTGTTCATAACACGTCTACCTATGAATTTAATCTAACATTCCATTAAAAAATTATATTAAATTTATGCAGGAGATTTTTAAACAAGATCTTCACATGGATGGCATTTTGGGATGCAATTTCAAAATTTTTTTAATTTTTTCATGTTACAATTTATCAATTTGATTTTTCATGAGGGGTAAAGAGTTTACAAAGTCATTCTAGTAAGGAAGTTTACTGTCTGTTATGAGATGCTGTGCCAAAATACTTGTATACAGCTTCCCATTTATACATTGATGTTTCTATGTATGAGAGAATTCAAGATGGAGCTGCGTTGCATGTCAGTCCTGTTCATGTACGTTAACACACGAGAATTGACAACATTGCACGTCAACAGTGGGAAATTGATTTCTTCAGCATATACTTAAACAAAATACTGAATGTGACATGGCAATCAGGATTTTTTTGTTGTGTATTTGATAACCAAAACCCGATTTTGGTTGGAAATGGTTAAACAATCAATAATTTTATGTAAAGCCTCCATAAGGACATTGAATCAATCACATTTTGGAAGAAACTAGGTAAAAGAATCTTTGTTCTACTGAAAGTTAATGTAAATTTTGTATGCTAAAGTGTAAGATACGGTAATGTGACTTACATAGTAACAGAATTTTACTATGTTTGGCAGCAATCCGCAGGACTCGGAGAACCAGCAGACAAGCAAGGTCTGGGCAGAGCTGCAAGCATGCAAGTGCACTCTATCCATGGCTTCTGCAGTGGTTCAACGCTGCAATGACCTAATGGCACTGGCACGAGAAAGGGCAGAGGACATTCTGGCCACAGAAGTGCTGGGGTCAGCCTGTGTCGTCACCACACTGCTGCCTTTTATGTTTGCCCACGTCAGCCCACTAGCTACGCTTGACCCAAGGGTAAGATCTTATTTTTCTCCCTCCATTTCTTCTCTCCTCCTCTCCCTACTTTCTCTGCTTTTCTCTCTTTTACTCCTCCCCATACCATCTACACCCTTTTGCAAAAAAAATTTATCTCGGTGAACAAATTGTGCAAATACAATGAATGTTGGCACACAGTTACGTCATAATCTGACATCCCATTTTAGTTTAATTCAGTTTGGTTGCATAGATGTGCCATTAGGAGGAATACATGTCCCTCCATCATTCACAGCTGCAAGACACTGAATAAGGCCTAAGTAGCAGAGTGAGCAGTGTGAACCACAGAGCTAAGTTCAATGAACACATTGCGCCTTTGCCTAGCTGGATGAGTTTGAGAAAGACAGAATCATCTGCCTCCGAGAGGCAGTGTGGATGTTTCAGCGCATTGCTCACCACTTGAACCATTCTGCGTACAGTGTGAGTCAGTGTTGGACGCAATCGGAACAGGAGGACATGTGGACCACCAGTAGGGAAGTTCATTTTATCGTACAACAGACGGTAAGCACTCCATGGACGTCGCCCCACACCATCCAGGGACATGTTCTGGCACCTGGAGATACGTCTGTGTCCACTTCCACCATATCCAGGTGGCTGGCCGAACAGGATCTGTTGTTACGGCATCCCTTACATCTACCACTATGACCTGAGTATCGCTGAACATGTGTGACCGTGTGCTGGTAACGAGCAGCATGGCAGCTGGCAGATTGGCGATGAGTTGCATTTAATACTGAATCATGGTTCAGGATGTGAAGACAGCCAAGTTTGAGTTTGGAAAAATTCTGGCCAGCGTGGTGATCCAAGCTTCATTGTAGAGCGGCACACCGCCCCAATGAGAGGTGTCATGATGTGGAGTGCCAGTTCATATAATTCCTGCACCCCATTGGTGGTGATTGAAGGAACCATGATGGCACAGCAATATGTTCAGGAAATTCTGCAACCATGTGCACTCCCTTTCTTGGTGCACCTTGACAAACCCATTTTCCAGCAGGATAATACCTGGCCTCATACAGTACAGGTATCCCTGGCCTACCTTCGTGATGTCAACATGCGTCCTTGGCCAGCAAGGCCCCCAGAACTCTTGCAAATCAAGAATGTTTGGGAAAGGGTTGGACGGCATTTTCGGCCAGCATTAACTGTGGAAAATTTGGAGGGTCGTTTGTGCCGGCTTTGGCAGAATCTTCCTACCCTCACTCCCCCAATCTCCTACCCTCGCTCCTCCTTTCTCTGACCCTCGCTCCCCCTTTCTCCTGCCCTCGCTTCCCAATCTCCGACCCTCGCTCCCCTTACTCCGGCCCTCGCTTCCCAATCTCCGACCCTCGCTCCCCCTTTCTCCAGCCCTCGCTTCCCAATCTCCGATCCTCGCTCCCCCTTTCTGCGGCCCGTGCTCCTCCTCCTTCCGACACTCCCACCCCCATCTTCTCGGAAACCACAACCCACCTTCCTCCGATCCCCTTCACCCATTCCTCCGACCGCCTCAAACCATTCCTCCGACCCCCGTCACCCATTCCTCTGACCCCTGACATCCATTTCTACAACCCCCTCCATCCATTCTTTCTGCCACGCCCACAATTCCTCCTGCCCTGCCCAACCTTCCTCCAGCCGCCCCAATTACTCCTGCTTCGCCACCCTTCCCTCATCCGACCTACATCCTCCCTTCAACCAAGCCCTGTCCTCCCGTCATCTGACTCCCCTTTTTTCGATCCTGCCCCCCCTCATCCGACTGCCGACCCCCTTCATCTGACCGCTGACCCCCATCATCCGACTGCCGACCCCCTTCATCTGACCGCTGACCTCCATCATCCGACTGCCGACCCCCTTCATCTGACCGCCGACCCCCTTCATCCAACTGCTAAACCCCTTCGTATGACTCCCGATCCCATTCATTTGACCCCTGTCCCCCTTCAACTGACACCCGCCTGCCTTCATCCGACCCCACCCCCCTTCATCCAACTCCCAACACCCCTTACCCCCCGACCACCACTACCCTTCATCACCGACCTCCGCCCTACACCATCTCTGACCCTCACTACCCATCTCCAACCCTCGCCGCCCCTTTTCTTCGACCCTTTCACCCCCTCTCTTTCCCCCGTCCCCGCCGCCACAGTTCTACCTACCTCTGCCCCACCTTTCCACTGATCCCCACTCCTCTTCCTCCAACCACCACACCCTCTTCATCACACTCCCAAACCCTCTTCATCGGAACCCCACCCCCTCTCCCTCCCATCCCCGCCCCTTCCCCTTCCTATGACCCCCACCCACAGTTCCACAAAACCCCACCTCCCTCTTCCACTGTACCCCACTGCTCCCTCCCACCATCACTCACCCACTATCTTTGACCCTAATCACCTCTTCTCCTTCTCTTCTCCTTTCCCTATCCAATCATCCTATCCACCTAAATTCAAACTTTCCTTCTCACTTTCACCTATCCTATGCTTTGTCTCCTCTGCTCCTGTGCTCAATATGTCCTCTGTTCCATGTGTCTTTTCCTCCTATTCTATATGTCTCTTTTCCTCCTCTGCTTCATGTCTCTTTTCCCCTTTGCTCCATGTCTCTTTTCCTCTTTGCTCCATGTCTCTTTTCCTCCTCTGCTCCATGTCTCTTTTCCTCCTCTGCTCCATGTCTCTTCTCCTCTGCTCATTGTCTCCTCTTCTCCTCTGCTCCTTGTCTCCTCCTCCTGTACTTCATGTTTCCTTTTTCTCCTCTGCTCCATGTCTCTTTTTCCTCCTCTTTTCCATGTCTCTTTCCTCCTGTGCTCCATGTCTCTTTTTCCTCCTCTGCTCCATGTCTCTTTTTCCTCCTCTGCTCCATGTCTCTTTTTCCTCCTCTGCTCCATGTCTCTTTTTCCTCCTCAGCTCATGTATCTTTTCTCCCCTGCTCCGAATGCACCCTCGCCCTCTCTGCTCTGTGTTTCCCCAGCTCCATGTCTCCTCAGGATCCTGTTCTCCACTCCTCCTCCACTTCCCCCTCTATTCCCCTTTTCCTCCTGTGCTCCTCTTCTCCTCCTCATTCTAGTCTGTTGCTGCTTCTCCTCTTAAAGGTTTAATTTTTGAAACAATTTTTCTTGATTTGTAATTATTTTATTTAAATTATTTTCCTTAGTTGATAATTTTTTTTGCCCTATGTGCTTAGTGTATGTTTACATATCCCCAAAAACACCCTCCCCGGGATTGGTAAACTTGTTCCTGACCTAGTTCTCCAGTGGAACTGGGGGTAGTTTCTCCATGCCCAGAAACCTTCTCACTTTGCTACCAAGAGTGTGTGCCTACAGTTTGTGTGTACGCTAAGCTAGTGGCAAGTAGCGGATGCACACTTGAATCTTCTGGGTATCAAAGGATGGGGGTGAGACAGGCATGGGCTCTGGTTCTGTACGTGTTGGTATATTGAAGACCAGTACTCATCATATGGTACATTAGATTTAAAAAACTGCTATTCAGGAATGTGTTGAGTTGAGGGTAAAGTTGAGGGAAGATTATAGTGTAATTGTTTGCATCAGTTTCTGCTCATAATGGACACGTTTGACACACTGCTTTACATAAAGATTAATTAAAGTAGTATTTGGTTACTTTATTGGTGATTCTTCAGTGTGATTCATACATAACCATTGTTACTCTAGCCCCTTCACCTAGGTAGCACAGGACTGGAAAGTGATAAAATAGATATATAGTCTAGTTTTGACAGGAAAGATACTTGATAACTACAGGTATTCTCTCTTGGATGATTAGAAGTAGAAAAACCCAGCATGAAAGAGTTATTTCAAGATATATTCAAAATTATTTGATACAGTAAACCTGTGTTGTCTATAATTTAGGTACATACAATTTTCTTCCCATACTTTTTTCTACTATGCATCACGGAGATCATCTTTAACATTTTTATTCAACAAAAACCTATAGTAGCTATTAGCCTTTAGACCAAAAAATTTGAAAAATTCTGGGGAAAGGTATCTACAATGTGTATACTATGTCATACAAGGTATTTTTTGCAGACAAATTAGGAAATGTGTTCAACTGATTCTTCTGGCCTTGGTTTTGACAGAGCGGAGTGCAGGTTCTTGGCTTGATCCAAGAGTTACTTCCCCACGTGGCGGCCCTGAACTCACTCAGTTCGGCTATGCACCAGTCGACAGGGTCCATGGACAGCATCCTCGACCACCAAGCTCCATCGACCACCACCACGTCTCATCACTATGCCTGGGTCGAGAGTGACCACCCTTACAAGCCTGCCACCGTCTCAAACTACCGGTATGTGATTACACTAATGCCACCTACTCTCACCCAACGTAAGTACAGTCTTCCATTACATAGCTGTTTCCTTGTTAATTAAACACTTTTATCAGTCTTCAAATATATTTCCTGCTGATAACTGCACTTATTATAACATTAACACTAGGTGTAGTTCTTGAAGCAGCAGTGACTTGAATTAAGAAACAGTATTATTGGAAGAATAATTTTTTAATTCAGTGCTATTAGGGTTAAGTTGACTTTCCTATGTATGGCTGAATAAAAATCCGCTATCAAATCATGTAAAATTGAGATACATGAAAACAGTTTTTTTCTTTTCCAAGACTAAATTGTGAATTTTTTTCATCTGGGTTAATAAGCGTGGAACAGTTACAAGTAATGGTTATAATGAATACTCAAGTAAACACAGTTATAGTGGACTCCCAAAGTACCATTTTTCAAAGGACTGTCAAATAATTTCCATACATCCAGAATTTCAGTAGCTGAGGGTTCGACACATATATAAATAAAATACAGCTTCTAACCTTTGATGTGTGATGATTCCTACTCATTATTATTATTATTATTATTATTATTATTATTATTATTCAACTCTGCATCATCACGTGTGTGCCACATGCCCCCAAAGGAATCGAACCTCGACTGGCTGCCTCCAAGGCCAGCACTTATGTAATGATAGGAAGTCACGTTGTTGCCACTGCCACTTGTAAACCTGCTGAGAAGCAGCCGCGGATATGCAGGAGTTTGCCTCTAAGCGAGCGGTGGATACAGCCCGCAACCACACTGTAACCACCTGCTGCCACCCCGCCAAGAGATGGCAGCAGCGGCACCGCCCAGCCCGTACCTGAAGGGGAGGCGGCCGAATACTACTGAGAGTGAATGAAGCACACGGGAACACACCAGCCAAGAAGAATATAATGCAGTGCACCTGGCAGAAATGCCAGTTGAGGTAAGGCAGCTTGCCCTAGCACCATCCAGTGCTAGGACTCTCTGCCAACCCCACTCCTCCCTGAGGAGCTAATGCCAGTTGTCCACGTAACTCGCCTCAGCACAAGTCCCGCTAACGCTCTCTATTGCACAGCCACAGTTCTCCTCTCTCTCCAAGACTTTCGGCCGACGCCTTCCCTAACACAGCAGCCGAAGAGTCGTCACTACCCCCTGACACTTGCCGTCAAGAGTCACCATACCCAACACGTACACAACACGTGGTGCCCCAGTTTCCTTCAGGACTATAAGCCACAATTAGGGTCCAGTGATTTTCAATTGTCTGCTCTTGTCCGCTCTTCAAGTGACTGTACCAAACGATACTTCAATGCAATTTACGCGTGTAATTTTATCATTATTTATATAGAAATTTTGTCTAGATCACTGAAAATTAACTGCAGATACATTTTATTGGTACGTGTATTTTCTGTACATCAAGAATCCACTGTACCTAATTCCTTTGCAATATGTGTTTTATAGAAGCTTCAGTTTCTGCAGTATGTGGTTTAAAATGTTAACTTAAAGCATTCATGTTCACAATATAACATTTTCTTCTACAATAAAATACAGATGTTTTGTAGGTATATGTTGAAATCATTTGTAAAGGTTCAGATTTGCTGGGATTGCAAAATTATGGTCACAGATTATTCACACTATGCAATAAGTATTACGTGTGACATCTTTTGCAAACTACTAATATGACATTGCCTCATCAGTGCGAACCTTCATATCACAACCAGCGGGTCCAATTAACACTACATGTCTTGTTCCAGTGGCTATTACAAATGCCAATAAATTGTAATGTTCACCCCATAGTAAAATAGCACGCTCATTTTCGCAAGTATAAATGAGCTGTTGACCTAACTGCTGAGATGACGTTTCAAGACCATATAGTATCATAGCACGCCAAGGGATGGCACCACAAGAAAAAGCGCTCACTCAAACAGCTTCAGATGAAACTCCGGCCAGCCGGCGACGTCACACACCCTGAGGACATCATACCACCTTCCTCCCACCTTGCAGACAAGGGCAAGCCGGCCAGTATAAATACCAGTACATGGCCCTTAAATGCCAGTCTGTTCTTTCACCACACTCTTGGTGCCCGAAGGAACCATCAGCAGCAGCTCGCTCCACCACCTCATGTGCTGGGGCCCTCTACTGCCAGCCAGGTCTTCCAGATCTACCAGAAGCTAAGCAATGCCTTTGCCGACATCTTCAGCACCTTCCAGAGATTCTCCAGAGCCAACCCCTGACGAAGTCGTCAAACGCACGTAAATATCTTTGTGCCTTCAGAAACACCAACACTTACAACTGCCCTTCTGGCTAGTGGTAAATCCCTTAAGTCCCTTCTGTACACCAAGACTAGATAGTTAAGTCGAGTAGTATTCATAGACACTTAGCCTTTCTACCTTGTGTAGTTCAGAAACAGGTCACCTTCACCTGTAACTGTAGTTAAACTTTCATTCAACTCTTGTTTGATAGGAGGTAATACGTACCACTAGGTTTATTTCTCCCAGGAACAAACACGATTTTATCCAACTACAGAGTATTTTTCCAAGTGTGTTGTACTGTGTCCTTATTAGACATCGGTTCCATCAAGGATAAAGCAGGAGACCGTTGAATATTTACTTAACCTCACTTTTCCCTGAATCTTAGTGCAGGACTGCAAGCACCTGTTCAGAGATGCCCATACCTCTAATACATACCCATTAGACGGCCACCCATTCTGTACACCCCGGTGTATAAGAAAGGTAGAGCCTCAACCATTAGGAATTCAATCCCCAAGGCGGCTAGTCAACCAGTTTAGGTTATATTTTGTCCACCGTGCTTCTGGTGCCAGGCACGATGGGAGCACAGGGTACAACCTTGGTCTGTTAACCTTAGCTTGCAGAAGTACACCTAGTTAGGGACGAATGTCGCCTGCTTAAGATTTTTCGGGGCTATTAGTAATCCTCTTCCTTATGCTCTATTACCGTCAGAGTGGTATTAAAAAGATTTATAAAAAGGCTACTACCGCCTCTAAGTACAAACAGGGGCTTAACCCAACCCCGACTGCACTTAGCAGTCCTGGTCCCTGGGAACAAGCTCAGGCCACCCGTCCCTTGGATAAGCTTCCCTTCCCAGCTCCCTTACCGTCTTTGTTTGAACCACCAGTCAAAACTGCAGGGGTAAGAAAGTCCCTTTTGGTATAGCTTGTCCCAGGATCAGGGGCAACCAGCCTGACAGCCCACGTAGGGCCACCTGCAGTGACAGCCCTAGCCGATCCGTCAGAGCACCAGGTTCAAGTGCCAGCACCATTCAGCCATCAGAAGTGCCGCAGCAGTGTTAACAGCCTCCACAGTCTCCCAGATGTAAAGGTGAAAGTAAGTCCAATTAGATGAAAGGTCGTACTCGCCGTCCCCAATTTTGTTCCAAATCGAGAAGCTACACGGCCAGTTCTCTATACTGGCAGGGTACTGTGCATCATTAAGTTACACAAAGTCAAAGTAAGTCTGTGTGTCTGTCCTCACACCAAATAAAAACATCCTGACCGTGATGCTCCACCGTTAATCAAAGTACGTCACGCATCAAGTAGTATGAGAGAACTTTAAAGTTGACGCATGTGGCTCTGTGCCACTTTAACTTGCACTCGACTTCGCCCCATCTGGATGCAATGTTCACCCTTTAGGCAAGTCAGTAAACCAACAGTATTTGAAGAAACTGGACACGTGGCTACAGGATACTCTGGCGCAAGGTTGGGTGATATTCTGACCTTGCTGCATCCTAAACCAAGGGCGTGGCAAGGCAGGATTTGCATAAGTCATAGCAAAACCATCAGAACACAACAAATAACAAAAGCCATGCCAAAAAAAAAAAAAAGCATATTTCCATACAGTGTAAGGGTTAGTTGATAGTTATAAATGATTCTTTATTTTGAGAATGTTTTTTCAATTCTTTTTTTCATATTTCATAAATATTACAAGGGGAAAACTTCCATTCGTTATCATTCTTACATTTTATGTTGAAAAGTTAACATTATTATTTTCCTTTCCCACATATAACAAATTTACTTAGAACATTTACATAAAAAGCCAGGTTGCCAAAAAATTAGAGGAAAATGCAACCAGATTCTTCAGGTACCAATACATTGGTTGATATTCAGCTAATACTTGCAAATTTTTCATACAGGTTGTATTTATGCCCCTTTCTAGCAATTTTAATAAGTAAATACAAAATTTAAAAAACCGTCACAAAATATATTTAGCAAGTGACCCCAAATTACCATTGTTACAAAATGGCGACTTTGTTTCTATCGCACGTACATTTACTTTTGACATTACAAGTTGATTTTTAATTCCTACACCAAGAAAAACCCGTTTTGGTAACACCTTACTTGTCATTAATCAGAAAAACATAACCGCAATGGTTATTCCCTAATTTACCCACAATCCCAAGTGGATGGGAGAAACTGCTAAGCAATGCCAACCTTAACTCCTGCGAGTAAATGTGCATTTTTGCAAAAGCCCTAAACTTCGTATAAAGTTTTCTCTTAAAAATGTCACAAAAACAAGGAGTTTCGCTTATCTCCTATGTGATACAAAAGGCTAAGACCATAGTTAATGTCTGGGTTACAATTGTTTGCAAATGGTTACAATTTTATTTACCATTGTTTGCAAGTGGTTACAAATGTTTGCTAGTGGTTATAAGTGTCTATTTCACGTGCAGTGACGTGGTGCTGCCCGTTACAATATTTGACGCACGTCAGCCCAGCTTGTACTGCTCACTCAAATCTCCAGGCCAGGTGTCACTGTGACACCCCCGAAGTGAGGTTGTACTGCCAGACTGAGACACCGAACCTGCCAACCCTGACCACGTAGTTCTACGGTGAGCTGAGGGAGGGCAGCACACATCCTAGAAGCATCCTGTAGAGGAGATAATGGGTGAAGTCCGCCGCATCAGGAATTATGCTGCAACAGACGATGCCCAGCAGATGACACAGAGGGAGGTGTTTATATCTTTCATCACCTGTCGCATCCACCTGTCCAGAGGTCAAATGACTATAAATACCTGTGTGAGACCTGCAGAAGTGTATCTACGTTTCCTCCATCGCTCTGGACACGGGCAGAGGAAGCCACTGGTGGTTCACACTTTCTGGTACGCCTGCCGATTCCACAGCTCTCTTCAGGGCCGGAATTAGCTACCAGTTGAAGACAGCCCCTCCAGAAGCCACTTGTGCACCCGGCAGACCCCTCTACTTCTGGAAGACTGGACCATCAATGGCTCCCAAAGACATCTGCTCCTTCTGTACCAGTCCTTGGTGTCACCCAATTTGGTAACTGTTATAACAGTCCCTTCAGGACCCTATCTTACCGGATGGTAATGGCAATACTACCCTTCTGGTAGTCACCATCTTGGTTCCTTAAGAAACACAGACAGATAGATAGAACAGTGCAGTAACTACCTAGCAAATTTTATCCCTTTATTCCCTTTCAGCTTAGACCCATGTCGCCTTCAACCTAGTTTTACGTAATTCAGAATGTCTGTGTTAATTTGGATTAGTATATAAGGTAGTACTGGGCCACCATGTTACATACTCTCTCAACATAACATGTTACTCTCAACATAACACGTGTTTTCTAAGATACTCTCTTTGTGCTGATTTCTCAAGTGTCACTGTGTTGTTTCCTACGTAAATGCAGCCCGCCAGAGTGAAGCTGGCAGACCACATGCTATTTAAAGCCAGAAACACATTGGATGCCCACCCGAGCTTTGCCCCTGGGTTAGAGTACAGTAGAGCCCCAACCACTCGAAACTGCTCCACTAGGTGAATCAGCCAATCAGGTTATTCCATACTCTGCCACTGCTCTATGAGGCCGGAAGGAAGCTGGAACTAGCTTTGATTGACAGGATACCACACCTGAGTATCCTGTCATGCAGCTTGAACCAACCTACCGCTCTGTCCACCACTCTCTACAGGGCCGGACGAAGGAAACACAAGGTATAGTTCCTGCTTGTGTGGCTGTGATTCTTAGAAGTACACGCTAGGGAATTGTCACATGCTTGCCTTTTGCGAGGCCGTAATTACTCTTAATACCTATGCCGTACACCTGTAAGGGAGGCATGCAGAGAAAGTTGAGAAAAGCAGCTTACACCTCCGAAAGTAATCCGAATTGCGAACCAATTCCCCCTTCTGTACTTGACAGCAATTTACGTAAGCGGGGCAGAGTTCTCACTACCCGCATTACTGAGAGGTCTCACCCCTAAGCACTGTCATCATCCTTTTTTCCACCTTTATTTAAGACAGTTGGCACCCCTCATCTCTTGGTCTTCTGGATCACCAACCATTGGTTTAGTGGTCACCTCTCATCCAGTCAACAGTCTTCATCCAGTACCAAGTCAAACAAGAACACTCCACGTCATGGGGACAACCAAGGCAGCCAACAGCCCACACCCTACCTGAGGCAACATCTCCAGCTTAACCACAAATCATCAGGTAAACCAGTGAAGAGTCGGCCCATTTGCAGGTCCATGGCAGTGTCTCTCAACTTTATGGCCCTCCGACAGGCCACCCAACCTGTCCTGTATTCTTGCCAAGTGCCAGAGAAGCAGTAACCCGCCCCATGTTCCTCGTGATTCTGGCATCATGAAATAAAACTGTAAAATTGACCACACCAAACATCTTCTACTTCAATCATCACATTACAAAGGTTTTTGTGATATTATTCCTCCGACGTCGTGTGTCAATGTTTGCAGTGTTTCCCCAATATAGTAAGTTAATCATTTAATCATCCCTTAGGCACGTGCCATAGTATTTTCATACATTTCATGTATTAGTTCTGCAGGTAGCAATTAATTTGTAAAATTATTTTGGCAAAATTTAAAAAAATGGTTTTTGAAATACATTAATTTCAGTTATAAGGTGCTGTGATAGGTAAGTAAAGCTAAAAAATACGGAATCTTTTATTTGAATTTTTCATTTAGTTCCTCAAATTTCTTGGATTTAAGGAATTCAACTATCCCATTTCTAGTCAGTTATTTAAAATTGTGGGAATATGGAAAATGCATTGCTAGCTTTTGAGCGTTTCACTGACATGAAGCAGGTTTGATTTTGTGTGGACCTGGGCGTTTACTTTTCAGAAACATGGTTGATGTTTTTGGTCAGTGAAATTTCCCTAAAGCATCCTCATTTCCCCTGCTATTGCATTCTATTGCTGCTCCATTGTACTGCCTCACTCCGTGTCGCATGTTAGGTACAGTGTGCATTTGTGTGACCCATCTTGAAAGCCTCTCTGTCAATAGGTGTAGCTAACCTGCGTCCTTGGGTGCACCCCCCTTGTAGAATAACAAGTTAGCTACAGGCCTGGAAATTCTTAAAACCTGGAAAAGTCAGGGAAACTGGTGACTGAATCTGGAGATTTAAACCTGAAATACACTTTAAGGCAACAGATTTTACGTACAGCCGAAAACATCCTGATTAGCGTAAAAACTATTGGGTATCAAAAAATGTTGTGTTGAGTGAGAGAAATTGCTTTGCAAATAAAAAAAATTTTATTTCTTGTGCTGTAGATAATTTTCAGGAACAGTATGTTTATGCATATTTCATTTTAATCGTATTTTATAAAGCAGTGTTGTTATTAAAGGTGAGCTATAGTGGCATAGTAGTCAGACTACTTGCCTCCCACCAAGACAAACTGTGGGTTCGATTCCCAGCGGGTTCACTTGGATTTTCGCACATGGGAGATGTGAGTTGCCATTGGCCGGCAGGTTTTCTCAGGGTACTTCTGTTTTTCCTGTCCTTGCATTCACCTCATTTTGCCCTCATTGATGCTCAAGACCTCATTGTTATGAACTGACCAAAACTTCTCTGTTCAACTTTTTGGCAAATTTTTTTAATGAATGGTAAATTATAATACAAATGAGGTGGGCTACAATGTTGGCATAACTTTTTTCGCAGTGTATCCTTCCCAGAAGGCATCAAGTGGCTGTGCATAGAGTTCGACTCACAGTGTGGCACGGCACAGGCAGAGGACACACTGCAGCTGTACATCCCTAGCCTCCCGGGGGCTGGCCCAGGTTTCCCTGTGTCGAAGAAGTCCCCGGGTACCCCTGGGGATGAGCCCGAAGGAGACTCCATCCCTGTACCATACTGGCCCGTCCTGCACAAGTTCAGTCGCAGTGGTGCCAACTGGCCCCAGAATGCTGTTGTGCTGCCAGGTCAGTTCACGCTTAGTTTTGTGTGTTTTGTTATATTGTTTTCCAACGTTTTGTGTCTTCATAGCATAGTCGGGTGTCATTACTTTCACTGCACTCTAAATTAAGCATGTACAGTTATCTGAGCATTATGTGCATTGCACCTTTCCCACGTGTGAAGTGACAGTCCATTTTTCAATTATTCTCGGGATGAAAACATACCACAACATTTCCTGAGATGTTGCTCGGCATCACCAGGTCATTTGGCAAATGTTGCTGGGCCAACACCACATCACTTCTCTCAAAGATAAATGAAAGCAATTTCAAAACTTTTCTCAGAAAATTGCACATCTTAACCTATTCTATTTTATAGCCATGGGCTTAAATAATTTTTTGCTGTGAAATTGCAGAATATTGTTTATTCTATAACAGAATATTGTTTTCTCAGTCGTGGATTTTCTGTTCCCTTATCGCAGAATTGTCTTTCTCCTGTCTCAGAATTGTCTATTTCCTATCGGAGAATTTGTGGTGTTCAGTGTGCAGAAAACTGTATCTCTACTCCGGGCCACAGATGGTGAGGGAGCATGTAAGCACTCTGGAATTATATTTTCTCCTTGCTGATGTCAGTAGGTAGGTGACAATAAGGTAGTTAATGTGATAAACACTTCTTCTGTTATCAGACTCTAAAGGAAAAGTGAATATTTTGCTGGTGTGGTGTAGCCATTGGTAAGGAAGAGTGTCATTGTTCACTGGCTTAGGTCACTGTTGGTGCCCTGGGGTTAACAAGCTGGAGGAACAAGGGGCTCAAGTAAAATACTGGTAAGTGAGGAAGAGCTTTCTGTAAAAGGCTGCTCAGTAGGCAAATGATGGCTGAGTGAAGTAACAATGCAGTTTCCCATAGAAATGCTTTTTTTTTGTACGCAGTCAGTTGCCCTTTGACTAGAGGAGGAAATGTAAAACCAAAAGTGGCTACCAACCAACCCGTTAGGTGAAGCTAGCTAGAGGTAGTATTATCGTACTCACCATCTGAAATTTTGTAATTTTTGTGGTATAGGTAGGCATAAGAAATCCTTAGTTGCACCAGGTACCAATTCTCAGTCTATGAAGGCAAGGAAACTGTATCCACTCTTATTTCCTTTCAAAATTGTTTGGAAGCAAGGGGCATCTTCACTCTGCTTATTCACTTGGGTTCGGAATGCTGATCCCACAGAACGTAGTTGAGTTTTCTCTTACCTTCTGTGCCTTCAAGGTTGCTTTGCAATTTTTTCTAATTCTGTGGCCAACAGGTAATCTATCGTCTGTTGAGTAAGAGCTGCTCAACACATTACATTAACACAAAAATATACTTAGCAAGGTGGCTTAGTGGTAAATTTTTGGACTTGCAGTAGAGAACACCTGGGTTTGAATTTCGAATCCATGTCCAGACATCCTGGCTTCAGTTTTCTATGGTTTTCCAAAATCAGTCGAGGCAAATTCTGGTATGGTTCCTTTCTATAGACCATGGCTAATTTCTTTCCCAATTCTACATTGCTGAGCAACTTGTTCCATCTCTAATGACCTCAATGGGATATTATGTCCGACTTGCCTACCTACCTTAACACAAAATAGATGGGTTGTCAAATCGAAATTAGTTTTCATATAACAGGAATAATTATGATTATGAGTGTACAGGATTTTGACGAATTTGTCACAAACATATTCCAGGTCATAAGAGTATGTGTCTGGTGATGATTTCATGTAAAATATATTAGTTGTTATGTTTCAGGAAACGAGGTGATATTCTCTCTAGAGACGGCCTCCGACTACGTAAAGGATGAAAAGGCAAACTACTATGGGTTCCGTTGCCTAGTGGTTGGGTACGAGTGGCACACGGCCCCAGGCGACGGCCTTAAACACTTGGAGATGGAGCTGGCGTTCCTGGGAGGCATGTGTGCTGCCTCGCTCATGAAAAAGGAGCTCCTGCTTCCTCTAACTTCAGGTGTGTTCACCATTAAAAAGTCTTTCCTTTAAGACAAGAGGGGTTTGCAGTGGGGTAGTCATAAAACTACTTACCTCCCACCTAGGTGAACAGGGTTTGATTCCCGGCAGGGTCACTACCAGATTTTTGCAAGCTTGAATTGTGCTGGCAATGCTGGATCTTCAATTTCCCTCGCCCTTGAATTCCAGATGCTGCTCCATTCTCAGGTCAATTCACCCTCATCGGCACTCAAGATCTCAATGTTAAGAGCCGCCCAAATCGCTTCATTCTACTCTAAGACAGAGTGCTGATAAAGGTGACAACCTACCTGGAGCTATTTTCACCATTTGAGACACAGAATAAAGACAGCAATAAGGGTGGCACTACTCACACACAAGTGTCCCTTCACTGTCATATGTAATTTCCTACCATCTTATTGGCTGTAACTACAGTAATTCATGCAGAGACTTTATTGTTTTATTGGTGCAAAGCATGTAGGAAAATTCAATGGGTATTATGAAAGTTTCATGAATATTCATTAGAATGTTTTAAGATATAGCGGTGTGTGAAAATTTTAAGTTTACAATTATGATAGGTTTCAAACTGGTGTTTGCAACATGCAAGATATGTTGTGTCGCGTGTATCCTGCCTATTGGTTGAAGGAATATTATATGTAAGCACAACACAAGTTCTACATACAAAAATACAATAAATTGACACGTGCCGCTTATATAAGTAATTCTAAACATGACTCATCCTAATGTGTTATATTCTACCAGGAACCACTACCATAGATGGCTACAGGATTGTTTCCCATGCAGGGACAGTTACAGACACGTATTTCCTTATGTTCCAGACCCAACTTTTTCTCACTACTCACGTAGCATCTATGTATCCTGAGGAAGGATCAAAACCCAACGCATTATTCACGAGTGCACACAGGATCGCTCCAGCCTAGCGGGCTATCCTAGCACATGAAATAAGCATTGTTCCAAGCGGCCGTGGAACATATCAGCCACCGCGAAGCACCTGCTAGACAGAGTGTCACCAAGCTTTCCGAAGATGGCAGAGCGCCCGAAGCCATATAGTTGAGCACAAGGGTAGATTTGCATACCCCGCTCACTCCAGGCAGACATCACAGAGCGACGTCACACCTCCCACTCCAGCCCAGGCGTGGACCGGCCAAGCGCACAATATAAGGCAGTGCGCGGCCGAAGATGCCAGTTACCTTCTCCAGTAGCTCGCCTCAACACTTTGTGTGCTACCCTCTCCAAGAACTCCAGAGGCTCCAGCAGCCTCTACCACCAGCTACCAGAAGCTCCAGAGGCTCCTACCACCAACAGACAGCAGCCCCCAGAGGCTGCCATCAATGGCTACCACCAGCTTAAAATGTTTTGCAGCATCTACCACCAGCTCTTCAACAGTAAGCCTGCAGACACCAATACCACTCTCTCCATTGTCGTTCCTCCTGGTTCGACAACTGTCACTACTTTCTGGTAGTAGCAACTACACCCACTGCCGTTAAAAGTAGTGGCACCATTTTTTTCTTAAAGTCTCTTCGAGACATCCCGAGTTAGAGTAGCTGTGACTGAGTTTTTTTTATAGCCGTCGAAGTCATTCTATTCCAAGTTAGATTAGGAACAGTCCTCCTTCACCTGTTTTACAGTAGGTTACTTCCGACCATGTTTTGCTTGGTAGGCGTTTAGCACAGACTGAAAAAAACACATGAATATGTGCGTATATTACTGGACACGCCCATGGGCAAACTTACCATGTCGCCATCTTGAATCACACTGGCTTCGGGAACTACTTGCAGCGACGCCATTGCTGCAGAAAAAAGTAGGTCTCTGCGGAAGGATATACAAGTCTGATTGCACAATACGCAACATACCACCAATTGAGACCGGCAGAGGTCTGCAAGATTCAGTCCAACAAGTGACAGCACAGTTTACGCACTACAGATACTATAGATATTTACGCAACACCACTGGTAGACTTCATTATGCAGGTAGACGATACAGCTTGTGTACTGGCCTACGCAGCTGTCCCTTGTTGGTGCACACGTCCACCACTCTGATCACACCGTCTCTTTCAGGATGAATGTTCACCACTCTAGCTAGGCACCAACCAAGGGGTGGTAAGCGCTTGTCTCCCACAAGAAAAGATCTCCTACTTCAAGTGCTAGCTGTTGGGTTTGCCACTTATCCCGAGGTTGCAGCTGCTGCAGGTATTCTCTATACCATCGCTTCCAAAACTGGTTTGCTAATGCACATACTAACTTCTATCTTCTAGATAAATATATGTCACTATTTTCAGAGGACTCTGGTACAGCTACCAGAGGTATACCAAAGAGGAAGTGTCCAGGTGTGAGGGTGGCTAAGTCATTTGGGTCTTGAAGACAGTGGAGTCAAGTGCCTGGAATTGAGGACTGCTTCAACTCTAGTACAGAGCATAATCAATTCTTCCAGAGTGAGAATTTGGTTCCAAATTACTCGCCTGATATGATATTTGGCATACCTTGCTGCAGTTTCCCACAATACTCCTTGATGAGGGCTGGCAGGGGGGAGAAAATGAAAGCTAATTGAATGGGCCAAGGCAAAGTTTTCCAGGAGTGGAGATTTGAGGAGCTAGGTGAATAATCGTCTGAGCTGTTTTGAAGCTCATATGAAATTGGTTCCACAATCAGAGTGGAGATAAGCACACAAACCTCTCCGCGATACAAACCGGGTAAGGGCTGCAACAAAACTTTCAGCTGTAAAGTCTGTAACAACCTCAATGTGTATGGCTTTAGTCACAAAACAGATAAAAATGGCGAGATAGGCTTTCTGGGTGACCATGCGACACAGCTTGTTGAGTCTTATGGTGATAGGTCCAGCATAGTCCACACCAGTCCGTTTGAAGGTCCCAGCAGATGTAATACGTTCATAAGGCAAGTCGCCCATCAATGGGGGATTGTTTATAGGCCGACAACGAACACAACGCACACACTTTAAAACTCTCAAACGAACCAAGGACCTTGCTGATAGAATCCAAAACTGTTGTGACAAAAGTGATTGCAACAACTGTGATGCTGCATGCAAATACTTAGTGTGGCAGTGGTCTACCAAACTTTCAACAACTACATGGTTTTTAGGTAGTATGATAGGATATTTTACTGAAAATTCCATGTTTGCATGTGACAGATGGCCGCCCACCCTGAGCACACCATTTTCATCCAAGAATGGTGACAAACGCTCTTGTTGGATACATCTGCACACCAAAGCAGTGGCTTCCTTCAATTCGGCAGGAGACAGGATGCCACTGGAACATGGCTATTTCTTAATGCGATTGATGAAACACTTTACATATGCCATCACACGAACCAGCTTGGGCCACGAGGCAATTTGTTGCAATATTGGAAGTTCATCAGAAATGTCATATATGGAAAGTAATGCAAACTTAGAAGACTTTGATTCTGGGATTTCATCCACTGTCTGATTAATTGTGGACACTCGCCACTGTCCTGGAGGCTCGACAAACCAGCCAGGACCATGCCACCACAAGTTATGCGAGAGGAATTCATGAGGCAGCATACCACGGGTGGCACAATCAGAAGAGTTGTCTATGGAAATGACATGTTTCCATAGCTGGGGAGGGACCCAGTCCTGGATTTGTGCAACACGATTTGCCACAAATGTTTTCAATAAGTAGGGCTGGGTCTTTATCCAAGTCAGAGTAATACTAGAATCGGTCCAGGCATAAGTAGCAGTGACATTTAAGTGCTGTACCAGGAAGGCATGACAATAGAGGATAAGTTTGGCCAGTAAATGAGCAGCACACAATTCTAATTGAGGAAGAGACACCTGCTTGAGTGGAGCTACCCGTGCCAGGACGAGATGCACAGAAATATTCCCTCGAGTATCCACACACCTGAGATATACAGCAGCTACATACGCTTTCTCAGAAGCATCCAAAAACCATGCAGCTCCACACTGACAACATCAGGACACATGAAACAAGGCAGACTAAGTACTTCTAGTTCTATTAGCCCATCAAAGAACTGGTTCCACTTCTCCAAGGCCAGAGATGGAAGAGGGTCATCCCAACCTAAGCCCTGAGTCCATACCCACTGCATTAGCATCTTAGCCCACACAATTATTGGTGACAACCATCCCATAGGATCATATATTAGTGCAGTTTGTGAAAGGACAAAGCGTTTGGTTGCAACCCCGGTGGTGATCCTCAAGTGATAAGAAAATGAGTTATTTTCTGTGTTCCCGTACAACCCGAGAACATTTACAACAGGGCCAGATGAGATGTCCAGATCTTTAGGGGTTTCCCAATGAGTTACAGGAATATCATCGAGGAGCTGAAACTGATTGCTGGACCACTTCCGGAGTTCGAACCCACCCTGACGAAGAAGTTCAATAGGCTGGGATTTCAACATATGTGCTTCCTCCATGGACATTGCTCCTGTAACAATATCGTCAACAAAAATGTGATTGTGAAGAACATTTGCTGCAAGAGGATACTGGGCACCCTCTTCCAAGGCCAACTGGTGTATTGTTCGAATAGCCAGGAATGGAGAGGGTGAAAGACCATAGGTTACCGTATTCAACTGAAAAACTGTGAGGGAATAAGTTAGTATGGTCAGTCAGCCTTGTGGATTAAAATTTGCCGGTACATTTGCTTAATAGCAGAGGAGAATATTGCACTATACAACCTGAATCTCAAAATCACATCACAGATTTCGTTCTGAAGTTTGGGTCCTGGAAGCAGAACATCGTTGAGTGAGACCCCAGTGGTCGTTTTGTTACTACCGAGTACCACCCCCAATTTGGTGGTTGTGCTAGACATTTTTAGAACACCATGATGTGGAATGAAACATTCTGTGGTCTCCTTAGCATCAGTCGGCTGGGTGGAGAGAACATACACCTTCATATGGCGTGACTCAGAATAGTCTCATGAAATCTGTGTACATGGTCTTCATTTCAGGATGTAATGAAAGTTTATTTTCTAAAGACGAGAACCTACATTCAGCATTCAAATACAATTCTCCAAGAGGTTGATCCTGAGGTTTGAAAGAAGACGAACCTTGTATCTCCCCATGTCGTCCCGAGAATGGATGTCCTCAAAATGTTTCTCACATTAGTCAGCATCTGGTGGCATTGCATTAACACATGGTGATTCTTCAACTTCCCAAAACCACTTTAGAGTCACGTCTAATGGATCCTCCATACCAATGAACATTGAGACTATATCTTGATTGGAATCGGTGCACGACTCTGGGTACTCACCCAACAGTACCCATCCAAACACTGACTCCAGCACCATGTGCTGTACTAACTCCAACCTGCCACTCAAAACACACACATGCATAAACATCAGCACCTAACAGCATATCAATTGGAGCAGGTTTGTCAAACCGGGGGTCTGCCAGAAGAAGGGAGCCCAATTGGATTCGGACACGCTGATCTACAGAAGCTCGTGGCAGATTACTAGTGATCTTTGACTCAACAAAGAGTGAGTGATTGAAGGTACACTGAGGCTCCCTGAAAGATGTATTGTACAACTAATCATTCCTTTCAGATTTACAGCACCTTGAGAGAGGCTGAACACCCTTTCACGTGCCTTATGCAGAGGCAGACACAGTACCTCTGCAGAGGCTTCAGATATGAAAGATGCCTGAGCTGCATTATCAAGCAGACAGCCCATGACATGAGGTTTGTTATCGGCACCATACACTTTGACCTGAACTGTAGACAATAAAACCGATTTTACGATCAAGGGCTGAAATACATGCAAATGTACTGCTTGGACCCTCAGTGCTGGCGGAACCTTTGATACAAGACCCTGAAGTTACATTAGAACTCCCATCGATGTGGAGCTAAGTATGATGTTTTTGTTTACATCGATAACATGTGTGAGACTAGGTGCAATCAGCTACTGTATAGGATCCTCCAAGACAGTTGAAACAGAGTTTTCTTTTGCAAACCATTGACTGCCAGTCAGTGGGTGATGCACTGACTGACTCTGGGCATTTGTAAATACTGTGGGAGGTTGTGAGGTTATGTGACCTGATTTGGTTAGGGATGTTTTCTGATGCACTTGACCAGCCCCAACTTCGCTCACATCAACTGCACAATCTAATTTTGATACTCTTGATCGCAGAAATTCAATAAACTGTGAAACTGTGGGAAATGAGTCAGTATTTCTGTGCATAGGTTTTCAAACTTTGTTCTGACACCTACATCTAATTTGCGTAACAAGAATGTGGCAAGCACTGGATTATTCTGTGTTATGTCACAATCTAACCCTTTGAGGGCTCGAGCATTTTCACTGAATGTGTTGATAAAGTTTTGAAGAGATTGGTGGTTTGTGGAGTTGACACCAGGTAAATCGATAATCCTATTAATATACAAGGTGGTGAGTTTTCTCACATTCTGGTATTGGGATGTAAGAAGTTCCCATGCTACTAAATAATTTTCAGCAGTAACAGGTACATTTTTGACCAACTGTAAAGCCTCCCCCTTGAGTCATCCTAACAAGTACTGGAATTTTTCTATTTCGACCAATGCTTGACTGTCGTGGATTGTAGCTTGATACTTTTCAAAAAACATTGGCCACTCCTCCCACTGCCCTGAGAAAGAGGGCAAAATAATTTCCGGAAGACTAACCTTTGCTGATGTGGAGGCAAGATTACTGGTTGACGAAGCTGGCACAGCATCAATGGACAAGAATGAGGTTATGTTGTATCTCAGATGTCTGACAACATAGCAAAGAAAGACTCGTGCTTTGAGGTTAGCACATTTTCTTCAACGTTATCTGGCAGGGAATCAGTTTGTAAAAGTTCATTGCACAAAGAATTTACTTTGGACTCAATGGCATCTAGCTGTGCGCCAAATACATTTACTTCATGAACGAAATTTACCGTGGCTTCTGCCTTAACAAGAGCTTGTACCCTTTTGTTAATGTGTTTTAGCTTGCTCTCCTGAAACTTGAACTTCACCAAAAATATTTTGAATCCCATGTCTAGGACCTACCAATTGACCATACAACAACAAAATAAAATATCAACACTTGATGCAATATGGGAATACAGCGAAACCAACATCAAAAGTTAGGTTGGGCGGTCTTGCTGATTTGCTCCACAAAACTCGCTGCAAACGGGAAGAAGCAACAAGAAGACAAAAAAAACTACTCACCCATGCATATAGCCCAGGCTGGTAGTAGAACATTACACAATAATACAAACAACTACATGGTTTCCCTGGAATTTCCACGAAACAGCAACACTTCTTACAAATGTACTGGACAGCGATGAAGAAAATTCTGGTTCCTTCTTGGGATGTTTCTGTGATGAGTGGAGTTAGAGCGGCAGCTGTAGTTTTTGCACACGCGTTAGCTAAAGCTTCAATTACGCAGAACACGTAAAATGTATCACATTCACTGTACGGAACAAACGCAGGTATGAATCCGGCCCGGAGGACCAAAATGTTTAGCACAGACTGGAAAAGAACTCACGAATATGTGCGTATAACGCTAGACACGCCGACGGGCGAACTTACCATGTCGCCGTCTTGAATCATACTGGCCTCGGGAACTACTTGCAGCAATGCCATTGCTGTAGAAAAAAGTAGGCCTCTTCGGAAAAATATATTTCAACATAGGCCTATCACGTATATATAAAATTAAAATAATTTGCACTAAAAATATAAACATATCAACAAATGCATTTGTGTATATGTACATTTTTTTTATACCGTTATTCTGTATTCGTACCCTTCTAAGACCCTCCAAAAAAAGAACTGAACATTTATACTGTGAATTGAAGTGGAAACAGAAGGTTATGTCAGTCTTGTAACTGGCACCACCTTCATTTATACAAAATAATTCTAAAAATAAAGTATATTATTTATAGCTAAGTGTCAAGATAAAGTAATCCTGCTAAATTACATGTCCAAATAATTTGTCAAAGAATAAATTTTTCACGTTGGCCAAAGTAAAAATTTGGGGATAGTATTTTAAAAGCTATCCAATATTTGGTTCAGTGCAGAAGTGAAGCTTGAAATTGTTAGCTATTTAAAGTGATTTCCTTCATGCATTACGGTACTGCCATAATTGGCAGAATAGTAAGATTGCATTTGTTATCGGGCAGTGTCCATGGCTGACGACTCTCAGAGTAGTGCATCCAGTATAATGTTGAACCAACCACCCATCCCTATTTTCGAACCACAGTAGCATGTCTAGATCTCAAGTAAATAAACATACAGCAAAGTACTATTGCAAAACAGTTTCTCTTAGTGTCACGCATAGCAAACTATTTTCCATCATCTCTACTCATCATAAATTGTAATGTGTTAAGACTGTACAACATAACTTCACCACCCTTGCTATTTCAGTGCAGGTACCCACACACTTGAAGCAGCCACTTCACCTGGCTATAGATTTGTTCACTCCTGGACAGTGTTAATCTTTACATGTGATGGAAGGACAAATATTATGCTGAAAAAATAAACTAGTTTGTGCCCAAAAGTGTTTAGTAAAGCATAAAACAAGTTGTAATGTATTGTTAATTTAGAAGTTAGCATCATTACCAACCACAATCTAATGTTAGGGGTGAGCTAGTAATGAGCACTCAAAAAATTTAAGGGTATTTTAAAAAAGCAAAATTTTAGTAAAGAGAAGTATAAGTAAATATCAGACAAGTGTTACAATCAGTATTATGTAGTTATACGGGAAAGCCTGTAATGTACTTTTTGTTACCTAACAGACTAATATGGAGCCATGGTAGACATCTTAGTTCATAATCGTAGGCTGATTTGCACATATGGTTACAAGTGGCATATTAGTCTTCTTGGCGGCTCTGTGGTCCATCTTTTTTTTTTGCTAGCATCATTTAGTAAATGACCCTGTTAAAGGTGTTCCGTTAACTTAAATTTTCTATGGGCCTCGCACAATCATGCTCTGGTTTTGAATTCGGTGGGAATTCTTGCTGTTTCGACCAGCAGATTTGGGCAGACTATAGCATTCCAGAATTTACTAGCTGCTGGCCTGATATAACTTCTATGTAATACGTGTTCAGGCAGGCTGTCGAATTAAGGCCTGCCTGCACCATCGTAGCAAAGTGTAACTGCATTGGCAGCCGTGGGTTTGGATTGTCTGTACTCATTACAAACATTATAATGTTCTTGTTGTGGCAGTGGAAGAAATGGACGAGGACGTGGATATAGTTGAAGAACTGGCACAGCAGGAGTACAACAATCATTCAACCCTCCTTGGCAAAGGGTTTGCCCTCGCCAGCCCGCCTACCATCGCACAGGCCCTTGACGGGATGCTGCCTTTCAGGTAGGGAGTACTCATCGGTGCATTACAGTAGCTCTAGTAGTTCGCTGATTTGTGCAGGAATGACCATTATTCGAACCTGCCTTTTTTTTTTAAGCACAAAGTGGCAACACCAGCGTGTACAGCGATGTGTGTCAGTTTCACTGAGGCATTTATTTGAAAGATTCTTATGATGGGGGTGGATAATTAAGTGAAATATTTTGGACATATGCCATTGCTTCAATATTGTATGTCCAGAATATTTTGCTTAATTATTCACAGGCGTGGGTATACAGTTATCTACATATTTCTGTTCCTGGCTGTATTATCACATGCAAAGGCCAAGGCCATTATTGAAAAGAACCTTCGCCGCAAATTGCTGTCTGACGCATGCACTACGAATTTGGGGACTGTGTTTTGCATTTGGCATTGATACTACAATGGCGAGGAAACGTAAATTATCGCCGATACAGTCGTATAAACGCAACTATAAGTGTGAGTGGAAAAAAGAATTACCATGATTTGTACATTCCAAACTGAAACAACTACATTAAATATGTAAACTTCTTTCATATCCACTTTTTTTTCTGCAATTTGTAATTTTCTTTAATTCCAAGGAGTTTACAGGATTTGACCCAATGAGACCAAGATTTTACAGGATTTTTATATACAGGAACCAGTATTTCAGCATCAGGGCTGGTGGCAACCCTGCAGTTATTGCTTTATCTACTAACAGAATTGTGAATCTAGTTTTCTGTTCACACAATCACAAAAAGTGGCACGTTGCACAACATTCTCTCACCAAGTCTCCCAGTCACAACAAGAATCCAGAGGACTATAGAGGGGTATCTGGGACGACATAGCTTTAGAGTTCATCAAATGGCACCTTGTTATGGTTGTCCAAGTACAATAATGGAAGATGCAGCACTTGATTTAGCTGTTTCCAGACTCTGAGCTGACCCTTACCTTCTTGATTACATAGCAGTCAGAATCTGCCTGCTATCCCTCCTCTGTCCAATCCACACATTCCTCAGCGTTATTCCTTTGCTGGAAATTTGCATTTGACATGCATTCTGATTTGCTAGGAAATTAATGCAATGATTTATTGACTTCTTGAAATATGTAGTCGGTGGTAAAATAAGACTGTGTTTAATCTACTGGCAGTTACATTTTACTGCTTCCTGAGCTGAAGAAAATATTGAAGCAGTGGTGTTGGAAACGTTATCCTTTAATGACGTTAACATTTTTACATCCTCCTTCTCTGTCAATGTTAATTTTGTATCTGTCAAATATCAATTGGAGCTAGCATATTGGTACGTAATAATTAGGGACAAGATTTTCGTTTTAAAAATTTAAGATTACGCCTGATGTCTTTTCAACATTATTAAGTCAACTTCTACTCATCAGTGCACATGACTCATTTGCACATTCCTTGGAGTTTGATTTGGTATTTCATCCTACAAAAGTCAAAACTTGGCAAAGACAGATGCTCCTCGCCAAACAACTTGTTCTGTTCACCAATCGAGTCACCGAGACTATGCATCAAGGTTATCCAAATACTAAAACGTACTGCTGAATGCCACCACTAATACATCTCCATGTGCAGCCCTGGATCCAATGCCGACCAGTGACATTGCATGCCCAGAGGATCAAGAACCACCACTACCCCCTCCACACCTCGAGCAAGGGCAAGCCAGGAAGAGTGTAAATACTGGGGCCCAGCCCTTGGAACGCCAGTCTGTTCTGTTCCTTCGCCACACACTGGTGCGGAAGGAACTATCAGCTCCCTGGTCTTCACCACACCCCGGTGCCAGTGTTAAGTCGTCATTACACTTAAACACTTTGGCCTCTTCAGCACCATAGCGTAGTAAGTTAAATTTATTTTTATAGCACTTCGTCTACCTACCCCTCTAGCCTAGGAACAGATCACCGTCACCTGTCAATGTGTAGCCTGCTTCCATTATGCTCCCGTTGATAGGAGGTAGTGTGACACCACCTTGTTTATTTCCTTAAAATCGAATTAACAAGTTTTTAATTCACTTAAGGGTATCTTTTCTGTGAACGTAGGACCTCTCCCTGTAGACATCAGGCGCGTTGGAGGGATAGCAGGTAGCTGAGAAATTTACTAAACAGCCACATACACCAGTAGAGTACTGACGCGTGTCCGGTTAGCTAAGGCTGGATCACGGTTGTGTGGCTTAGGTTGCACTTCGGCTAGTTGTGCTTACTGGCGTTTACGGTTGGATATGGTAGCTGGGCACGTGGCCTTACGTGAAGGAACAAAGTTCTCGACGTTGCGATTGACAATTCCCTTGGATTGGTCTACCCTATGGCTGGTGGCATGACTAGTTACCGTAGACGACTGGCGGAGGTGCTAGCGGTAGCAGGCTTACTAACGTCGTGAGTGCGAGGGTTAGCTGGGTATAGTTGGTTGAGCCTGTCATTCTCTGCCCGGGCTACAGTGAGAGCCTGAGGTGTCGCAACACAAAAACTACAGTTCTACCTGGTAGCTGCTGAACTCAAGAAGTTGGCGTTTGAGATGCCAAGGCGTTCCTTAGTCCGTTTTATTAACCCATATACAACTGGGTGGCAGGCAGGATGTGTGCGAAGAGGTGATAACGAGAAAGTAGCTGGATCCCCTGTGGTAGATATAGGTCATTCTAATAATCTGAGCAAGGCGGCACGATCTCGTTCGGCTCATCTATTATCTGTAAGGGGGACGGAACCAGCCGGCTGCTTGGCAGCAAGGCACGCAACACTTTACCCCTCCCTCCTTGCACCGTGTCTCACCTTAAATGGCATAGAGCTGGTTAGCTGCTGAGAACTATGAATTGAGCACTACGGACACTAGTAGCTCTAGAATAGTTTTGCCCAGTAGTGGTTTGGTAGCACAAGCCCGGTGCTTCAGAAGGCCCCCCACCGTAGTGGGCGAACTAGAAATGTTTAATCCATGTGGGCTACCAAGACTATTACTGGGTGTGCGATCCCAACCAAGGCCAAGCCTTAGCACCTAAGCAGATACCACCGCCAGCACCCATGTTCTCCAGTAGGGATATAACTCAGGCGTACTGTCTCTCCCTGGGTGGGAAGTGTTGCTTGTGGTCAGGGCACTAGAAGTAGTGGAGTGAGCTTGAAGACTGAAGAAGAGCAACTGGTGAGGTCCGCCGCGACGGACTTATATAGTCAGGGTAGCGCTTATTGCGGCGGCCGCAGGGGAGGGCGTGTGACGTCCATCTGCTGCGAGGCCGGAGTGGGGGTAACATCCTCTGGTCATCTCTCGGCCTTTGCGTATTCTCGGTGGCACTCAGGCCTGCCATGAGGCGGCTGATGGCTTGTAGTCTCTCTGCGCAGGGGAGGGGGGGGGCGACCCGCCACTGTCTTGCACAACCCCTCGTATCCACATGTCCGGCTGAACCTCCACGAATGTGGCAGGCCACAACTTCCGTTTACGGGTTGGCACGGGATTTGAATCTCACGTGTGTAGAAGTAGTATACTAGGTTGCAGTGATGAGATGAGTCATAATCGTTGTACATTGTTGGAATAAGTGGCACGCATCAGTACCCACAAGTATTCTGGACGGCAACCCTTTCTGTGCACCACGGTGTACAGAACGGTAGAGCCCCGACACTAGACCCACGTATTGGGAACGTCAGTCAATGTTACCCGACTCTCAGTGTCCACTGCACTCACCGTGCCGGGTGCTGAGATAGGGTTGGTGGAGACAGTACATGGTTGTACACTTGTATATAGAAGGCCACACATTACCTGCCCACCTCCAAGGGTTTCGATAATAGTGATTCTTTTCTCATGCCCTGCTCCCATCGGAGTGGTATCCGAGAGAGTATTTAAAGGGCAGCAGCTGCCACCCAATACCAGCAGGATCTTAGCCCCTTATATGCCGCACTCGCATACCTCGATCCTCGGTGGAGGGATTAATCCATTCTCCGCTTGGAGACCCCCACCATGCTGGAAGCAGCCCCAGATCTCTGCATACCTGAGTGGTCAGGAGCAGTTTTATGGGATAGCTAATCCACACTTCTAAAAGATCACGCTTGCAGAACCGACCTCAGCGACAGTCAACACCCATGAGCACTGACACTCATGCACTCCAAGTTCTAGCACACGTCCTAGCGATAGCTCATCTGAACCACAGCAGGTCCGACAGCCTCCACAGGTTACACCTTGCCCAGGTATATCAGTAATAGTGGTCCCGTCTTAACATAAGGCAGTCCATGTATTCCCAGATATTTTGTGCCCTGTCGGAAAGCCACACGACCAGTTTTTTTACACTGTTCGGCCTCCAGTTCCACGAAAGGACTAAAGGTGCCATACTGCCCCCGGGTGCATCTCTCCTCGCACCCACCAAAAATGTTTGGGTCCGTGACGTACCTCGTTTGCCACAGGGTGTCACATGTCAAGATGTGTGTTACAGTTTTTATTCTTGTAAACGCTTTATATAGTTAACAAAAATACATATTTAACGTGTAAAATTTGTAATACAGTCGACTCTCGATGTATCGTTATTGCATGTATCGCTAAACCGCATCCACCAACAATTTTTTGTGGTCCCAGCAAAATTCCTATCTAAATAATGTTAACATAAACCACTTGTATCATTTATCGCATGGTGCATCAATCGAAGTATGTTATGGGTCCCTTCACCTAATATTTCCCGCAACTATAGTTTTTAAGCTGGTTGTTTATGCAAACATCTAGTAACTGGGTGTGAAATACGTAAAGTATTTATTTATCTCAAAGTACAGCATCTTCACGAATAAAATCATATGCCCAGAAGTATATACTTGACCTCCCCTTGTCACCAAAAATTGTTTGAACATTGAGCAAGTTGTATTATAAGTGTAGAGTTCATTTTCAGAAACTTCTTGCGGGGAAATTGGAGGATTTATATTAATTTATTTCAATATAGAGACGTCTTTTGAATAAACTTATAAAATGTAAGGGCCTATTCAGCACCTATTTGACACCTTTTGTCGTCCAATAATGGATAGGTAAGCATCGAGCCTAGTGTGGTGTAACTCACAACAGGGAAAATCAGAGGACATGGTTTTGAATGATTAGCTATTAAAGGCAGTGAAGAAATCAATTATAATCATCTTATTTATTCATCTCTGTCTAAAAATTACAAGTTTTCTTTGCAGTAAAATATAATTAATTACTTTAAGAGACAGACATTTGCCACGGGTGCAAGGTGTCTGCACTCAACAAGTAGCGGGACATTCAAAATTTGACTTGCATTCTGTGTCATATTATTTTCATTTTCAGAGGGTTTGAAAGTTTTAGGTCAGTTTGCATTTGATGTGGGATTACAATCAATTATATATGTATTTTGAGATATTATTTTCTATTTTTAAAGGAGTGTAATTTAAATGGTTTTTTTTATTTACAATTTTTTCTAAAATTCCCATTATTATTGTGTTTACTAAGCAAAGTTTATTCACAGATAATGTACCAAGAGTCGACTGTATGTAGCTTTTAAAGGAATATGCAATCAAGAGTAAGCCTTTTATTTAAAATAAAATAACAAAAAGACATATAACCACATTTTATGTATTAAAATATTTTCTGTTACAAATTGACACATGCCACTTATATCAGTTACCATAAACGATTACGACTCATCTCACTGCAACCCTAGTGTACACTTTTACACTCGTGAGATTTAAACCCCACGCCATTTCGTACACGGAAGTACCGGTCTGCCACAATCCTAGAGGGCGGCCGGACACGTGGATATGAAGGGTTGCGAAAGACAGTGGCGCGTCACCCCCCCCCCCCCCTTCCCCATATTGAGAGCCTACAAGCCATCAGCCTCCTTGGACCATGCACGAGCGCCACCGAGGATATGCGAAGGCCAAAAGATGACCAGAGGGTGCTACCCCCACTCCAGCCTTGCACCTGAGGGACGTTACGAACCCTCCCCCACGGCCGCCGCGACACGCACTACCTCGCTATATAAGGCGGTGCGCTGCAGCCCTCGCCAGTTATTCCTGCAGTCTTCTCCAAGCACTTGGGTGCTGGAGTCTGACTACTACGAGCCGTTCAACAGCCCTTCCAGAGGCTGTCACCAACGTCTTAAGTCTTCCACAGCCACCAGAGGCTGCTACCATTGACGTCGCCGTTAGAGCTCTGCAGCCCTGCTACCGGACGCTCCAGCAACGCCAATAGCTACCAGAAACTTTCCGTACATATTACATTCCACACGTAATTCTTTCTTTGTCTCCTACAGACATCCCCTATATAGAGTTAGGTTTGTATTTAAGTAATCTTCTGCTTTTTTTTATGTAACGTCCCCACTTAGCTTAGGACCAGGTCACCTACACCTGGATTCCATAGGATTACTTCCAACCACCGGTCTGCCTGGCAGGAGAGCATGTATCACCATGTTTAATAAGTCTTTACTAAACGCGGCTTTGTTTCTGTTACCCTCGAGTCTCATTCATAGGTTAATCTGTCACCAATTACTGGGAGAACCTCGAATTGAGCACCGCCGACTGGCGCTGGGAAAGATTCTTATTTCCGCAATTAGTTACAACTGGAGACTCCCCCTCTGGTGGCTCCAAGTTGAAAACACACCCATTAGACGACCAGCTATTCTATTCCTGCCACGTATACAGGTACGGGAGGAATAGAATATACGAGTCACGACCACTAGCAACACTTCTCTATCAGGGAGAGATGGTACATCTGAGTTGTACCCCTACCGAAGCACCTGGTTGCTAGTGGGGGTATTTGCTTAGGTGCTACGGCCTGGCCTTGGTTGGGAAACTCACACCCAGTGATAGTCTTGGCAACCCACATGGCTCCAACGCTTCTGATTAGCCCGCAACGGTGGAGGATCTTCTGAAGCACCAGAGCTCACGTTGGCAAGACTGTTGCCAGGCAAAACTAAGTTAGGGATACCCGCATCCGTGGTGCTTATTTCGAGTTCTCCATAATTACATCACTCTATGCCATTCAAGGTGAAACATGGCACCAGGAGCAAAGAGTTGCACGCTTTGCTGCCATACAGCTGGTTGGTCTAACCCCGATTACAGCTAGCCGACGAGCCGAACAAGATCGTGCCGCCATACTTCGTTCATCTACATCACCTACAACTGCCGTCAACCCAGCTATTATTCCCATCAGATGTACATCCCTGACTGCTATATCCAGCCGTAATCAAGCCTAAATCAAACCCGCACGCACAACCAACCTAAGTGCAACAAAAGTCACACGGCCGTGATCTAGCCCTATCGGACATACACCAAAATGTTAAAGTTTCTAGACAATTTGTATTCCTTTTGGTTAGTGTCTTGCAAAAATATTCACAAAATAATTTGTTAAAAGAAATAATTAAAGCTTTACTGGTAAGTTAAAAGTATTTTTGTTGATTTAGTTTCAATCCATATCTTAAGTTACATTTCGATGTTATGCAGCATAACATGCATTTCAGTGTTTTCGCTGTTCACCATGAATCTTGCCTCATGAATAGTGCTTTGAAAGACAATTTTTCACATCCTTTAATCTTTCAGCATTTTACAGTAACTTCCATTGTGGAAGATTTCAGGTGATGTTGAAACTTGCAGCCCGCATTATAAAAAGTTTAAAACATTGTATGTTTGTGTTTTTCTGTTTAAAAAAAATGCTAACACTTTTCCTGTCACATTGTGGGTTGCTGCGCTGTTGTTATGGTCCCTGATTTGCTAGTCGCGTACGCAAACTGGAATGAGCAGTGCACTGCTATTGGCTGGCTGCTTTAGACAACTCGTGGACATTGGCTTCTCATGGGGAAGGCCTGTTATCCAATTTTAAAATGTAGTTTCTGATATGGAGTAATGGATTGATGATATAATTTGAAATTTGTTTCAAATTTTAAAAAATCTCACATTGTCTATCTGATTTTGTAAAGTTGGTTTCCAGTGATAAAACATGAGTAGGAGCAAATAAAACTTCCTTTCAGTCTTCTAAATCAAAATTTATGAACACAAATCCACTCACATGCTCTAGTAAAGGCAGTTTGCTGTAAAATGAGCACTTTTGAAAGCCCTGCTTAAAATCTACTTGTATACTCATGTATTCCTCTGCCTCATCACTCGTCGGTCAAATGAAACTGTGAAATTATTAAGAAAATTAATACTGTACAAATCTGCTCATTTTTAGACTTATATACATAAAAATAAAAAACAGAAACGAAAGAAGTAAGTTTAAGTCATCACAAATGGTTACTTAACACTTTAAATTCAACATTAAAATATGGAACTACTTTCCATCAATTGTTACCAACTTTACTGGGTGAATGTCACTCAGTGCACCAATTAAAATGTATGCATACAGGGGCAGTGACTTTTTTTCTACGGTTCATTTCTAAAGTGCTCACTTTATCGTGAACAGCCTTTAACCCTATTATTTCACAACAGAATTACAACTGATGGAATTTCCAAAGCATAACCTTATTTCAACAAATATGAGCCAAACAGTCATGTCCTGTGTATCACTCACTCACATGTCATTGCATTGCTGAGAAAGTCAATGCACAGTTGAGTTGTATCTATGGTGCAGGCATTGTGCTGGGCAGGAGTTAGCCACCTCTGTAGCTCTTCTCACCTCAATTACCAACCCTGATTTGGAGCTGGTTGAGTGTGTGGCTCTTCTATACATGCTTGCACTAAGCAAGTTGTGTCTCGTACGTTGGCATTTGGGATGGGAAAGGGAAATTTTTGTCAATTAATGTCAAATAAGGATTTTCCCAGTGCACAATTAAGTTTCACACTGTGATTGGTAATTTTACATTTAAAGCTACTAAATTTGCTCTTACTTTTACTGACTTTGATCACTGCAAGCTAAAATAGGTATTTACGTGAGCCACTTACTTAAACTGCTTTAGTAATGAATGTTAATGGTGTGGACAGTTTCAATAATGCAAATTAAAAAAAAAAGGCACAATGCCTAAAATCAGCAGTACAAATGAAACTACACAGAACTTTTGCATTTGAAACTTTTGCATGTGTACATTTAGTAATTTTTGTTGTTGTAGAGTTGTGTACAAAACACATAGGATAAAATAAGTGTGACCTCATTCAAATAAACTTTTAAGAATTTCGGTGTATTGAAACGTTGATGAAAATTGCCTGACGTAAAGCCAGTGTGTAAACCAAGTTTTCTTTTACTTGAGCATAAACTATCACTGTCTGTTTTCTAGACTGAATCATGGAAAATGTCCACGTTATCCATCTCCGATATTGTAAGAGCTTGCAAAATGCACATTTTTGTTATCTTTCAATTGTAGAAAGTGATAACGCAACGGACGTTTTTAGGACACCAGTTATTGAGGAAGGGAGAATGTTTAAGAAATGTGGAATTGAAAAACTATTCATAATTCATGTGCGACAGTGCCAAAAAAAGCTAGCAAATTGGTGTTCATTTTGAATAGCTGAGGAAGCTGTGAGACTAAGTGCCATTGTCATGTTTCATTAATTTTTTGTGTGTATAATTAAAAGGTTCATGCAAGAAATAGATACTTAGTTACTAACAATATCTTCATCACATCAGAAACCCATACACTGTGTTTAGTGTGCTTAACATTTTTTAAGATCCTTGTTTCTAACCCATGCATAATTGCCATTCAAGATGTCACGTCTCATCATTTCCACCTCATTGTTATGTATAGCTGCTGGTATCATAAGGAGACTCCTGTGCAAATTGGTATTTTATTTGAACTCAAAGTTTCAAAAAATGAAAAAGTTCAACTTTGACAACACTCTGTTCTTTTTTTTTCTCGAAAGGTACTACTATTGTGTGAATGTTTGACAAGTTGTTTTCCTACTATTTTGCTTTCCCCTATCATAGACCTTTAAATGGTATTTTGTTGATATGAACCAGATGGGATTGAACCAGTCCACAGTTACAGTTGGTTACACAAGATGCATGTATTCTCATTTCTTTTACTGCTGCATGGCTGTGTCCCACATAATGCATGGCTGTGTCCCACATAAAAACTAGCATGGCCATGTGCAAATGGCCTGTAACCAAGTATCAGTAAGGTGACACTTTGGAATGCTGAGAAACATAAATGTATTGTTATACAAGTCCTCCTTCATGTGTGTCTGAAACTATAAGAAACAAAGGGGCCATGGTGGCTGAGTGGTTAGCCTGCCCGTTTCCCTCTAAGGGGATCCAGGTTCAATCCCCGGCCGGGTCACTCTGGATTTCCTCATGTGGGAATCATGCCGGACGATGCCGCTGGACGGCGGGTTTTTTCTCAGGGATCTCCCGTTTCCCCCAACCTTTCACTCTGGCGCTGCTCCATACTCACCTCACTCACCCTTATCGGCTCTCAAGACCTCAATGATAATAGCCGTCCAAATCTCTTCACTCACTCACTCATAAGAAGCAGCAAACTGTGGTGGCCAACAGACAAGAAGCGACTACTTGGGAAGTAAGTACTAGACTTACCTGCTGCCTCCATTACTGTAGAAATGCTTGCTTTAGCTATGTACGGCAGGGATTATCTTGTTTTCAAGCAGAAGAGATTAGTTAACTCTGCAGCAGCTATATACAAGGGTGCTAGATGCAGTAGTTGGCTGGCAAGCTACTCCACCAAGGCAATTTGGTTTTGATTCTAGGCTGGGTTGGTTAGCTTAACGGGCCTGCCTACCAAGCCAGCAGTCGCAAACTCCAAATGGGGAACCAATGTTAAACGAAATTCCTTCTCATTGCATCAATTTTAGAGATAACTATTTCAAACGAAAAACCTGATGACGTGATTTTCTCAGAGAATATTGTTATATAAAATTTTTTTGAAAAAAAAATTATTTATCCATCTTTTTTTTGTTATATGTAAATTTCGATATTTACATTTTATAAAAAAACTTATTAAACAAAAAATTTGGTGAAATATTTTAACATAGCATCATTCCTTAAGAAATTTAACGTATAATATTTGAAGTTCGCAGCTGCCGGCTTGGTAGGCAGGCCTGTTAACTTGTGCATATAGGACGTGGCAGGTGTTGCTGTTTGCAGGTCTGCTCAAGGTCCTTATGTCTCTCATGCCCGTATATTCCATTGCTGCTCCTTCTCACTACACCCCTCCATTGGATGGTTGAGAACTCATTAATTGCACTTCAAAAAACTCATCTCAGCGGTATCATGTTCGCTTGTGAAATGCTAGAGAGGGAGAGAGACAATGAGACAGTTCTATAATGTTCATTCTCCTAAAATTTCACTTGTAACTGACCTGTCACTGGCGGTAGAACTGACTTGGTCCCATGTATTACATAATAAATACAGTAAAACCCTTTCAAAAAGTTTTCCTGCTTAATAAATTTACATGATTTTGAACATGGTCTATAAACACCAAAATAACTTTACCCTTTTAAAAAGTTTTCCTCTTTAACAAGCATAAATTTTTTTAGTCCTTTCAGAAACTTTTTAACATAATTTTAGTACTTTCAATTTCCTAAATAACATACTGGGTGACTTCACAGTTTAATTCTTGGTTTACAAGCTAAAATGAAACAGGTTCTTTAATTTTGTCTTTACTTTAGATGATATACACAAATTTTTACAGAAATATTTACACATTTAGCATTATTGGCGATATGCAATAAATACAGTTCCAAGTTTTAACTTGCAACTTCACAGCATTTAAGAGCCTCTTTGGCTTGGTATTGTCATTCTACAAATATGACATTCACACAGTAATTGCCCGCAAAGTAAGTGTACCGTATTTTAACAGTTTTTTTTTTTTTTTTTACTATTATATTTTTTCTGCACACTAGTAAAATTAATTTTTAACATTAAATCAATTTTGTCAGCTTCTTCACACTTTTAACATAATATTGAAAACAGATACTTGTGTTCAGTCGTGTAACAACATTCCTAGGCCAGAACGAGAGACACTGGAAAAAATTTCATATATATAGTTTGTGTTTTATAGTAATTTAAGATTTTCAAATATGCAGTTCATTGATAATTTAGCTAAAGTTATGTGTAAAAAAAAAGAAATTTGATGAAAGATGTGGCAGGATACTGCATTATTTTGTATTTCCACCATGAACATTGTGAAAAAAAGGTAGTTTTTTTTGTGGTCAAATTTAATTAACATGGTTAGTGATTTACTACGATATCTTTAAACTTTTGTTCTCACATATAAATGTTTTTAAAATAAAAATTTAACTTTTCGAAAGCTTGCTTGATTGCTTTGATTCAGCACAGTGGCCACTTTGGCATCACACAAGCCACCTAAACGTGCGTACACATTTGTAACTGTGTCATATTACATTGTTACATCTCAAAGTTTGACCCATTCCTTCATGATGTGCTGTATGAACAGAACATAAGAACAAGTTGTTCCACTGCCATTCCCGTGAGGACACTGAGTAACATGGATATATGCATGTGGCTGCTTATATTTATCTACTCTGTTCTCCTGTCGTCAGTTTCTTCATACAATCTTCCACTTGTATGCTGACAATCGCAGATACTTCTTCCCTATCATTATCTCTATTCACTTTATGGAAATGCAATGGTTTCTTTGGATTCAATGTTATCCCCTTAGTTTTATAAACGTCAATAATATCAATGGTTTATCTTTACTCCACTCCATGACTGTTTCAAGATCACACAACAAACCTCTACACTGTGCACTGGTATACTGAAGGGCTTGCACAGATGAAAGTCACGTGTGTACGTGCAAACTATCTGGAGCCATAACCATTGCTTCTATCCAGTGCAGCACAAAATACAGACATCAGCTGGAACCAAACTGTGCAATGCCATATCCACTTCTTTATATGTTGGATTGGTTATGGATCTGATACGCATTGTTATAGTTAGGTGCTAACGCACTTTACCATGAACAGCCTATACTAATGTGTATGCACCTTTAGGCATGTGGTAAATGTAAACAAAAAACACATGAAATACACAAACTATGAGAAGGTACATGTATAAGCATAGCAAAGTTGAACTCATTTTCCATTTTTTAACATTATTTTTGTTTAATCAATTAAATTTGTGACTGAGCATTAATAAGCAAAGTGATGTTTATGAAGTTTTATCATTATGAAAGCTTTCTTGATTACTTCCAAAATGGTAAGATCATGAAATGAATTTGTGTGCATTACAGTCAAGCAAACATACCACTGGTCAAGGCTGGCAAACATAAAACTATTTACAAATTACTTCATGTTTAAAAAGTCTGTAAGAAAAATGAGTTTAGTTTTCCATCAAGACTGTTTTGTAAAAATGATCATGGTTAAAAACTGTAACCAAAATCAGCAGACTGGTATGTCCTGTTAGCAACAATAACTATATTTTACGATGGATTTTAATATTGGTGGTTTTTTTCTTTATGTTTAAACCAAATTTTCATTGTATAACAATTTTCTCTGTTTTTATGTGAAATCCTGCAAATGTCTCAGCGCAGTGATGATAAAGTGGTAGTGACATTGAGAAATCTGAGTACTGTATTTTCAGATAAGAAGTTAGATGGAAATGAAATTAGGGATAGATCATCAATATCTCGATACCATAGATACTTTGTAGTATCGAGTATCACATCAGAATATCCAAAAGTATCAAATTTTAACATTGTGCTAATGGTATTTACCATGCATGTTTTTTTTTTCCCCCAATGAAGTACAAAATTACGAAATTCCCATAATACTTGCATACTATTTTTATCGCATAATTTTTACTGCCGCATAACAGTCGCACAATAATTTTTAAATACTGAAAAAAGGAAAATTGTGTACGAGCCATTTGTAGTAACTCCAGCCGCATCACAACACAAGGAACAACAGACGGGATGGGAGGGGAAGAACCGAAGCTGAAAGTACCATGACGAGTAGTAGTTCCCCTCTTGCCAGGCAAGTAAGGGGAGGAAGCGACATTGATCCTGGCTTTGACAAACTACAGCCAAGCGTACCCAAGGGTAGTCGACGTGAACTAGACAGAAAGAGAGAATGCGAGGACGCCACAATAGTTACTAAGCAACCACTTCCCATCTCGTCAGGCATGTAATGGGAGGAAGCGAGATGATTCTGGCCCATAAACTAAAGATGAGGTCGACCACTTATTCATCTTCTGTACAAGTACCCAACATCCTACCCCAATCATACATAAGTGTCAGTCACGTGATCAACAGTTATGAAAGTGTTGGTTTATATCTACATTTTTAAATAATAATAACTATTATATTAATAAAATACTTTTACCAGTTTGAATTTAATCAAACTGCATTACAAATTAATTAGCGGTAGCAAACATACATATTGAAGCACTTGTTTACAAATCAGTTATCTAACCTAAAATCCAAACCATGCCGTTTTAGCTAGACGTGTTGGCAGAAAGCAGTTCAATGTTGGGACACAGAGATTAGCTGTACACAGCCAGTGAGATGGTCTATCTCATCTTTAGTCTATTGTCTGGCCAGGAGGAAATACAACAGAGCATAAAGCCTGGTTCACATGTACGCCGAACAGAGCGGAAAACTATAACAGTCAATCGGAAGCCATCCTCAATTTCTGCACAACTTGCAAGGAAACCAGGGACGGCTTTCTGATTGGCTGTTATAGTTTTCTGCTTTATCTGTTCGGCGTACATGTGAACCAGGCATAACATTGGGTAGCCAACATCCGCCGACCAAGGGGGGGGGGAGGGAGAGAGAGAGAGAGAGAGAGAGAGAGAGAGAGAGAGAATATATAAGAATAAGAATACGAGGATGGCTAGACAACCACTTCCCCACTTCCCCTCTTGCCAGGCGTGTAAGGGAGGGAGCGAAGCGAAATGGCCGAATACACACCTTGCGCCAAGGGCTGGACGTTGTCGGACGAAAAGTTGCCACACATGTCACTCTTGGTTATCCAGTGTTTTAGTAAACAAACTTTACAGTAATTTCCTTGAAGTCACAAAATAAAGTTTTATAAAAATGTGTAATTGCAAAATGAGTGTGTACTGAGCCATAATTTTCCTCAATGTTTAATTACAGCTTTCACTCTGTAAACAATATTTCATAAAATCGAAGCAGATGGTGTAGTTGGTTTATCATTGGTTAAGGACATTTGAGTTACAGGCCGTCCACCGTTTGTTTCAAGTGTGATGTAGGTTTTTATATAGTTTCAGTGTGTGCTAACAACACTACTAATATGAGCCATTTTCTTGGCCAAGTTGTTTTGTGTTTAGGACAACTTTAATTTGGTGTCTGGAAAAGTATCGGTATGGAGTATTATGAGAATGTTTTGGTATCGAAACTGGTATCGAGTATCGAGAAAATGTAGTATCGAGCCATCCCTAAATGAAATTATGTGTGAAGGCTCCATGGAATATTAATATTTCCAGATGAATAATTTAATAAGTGTGAAGAATTTTTCGGAAAATTGCTTTGCTTAAAAATGTGAAAATTTTGGCTTTTCAGATTTTAGTTACAGTTAACGCATAATGTATTTCTGCATATTATTGAATAGACTTCTACTCATCAGTGCAAATGAATCTGGAGTATTGGTAACGGAGTTTGATTTACCGCTACAAACCATGAGACATCAGGAATTGTATTATCTACCCACGGCATCGAGATCAACTGAGTACAGCAGCACGCCACCAGATGCCACTATTAGTACTATCACCGAGGCATGAACTTGTATCCAGCGCCGGCCACTGATGTCACACACCTAGGGTCTATGTCATGCCTTCACAGTTGCTAACCCCTGTCCAAGACAAACCCCCTATGTAAACCGATCAAGGGGCAAGCAGTCACCGCCAGAGTATAAATATAGGGCCGCACCAAGGGTCGTGACCAGTCATCAAGCAACTGTCGTCTGTCTTATTCCTTCACCACACTCCTGGTGCCGCAGGAATGATCAGCTATCCTACCTTGGTCTTCACCGCATCCTTGTGGTGCTGATGATCTGATCTTAGGACTCGTCCACGCTTACGTATTACGTCGCCGTAACACTGATACATACAGGTCTCTTCAGACAACAGTAGTGGTGCTAAGAGTTATTTTCATAGCCACTTTTTACTGCCTATCCTGTTAGACTAGAAGCAGGTCACCTTCACCTGTGTTCACATAGGGTGTTTTTAACTTACGTAAGCTCACGTGATAGGAGGTAGTACCAACACCACCGCTGTTTATTTCCGTCAATAGAAATAAACACAGTTTTACCTCATGAATATCTCTCCCGTAGTCGTAGTCCCTCACCTCGTAGACATCAGGCCCGTACAAGGGACAGCAGGTGACCAGGGTTTTATTCAACTCGTTAAAACACTATACACCAATAACAGAACAATCGTGGAAGGTCACGCATTCTCTGCACCCAATGTAGTGAACAGTAGAGCCACTACACTAGGATACTGCTTCCTTTCGGATTGGACTGTCAGTCTGGGGTTTGCGCTTCTCACCGCACTTCTGGTGCCGAGAGGAGTATTTTCACGGTTTTGGGAGGATCAGTTCCTCTGGGACACTCCCCACCACAGATTTGGGAGGCCACCCATTCTCTGCACCAAGTGTAGTGAATGGTAGAGCCACGACACTAGGTACTCCATTCTCTTAAGGTCGGTTTACCAGTTTGGAGGTTTCTCTTCTCACCATGCTTCTGAGGCCAAGAGGGGTACTTCTCCAAGCCTGAGGAGACCAACCCTAGAAGGAACTCACTCCCGTACTGGGATGGCCATCAGTGTTATGCAGTTCAAATAACCCCGCACTTCCGATGCCATAGTTTGAGAGTGAGAATAGGTACTGGGCTGGCAGATGCAATACGCACACTACCAACACTACCTACACATAAACTGCTCTACTTGTGCTAGGTCTCATTTCAGATTGTCTTTCTTCATGCCCTTTTCTTGTCGCAGTGGTGTACGTAAGAGAGTGAAACGGAAGAGATTGCACTTAAAATATTCATTGAAGCTTAACCCCCTCTCCAACTGGTTGGAGCACCTCAGTCCATGGGAACGGGCCGCAGAACTCCGCTGACTCTCCAGACCAGTTTCACCGACCTATGAGTCCACCTCGTTCTAACCACCAATCAAGGTCGCTGAGACACATCACCTCGTAGTCCAGGCCTATCTCAGTGGCCAAGAAACGTAACTTGGATTCGCAAACCTTTGGTTCTGAGGAACGCTACACCAACCCCGTACCTGGACGTCACCCAAAACCTACAAACCTAGGCCGACCAGCACACCCACCACAGGGGCAGCCCCTGGTGTGCCATGAGTCAAGCCTCAGCCGGCGCAGCCGCAGGTCAAACATCGTCCAGATATACCATTACAAGTTGTCCCGCCAAAGCGTAAAGTAGTACTTGCCGAAACAGATTTCATTCCCTGCCAGAAAGTGACTCGACCAGCACTATACTCTGGCAGAGTTCTCGTTCCGCACATGTACTCTGGCTCAGCTCCCATTCCACGCAGTGACTAAGAATATCTGTCACAAGGGCACGCTTAGCCCTGCTAAATTCATTTTAGCAACGTGCCACCTGCCAAAAGGCCATCACAGTATTATTTTCTCATCAGAGGACAATGAACTACTGCCAGCCATCTGAAAAGATGTGTATAATTATGTGCAAGTCAATAAAAATACTTTAAAAACATTACTCTTATTACAGCTAGCTTGTCCCATCTCATATGGACATCCATAGGCATTTTCGCAACACTCATGGGAGAAGCAAGGTGCATAAACAGTACGGTTTCGTGTTCAGAATCTCAGAAAAGCAGTGCATAAGTATGTTGTTTTTAAGAATATGTTCAGGGTTGTATAGTATATGCAATATTTCACAGTTAAATGAATTTGATCATAATAAATAAAAAGGAACTTCATTCACAAATTCTCTAGACCAAAATATTTCTACTATACACAGGAGATCTGCTGTAGAAGTCATGGGGGGCCCAAAACCCCACTGGAATCTCGGGAAGCAATAAAACTATATTCCATTTACTATAGGTGTACTAAAAATATTTTTTAACTATTTAAATGAAAGCTTCTCCTTCGCTTGCTAATGGGTGTGGGTGTTCCTGTCAGCGGGGCCTCTGGTAACCGAGTTTCTCTTGAAAGTGGACGCCCACTAGATATGCTTTCTATGCCCTTGTGTTCCTGTATGCACCTTTATAAATGATGGTTTTAAACTGTTAAATTGTACGATTCAGTAGAAAGCAACCCCAAAAATCAGTCATTTGTCCTGTTTTATTAACTGTGTTTGTGTGGAATTTCAAGTGATAAATTTGCTGCAAGAACAGAAATAAGGAATTACTAATTTTTCATAATACTGTTTATAGTTTAAATTCTTTTAAGCAAAATAACTCTTCAACAGAATGTTTTGTAAGACCTTTGTGGCTACTTTTGGCCTGAAAAGTGTGGTACACTAAATTTTGCATTAGAAATAAGTTTTTTTGAATACCAGAAAACAAGTCGGCTCTCAAGACCTCAATGTTAAAAGCTTTACAAATATCTCCACAAGAAAACCAGCTTTATAGAAAGACAGGAAGTTTTACAGCAAAACACTGCCACCAATTATTAACCTTTGAAGTCTTCATGGTAGACAATTTATAGTAGGAATATCTCTTTGTATCACTTTTACACCTTTGAGCAGAAACATTCTTCAGTAATTACATTGAACCATAAGAAAAGTGCATACTTAGCTTAGCTTTCAGCAATAATTTTATGCACATGTGTATAATTGTTTTTATTTTACTATACAATATATTTGCATTTTGAAATATTGAATACCAGTAGTATGGTCATGCAATATGTCAGTTGCAACAGTAACTGTTACATGGTACAACAGTGTTGAACAATATACTGTGTTTCACAATTTTTGCAGTTTTGCCAATATCTGTATATTATCCTTATTTTGAGCATTAGCAATGATTGTGATATTAGCAATTATTGCAATATTAACACTATATGCAGCACTTGCAATACCAAAATAAGTGTGATATTTCAGTATTGGTAACATTAACCATATAAAATTAACAGTTACAATACTTTTAATAATACGTAGTATGTTTAGAACTAATGATTAGACACCTGAGAAATTTGCGAGTGCAATGACCTGTAGGTTAGACTTCACAGTCTTATTTACTCTCATACAGATATCTACTGTTTATTGGTTGATTTGTCATGGTAGTAAAAGGTAGTGGTTGGGCACACAATTTATTGCATGGCTGTTATTGGCTCAGTTATCTCCAAGAGGTGTCAAACAACACGTTGACTAATTACAAAAGTAACATGAATGTACAAGTGTGTGAATTCCAACTTGTCTAGAAATGAACCCACAAAATTCTCGGGTCTCTACTAATGATGTTGATATATGCAACCTCAGTGCAGTAGAATCCTTTTATAATGTTCTTCAGGGAACCAACAGAAAATGGCTTTATAAGCAGGAAAACATTATTAGAGGGGAAAGACCAAAATTCAGGATAGCAATCCAACATGTGTAAAATTTGTTTTAAATAAAATTGTGATAGGAATAGGCACACTTATACTTTATGGTATTTATTCTCCTTGTTGCATTCCCTTACTTTAGTAAATAATTATCTAAGTGAAAAAGTGACTGGGCGAAAACACAGTCCCTAGGAATGTCTAATAATTCATGAGCTTCTAATTGCATCCCTTCCATTACAATTTCATCACCACAGACTATTTTTTTTATAGCATGAACTCCTCTGCAACGTTACATAGGAAGAATACAGATTATTGACTGAACTCTTCGGGTGTAGGTAATATTCAATATTCGCCTATGAAAGTAACAGGAAAGACTCCATAGATGAATACATGTATACGAATAAAATGCACTACATTTCTGTAAAAATAATAGCATATCCCCAGAGGAAAGAAATACATGTAATCTTCAGTGTTTCACAACTATTCTACGTAGTAGATGAATCAAGTACAGTGAATATACTATAAACATGAACAAAACATATGCTTAAGTTCTGAAATTTTATAAAGTGGTTTAATTTTGTGTAGGAAACAGTTCATATTATTATAGGGACAGTTAAGACATTATTTGTGGGAATATTTAACATTGTGCGTATTGACAAACTGTAGAAACAAGAAAAACCCTGCGTTATAAATGTGAACATTATAGGAGGATTCTACTGTATTAGCTGTATTTGTGATATATCACCATTGATTTTCAATGTTTTACAAATGTGACATCACATTGGTGTCAGTATGACTAGCATGTATGAGAACAATATTGAAAAGTGTGTTATCACACAGTCCTAGTAAATGGAACCTAAATTACAATTTTTCCACTCTTCATGAAGACTAGTTTTTGTGTGTTTTATAGTACAATTTCATTACTTTATTCACACTGAGTCTTTTTATAAACGAAGGAGCGCAACATGGAAGGATGTCGCAAGAGAGCAAGCAGCATGTTGTCCACTTTTCACAAACTCTGTAAACAATTTAAACTTTTATAATTATTGAAAATATGTTTGACATTAATCATTTCTTATTTACTCACATGACTAGCTTTCTCTAGTTCTAGAGACTTGGTGTGTTTTTAGTTAAATATCTCTTCCCATGCATCTCCATAACAACTCTCACTTGCCTACTTGATGTGAGGGTACTTCAGCCACTGCTACAAGTGTTCTGTTGATTTGTGCGTGAATTATTATGTCCTGCACCTGTGTGTTTCTTGAGTATCAAACAATTTTTAATACCAGAGCATAGCTTATACATTCGTTTACCTGCACTTACACTTTCAGAATCTTGGACTGAATTGCAAATTTCATGTGTGATACTCGTAAGCAGCAGAACCCATTTGAAGTAAAATGTTTAATATTGCTATTCAGATTGTACTCTTAGCACCTCTGCAATAACATAAATAAATCTCTACATTTGGGATTTCACTTTTGCTAGAAGTTAGTTCTAATTTAAAACTTATTTCTCCAGGAATGTTTGTTTACACACACAAAATTTTGTACTTTGGTATCTGCTGCCCAATATAATTACATTTTGGGTGACAATATATAAATGTTTACTTCATTTGTTTACAAAATAATGCTAGTCTTGCACCAGCGGTCAAAATTTTATGTCTGTTTTTTGTTATGATACTGTATGTGGCAATTTCATTTATGGGTTTTTGTAAATAAATAAGTCCTTACATTTACCTTTTCTAGAGAGGGCAGTAACAAAACCTGAATGTGGAATAATCAATTACAGTGAGGCATCAAAAATTTGGACCATCGATAATCCAGATTCGATTCTACTGTACATAAAACACAACATTTTTACTACATTCATGGTTTTATTCATCCACTCCACTTCTGTAACCAACAAAGTGAATTATGAACGATTTTAGCAAAAAATTTTACGTTGAAGACGTCTACCAGCCCTTTTATTGTTTCATTTCGAAAATCTGGACAATTTGATAATCCGGAAGAGGTCCGGTCCCAATTAATCCGGATTGTCGATGCTCCACTGTACTCTACTACTTTTTTTTTTCTCTTGGTTCGATTTAAAATTGACAAAATTTAGTTTTTGTGTGTTTGTGTGCATAGTCTAGTAACTTTGTATATAAGTACAAATTTAACATACACTATTTTGAACTTACATTAAATCAGTTTACATGCTGCTTTGACTTATAGCTAATGTCAAAAGAACTTGAAGAAATGTGACCATTTTATAGTCAGTGACTGTTGAATTAACAAAGCTTTTTAGAACTTACATCTAGTTGAATACTCAACATGCAGTCAGTCTTAGTTGTGCTGTAAGCTATGATATGGGATATCATAAGGTACACAGTTTTTACACTTTCCCTTCGCCTTAGCATTCTGAGAAAGTTAATCAGTTTGGCTCTCTCAATGGCTCGGTACGCTCCACTATCACATGCAACTCTGTTTCACGATATGTCCTCCCATCTGGTACCACCATTTTTAGTCTGTGGTCACCAACAGGATTGCCAGCTTTGGTAATTTTCTTCCCAGCATCTCGTTCACCATTCGGCACATTGATCCATTCTTTCTGCCTCTTTGCCTGCCGCCTTCGCCAAATAAATATTGCCAGCAGCGCGATGGCCAGCAAGCCAAAAAGACAGGTGACAATTATAGCAATGAACACATAGATGTTACGAGTTGTGTAGCCACAGTGGAAGTTGCTGTACTCCTGGAAACGCATGTACAGTGGCTTTTCCACCGAAGATATCTGCTGCAGACACCAGAAGCTGGTGAGAACTTCAGTCGGTGTTGACGAGCCTGTCTGTGGCAACGAGTTGCTGATGTAGGTTACCAGCTGAAAGTTCCACGATTCTAAGGCTTCACACGAGCAGGTGTGATTCACATACACTCGATAAAACCGAGGATCAAACGACATTCCATCCACCACTAGTGAGTTGTTCTTGAAATCAGTAATTGTGTTGTTCTCAAATATGAGTTCCTGCCTGCCGTACCTGACTCGGAATTGTTGGTCCACGGAGAAGCCCATGAATGCCCCTATGTCCAATGCAGCAAACTTGTTGTTTTGGATGATGATCGGACCCCGTGTGGAGACTCTCAGTGCCTCTCCGGCCATGTGACCCACCGTGGAATCAATGAGTCTGAAAGTCAGAGAGTTCCTGATTCTAACTGCAGAACTATGAACCTCGCCTATGGATATTCTCTTCATCAACACCTCGCGATGCACCTCCAGATCCATGAATGCGTGACTGGGCAGCAGTGCCAGTCTGCCACCGGATATGATGAGGTACTGCACAGAAAACCTTTTGAACGCCTGAGACTGTATCTCCTCAATTACACAGTCCAGTATCTCAAGACGCTCCAGGCCGGAAAGACTAACAAATGCGAAGGTCTCCACGGTATGGACCTGCACCTTAGTCAACAGCACTGCGTCCAAGCGTCCCCGGAATGAGTAACTCGGAACCGAGGACAGACTAGAATTGGTTATCCTCACAACGATACCACGAGGAGGTATGCCCTCCACTATAATGCTCTCATTCCAGTCAAACCCATGGCTCTTTACTACCAGTTCAGGGATGTTGGAAATCTCGACATTACGCAGTGCTTGTAGTCCTCTCAGTGCATTCTCCTGGACAATAACCCTGGAGCAGTTGCTAACCAGAAGAGATGATGTGGTTTCTGGAATCCTCGTGGTGTCATTTGACCTTAGAATCAGCTCCTAGAACAAGAAAATTATTTTATTTTATTAGGAACATATTTCAGGAATACAGTACATTGTTTTTACATTGGAGCATAGTAAAACTATATTATGATTAGTAAATATATAGGCAATAACAATAACATATTTATTATTGAATCATGAGGATAATATTTTATCATAAATATTAGATGATGGGGGGGGTGGGGGATGTTGGACTATTGTAAATTGAAGCTGACAGCAATAAAATATGATGAATGGGTGAGGCAACCACATTTCCAAGGCTGTTACCTTAGAACGATTTTTTTCACTCACCGATAACTTGGGGGGAGGGGGGAGTAATCATTGCATTTCTAATTGTGTTTTAAGTAATTAATAATTCTAAAATAAAAAAATAACTGAATTTCACATTATGAAAGTTTCGGTGATTTGAAAGAAGGTAATCCAAGGAGGAGTAATTCTGCTGTGCATTACTTTCTTTCAATTCTGACTAGTTATTGCTAAAAAGAGATCTCCCATTGTCATACACTGCACTATTCTGAAGTTATTGGCTGTGAGATCCATTCAGTGGGCACAGAAGTAGTGACTGTAAACATGAAGCCATGATGAAACAAACAAAATGTTGAAGCTCTGAAGTTTTCACAAATTTAAAGAAATTTGCAAAAATCTTTTAGGATTAGCCTACTTTTCCTGAAAAACAATATATATTTATATCATAAATAATTTACCATTAGTCAGCTTCCTGAAATTTGTACATTTAGCTGTTATTTGCAAGTATTCACTGGACCTATGGTAAAGTGTTTTCTCATTCTGCATCGTGAGACACAATAATACATGTAAACCATTGCATTACAGTGATACAGACCCTATTCACATTTATCAACTCAGAAAATTGTGAGTGAATAATATTCTGGTAAAGGCTTTGCTACTGTTTTTATTTATTTATTTTTTTTAAAGGCTTTGTAAGAAATTATTATCTTGCTGAGAAGAAACTGAAGGGAAAGCTACTTGCTCATAAGTGTGAATATACCTCACTGCAAGACAAGCATCAACCGTTATTTCAACCTTTTAAACCTTTCTAACAAAATACCCAGGGGTATAACTGTGGGCATACGGATTTGCACATTGCACATACACATTCATACTCACCAAATACTACTGTAACAGAAAATTGTAAATAAATAGCAACTGTAAACTCCCAGCCTGCTGAATGTTTACAATTGACAGGTGTGCATAGGATTAGCTAAATTAGTTGGTTATAAATACAAGAAATTCAGGGCTTTTTTTTTTTCATAATTGAATGGCTGTTTTACAGTATTATTTATAATGCACGGAAAATTGTATTGACACATGGACACAAATATCCAGTACGAAGACTATGTATACTAGAAGCAAACTATTTGAATACAGACTCCTATAGTAAGCTAACTTACTCATTTTTTACATACTTTTCCAATCAACACAAAAAACCAGCTGCAAAACAGCCACTGTGTTGCAAGTGATATTTTTGTTTTTTTGTTAAAATGATTTCTGTTCAAGACAATTTGTTGTAATGTGGTGAAATCGGAGGCAAAATAATGACATAAGAGCAACTACTTGGAACTTAAAAATTTATGCAGTATAGTACAACATTTATAATAAAATAATATAAAATTTGCAGTTTCCAGTATCTGAATTTTCAGTATCACTATTGTTGATGTAGCAATGTACAGCTGTTTTATGCTAACGAGTTCAATGTCCCTTCTAGAAGTTGCACTCTGCTCCCACACTGGTAAAGGCTGTTCACGATAAAGTGAGCACTTTTGAAATCAACCTTAGAAAAAAGTCACTGCCCCTACCTGCATGTGTTTTAACGGGCGCAATGATTGGCATGTGCCAGGTAAAGTTGGTAACGATGAAGGGGAAAATAGTTCCATTATATTTACGTCAAATGAAATTTGTTAGGTAACCATTTGTGATAACTTAAATTATTTCTTTCACTTTCTGTTTGTAATAATTTCACAGTTTCACTTAACCGATGCAGGAATAAAGTGATGAGGTCCATGGTAATGTTAATTTTACATAAGGCAGAGGAACACACAACATGTGTACAAGTAGATCTTATGCAGGGCTTTCAAAAGTGCTCATTTTACTGTGAACAGCCTATAAATACATGACAGAATCTCATAATTTAAAATCTTGATACATTTAAAAATTAATGCCATATTCTGACAGATGGTGAGATGATTATAAAAAAAGATACACCTTAAAATGAACATTATCAGTCAAGTTGCTTCCCAGACATTAAACATATCTATGTAGTACCATGTAGGGCCATCACTCAAGACTTAATGTTGATATTTACAATACCAGTGTTCGTGATAATATAAGTTAGATGTTTGCTACCACCATGAAATAATTTTGCATTGTCAGACTTTTCCACATGGAAAATCTTTGAATAACACAAAACTGTACTCTTGTTTCATATAACTTCATTAAAATTTGACAGATGTTGTGGCCAACGAACACAGCATGCAAACAGTAAATGCCCCATTTCCAAAGTACTGTACCAGCTGATGGTTGTTGCAGTATGCGTGTTCTTATGTTGATGCTCTTGGCGATGATAGTAAAAGAAAATAGTACTCGGAATTAAACATTATAATGTGGAAAATTAATGATAATTACAACATTTATGGTTAAAATTACACTCGTAGACTAATACGCAATTTTCTAAGTTATAGAACAAGGGCTTTAAATATTTAGAAATATTGTGGTAGAGCATGGAACATCAGGGTTATGTAACAGGTTTCCACCAATCTCTGTTGAGTCTGTTGTCTATGGTCTCCACCCGCCCGGTGAAAAGCCGTTGTTGCCATTGTCTCTCTTCCGTCATAATTTATCAATATGCGAGAATCCCTTGCTGGTGATGTCGGAATATTATATATGCAGTTAATTCACATTGTATTTTCGTATTTCATTAAGTGTAGTTCGTAGTAGGTGCCTTTTTAGAACAGTCTCCTCAGTGAAATGAATTATCGACACGTGTCTGCCGCTTTGTAAAATGGTTTGTTGTGTGTTTGTCTACCATTTTCTGTGGCCATCGCGAAGTGCGAGCGAAAAATTATTTTCGTTGTGAAGTGTGAATTTGTTGGTTTCAAGAAATAGTTAAAGGGTTTTGTTAATTGAAGTCAGCAAATAAATTATTTCATATCAGTAGCCGACACGTGATTAATCATCCAAAGTTCGGTACGTGTTTAGGAATTACGAAGTGAACAGTAAGTTTGTGTGTTTTGTAAATAATGTTTTCTTAAATTGTTGTTAGAATATTTGAAATGTATTTGGACTTTTATTTGATTGAAATTCTAACGATTTTTACATAGAAGTTAAATTTGCTTAACATTTTTACAATATGCATTTCGCACATCGGTATTAACTATGGCATATTTATTACGTTTTTTTTCTTGCAGGAGGTTTTCAAATGTGCGTGGCCTAAATAAGCGCCCATTTGTGTAGTTCATTATATAAAAAATGCAATGGTATTTATCTGTTGAGTATTTCTCGCATCGGTACGAACAGCGACAAATTTATCACATTTAGTTCTTTCGATGAAGTTAAAACTTTCGAGTAATAGTAAATTGATTGCTATTTCCGTACGAACAAAATTTTCCAATGCATCATCAAAACAATGCAAGTTCCAAGTCTCTTATAAGAAGAACCACAAAAACATTGTCTCCTGAAAGACGTAAAACTATAGTTCCCCACCTGACCAATAAAATAAAACAGAACACAAACTAGTATATTATGTGATCATAACAAAAATAAAACAGTTGGGAATGGCAACCAGCTATAGTAACCTAATTACCGGACAGAAATCGTCAGTCTTTCAATGCTTGCCATTAGATTCGTAGTTTGTTTACATAGATCGGTTTCTTCACTGACAGGACAGCTGTGGCGGAGGGATACATCGTGTCCGCACTTCTTTTCGAGAACTGTCAAAAAATTTATTGAAGTTATATGAAACAGGCTATATTAATATACTGTCACTGATTGTCAGTACTTAAGAGAAGCAATGTATTGTATTGGTGTGTTGCAACACAACACATTTCTAGTCTAGTTGTACAGGATGGAAACTTAGCAATGTCTGCCCTGATGACTAGTCTCCAGATTGAGTCCACCCGTGAGCTGTAACAAGAAGATTAACTTGCAAGTGGGAAATTACGTAGTTGCAGGGAGCCTACACACCAAGGCAGAAGCACAGCCATTCACCACTACCATGCCATCTTCTCTTTAACTTAATTGCATAATGTGCATGTAATAGCACTTGGTATGGGGAATTTTGTTTTGTACAAACCTTATTTGTACTCGAGCACAGAGCGGCAGGTGTATTAAAGTGGTGCCATTTTCTGAGGACTTATTGCATTTATCTTCTAAAAAGCTACGTTCTATGTAATGTGATTTTGCCTGTTCTTAGTATCCTAGTTGAGTTTAGTTGAGAGATTTGGTCTGCTCTTAATAACGAGGTATTGACAGCCGATGAGGGTGAAATGAGGTGAGAATGGAGCAGTGCCAGAACGCAGGGGTGGGGGAACGGGATATCCCCGAGAAAACCCGCCGACCAGCAGCATCGTCCGGCACGATTCCCATGTGCGAAAATCCGGGATCGACCCCGCCGGGAGTCGAACACGGTTCGCCTTGGTGGAAGGCGAGTAGTCTGACTACTAAACCACCGCGGCCCCAAGATTGGGGGGGGGGGGGTTATATCCCCTATAGAACCCACCCGCGCGGATCCGCCCCTTTGTGAGCGATATTTATTAACGCCCATATTCGTGTTGTCGAAGTAAATGGGCGATCGTAGCGATATATCGTCATCGATTTGTAATACTTCAGGTAGCGATATATCGTGTGGGCATGGACGGTATCGAGACGAAGTAGTGAAGCGTGTAGACTGCAGGAGAAGGGCGCGGCACCGCATAGTGAGTGTAATACGAGGGCCACTGCTTGCTTGCGCCGCTCTCGACGGGACTGCCACAGGCTCCGCGGTAGACACGGCGTCGTCTGTTGGTCACCCTGACCCGCCCGCGGAAACAATGACGCCTGTGTCCCGCAAGACTGCCCCCCCCCCCCCTCCCAACCACGCCATCTCTGCTAACAGCGACATCACGCACACTACGATAACGCGCCTGCCTATGTGGACGAGTCTCTGCTATATAGCTTTCTGTTACGTTGTTAGTCCTCGTCCCCACGATTGTTAATCCATTGGCTGTTTACGGTAAAGTGAGCACTTTTGAAAGCCCTCTCATTTGGAATAATCTTTTATTTAAACTTCCGAGTGCTGTGGAATATACACACTGTGTTTATCACTTTCATAGCAATATTTATTTGAAAAGGATTAAATATGGCTGGAAGGAAAAAGTAACTAGGGCCTCAAAAGTGATAATTTTACCGTTAACAGCCTATAAAAACTAGGGATCGCAGGGTCTACATATATTGACCTTCCTTAGAAAAGTAAAGGACGCCGTACTGACTATATGAACATCCAAACTGCCGAACTGCATTAATATATTTTATACAATCTCTAATTGTCTGAATACTTTTGATCGCACTAAAATGAAATTTATGAGAGAAGCAAACATGTGTTAGTTAACACATGTCTCCCGCGCGTTTGAGGCACAGGAGCGATAAGGGCGGCACTGACGCGCAGTGTTCTCGTCTTACCGCATGTACCTATGGCACTTTTAGAGCTGACACTCTTCCTTTAAGTCTCTAAGAAAGTGCAATTCATGGCCCTTCCTTGAATAGTTTTGTATGTATATGATGTGTATATTTTGAGATACACTTTGAAAAAGCAGCTTTTAGCTATTTTAGAGTACTCAGAATGGTTTTTCTAATGTGTGTATTGCGTGATGTGTTCTTTACGTTGATAAACACATGGTCGCAGTTCAAGCACCAGCCAGGTAGGAGGCCATCCAATTACTTGTTCCTCCCCCCTATTAGCCAGACTGGATATTCCCCCCTCCTTTAGGGAAGTGCCTAAAGGTTGACTATTACCCCCTTCCTTAGAGAAGCACCTAAAGGCTGGCTATTCCCCCCTCCTTTAGAGAATCGCCTAGAGCCGGGCTTACACCCCTTCCCCCTCCCTAGGGAAGCGCCTAAAGGCTAGCTATCACTCTCCTTCAGGGAAGCGCCTAAATGCTGGCTGTCCCCCTCTTTTAGGGAAGCACCTAAAGGCTGGCTATCCCCCTTCTGTAGGGAAGTGCATAAAGGCTGTCTATCCCCCTCCTTTAGGGAAGCGCCTAAAGACTGGCTATCCCCCTCCCGTAAGGAAGCGCCTAAAGGCTGGCTACCTTCCTCCTGTAGTGAGGCACTTTAAGGCTCGCTCCCCCCCCCCCCCCCTTTTTCCCAACTTCTCTAGGGAAGACCTAAAGGCTAACTATACCTCCTTTTTTTAGAGGGGAACATAAGGCGTGCCCCCTCCAAATTGGTGACGACGTTTCACCTCAAGGAAACCAATTATCAAATCAGGTGTGTTGTTTGTATCCACTATACTGTTATAGGCTGTTCATGGTAAAGTGAGCACTTTTTAAGGCACTTTCAACAGGCATTAACCACTAATAAATATATTTTATTGCAGCTCTAGAAGTTAACTTTTGGGACTGGTGAAATGTATATACTCTGTTTATTAGTCTGATGGCGATGTTTATATTAAAAAGTGACATGAAGGTAAATATGACTAAAAGGAAACTTCAGCAGGGCCTTAAAAAGTGTTCACTTTACCGTGAATCGCCTATAATTGTAAATAGTAATACCAACAGCGCCACCTTTCGCAATTATGCTTGCGAATGTTTTGCAACTACAAATACAATTAATAAAAGAGTGAAGACATTTTTTTCAACAGATCAAGTTCACAAATATTTTAGTCGTTCTTTCGCACTATAGGTATCATTTAAAGGGTTAACAAAATTAAAAAATTAGGCATTAAGAAGTAGCTAAGAGGCTTCAAAAATTTGACACAGTAGCGATTCTACAGCTTAAAATCGACCAATAGTAAAGCATTTTACAGTTTGTTAGTTGAAATAAGAATTTTAATAGGTTTTTATTTAGTAGTATTTTTGCAGTGAACAATTGTTTATAGCTATAGGGCAACAGACATATATCTTGAATGTTCGTTATTTGATATCAAAGTATAAATGTCTGTTCATTTAAATGTATGTTCCTCCGTAATTGGCTAGACTTAATACTTTGGAATTTATATTTCTATCTTCCAGTTTTTTTTTTTTCGACCGTGAAACTTACGCAATACTAAGTAGCAACTTCATTGCGTATACTTCAATTAAAGCCAAGGCGATGGGAAACTCTTTAAGTTCTACTGCTAATGCATTTTTTTTTTTTTTTATTGTGTGAATCTCTTATTGTTGTCACTCTTCAGCTGTCAACATGAAAACAATTACAACTGAATTTTCCTCAAGATTTATCTCCAAATACACGTGTTTACAATCGCTACAACTGTTTATATGGAAGATTATCAAAGACCGACATTCTAAATGGGAGGGGGAAATAATAATCACGAACGGAAAGAAGCGTATTATTTTGAATTCCGTGCATTACGTCCTTCCTACAAATCAGGATGCTGCTGCCCACAATACATGAAGAGGATGGTATCACGGAATAGAGGCGGGGTCACGAGTTTCTGCTTTCCGCTTGCATACTTCGTAACCATTTCTCGACGTTTTACAACAAGCATACAACACACGATTCAAATTACGCACAGGAGTATTAAACAACACGTAAAATGCAAATTTCCTACTATCGTACACTGTCAGTAATTAACAATGAATCAAAATGATGACGCGAAAACGAGCCTTCAAGCTCCTGCCTTAACTTGGCGCTGCAGTGTGCAGCTTGAAATACTCCTTTTTTCCACGAAACTACTAAAGTGAGTTCAACGTGCTGATATACGAGTAGAACACGCTCTTCAGACGACGAGTGCTTAATCCTTTCAATACGTCACGCCCATTTGAAACGACCATTTCAGAGCACTCCAAAATGGCTTTTAAAAAAAAAAAACGCATCTCAAAATATACGCGTCGGCTGCTTCGCATCTCTTCCCTTGAGAACACTGCACGCCATTCAGCAGATATTAGCGCATGATAGGGTGCTCGGTGTACGTGGCAATATCGCCCTTATCGCTCCCCTCCCGCGCCACAAGCCCCCACACGCCAGCACTCCAGGTAGTGCGTTGCCGAGGTTTGGTAGAAGACGCGCGATCGTGAACTGTTGAGCATTTAGCAGTAGTGTCTAATGGTTGAAACGTATCTTGCCGAAAGACAAATATTTCGTGTTCTTATTTCAACTCGTGTGTGTGTGTCATATATATATATATATATATATATATATATCGGGCGTCAAGTTATTCTGAAATTAAATAAGACCAGAATAACGCGTGGATGTGAAGTCACATTATGTTACGTGGTGTACTTGGAACCTGTCGCGCAACTGAGAAAATACATATTTCATTCACAACCGAACTCTACGTGACTGGCATTAATCTTGCGAGAAAAAAAAGGCTCTTGAAGTTAAGAGCATCGTGAGGTCGCCGAAGTATTATCTTCAAGTTACAGGGTTTCATCCTAGGTGCAATATGGATGCGTGTACCGGTTTCTTGCATGCATGTTTGCGTTGAGCTTTTGGTACGTAAGATGCCTTCCCGACCTCTAATTATCTTATCGCCATAAAGCGGTTGTGTTAGTAAGTGACGTTATAAGTTACATTTTAGCTGACGGATATTTAACTGAACTTTCAAGACGGATAACGAACACGGGAGTGTCTGTAGGCAAACGCGTGCGTAATTTATTCTCCACTGTTACAAAATAAAATGCGCAGTGTGTGCTAGGAATTAATCAATTTTTATAAATGTGTTCAAAAATAAAATAAAATAAAATATTTGGTTCGCGTAACTGGTAAATTTAAGGTAAAGTATCCAATTTATTTTTTTGAAAGTTTATTTATCACTACGCTATGCAAAACGGCGATCTCCATTCGTATACTCAGCCGTAATAAAACAACGTGGAGATATAGGCTGTTTACGGTAAAATGAGCACCTTTGAGGGATCTACTTGTATGCCCGTTGTGTATTCTTCCGTCTTATGTAAAATTAACACTGCCATGGGCCTTATCACTTGATTCGTGCGTCGGTCGAGTGAAACGGTGAAATTATCAGAAAAGTAAATATTTTACATATCTGCTCATTTTTACACTTCGCTGCATAAAAAGACAAAAAGCGAAAGAAATCATTTAAGTTATTGCAAATGGTTGCCTAACACTTTTTAATCGACGTTGAGATATGAAACTACTTTCCCTCCAACGTTACCAACTTTACTGGGCGCATGACACGCAGTGTGCGCCCGTTAAAATAGATGCAGGTGGGAGCAGTGACTTTTTTTCGAATGTTCATTTCAAAAGTGCTCACTTTGTCGTGAACGGCCTTTAAACGTACGTGCCAAAGAGAAGGCGTGTTTGATAGCTTGTAATGACATGGGAACGATGAATACGAGCGGGCAAGTTCGTCCGCAAGCTAACACGGGAAGGGAAGCGGGCAGGTTGGCAGCAGTGGCGGGCACGCGATGTCAGTTGGTCAGCCAGTGATATACCTCGTTTCCGGTAACCTTGCGGGTCGGCGCGCCCACCTGCGACTGCCGTGGAATAACGTGGAGCGGTGTGTTGATGTTCACAGCGATAGGCTGTTCACGGTTAAGTGAGCACTTTTGAAAGCCCCCTCGTTTGGAACAAAGTCGATAAATATATTTTATTTTAGCCTTCGGCGGTAATTTCCGAGTGCGGTGGAATATATACCTACGCTGTGTATTATTTGCATGGCAATGTTTATTTTAAAAACGGTTAAAGGATAAAACATGGCTGAAAGAAAGAATGTGCTCACTTTACCATGAACAGCCTATATAGTCGATATTTTGTTGCCAAATTATAAATGCGGTCGTTGTGTGGTGTCAATGTCAACAAGAATCTTATGTGTGTCAGTGTTTTAAACTATATCGACAATGCGCGTGCGTGTCTTCAGAACAGGTTGGTGTATTGAAGCCCTAACAGTCAGCGCGAGGGAATAGAGCTCAAGCGACCCCACCCCCCGCAATACTTGGCCTGGCGTCGCCGCCCGCCGCCTCAACGCGTTAACGGGGGTGTATTTTTTTTATTTACTAAAATACAAAAGCTTACAAATTGTTGTACAAGTCACTATAGTACCAGCAAAGGCTCGATTTCACCTCTTAGCGGAAATTCTTCGTTATACCATTTCTGTTCCACAATAATTATTAGAAATTTCCGATTATATAGCATGTGTTATCATTTTAGCAGCTGTAAATATTCTTGCACCTAATTCTATAATATAAAATGTGGCATTCGGTAGTTGTAAAACCACAGGAACGTATTGATATGTTAATGTTTATATTGTTCAATTTGTGACAAAAGTTTACGTTAATAATTCGGATTTATTGTCTGTACTGCGAAGTAAGCCAAACAGCTAAAATTTTACTTCAGGAAAACTTCAGCAGTAAATGAAAAAAAAAATCGCAAAAAAATGTTTCTCTGCAGAGTTCTATTTTCGAAATTTTGACTGTCAAAACGACAAAATCAAAAGCTAATGTATGAAAAAATAAAATTATTATAATCTGTTGCATGAGGACTGTTGATTGCCTCCGTCAAAGTTATCTGCATAGCGACCGTTCGTGCGTGTATTTTATGTAGAAAAAAAATGGCAGAGCGCCCGGTAAAGTTGGTAACGATAGATGGAAAGTAGTTCCATATTTTAACGTCGAATAAAAAGTATTTGGTAACCATTTACAATCGTTTAAATTATTTATTTCGCTTTCGGGGGTTTTTTTTTTTTTTAACCAGCGTATAAAATTACCAGAAATAACTTATAAAATGTTTACTTTTCTAGTAATTCCATATTTTCAACTTGTCTGACGCACGAAGCACATGACAATGTTAATTTTGCATAAGACGGAAGAATACACAACTTGCATACAAGTACATCTTAAGCAGGGCTTTCAAAAGTGCTCGTTTTACCATGAACAGCCTATATCTAGTTTCTTTGCTCGGCTACCGCTTTTTATTTGATGTTTCCTGCCAAATTTCGGTTTATAATCTCTATCGTAAATGTAAGTGTGCTCAATGTACGTTGTATATTTGATAAAAAGAAGAAAAAACATAGTGCACAATTGAATGGAAACAGGTGTTTTGGGGAAACTCGTGGAAAAAATTTCTTAAAAATATTTGCCAAAACTGGTGTACTAGTTTTCGCTGTTCGCATAAAAATACGCAGAAATAACTAAAAGTCTACGATATTTGAGGTACCTAATTTTTTTTTTTTTTAAGAGGTTTAAAAAGGTTTAAAAGTTGTGCATTAAAGAAGGATTAAAGGCGATCAAGAAATTAATTTACCCCCGGGTTTTTGGGTTTGTCGACGGCCCTGCTCCCTCCCACCAGAGATGAACGGCGTGGCGTATCCAGGGGGGGGGGGGGGTGCGTCCCCCCCCCTCCCGAAGTGATACACATTTTTAAAAACCCTATTACGAAATCTCAATCATTATATTTATATATTAGTTATTACCCACATGACACACATTTTTTACACCGTATATTAAAAGGGCAGTCATTATATTTATTTATTTGTTATTATTTCATCTTATTCGTCAAAACTTCGTTTTCTGAATTAAAAAAAGGGGGTGGGGGAATAGTCAAGTACATAGTTCCTAGAAATGTGAACGAGTATGTATACATAGTTTCCATCCTCCTTTCCTTTTCTGTCCTTCCACTGTGACTTGTGAACGATGTTGTACTAGTGTCAGTACTAATACTCATCAGCCCCCCCCCCCCCCGGAAAAAATTTCTGTATACGCCCTGAGAGACAGTCTGGAACAGTGTGCGGTATAAAGCTTGCCAGTTCGAGCTATTTTGCCACGAGAAATGTTAAAACAACATTGAATTGCGACTTGCGGTTTGGTCAACGTTCTACAAACACGCATTCAGGCATCCCCCCCCCCCCGGAAGGATTGAAGGAATAGAAACTAGAGGGTTCAAAGAGCGGAAATGTGTTTTGTATATCCATATAATTTTTTTTTCTTCTCGTCGCACACGTACACATGGTAGGTATTTGAAGCCGATTCGTTTACAGATACGAACTATACTGACGCAGACGATGGCTTTACGTATAGTGGCTGTAGCCTGCAACAACCAGAGAAGAAGGTAAATTGTAGCATACTGATTTCAGTTCAGTGAACGGGGCAGAATGCACGAGATGGTCGCGTGCGGAAGGAACTTTCGCCAAGGTAGTTAATTTAGTTCTTTGTTGTAGGGTAGAGGGGGAGGGAGGGGGGAGCACGGTTTCCATCTCTCTTCGCGTGCGCAGTTGGTTACGAGCTTAATACTTATTTCAGGAATGACTGGGCGATATCAAGTTTTAATCGTAGTTTCTTTGCTGTAGCGCTTGAGTGAAGTATAAAATCCATAGCAATGTCATTATATCGCTCTTATCGATATATAAAATCATATTAATAGCCGACTGATCAATAATATAATTTTCATAACATTTTCATACCATAATCAAAATGTAAGAAAACTTCAAATTCATGTCAGCATAGTAAAATGTGAAATATTTGAATATTATAAAATCAAAAAAAAAGTAGCCAATACGGAGAAGATCGTGATATGCTGTGCATTGCTGTCTTGTATGATAAAGACTGTTCACGATAAAGTGAGCACTTAGGTCCCTGCTCCTACCTGTATATATTTTAACGGGCGCACCGAGTGACATTCGCCCAGTAAAGTTGGTAACGATGGAGGGAATGTAGTTTAATATCTTAACGTCGGATAAAAATTGTTAGGTAACAATTTGTGATAACTTAAATTATTCATTTCCCTTTCCGATTTTTTTTTAATGCGTCTAAGTGTAAAAATTAACAGATATGTAAAATATTTACTTTCCTAATAATTTCACAGTTTTACTTTACCGACATATGTATAAAGTGATGAGGCCCATGTTAATGTTGCGTAAGGCGGAAAAATACACGACGTGCCGCGGTGGCCGAGCGGTTAGCTCGTCCGCCTCTCACCAAGGCGAACCGTTCAGTCCCCGGCCGGGTCACCGGATTTTCGCATGTAGGAATCATGCCGGACGATGCCGTTGGTCGGCGGGTTTTCTTACGGATATCCCATTTCCCCCATCATTCCGGCGCTGCTCCACACACGAACCTCAATAATCATCACCGTCGGCTCTCAAGACCTCGCTATTAAGAGCCGCCCAAATCTCTTCACTCGCTCACGACGTGCATACAAGTAGATCTTTAGCAGGGCTTTCAAAAGTGCTCATTTTACCGTGAACTGCATTTACTTGCGTGATTGGTTCACGGGTACACAGCACGGCAGTGGTGCCTGGATACGGGGTCGATGAGGACGTAAACGCCACAGTGTGATTGATGGGCGCGCTATTTCCGTGACCCACATGGCGTGGAGCACGTCGCCTGCTGTGGATCCTTGCCGTCCCCCTGCGGGTTCTACTGTGGCTACTGACTGCTTCGAAACCCCGCATTAGGCCTTCTCCCCCGATGTAAGGCCGCGGTTGACGGCATGCAGAACTACTTCACTACGACAAGCTCAGCTATTGAAGAGGTTGCATTACCTTCGAAGGAGTTCCGATTTGTGTTTTGTTTTATTGCATCCGTAAGATCTTTTTTCAATACATAGCTGTACAAAGAAATTTGACAAGTCAAATCACAGTATACAAAGTTTATACACTGGACATAATAAACACACACACACGCGCGTGTGCGTGTGTGTGTGTGTCAGACTACACGTACACTCATCACATCTTTTCCTTATAATTTGACCAATCCTCATCCTACATGCTGTGGGGCGTCGTCATTTTGCTGAAACAGACGAAAAAGAAAACTAGAAAAACCTGAACATGAAATGCGTACAAAGACATGTTACGCAATAATTTCTTAATTTTTGTAGTTTAGATATTCAGCTACACTATAAAATGTTAGTTTAGAAAAAAATTCTCCCAGCTGTTTTATTATTATTATAGAAGAAGATTTCTTGAAGGTGTTATTGGTAACTTTTTGAAAAGTTGGCTACCAAGGTAGAATGGCCCTTTCTCCACAAGTTTTAAGATCGCAGTTGTTTCTCGTTCAAAGTGAACAGTTTTCGTAAGTCGTTTCGAACGACTTCTCTTCTCTGCTGCGCTCCTATTGGCTGCTTCGAAGTAAACAAGCAGTGTAAAAAGTATTACTGTATTTGGCGGGAATTCCTGCACTTGAATTAACTTGAGTTTAATGTTGAATGTACTAATACCCACCCATTATGCCATTACTGTAAAAGTTTAGGTTTCATAATTAAAAATTCAATAGTAATAAATGTTGGAGGCTATTATAATTAAATACCATACATTTTAAGTTCCATTTTTGTTGAGGTTAGAATTTCCATGTATTCTATTCTGCCTTGGGTGTATAACCGCGAAAACATGTCCTGTTTTTAAACTTGTTCAGGCATGGCTACCGAATGTATTTAGCTGAATGTGTTTCATAGCACTCGGGAAACCACGGCCTAAGTTTCCTTGCATAAGTGTCACAACGGACAGGTCCGGGTACATGCAGCACTGCACTGCCTATTACAATAACAATCTCCCCTGTGGCATACACCCCCCAGAAAGCACAAGATAAATACATCGAGCCACAAGACATTTTTTATTTTATTTATTTGCTGATTACAATTTAAGTACTAAAGGAAGATAGACGCCGGCGCACTGAGCGACATTCGCACAGTAAATTTGGTAACTATGGATGGAAAGTAGTTCCACATCTTAATGTCGAATAAAAAGAGTTAGGTAACCATTTGTGATAACTTAAATTACTTGTTTCGGTTTTCTTTTCCGCACATCGAAATGTTAAAATGAGCAAATTTTGTAAAATATATACTTTTCTAATAATTTCAGTTTCACTCGACCGATGCATGAATAAAGTGACGAGGCCCATGGCAAGTTAATTTTACATGAAGCGGAAGAATACACAACGTGCATACAAGTAGATCTTATGCGGGACTTTCAAAAGTGCTCATTTTTACCGTGAACAGCCTATACACTTATTGTGACTTAATCTCAATTACGCTGTAGCATATTTGGATTTAAAATAGGGATTATTATTCACATGTCACAACTAACTTTTCACAATAGGCCTACCCAGACACGATGATCTATCTCTTGCAGTAGTTGTAACAAACAAGTGCTTCAGGCCCAGTTTTTAAGTACACGTGTACCGACCTGTGACTGAAGGGGACATCGCGTTACAAGGCTGCTTGCAGCCTGACCCCCGCCAGTTTTTAAGTACACGTGTACCGACCTGTGACTGAAGGGGACATCGCGTTACAACTGCTTGCAGCCTGACCCCCGCCCCCAAACACAGCGCAGAACTCCAGTCGTATGTACAGTTATTCTTGAGGGTCAAGTTTGCCGGCATCGTTTTTCTTTTTTCGTCGAGAAGCGCGGGAGCTCTAAGGGTCACACTGGCACGCGCCGCAATAGGCGCATCGCCGCTACGCGCAATGTTCTCGTAGTGCTGCGTCTATGGGACTTTCAGCGACGACCGTATCATATTATTGATGAAAAGTCTAGGCTCCTATCGTAGTTTGACTCGTGTCCGGCTAGTATGTGTTAAGGTACGGCAGTCTGAAAAAGCCGTTTTCAACTATATTGGTGGGCTCCAAACTAATGTTTACAGCATACTGGGTATAGTTGATTTACGATAACTTCGACCTTTACCGAAGTCCTGCCAAATTTCTACTTTTGGTTACTGATTACGTATCCTTCCGCTACACGTAAACAAAAACACTGCCATGTGACTTCTGCTTTTATAAATGTCAATTCGTTGGTTGCTGTTTACAACTGTTGAAAGAATTATGTCATATTGCAGAAAGCATTTCCTACGAATGTTCACAATGTAGACCTATAACAATATTTAGGTCAGCTTTATAACTATTTGTTACGCACGATATAGCACGTTACACATAATACACATTAATATTTTGCCACGACGGTGTTTGTTACAACTGTGGCGGAAACAACAGTAGTATTTAACCTGTTGTTATTAATATGTGTTTGGAATAAAAATTAAAACGAAGGGACAACCAGTCCAACGAAACGACGCAGTAAATTCAAGCACGCAACTCGTGTCACTTATTTATTGTACATCCAAACGTAAAAGATAGTGGTGAACATGCAAAAACACATAGGCCTAACGTAACATTTATTCTGCTAACATTTACATGCATTGGTACTTACTGGTTTGTAGGTTTATTTTATTATTTATTTTATTTTATCTGGGCGGGCTTAGTATTTAGTTGGGATTGTTGCAGACATTCAAATCACAGAAACGTAAACTCGTTACACAACTGTTTTCCAAACACCTAGCGCAAATGTACAATGTTGTGATAAACAGACGTGAATGTAAATAATTAATTTCGCCATAACATCAGTTCATGGTTAAAACGAATAAATTTTGCACATATTTGAAATCAACACACACACCTGGCCTGCGTAACGATTACAACACAGCCACCACGCCCTTTCATACGCAACGATCACAACACATTTCACTCTGACGTGGAAACACATATTTATCACAACATTGTAACTTCCGTAGGATGTTTCAAAATCACACGTACGAACTTGACGCTTCATTGAGAAACACGCCGTGTCATTGTGTGTCGCCCGCCGCCGCCATATTGGGAACGCTTTCCACACCAATTCTGCCAACTTACTGGATTTGTAAGTGTCGTCGCGCAACGAGCTGTGTCGCGCCATCGCATCTAAAATATGTCGTTGCATCTAAATGACATGTAATAAGTATTTAAACAATAAAATCTCGTTTCAGTTGTAAATTACAATCTCAGACAACATTACTGTTACTGTCATTAGTATGAGATGTGCTGAAATTAGAAATAACAAAATGTATACCTTTCCTACACAGGTGGTACGATCTTCCCGAGAGAGAGAAGAGAGACAGAGAGAACGAGAGACACACGCTATGCTTCGCCTATTGAACCTTTATTCCGGACGGAAAAAAAAACACTAGCCTACACACGGGAATTTGCGCGGATATTTTTAACTGCAGCAATGAAATGTGTTTCCGTCAGTGCTACCTAACAATACAAATATACCAGTTGGCAACGTTTATCTTACAAATATAAAACGTGGTTAAAAAATATTATAACATAACTGTGTACTATTTCTTACCGGCCATTGCCAACACGTCGCTGCTCTCGCTGTTGTTAATTTGTATTTAATACGAAATAAATCTTACAAGTTGTATAAGATACTAAGGTAAAGTTTCATTTTTTCAATAATACAGTACTCTAAAGTTAATCACAGTTTTAAATACTTGTGGCATACAAGTTATTGGAAAAACAGGTTGACATAATACGCGTAGGGTGATTTTTCAATGTCTGGGGCATGATGTCTTTCCATAGGGAAACATACTGAAGGATACGTTTAATGTGCAAAAAAAAAGTATTTCAAAAACACTGGAATGCAAATCAAGCGCAGGGCACGCGAAACTCTTTAAATTGAAAATTAGGTAAATAAAATGGTACAATAAGACAGTAAAAATACGTGAAATAAAATGTATGTGCCTCCCCCCATATGCGCCTATGCCAGTGGACGAGCGTGTGTTATGACCATGCTAGGATTGCCATACATATGGTACTCAAAAAGAGGACATGTTCTGGTAACTAGCATCAAAAAATAGGACACTTGCTAGAAAACGATACGAATGAAGGGGAGACACGATTTTACAATATACAGAATCTGTATATCGTGTCGCAGGTCAGCTGTATATTACAATGACACAAAATTGTATCCAAAAATCGGTCCCGTGTATCTTTTTAAGTAATACGAAATATATATATATATATTTTGCTATCAGATTAAGTGATAATCATGTTCGCTGTGAATATGGAAGTCGATTTCATTTCGTTTGTAGGCGCTACGGAATATTTTGCGAACAAATAATAAGTATTCACACAAAAAACAGTTGCACATAAGCACTGGACACGAATTTTTTAATTGGCAGTTATTCATTCTCACACAACTAGGGTTCAGATGTATTTCGATTTTATTTCTGTAACAATTTTATTCGTTACTATAGGTTTCTATTTCCTCGCAGATAATTATGAAATTTTGAATACATTGGGCACTCCTCAACTTAGACACGTAAGGAAAAACAGCCATTGAAAAATATAGGAGTGTCGATAATATTGTTTAGAAAGTTTGCACTTCTACAGGAAGTTCTTTGGTACCGTTGCTGTATTGTTTAACGACATAAAAACCCACAAAGAAGCAAAGCTTCGCTGTCTTACATTTTTATTGGAATAGATGACATTTGGAATTCTTCGTAAAACTCGGCCGGACAATTTACAAGGCCTCGAAAAGAGGGCATGTCCGGGTAAAAGAGGACGTCTGGTGACCCTAGACCATGCCTGTACGACGACAAAGTGCGGAAGCCGTGTCATCGCCGAGAAGCTGACAGCTCGTCATGGCAGGAACTGCATGAGGACACGCCCATATGACAGAGCTCGTGTCTGCATCACGCACAGTGGCCGCCTCCCACGTCGCCACGTTGATCAACATGCGCAGTGCGTGGCTTGCCATTCCGTTCCGTTCCGTTCCGTTCCGCTCCGCTTCGTTATTCCCTGTGCGGGGCGCGTGTTGTCATGCCGCGTGTGCACTGGTACTGCAGGCTCCGATAGAAGGCCGTTCACCAATCACCTTCCCTGCCTGCCTACCTGCGGGGGACCGATTCTTAAACCATGTGGTGTCTCGTATTACTAAAGTCGAACAGAGAGCCTACGACTCATTCATTGACCGTGACAACAAAACAAATTTAGGCCGTGTCCGAATTGACAGATTTTGTAGACAAAATGATCACGTGACCAGATTTTGTATGCAAAAATGGTGACGTATTTGGTAATTTGGTCTTTCGTATTTTGTATCTAGCGGATGTTAGCAAAAATTCAAAATGACAAAAACCGCGCCATGCGCGAATGCGTAAATAAAATGACCTAAAACATTTAACTGTACATAAAATACACTAGGCATGTTTTAAAAAGCAAGTAAGTGTTGTAATCTGTGTGTGTATGTATGTATGTATGTGTGTATATATATATGTATGTGTGTATATATGTATGTGTATATATGTATGTATTTATATATATATATATATATATATATATATATATATATATATGTGTGTGTATATATATATATATATATATATATATATATATATATATATATATAAAGTCGTTATTGCATTATTTATTTTCGTATTTATTAACGGATTCGTAGTATTCCAGTAATGATTTGCAAAAATATTATGTCAGTTTTAAGCATTAAATATGGATAAAAATATTTTGCACTGTTAACGTAATAATGGGTTGCCGCGAGTGCAAAACAAGTGACTGTCGACAACTTCCTAATTGATACCTACCAAATCACGATTTACAAAATAACGAAATATCGAAATTTGTCAATTCGGACACGACCTTAGTGTCGACTTCATCAAATTTCTTGTTTGCAACATCTGAAACCGTAAATTAAATGGTCTAAAAGAGTTTCGGAATATCCCCGTAAATACCGAGACAACACCGACTTTTTGGGAATTACACTGCGGTGCGCCATGACTGACGAAGCGCCCAAATATGCCTCTCTCCGGACAGTTTTCTAGCCATACGTCAATAATACTAGCATTGGTCTGCACTCGAGTAAAGAATGTTCTTAAGCATTTTCATACTCTTTAATACTTCGTAGGTCCTCCTTTCATCTTGATAATGTCGGGTAATCTCCTTGATATCGATCTCACCAAGGGTTCTTACGTTTTGCTCGATATTTTATCAAACTCTGTTCTAAGGGCACTCTTCAGGTCGTTTTTGTTGGATATTTCATGTGTTTGTACGCTTCCCTCTAATTAGTGCCATGAATCCTTATTGAGGTTGATACAGGGAGACTGGCTGTGTCGTCATCCAATGTGGGCTATTGCATATAACAATCACAGCTAGGTGTTCGAGGCTGTGTACTTGGGGTGGTTGTCCTGAGTGAAGATCTAACATGCAGAGGCCCATGTCTTCCATACTAAGGGGAAGACGAGTCTTGTGAATGTCGATGCATACCTTGTGATCTGTTGTGCCTGGCCAATGAAACACTTACCACCCACACCACTCTCACAACCCCAAGTCATCACGAAATCTCTTCCATGCTTCACAGTGGCTCTCGTATTCTTCGCTTCAATTTCGGAATTCTTCTTTCGCTCTACCGCAACTCGTCCATCTGACCTACAAATAATAAACTTGCTCCCAACAGTAAAAATAACTTTCTTCCATTGCTCATGTCATGTGTGCCTGGGTATAGGCAAGCCTAATCTTTTTGTTAGTCTAAAATATGTAGAGTTTTCTACGAGCTGTTCTTTCCCCATATCCACTTTCGTGAAGTACATTTCACATGGTTTGAGTAGATACTTGTAATCCTTGATCGTTTTCCATTTCTGCTATTATCTTTGCTGCACTCAGTTTAGGATTTCTGGCTACTTTTCGTACGATTCTACGCTTGTCTCTCAGAGACAACTTCGAAGGGCGACAGCTTCCAGGTGCATTTTGCAGTATCTTCAGTTTTTGTGAACCTGTACACAATATTTTCGATGGTGGTAATATGTCTTCCAAAAGTTTCGCTGATAACCTTGAATGACTTAACTTTATAGATAAATGCACGACGTTTCTTCGTTCTTCTTCGGTTATTTCCTTCGATTTGCGTCCCAGAGCTGCTTTTAGACACAAACAAATTGTTCCTAAGCATAGCACTAACAGGTATGCACATGCAGAGTGAAAGCTGAATACAGATTTGTCTTATGGAGCCAGGGTTAACGGCAGATTACGAGACCAATACTTGTTTGACTTCGAATGCTGCATGTCTGTCAACAATATTGATCTGCTTGAAAACAACTTCGCTTACTTGATTATTTTGGGTTTATAGTCAACCTAGCGATGCACATACAGTGTTCGAATAAAATAATGTCCTTTATTTTAATGTTGTTTTGTGTATGATGTTACTTTTATTCCACAAAGGATTTCAGATCTATACATTTTGTATCCACTGTAAATATTTTCACTCACTTTTAAATTCAAGCACAAGTTCAGAAATTTAGTCAGTAACTGAATATGTAAAACATTGATTTGAATTTTTGTACGAGTATGTACGAAACATACGAACAGGTAAATTTGATTATTATCAAAGGCTGTGGTGTATAACAAATTTTACACTACTTGACAACGCCCATAACCTATAATACATTCCCCGAAGTTGGTACTGCTTGAACAAAATGGCTATCCATCACTGCTTTAATCGCTGTCAAGAAAAAATCACTTCTTCTCGGCAGTTACTAGTTAAAAATTAATACTGGTAGCGCATCTGTTAACAACTTGATAAAGATTAGGGAACTAGTTTTGCTGTGTCGTGCGAAAAATTTGCTAAATCAACTTAAATAAAACTTACGGTGTAAAGCTGACAAATTCAAAATGGCGGACAGCAATCCTCTTTTAAATGGGTCTACACAATGAAATACTACATCATTAAGTCGTATAACTTAAAGAGACGTTTTTCCATCACCTTGGCTTGAATCGAGGTAGACTCAGTTTCTTACTACTTGAATAAAATAGATAAATAGAAAAATCTATTCTCAAGTCTTAAGTTTACCCAATCACATAGGAGCATATGTACAATTAAAAGAACACATATTTATACTTCGATGTCAAGTTACGTTTTAAACAATTATTTATGTTGGCCTGCTTCTAAAAAAAAACTGTCGACTGCAAAAATAATATAAAATAAAACCGACTTATATTTTGCTTCAAATACACGCTGAATGTAGAATGTTTTTCTATTTGACTACATTGGGCAGTAGGATCTTAATTGTGACAATGCCATTTGTGTACAGGCTGTTCACGGTAAAATGAGCACTTTTGAAAACCCTCCTTAAGATCTTCTTGTGTGCACCTTGTGTATTCTTTCGCTTTATGTAAAATTAACATTGCCATGGGCCTCATCGCTTCATCCATGCGTCGGTCAAGAGCAATTGTTACTTATTAGAAAATTAAACATATTACGAATAAGGCTCGTCTTTACACTTCGATGCATTAAAGAAAAATAGAAAGCGAAAGGAGTAATTTTAAGTTTCACAAATGGTTACCTAAGACTTTTAATTCGACATTAAGATATGGAACTATTTCCCATCCATCGTTACCAACTTTACTGGGAGAATGTCACTCGGTGCGCCCGTTAAAATATATGCATGCAGGGACAATAACTTTTTTTTCTAAGGTACATTTGTAAAGTGCTCATTTAAAAGGTAACAACCGTTAGCAGAGTAAGCAGAGTACTGCCTACTATGTGTGGGTGGTGCAGTTGGCAACGCTGGCGCGGAGAGAGAGTGTCTGTCTAGTGGCGCACCTGTAAGGGGGTTATGTTTGTGTAAGATAAGGCGGGCTGGCTCAGTGTGGCCTGTGATAAGAGACCCTCGCGTCACGGCGCGGCTGCAGGATATCGCCTCCTCGGCGCCTGCCTGCCTGCCTGCCTGCTCTCTCAGAAGCGTTATGATTGAGCCACTCTGGTGTCATCACCCTGCTAACTATAGTGCCGCCCGTCCACTAGAGGACGTAACAAACTGCAGGAGGCAAGGTACGAGCTGTCCACCTGGAAGCACCCCGAGTAACCTACACGATGGTCCGCACCTGTCACTTCCGACTCTGAATTAAAAAGTAGGCCATTCACTTACTGCAGTGTGTGTATTAATACTATGAAGGCCAAGTATCAAGTCATTTAATTCACTGTGCAGCAACCTTATTACTTTAGTACTTAATTATCAATACTTATTATTATTACTTACAACAAAAACACTGAAATAATGAAACCTGTTTATTTCTAGGCCTTTGCCACTCCAGTCATGGGAAAACAATTTTTAATCGATTATTTTAACTTCACCTGGCAAATAACTTCCGCTTTTCTTACCACACTGTTGCAACAGCACAACAAAAGTCCTGAACTGTAAAATTCCGCGCTGATTAATTCAATTAACTTCGCCGCTCTCCTTTATCCCGTACAGGCAGGGAAAAAAAAGAGTAAAATACAGCGTTGGAAACAGCTCCCAGGCGCTACCCTGGGAATCCTGTAAAACAGTTTGCTCCGCAGCATTATGTATTTTTGTAGGATAGGAGGGGGGGAGGGAGTAGGGAGTTAGCGTCTCCTTGTCTCCACAAGCTAACTGATAACCGTCTGGGTGGCCAAGGGACAGATCCACCCCCGCGCAGAGGGAGTAGCGTCCCAGTGATGTAAAACCGGCGGCCTCGTGCTGTAATCTTGATTTCCTTACATGTAGCTGCGCCAATCGAAAAATTAATTTAAATGAGCTACTGGAAAGAAAAAAAAACTCCTAAATGTATTTCTGATTTATCAAGAACATCCTGACGATTTTATTTCATAACCAAATGAATTTTGACAACACAGCTATAACAAGGTTTGTTGCACCGATAGTAGTAATGTAAAAAATATTAGTAGATTGCCTTTTATCAGGTTTAAAAAATCGGGCTTTTTTGATCACCACGAAAGATCCTGCCGGATGCGACTAAATGCATTAAAAAATGGGGTTTGGCTGTGTTGGGGACAGGGCCGTTCGTCTTGTGTGAGTACGTCTACGTTGATGCGCTCGGCACCGCTTCACTAGATCATAAGGGGTTTTATGGGTATCACTGGATTGCTTTCGAGATGCTCTTTCTAACCGTATACGATTTATGTATTTTTCGACTTGGCTTTTTGACTAGTATAGGCCGAAATTGTGTTGCGTTATCTTAATTTTTTACATTAAATCATTAAATTTGACAATCACGCCACACAAATGTTTTACACGCGCAATAAATTGATCTTGATGAGGGCTGTCGATTGAAACTTAAACGTCGATTGAAACTTAAACGAGCGTCGTAGCTTCTCCTAGTCCTACGCGGAAATTATGCGACGCGGCGAAACGAACTCAAAATTTCCCCCCCCCCCCCTTCTCCTGCCCATCGAGCGCGATACTTAGTGAACGTAACATATTCTTTGATCCTTTTGAATGTAGACGATATATTCGGAGCCGCAATGCCAAACTGTATCCCCCGATTTTATCATCGGATTTCCTGGATTGTCTAACACCGTGGTTGCAAATTTAAAGACATAGTCACGTCAAAAGGACGACATTCCGTGGTTTTTCCCGGGCGTGTGGCGATCCTCCCCGCGACCCGCGCAGCCTTCAGGATGACTTGACGTCAAGTTAGCCACCGCTGACGGAAATAATTGTTTCTCGCGAATCACTCTGCCAATAATTAGTGCTCGATTTGTCGTGTCACTATAGGCAGCACAAATTGAGCACTAATTATTGGCATATGAGTAATTCGCGAGAAACAATTATTTCCGTGAGCGGTGGCTTACTTGACGTCAAGTTAGCCACCGAAATAAAAAGTGGAATATTTGGCATGTTTGACCAGCACAAATTCTGAAACTTGGGCACAAAATAGAGTACAAAATATAAAGATTATTTTGAATTTGAAATTCCAAAATGCGGTGGCCAACTTGACAAACACTGCCTAACTGGGTCTTGCTGTGCGATTGTTTCTGGCGTCTGTTTGCGCCCAAGGCCACCGGAGGTTCCGATAAGGCACGTGTCGTTAGTCAAGAATAGTACCTATGCCCGAGTGACATTGGTGAGCCGATATAACACGACCCGCCTGCAACATTACCGCTCCTCAACTCGAGATTTGATTGGACTTGCATATCCTACAGTGACTACGGAAAAGGAACGAAACAACCGAGTAACAGAATATACGGATGACGAACAGTCAGTAAAGCTATTAATAAGACCATACATGAAACGAGAGACGATTTCAAATTCCGTTATACCATAAAATTGTGTTATAATTTCAAATTACTGCTACTGTGAATTGTCGGAAGTTCTGCCCGCCGTTGAGACCCGAACATGTTACTGCGCAGCTATAACGTGCCCCACACCCTGTAATTTCTCTACAGACACTAAAATAATCAGATATAGATTGCCTTAAAGATGTGAGAAATGTGGAAAGACACATCGAAAGGATGATTGATGACGGGTTAGAAAAAAAAACATCCCAGATGATCGTTTCAAAGTGAAAGAAGGTCGAGGATGAGATGTGAGAAAATAGCATAGGACAAGAAGAGACTATACGACTGAATCAATGGTGCATCACCATAGTCATCGCCATGATCATTCCCAGAGAAATTGTAGTACTGCAATGATGTTGAGCAAGTCTCGTGAGATTAGTCGAGTAGCTGTCCGAAGTCCAGGTGAAATATCTGCAAGACAAGTCTCAGCGTATGCAAATTATCGACAAGAAGGCGGCAGTGGAGGCAGTAGTGAAGGACCCGCCTACCTGGTGCATCAACTGCGATGCAGCATGTTTCTAATGTGGTTGTTTTTTTTTTACGGAACTATTAAACGTTGCCCCATTATGTTTACCTACAGTAAGCAAACACACCCCAACTCCAGTAGAGGATGGAATAGTATAGTTTGAATGTATCACGCATGCTGCAGACTTGCCACCAATAAAGTGATGTGGCCGCTGAAGGCCGCCGTCAAAGGTATGTTCAGTACAGTAAAAACACTACGTCACTTCAGAGGCTCGCACGTGGCATTTATCTCTTCCGCTCTTCTCAGCTCAAACTCCAACTAGGCAGGCTCAAGTATAGGCTATTCACGGTAAAGTGAGCACTTTTTAAGCACCTCCCAACGGGTATTAGCCCCTAATAAATGTATTCTGTTGGAACCATCAGTCATAACTTTTGACAGTGACGTAATATATATGCCCTGTTTATTAGCTTATTGCAACATTTATTTCAAAAAGTGGCGGAAAGATAGAAACTGACTGAAAGAAAAAAATTAGCAGGACCTTACAAAGTGCTCAGTTTACCGTGAATGGCCTATACCGTGCCTTACCTGGCACGTCCGTTGTAATCGGTGAAGAAGCTGACGATTGACTCCAAAGGCGAAACTGGCACACACACACACATAGATAGACACACCCCCTCTATGGGCAAACCACTGAACCGATGTGAAATGCTGCAGTAAAACAACGTGCAACTATGGGATTCAAAATAGTCTCACTATTAGTTTTTTATCGGAATGGGGATAAAAGCACGGGCGCCAAAAGACACAGCAGATTTACAAGAAAAAATAAATTACAACTGATTCAGATTTAGCAGAAATAACCAAAACACAAACTACATTCCGATTGTAACTTTCCTGAGGCATTGTGGGTATATTGCTATAATATAATGTCTCGGCCGAAATATTCAAGGATACTTGAATATTCTCGTGAAAATTATTCTCTTTAGTAATTTTCATTCTTGGTAAGGAATATTTTTGAGAGCAATTGAAAAACTGCCACAGGGATTCACAAAAGTATTCATTCACCCACATGTTTAGTCATAGCGTGGGTATATGAGGCAATGTAAAGTCATAAGCCGCATACAAAGAGAGAGGAGCTGCATACCTGGCAACCAACTGCACCTGTAGGACGAACTTTGTCTGTTTCCTCGACAACCATTTGCTGAAAGAGTTAAACTAAGGCTTGTACGTTAATGTACACACGATTATGACGCCATTAAAAGTGGCGAACAACACCCAAGGGTAAACACATTTGTTGCATAGTAACATGGCATCTCTATTTTCTCAATTAATGGAGATATAACCCCATAACCGTTTACAGATTTCACATATCGATTCCAGACAACAGTATTCACGGACTTGTTCTTTCATCTCAAGTAAGTTTTATTATTTTGAATTAAAACCATTATAAATGACGATTTTGAAGAACATTTACGTCCCTAAGACTTTTTGTGTGGCATATGTCGAATAATGTTTTCTATCTCGTTTTGCATTGGAAATCACATAACAGCGTATGCACCTGTACTTCAAGATCAACATGTGTGTATGTGTATGTAGGATGTCTAAATTCCCAGTACACATTGTAAGGGCTTGTAATGGGGACCAAGACGGTTACGTTTTGCATAGGAACTTATGTGCGGAAACGTACCGTTTCCCCGCGACAAACAAAACACCACCGCATCATATGTTGACCTCTCCCACGTCTGTAACATACTGTACCTTGTTTATCTTCAGGGGCCACGTACAAGAAGGGCTCGATGTGATGGCCAGCGACGTCTTGCACAAACACGGTACCGCGTACCATGTTCTGGTACACACGATCACCAATACCTGGAAGTCCGAGATCCGCCGCAGCCATAACCCGCGCCAGCAGTTCTTCCTCTGATTCCACAGAGGTCTGGCAAATCAAGTCCTTCATGTTGCCCCACAGGAAGTAGTCGAGCGAAGTCGGTTTTGGCCAATAGTGGATAGGTCGAGGTGGCCCGATTGCTTGGCCTGCACGTTCATCCGTTTGTGTAAGACGTCGCTGGCCGTCACATCGAGCCCTTTTTGTACGTGGCCCCTGAAGATAAACAAGGTACAGTATGTTGCAGATGTGGGAGAGGTCAACATGTGATGCGGTGGTGTTTTGTTTGTCGCGGGGAAACGGTACGTTTCCGCACATAAGTTCCTATGCAAAACGTAACCGTCTTGGTCCCCATTACAAGCCCTTACATTGTGTACTGGGAATTTAGACACATCCTGTCTATGTATGTGTATATCTATGTATAGAGTGAGAGAGAAAAAGGGGCGGGGGGAGAGACGCTTTAATTTTGACTCGTAACACTGTTGCGTATATCGTATAATGTTTCGACGGTATTTTTGTCCAGCAAAACGCATGCAATGTACGTTCGTGACTTCTCGCCGTTATTAAGTAACAAGCGTAATTTGCAAATGTAAAAACAACCGAGACGCATTAGTGAAATATGTTCAGCGTCACAGGGAGTTGGAGCATGGTATCTAACCACGCAATTCCAACTTCGTGTACTAAAAAAAATATGGGCCTCTTAGCAGAATTTACTCTGGTAGATTTTGCAGTCATCCGGAGGTGCCTCTTAAGTAAGACAATCACAGGAAACCCATTACCCCGCCCGCAACATCGTGACACTAACGATTTCCGGTCAGCGTCATAAACGGAACGATGCAGGATGCGTAATACGTGAATCGCACTATAGACTGTTCACGGTAAAATTAGCACTTTCGAAAGCACTACACGTTGTATATTCCTCCGTCTTATGTAACATTAACATTGCTAGGGACCTCATCACTTTATTCATCCGTCGGTCAAGCGAAACTGAAATTATTATAAAACTAAATATTTAACAAATCTGTTAATTTTTACACTTCAGTACATTAAAAAAAATAGTAAGAGAAAGAAATAATTTAAAATGCCACAAATGGCTACTTAACACTTTTTATTCGACGTCAATATATGGTACTACTTTTCCTCCATCGTTACCAACTTTAATGAGCGTATGCCACTCAGGGTGCCCATTCAAATAATTGCAGGTTGGGGGAGTGACTTTTTTTCTAAGGTTTATTCCAAAAGTGTTCAATTTGTCGTGAACAGCCTTTAATCAACAATGCTTGATGAAATAATTTATAAATGAATGCTAAGTATTTCCGTTAAAATTAGGAATGAACGAATTCGTCAGGTTTGGAGAGTAGCCAAGTTTATTTGCAGCGGAACTTGCGAGTGCGTGTAGGCGACTTGCTTGTCTTTGGGTTGGCAACACCTCACCTCATTTCGGACGTTGGCATTTCGCAAGTAACGTGCAGGGCCCGTTTTAGCCGTGCATGATGCTAGAGGGTGGGGAGACGGCAGTTAGCGCTGGGGGGCAGTGTGTTTACTAGCGGCGATAGCGAGAGGAGAGAGACGTTGCCAAGGCCGGGCAGGGCCGCAGTTCGAAGGCTGTATTTATAGTGGTGACATCTCGCCCACCGCCTCAGCTGACACTAGGACGCCTCGCGGCCAATCTGCCCGCGCATATCGTCCGCGACCTCAGCCAGGCGTATGCACCACATCGTGATTCGAAACTCGATCCCAGATCGGATCTAAGATCGACACAGAAAACTGTTGCACCGTTGGAGTTTAGAGCTGGACTGGAGATCGAGATGAAGTTCATTTCGAACTGAGATCAGCTGCCATCGTCGACAAATGTAGTTTGAAAATACGCCAACGAATGTTTTCTTAGGAAATTAAAACAATATTATATGCACTTGAATATTAAGTAAAATTCGTACATCAATAATTCACTTGAAACAGATAAAACATCGCACATCTAGTTCGATCTACAGTGAAAAATACGCATACTTTCATGACGTCATATAGGCCTATAACGAACCAATAGCATAATTTGTCTCATACTTAATATCGATCTTTCACTTTGGAGCCAAGATCGACGAATCGGAGATCCAGAATCATGAAATTTCGTTGGTGCAACGCTTTTACATTAGAACCAAGATCAAACTGGATTCTGCTTCGGAACTAGGATCATTCGATCTCGGATCGGGGAAGATGTTGGTGCAACCGGGCATTAATGTCCCCAACATTGACGCAACTTCCAACTTTACTCTCCCTCCACATGTATTTACCGTTTTATAATACCTAACATTAGTTATAAAAACCGAAAATGAATGAGTGTAAAAAAAAATTACCTGAATATTATTTAGAGAACTTATTACAAATTACAAGAAAACTCCGGTTTTCCTGAACACTTTCATCCACTTTCCAAGGAAAAATGTAGGACTGGAGGATGCAAACAGAACGACTGCTTACCCTGCAGAAGGAACGCGGTCGTGTGTCGTTGCTTGCGTGTTCAAGTTCGCTCCCGTTTGTGGAAATAAATACTAGATAGCAGCACTATGCGTGTACAGTACGGGAGTTACGAAAACTTTGTTCCTCAGATCGGAAACGAGAAACTTATAATTAAATACGTTAACAGTTACGGTGAAAACTATAAATGGTCAACCATGGTCAACTACCAAATCACATGACGCGTATGTTTATTCTGTTCACCAACATATCCTAGCTTTTATGGCAGAAGAAAGAAAGAAAGTTTATCACTTAGCTAGCTGCACAAGACCTCCATTAGAAATAAGGTAATGTGTGCCAATATGTCGCATCAAGTATTAAGGGTGTTGTTGCTCACCAAAAAGATAACTATTCTATATTTGCAGGACGACATAACGTTTAAACTTAAGACTTTACTTGTAAGTAAGCTACTGTTTTCTCGCATAAAAATAATTGGACCGCATAGTCTGTGCTTCATAGCATGTCAAAATCAGAATTTTAGTGGTTTTGGGACATACTAATAAAATTAACGAAAATATTTACAGGAGATTAAACAAAGCTGAATGAAAGGCCATGTCTTAATTAGTTTCAAGGTATGCTTAGTTTTACAAATATCATAATAGACTGATACAAATTAAAAATTTGTAAATATTTCCTCATTTTTAGCAATTTTTTTAAATTGCTTGGACGTTACGTAGAGCGGTTTTATAAATTTCTTGAAATATCTCGTGGTAGTCTCATTCAAATGTTAATTGTTTCATTTCGGTTAGTTTTTATTGTTAGTAAAACCATGAAACCAACAATAGTGATTTTGGCTTGCCATTACCTACCCACGAGAAATATGTAATGTAAAGTTTTTTATGCGAGAAAATTGTACTTGTAAATAATGTCGACAAATCGGGCACAATTTCTTACGAATAGAAAATAATGCATTTCTTGAGACTTTATGTAAACATAATGCTATACATTAATCCAAGGCAGTGTTTGTGACAAACAATGTTGGCGATCAGAAACAGGCTACTTCGCATCTGCAATACGCTGTCTACGTACGGTGTACCTCGTATTTCCGTAGATACGAACAATGCGTTTTTGGAACAAACCTTTCAAAAAAATATTAATAAATACTTTAGCATACAACAGTTGATCGAAATAGGTTAAATGGTACAGTAGATATACCTGATAAACCTAAAATATTCGTATGGACTCCATTTTGAAAAAAGTACCTTATCAAGTTGACTCTTACGTTTACTTGGCGTATCATAGTATTACTCACGTGTCAGATTGGGAGAGAATTGGTACAACAATTTTCGAGATAAAAATTAAAATATTGATTTTTTCATTTGGGTCTATCTTCAAAAATGGCAGACCAACATCAATATCCACCTCAGAATTTAATGCTACACGATGCTCTGCCAGCATACAAAATTTGGTTTAGATCGGTTGAATGATTACCGAGATATGACGTAACCCCAAATTTTAAAATGGTCGCCATTTTGAAAGTAAGATCCCGGCGTGGTCGTAAACTACAAAAGTCAGGTGTCCTTACTAAGTTTCCATGTGTGTAACAAGTTTGGTGAAATTCTGTTGACGATGCGTTCAAAAATTAAAAAGGGGGGGTGTGGGGCACGCGCGCGCGCACACACACACACACAAGTGATCGATCATAAGCCATTTTTTACTTCCAAAAGTAAGCTAAAAACTTGGGATTATTTTTATTCTATGGGCTTTGTCAATGTCCAAAAGTTGAAAGCTGTTGACACACATTCATGTCAGCATTTGTGTGTGAAATGATTATTAATTTTTTGTCGCCGACTTCCCTTGGCGCAGTCGGTTGGTGCGCCACCGATCTGGGGTGCGGGAGGCTCTGGGTTCGAATCCCGGGCAAGGCATATAGGTTAGTCTGTAAGCCGTTACATGCTAAGCTTTCGAGCATAAAATCGGGGGACGTTAAAAAGTCCTATACAATAAAATACAATACAATTTTTGTCTTCGAAATTCCTTAGTATGGCCTGCTTTGTCGACCGTAATCTAAAATTGCTGCAAGTGAGCTTGTTAATTCGGCACAAACGCTAGTGTGCAAGAAGAGGGACGTATAAACAGTAACAGTCAACAAAACGCAGGAGAGGCCACGAAGATGCTGACACGCAGCGCACAACTACGGCAGATAAGGGAAAGTTGTGAAATCGTGAACTACTCATTTGCCAAGCGTTTTGCGACGCCGCTAATAGACGCGGGGAGCGCTTACAACGGTTGTTAATACAGGATGTAAAAGTAGCCGTAACATATTTACAAGTTAATGCAGCAATGGTGCCAAAAGAATTCGCCTTACATCGAGAGGAGTGTGAAGGTAGGCCAGGCATCTGTGTGTGCATCGGAAGGTCTGTAACTCGGAAAATATCGACTTTAAGGCATATGTTCATAGGGACATTTTGTGTTGTTTTGGGGTGTACTGTTCACTTCCCGATTACTTCCCACGTGTTTGGTGCACTGGTAGGCAGGGCCCTAAAGAGACATACATTGCAGCACGTTTACAATCTACTTCCCTCTAACATACCATCCTCTCGATCTCCCCCCCTCCCCCAAATCAAAAAACCATTTTCATTCTCTCCCGCCAAGGCGAACCGGGTTTAATCCCCGGCCGGGTCACCGGATTTTCGCATGTGGGAATCGTGCCGGACAATGCCGTTGATCGGCGGGTTTTCTCGGGGATCTCCCGTTTCCCCCGCCCTTTCATTCCGGCGCTGCTCCATACTCACCTGTTACCCTCATCAGCTCTCAAGACTTCGCTGTTAAGAGCCATCCAAATCTCTCCACTCGTCACTGTAATCATTTTCTCTGCCATATATATATATATATATATATATATATATATATATATATATATATATATATATATATATATATAGAGAGAGAGAGAGAGAGAGAGCGCGCGCGCTCTAGCTTTCTGTCTCTCTCTCTCTCACCCCCCCCCCCCCCACACACACACACACACACACACACACACACACACACACACACACAACAAACGCACACTTTTCCGACACTATTTACCTTTCCGAAGTAATGATCAGTGTAAAGAACATACATTCACACGACGGTATTTGGATTATTTAAACGAAATTGCTCTCGTCAGATCTTTCGGAATCCCCCAGCGTATCTGGAAATTACGGTATCTCAAAATATACTAATCACTTACGTGCGAAACTACTGCAGGGCTTTGCACTGAAGTTGGCAGCAGTGAAACGACCAGAGTTGTAGGCAGCAGTTCCTGTAAGCTTGTATGCCAGCTGGTGTGTGTGAAGCGCGGTAAATGGTAGCATGTGGGCGGGGCCTTTGTAATGTAGTAAGTGTGGACGCGCGGAGGGGCGGTGCTTGTTATTCCTCTTGCGATGGACGGCTCCTTAGCTGGACGGGCGGTCAGCACCTGGGCACGCGTGCGTGGCCTTGCGTGACCCGCCTTGTCAGATCCGCCGGCCTTGCATCAACAAGTGCCAGCTGCCATCTATCTGCTAGTGCGCACACTTGCCTACTTTCCTCAGAGAACGTGGCTCAATCCTAGATCGGATGTAAGATTTTCACAGGAAACTGTTGCACCCTCTTCTAACATCTTTGGCTGGAAACTTGAACACGAATGGTGCAACCAAATATGTTACAAGAGGATGCAACAGTTTCGAACCACGACGGTGCAACTGGGCATAAGGGCTGTTCACGGTAAAGTGAGCACTTTTGAAGCCCTAGTTACTTTTTGGTTTCAGCCATTTTTTAAAATCCATTCACCACTATTTTAAATAAGTATTTCCATGTAAGTAAAAAGAAACAGAGCGTGTATATTCCACCGCACTCTGAAGTTAACATTTAAGACAAAAAATAAAATCTATTTATTCACTATTATTCCAAATGAGAGGGCTTTCAAAAGTGCTCGCTTTACCGTGTATAGCCTACTAGCATTATAAAAATCACCACATTCTAATATTAGTCTATTTCAAAGTAAATTTAGACAAAATGTGTAAAAAAAATTTCCGTGTCGGAATAGCATTTATTATTGCTCTCTACAGTTTCTTATATAAACTCGCGAGCAACCAAATCGACTCACCCACTAAGCGTGCGTACCGATACGAATGATGCGAGTGGCCGGCACTCAGTCCACACATGAATCCGATGGAACGTGTATGGGACTAACTTAAAGGAAGGGCCCGGCCCAGAAATCCAGTTCCTTCGACTATCGACAAGCTCATAACGGCGTTGTTAGAGGTGTGGGACGGAATTCATCAAGACACTGTAAGAACGTTGATTAGATCGATGAAAAATGCATTACAAACTATTACAAACATTGTTAGTGTGCAATTGTTTGTTTCATTTGAACAATACGTGACCCATACTTCCTTTACCTAAATTTTCAATTGTCCTACACTTTGGCGTAAATGGTATTACTGCAAAAAGTACTGAAGTGAGTTTTATGCGAATGGTGTCCACGTAAAGCTAAAGTCTCGGGCTTTAAAGCGACATGTCTACGTTTTTCATGAATACGTTATGTCCTTTTTGTGGGAAACATGCCAGTATGCGCGCGTTATGGATGAGTCGATTTGGTTGCTCACGAGTATATATACGTATATGATATACCCATCTGAAAACTTTTAATATGGTAATTTCTATATATACGTACTTACAAACACAACTTTCAAGCTGTAAAAATATGTACTTCGACCTCTTTTCCAGTGTTGTAATTCCCATAAACTTGCTTACTACTGGGGCAAACCATATTGTTTTTTCACCCCGCGAGAAAGAGCCCCCACGATTACCTTCAAAGAGATAATCACATGCATTCAAAAATGTATACAACTATCTCACGATATTCCCCTGCTCTATCCAGGTGTGTATTGTATTGTTACAATTTTTCTCTCTAGAATTTAAGTGGGCTATGCCAAGTTCGTTAAGTGATGGAGGTCTTAATCAAATAAAGGAATTAATTATAATTTCCTCATTTTATTTACAATAACTACAGCAAAATTCTTTGAACTCAAAATCTCGCAATAAATTGATATCACTTACTGCTCACAACTAATTACTCCAATTTAATACAATTTATAATTACCACAAAGAAATCAATTAATTTTAATAATTAAGATCAGCCCCAATAGACAGTGTTTGAACCTATTCAAATATTATATAAAATATGTGCCCAAATTGACACTTCGAATATTTACAATAAAATCCGTAATAAACTTCCCTTTAGTCCCACCTCAGTTCATTCCATGTCCCGCCAGTCGCATTGTTCAAGAGTCCTCCACGCGCTCTCACGCACAGTAGGTTTCACTCGTCGGTTTCACACCATCTCGTCCATTCACGCCACGAACACCTTGCTCGCCGTCGCCCCGCAATCTCCAGTCGTCGTCACACACTTCGCTCGCGCACACTCGCCAGGCGGCCTCCGTCAAAGACTGCTGGCCGCTGTCTTAGGCCGTCACCTATAATCTTCCCCAACTCGCGTGATGCGTCGCGGAGGGCCGAGGCGCCAGCCAGTCTCACCAGAACATTCTTGCGTCGTCGCCAGACCCGTCGGAACCTCCAGCAGGGATAAGGCAAACAAGGCGCCGAGCAGCGCGACAGCCCGCTGTCCATTATTCACGGGTTTCCCAGGAAGGTGGGTCAGGAAGCAAACCCGGGGAGGGGACGGATGAGGTGGGTCCACCGCCACAGTGCTGGGCAGCAGCGCGTAATAAACACAGTTGTTCGCCGCCAAGGTGCAGCGAACACAGACGTGTTGTCCAGGGAAGAAGGCTGAGTGACTGGTTCCAGGCCTGGAGCCTGGAGGGAACAGTTCGCGTCCTCGGGAAACACTATGTACCTTCAGATGAAGGCTGTTGACGATAAAGTGAACACTATAGTAATTAGCCTTAGAAAAAAAAGTCACTGCTTCTAAAAGCTGTTCACGCTAAAATGAGCGCTTTTGAAAGCCCTGCTTACAATCTACTTGTATACACGTGTATTCTTCCGCCTTATGTAGAATTAACATTGACATGGTCTTCATCACTTTATTCATGCGTCGGTAAAGTAAAACTGTGAAATTATAAGGAAAGCAAATATTTAACAAATCGGCCAATTTTTTACATTTTAATGCATTAAAAAAACCACAAGGGGAAGTAAATAACTTAAGTTGTCACAAATGGTTACCTAACACTTTTTATCCGACGTTAAGATATGGAACTACTTTCCCTCCATTGTTACCAACTTTACTGGGCGAATGTCACTCAGTGAGGCCGTTAAAATATGCGCAGGCAGGAGTAGTGACTTTTTTCGAAGATTCATTTCAAAAGTGCTCACTTTATCGTGAACTGCTTGTACCACTGTGGAGCTACGCGCCCCCAAAATTTGAGTTTTAAAATGCGTTTAGATGAAACTATCAGAAACCACTTATTAAGAAACAAATCGGTCAATGGTGTTTTCTCGAGAAAATACGATCGGTAATAATCATCCCCGTTTCCTTTTGGAAATAGCTGTTTGCGCCTTATGTTTGTATCACTTTTTGTAACACTACGTTCTAAGTAATTTTGTAAGACAACCTGCGATCAGTACGTTTAAATTAACACACTCAGGTGAGTTTGCGAGGTGATTCATGTTGAACATTCAAAATCGAAAGTGTTGCCTGCCAGGTAGGCAAAATACAGAAACGGAGTACTTACATAAGTCTTGTATTATCGTCTGGAATACACTGCCAAAGTTTGTACCCATATTTTAGAAACACGTGGTATGTGTGTGTGTATGTATATATCTTGCGATACGTAATCTCGAGCGTCTTTAGATGTAGGATTTCATACCATCTCCTTCCAGTAGTGTGTGCAAAAGAAAATATTCTCTCTGAGGTGTAGGTGTGGCGACTGGTGATCTTCTGGGGAGCATTATAAACCATTATTTTTGTCACGTTGGTCGTATGTTATGTTTGATTGCCCTGTTCAAACAGATAAATCATCCCCTAGTCCTAATTTTCGTGTCCTGTTCCGTAGCATTAGTCTGAAATCCTACAGCTACAACGGGTTATACTTTATTATTTCTACATTTTCGGATTCACATTCTTTAATTATAGAGCCGTATTATTTTTCTTCAAACAGTTAAAATATTTTTTTTTTTTTGCCGCCAAGTACGAGTTCTTAATAAAAACCGTGGGCTTTGTCTTTATGCATACAGTCGGCCGCTAACCCCACCGGCAAGGCACGAAGAACATTTCGCTAGTTACTTTTGCTGTTGATGTTGAAACCGGGTCTTGTGTAAGGCGCCATGCACTTCTTACTGGTATTTTCAAGGCTGTTCTTACAGTATGTTTTCTTTCTTATCCAGTCAGTTTTGACGAACGACCGGTTCTGGTCATATTTTCCGCTGTGTCCGTTCTTTTGGTTTCACAATGTAACGGTCTGTGGTGGAGTTATATTAATTTCAGTAGCTCCACTATCACCTTATAGCTTTCCCACTCGTACAAATTTCTACAGCGTGTTTAGGAAACATGTGTACAAACTCGGACACGTGATTCGTGACCGGAAAAGAGGACGATTGATACAGGACACCCATACTCCATCTCAAATAATAAGGGCTGTAGAAGCCCCTCGCGCTGGAGGGCGACAAGCATATTAAGTAAAGTACTTGCGTTAGAGGAACACAAATTGGCATAGGATTAATTAAACCAATATCTTGAATAAAAGGGAGGTATGGTCCGTCGTACACACTCCCATCATGTAAATAATAAGGGTCGGCACCCTTTGATTGCACGTAACATTTACACCGTGAGGTTAAATTGATTGTTGATACCATGGAATGAAGCAGGAAGACGTAAGTAGAAAATAACCCCCCCCCCCCCCCCGCCCCTAGTCCCAACTCTCTAGGACCCACCGTTTCCGGTTAAATCGCAAACGAAGGGTACAGTGATAGCAATATCATGGCCTAGTGAGTAGGCAACACTTCCTGCACCCGGAGTAATTCAGCCGCGATTCCCCGCCGAATAAGTGAAGATATTTTGGCGGCTCGTAACAGCGAGGTCTTAAAGAGCCTATTATGGTGTTTGAGGTGTGTATGGAGCAGTGCCGGAATGAAAGGGTGGGGCAAACGTGAGATCCCCGAGAAAACCCGCTGACCAGCGGCATCGTGCATCATACCACCAACATGTCTTTAAGCCAGATTCTTCTCGTTCGTGACGACCCTGCCCGTTGCGGGAGCACTTTGCGGATTTCCATTTCACCTCGTGTACATAACGACTCGAACTAAACGGACAAGAACGTCTACTTAGTACGCTACTGCATCCTCTATCTCTCTCCACCTCTCCCCTACGCGTCTTTCTAATACTCCTTTTTCTCTCTGGTAGTTTCGGTCCCACATCCCATCGCTCATAAATCTTCGGGACTAACCACGCAGTACTAGGCGTGGAAAACATGCTGGCCAGCTGGCGGTAATCATGGACATCGTTAGCAATGAATTTCCTTTGGGAAGTTGGGGGGGGGGCGGACATAACATTTATTACTGTATCAATGAGAAGGGTTAAGTGATATAGTCCATTCATGGTTACTTTTAACTTTTCTGGAGCCCTAATAAAGTTCTACTTCCAGGATATTCCTCCGCCCCATGTATACAGAGCTAGTATACGTAGTCTAGAACATTACACCAAAGGGATAACGTACCGCGTTCGTGCTCACTCAGTGTAATAATATTTTGCATAAGAACTATTTCTTACTAGGTATTAATTAACTAGCACACCTATTTTGTACCCATTTTATTTATATTACTTTTAACAACTAATATACGGGATGATTCGCAATTAGACAGACAAACTTCGGGAGGTGATTCTTCATGAAAAAGTAATAGGAAAACATATGTGACACTGTTACCTAAACCGAATACTAAGGGAGGTATTAGCCCTTAAAAATGAGGTTTTGAACCGAATGTGAAAAATATCGGTAACGAAGTAAAATACAATGACAACTCTCGGAACATTATTGTATGTTATCGGGACCTTCAACGTAAGAGCCGATATTTTGCTCAAATACGGCTAGTATCACCCTTTGGGGGGGGGGGGCTTATAGCTCCCTTAATATTCGGTTTAGAAAGTGTCATATGTTATCCTTTTTACTTTTTCATGAAGAATCACCTCCCGAAGTTTGTCGGTCTAATTGAAAATCACCCTGGAGATATTTAAATTAATAGATACAATATAAGTAAAACTTTTATTTACCAAAAAAATAAGATATGAACGTTTATCTTAAGAGAAATATAAAACACTTGAGATACATTAAATATTTAGGAAACAACCAAACACGTCATAAATGTTGTAATTTTTCAAGATTTGTTGAATAATGCGAATAAACCGCGAACAGACAATAGCGGTATTCACAATAGAGCGTTGCGACGCGATGCGTCGCGTCAAGCATCAGCCAGTCAGAACCTTGACGCTCGTCGCCAGCGTCGGGGAATAAGAAGAATAACATTTCTGTACTTCATAATAAACAAACTGGCGAAAAGCGGAGGTAAAGAACAATGAAAGTAATACGTAACAAACTGTTTGCAGAAATACTAATTCGAGTCCAAATTTATAACGATTTTACCTACCTTTGGGAAAACAAAAGTATGTTTGCTTTTCCGATGCCTGATGAGTCATTCATGTTCTACATCATTTCTAATTTTAATATAATACTTTTGTTAAAGAAAAGTGTATATGATTTCAAATTAACAATTGTATTAACAAATCCTCTCTAAGTCGTTCGCTATTAGCATTTCATTGCAAGCTTCCTTGTAGGATGACAGATGGCAGCACGGTCTATGTCGCCGGCGGCCGGCGTCAGAACATCGCTCTATTGAGAAGAGGCAAATAACGCTAGCCACTGGCGGCCAGCGTCGGACGCGACACGTCGTTATCGCGACGCTCTATTGTGAATACTGCTTATAGCTCACGATGACCGTCTTATATGTCTTGTTCCTGCTAGTGTTCGTCACACATCGCGTTCATACTATCTGTTTTTATCTTCTGCCACTTAAAACATACAGTTTAAACTTTTGACGCGTGTTTATGTAACATTCGTGAGATCTGAAAATGTAATTTCCACCCTCAAACTAGATGATGGCAGCGCCATTTCAGACGGCGTACGCCGCCGACAGATTATCGCTTAGTTGTGAAACAGCAAGTAACGTCGCGTCGCATCGCATCGCACTATTGTGGAACCAGCTTTACACCAGCGCGGCGAGTGTCTTGACCTGTGTGGAGCAGCGATCGGCGTGACCTACTCTCCCACACACAGCTGGACTACAACCAACACCCGGCAACCGGTGCTATTGCACTCCGCAAGCCTCCACTCTCTGCAGACCACTTGTGCACACACACACGTTTCATTCCGCAGTCTACTCGTGAACTACCCCAGGGGCCCCCGCTCAGGGCAAGCTTGTGCTCCTAGTTTCTTTGCTATTTTTCAACTATTTTTTTACTTGACAATTTTTCACTTGAAATGAGTAGCAAGCGGGCCTTACATTATAGGCTGTTCACGGTAAAAATGAGCACTTTTCAAGGCCTTGCTTAAAATATTCTTGTATGCACGTTGGGTATTCTTCCTCCTTATGTAAAATTAACATTTCCATGGGCGCCGGTCAAGTGAAACTGTGAAATTATTAGAAAATAAATATTCTACAAATCTGCTCATCTTTACACTTCGATGCATTTAAAAAAAAATACAGAAAACTAAAGAAATAATTTAGGTAGGCACACGTGGTTATGGTTACCTAACACCTTTTATTCGACGTTAAGATATGGAACTACTTTCCCTCCATCGTTACCGACTTTACAGGGCGCATGTTACTCAGCGCGCTTGTTAAAATATATGCAGGTAGGGGCAGTGACTTTTTGTCTACGGTTGATTTCAAAAGTGCTCACTTTATCGTGAACAGCCTTTATAATTTAAATACCGGGAAAGCAATAAAGATGACTTAATTGTTGATGATATTCTTCCGATCCAGCGTACAAGTGCTTGCCCCGCTTAGGGCGATTGGTCGTGCAACGCTGAGGTGATTGAGGAGGGGGAGCGCAAGGAGATTGTGCTGCACGCCTGCACTCTGGCGGTCGGCGGGCAGAGTTACTGCCCTTGGGAATGTGATCGCCAGTTGTGGTAACGAGCCTACTGACGTCACTTGGTTCGCGTCCTGCGGCGAGCGTGCGGCTAGCTCACATAACTCGGCTCCCAGTAAGTTGAAAAGTAAACGAGAATCGGGGACTCGAACCAGCTTCCCCGCGCACACACTGCTAGAGACATACACACTCGATAAGGGCGACACTACTGAGACATATATATGCATAGTTCATTTGTATTCGAGTCGGAGTGAGCCATCTTACGTAAACAATATTTTACGGACAGCATAAAATTGAGTGAATCTTTTGCATTAAAAAATCGGTACAGTACTTATAATACAGGCCATTACAGACATAGGTAGATATATAAACTGAAGAAGATGAGAAAGGGGCTCAAGACCGGCAAAAATGACCAACATTTCTCGGAAGTTTAAAATGTACTTTTTTTATAACCTATTCTTCACCACTCTAATAGTTTCACGATAGTGATAAAAGTAGCTGCCCCAGTGAATGTGTAGTGATATTTTCAAAAATGGTAGTTGACTAGTGCGACCACTTTACCAAGCACCAGTCATGTCATTGTCATTACATTACACCAACGTAAAAAATAATAATGATTTTGCAGAAATTATGTCTTGTCCATATGGGTCACTAATTTACGTGCGTTTTAATAACAATAATGTACCGCATAACTGATGCCTGGCCCTGGAAAAATTACCTTATTGTATGCCATATGTACGTGTTTTTTCTACGAAGTTGTATTTCTAACATTCTCCATAGTAATTTGCCCGTCATAAACTACAGTGCATAGGTAGTACCTAGTTTATTTTATTCGGTAACACGTACATTTAGAAACGGTATGTTTTCCTTTAATCAACCAAAATATTGATATGAACGCGCGATAAACTTGACTATCAAAACAACCTGCAGTGTATGTGCGGCGTGAACTCAGTAGAACGTTCCTACCAAGCTGTAGCCGTTTCCTTTCTTACTCTTGTGCTGACGTGCACCAGGTTTTATTCGACTCGTACAGTGGTGTCACATTCTGCCCTATAAGCCTGTCTCCTATTTCGTGGCCGCCTGCGAAATGAATATCCCTACTGGTTGGCTGGCTGAAATGACTGACGAAAATAGATAAAGGGCGGGTGGGCTACCCGGGTTACTGGTTAGCTAACTTCAGTTGAATACGACGTGCTTATAAACAAACTATCTTGTTTAGCATGTCGTAAAACTGTTCTAAAATTTCGTGCTACCAGATTATGTTGCCATGGCGTTGAGTAAGGACGTGGTCAGAATAACGCTCCGAAGTAAAAGAGTGTTTTATAAACGTAGTTTTGTGATCACTGGATCACATGTTCCCATGGCCGATGTAGAGCTTGGACATGGTGAGCTTCGGCTGCATTAAATTAAATTTAGTCATGATAGTTTAGTTTTATCACGCTACTTTTCCAAAAGAGACTAAGAATATTTATATTTTATTCCGAAATGTCAAATTCATTATCAGATCGAAAGATGTCCGTAAGTGACAAGAGATTCCGCCCCCCCCCCCCCCCTTCGAAAGTGAGATTGAACGGACAGAAAATAGGCATTAAATCATATTTGAACTAGCCGTGAAAACACAACCTAGAGGATGCGAATACTGCAGTGTTCTGGCTGACTGCAAGTGTACGAAGCGAAGGCTGAAACAAGCGTTTATGCCAGTGTTTAACCGGCGGAGCTTATGTCAAGACTTCTCTCGTTAACTGCGAAGCTTTGAAGAGCTAGTTGTTCTCTCATCAGATGTGAATGTGGCTGGGAAAATACGACGCGTGCAGCAGGCGGTGAGTCGTCGGCTATTGTTTGTTGTAAACACACGCCTTTATTTAAAGAGAGAGGAGTGTGATTTGTCTGCAGGTTGGGCAAGACACGTGTTCAGATACTGGAGCCACCCATGCACGGGGTCTTCAAGGCTCGGCATTGTGTCAGAGCCACTGACTATCTCATACAAGGTGGCGAGATTTAGACAGCCAGTGAATGGTATCTTGACTTATACGAAACAAGCAAAGTGCCGTTCACAAAATCGTGTGAACGAACAAAACTTGGTAATAAGTTGGCTATTCAGAGTTCACTGGCGACGCAGCACTTCAGACAAGTACAAAATACGCTACAACAAAGAGTTCCTAGATTAATTAACATATTTTATTGTACGTGGTCACAAACAGCAGTTGTGTTACAAACTAATCGCCGTGCGCATGTCCACTACACGTTAACGCATCAATAAAGTGTTGTGCGGGTCCTGTACTAAAGAAAAACTGTTTCTGTAACAGTGGTGCACGATGTTTTGCCGATAGTAGTGCGTGATATTAGCGAAGAGTTGATTTGGCAAGAGTCCAACAGGCATTAGAGTTCTGGAAATTGTACTTCTATAGACTATTCACGGTCAAGTGAGCACTTTTGAAAGCCCTCTCATTTGGAATAATAGCCAATAAATATATTTTATTGCAGGATGCGATGGAATATGCATGCTGTGTTTATTACTTACATGATAATATTTATTTACAAAGGTGGTTAGGGGATAAAAAATGGCAAGTAACTAGGGCTTCAAAAGTGCTCACTTTACCGTGAACAACCTATAATAGATATCACTTGCAAATACAGTCAGCAGGATCATAGCAGCACGGTTAACAACCTATTAAAAACATGCTATATGAAAATGTCGCTCGTGTGGAGCAACGAAGCGCATTTCAGCATCGCTTCGATATGCTCATTGGCATTATTATAACCGGTACTTGCCCCACACGCAGTATCTCAAAAGAAAATTAACATTTGTCCAAACGGAATTTCTAAATATGTTAGTGTTTAGAATTCACGATTTATTTATAGCACATTAAAGTGCTATTTTTGTAGTTAGTTTACCTTTACAAATATTAAGCCAAATATGTTTAGCGTAAGCTACGTTATATAAACACGTATAAATGAAAAGCATAAAGTTGCGACAGTTGAATTCATTTCAGTTTCTAAGGGGAATATTTTGACCAATTATCCACTGCATGGATTCAAAAATAATCAAGCAGATGTGCAATACCTAAAGTATTAATAAAAATACTGTGGGTAGAGGGAAGGATGGTCGCGATACAAGTGGAAAATTTTATTATTTTATTGATTTTTTGTTTGCTGTAAAATATTGAATTTCCTATTTTACAAATTTGACAGAAGGGCTGACGCATTGAACTGACAACTTTTGTTTCGCGTTCATAGCTGACTAGCAATATTTTGAGAAATTCTGGCTTATGTTATTTACCTTCCATAACGTAATTCGGTATTGATACGCCAAACAACATACACGTGCTGGAAGGTAAGTCGTGGAACTGAAAATAAAACAGCTTGCTCTCTAAAGCTTAACTGAGATTATATAGGATACTCGCTTTATAAACTGCTGCCTCGCGAATTGGTGGGATAGAGGCTTACTATCGAGTCATTGTCAGATTACTGTATTAACTTAATCGGAGGAAATAACTATTAAACCAATTTAATTCTGCCCTGCTGTCGTTAAAGCATCATAACAGTATATAGTAAAATTTTGACAACCAAAAAAAGTCTGAGGAAAGAAGCAAAAGTAAAATTTAACAATTTTTGGTTGTGTTCAGGCCAGGCTTCACTATGCATGGGCGTATAGGTAATCAAAGGCTAAATTCATTCAAAGATCACTCAGTCATATTTTGTAGTAGTATTTTTAACTAAAGATTTTTGTTCGAGATTGAACTCATCTAGATTTGCAAACCTTCCAAATTTTAATTTTTTAATTTCAAATGTACGTTTTCACTATTTATAAAATTGTGACATTTTATATATAATTAAAAAGTGCAATTAAAATTTAAAAATCAAAATTTGAATGGTTTACAAATGTATATGCGTTCAATTTTAAACAAAAAAAACCTTAGCTGAAAATACTATCACAAAAATGACAGAGATCTTTGTCCGAATTTAGCCTTTGATTCCCTATACGCCCATGCGTGGTGAAGCCTGACCTTAATCAAAATTTTACTGACTTCGTGCAGAGTCAATAAACTTCTCGCACTAAGCAGTTGCTATAGTGTTACTGGCGTGATAGGCGAGCCACTAACATGGTTAGACACTAATTAAAGGCTTAAAGCAGTAATTAGCTTATCGGTCAATTAGCCGGAGGTTCGGGGACCCTGGCTTTCCTGCTGTTAACGACGCCACTCACTGCAGACTAGCGTTCACGCCTCGCAGTCTGTCATTTGTGTAGCCGCCTGCCGCAGAGGAGTTCGGCAACCTTCGGATATGCTCGGCTTCCTTCGCCGAACATCTCGTAACATCTACATTAGGTTCATTCCAACAGCAACAACTTTCTATCGTATGGTAGTCCTGATGTTATGATATAATCTATTTACGGTAAAGTGAGCACTTTTGAGGTTCTAGTTACTTTTTTCCTATAAGTCATGGTTTATCCTTCCACCACTTTTTAAAATAAATATTTCCATGTAAGTAATAAACAGTGTATATATTTAACCGGACTCGTAAGTTAACGTCTACGGCTACAATAAAATATATTTATTTACTATTATTCCAAACGAAAGGCCTTCAAAAAGTGCTCACTTCACCGTGGATAGCCTATACGTCAGTGTACAGCGGTAAAATGTACACTTGATTGTACCTAAACACATGCAAAAAAGTTTTACTTGCACTTCGTACGGTATTGTGCTCCCCCTCGTTTTGGACGTAGATGACATACTGCAAAGTATAGGTGAAATTCGTATATTTGGAATGTTATGCACCATACACAGTGTGTGCAGTTAGGCAGGTGTATAACAACAGTGATAACTAAATTGCCATCGCCTGAATCACTATTAAAACGAGGAATTTACATTTGTACCTTACGTTGATGTGTAATTATGTATCGATGAATGCAATATTCCTGTCTGTTTTCAAATGCGCAAATAAATAAAGAAATAAGAGTATAGTCCATTCGCGATTACTTTCAACTTTTCTGAATCCCTGCTTAAGTTCTACTTCAAGGATAATTCCTCCTCCTCCTCATGCAAACAAAGCTTAGCCGAGTCTAGTAAATTTTACCAAAGCGACAGCGCACCACATTCGTGCGCACCTCACGTGTAATAATATTTTCCACAAGAAATGTTTATTAATGTAGTCATTACCAACACGCCTATATATATATATATATATATATATATATATATATATATATATATATATATATATATATATATATATATATATTAGATTTAACACAAAACTGGATATTTTTAAGTTAACAAAAAAACAAAACTCTTTTGGTGGATGACATATTTAGGAAACAACGAACCACGCTATACATGGTGTGATCTTCAAAAGGTTTGATTCGAAAAGTGTAAAGAAACTGCGAATAGACTATACATAGGAAATAGGAAATGCTTTTTTCTCATTACGTTCGCAGTGGCGTTTTAGAAAAATGAAATACACGCTATCTATAAAGCCCCTGTCACACTGTCAAATCTTTCTCAAACTGCTTCCAATAGGTTTGGTCAAATAAGGTTGGGACAGTTATGACGTCATCGAAACGTCATAAATGCCGCCATATTTGTCTGAAATAGTTGGATGCCTTTGATTTCCATCAAACATTTGAAAATTGGATCTTGTGTTACAAAATTTGTTTGATGTTTGACGGTCGCAACCAATCAGAACCGTGCATGACAAATGTGTACGTCAAGAAGAATTAAAATAATGAACAATTGCCGGAAACGAAATAGGTTATAAAGATAATTCAATCATTTATGTAGAAGCTGTGTGTGCATGAATGTTATTTTAAGTGAATATTGAACATAATATTAGGCGAGACTTAAATTTCATTGTGCAGGAAACACCTCTGATAGATAAAATTTTTATTTAGTGAAGATGCGAAAATAAATTACAACATTCCTTACATTTTCTTCCTGTAATGGACCTAATGAAAAAACATGGGCAATAACTCACTATGAAAATAATTTTTAAATAATAATTCAAATTATATTCCCCCAGTAAAAAAATTTTGTGTGACACATTTTCAAACACATTCAAGATTATTTCATTAAATTTATTGGAAGGAAAAATTTTGTGGCCGTATTTTGTCTTCAAGTGTTATTGTCAAATATAGTGTAGTAGACAGGGGCTTACGACGTAAGAATGTTTTTTTTGGGAGGGTGGAGGGCCAGTATACGGTTCAAGCCACATACGCATGCGCAGTAATGACGGTGTGATGCCGACGGAAGAACCCGAACCTACCCGATGACTGCCGAACATGCACCTCGTCGTCGGCGGCTAGAAGCAAGCCATTCTGTACATCCGCCGGCGGTGTACCACAGGATGTCTGCGATGCGTATTGAATGCAGTTAGCGAGTGCATCGACTTGAGTCCGACCCGAGCGTAACGACTCTCGCGGGGCGGGAACACGTTGTAGTTGCGTCACGGTTAATTAAACTTATCCGGAAGCCATGCTTAGCTTCTTTCATAGACTAAAAGATGAGATAGACCTATCTCGCTGGCTGCGAACAACCAATCTCGGTGTCTCACCAACATTGAAATGATTTTCAAATTTTAATTCCACTTTTTAAGTATTTATAAGATGTCACAATTTTATAAATAATAAAATGAGCATTTAGAACTAAAAAATTAGGATTAGGAAGGTTTACAATTCTAGATGCGTTCAATTTCTAACAAAGAAACCTTTTTTTTTTGAAAAGACTACCACAATAAACGTCTAAGAGATCTTTGTCCGAATTTAGCATTTAATTCCCTACACGCCTATGCATGGTGAAGCCTGGCCTTATGGGGGGTATATCCATGCCACCTTAGTTTTACATATTTTCCTCCATAACTTAATATTCGGAGTCGATATTTAAAAGCCCAGACTAGTCGAGGCAATACGGAAAATCTTAACAGTTATTTCGAAACCCTACTTATTTTTCATACATGATTATATATAAAATATTGCCTAATTATAAAATATTATTTAAATATTTATATTAATTTATAATATTAAGTAATATATTAAATATAATATATCATAAAATATTACCTAATTATTTAACAATTTCAATCGCACTTGGGAAAATACAGGTATAATTGAAACCGTGCAAATTATAACGAATCGTTAAATAGTCCACAATGTCATGTCTAGCTCTCATTTTTTATGTCGGTCATGCATTTTCATTACAAATATTTATTTAAAAAATCGGAAGTTGGAATGGATACTACCTCCTAAAAGCAGCTGTAGGATGGTAATCATTGTCAAGCCTCAATGGCCTTCAGTGTACGGCAGATTGAAGAGGGAAGGGGGGGGGGGGCGAGTCTCGGATCCTCGGCAGGGCTTGCACTGTAGGGAGGTTCACCGGTAAAGAGTTGGTTTTCCGTCCCGATGAGGCGGGAGGCTGGGCGATGATGCCGAGCCGGTTCTGCCCCGCTGACTTCCGGCCGGCTCGGGTAGTGCGTGGGTTGCCCCACGCTTGTCCCGGGGGGGAGGGGGTGCCTCTGTCTGCCCAGACCCGACCTCCGTCGTACTGGTACCTCGGTGCACGCTCCTCAGGCTACCAACTCGGGAGAAACTATTTTCTTGCCGGAGGAATCACAGATCGTATTTTGGTTGCCACGGGTCTGGAAAACCTGGGAATGTCAGGGAATTTGCATGCGATATGTATGCTATATTTGGCAGTTCTGTCATTAATCGTGCACCGCTGCCAGAATAATATAAAATTATTTTAATGATTGTGAAATAAATGCTTAGATTTTTCTTCGCAGTCTATGTGGTGAGCAATTTGGAAGATGAGAGAATTATTTTGATGTAAAAGTGTATTACATCGCAAAGGCACCAATCCTTACAGGAAAAAAATGTTGAAGGATCAGCGAAAAAAGATTATTTTTGTCTGGAAAAGAGGGAAATTTCGGATAATTTTCTAAAGGTTAAAAGGTGGCAACCCTGTTGTGGCACCCTTAACCCATTCTGTCAGTAGTGTACACAATAGTGTAAGTAACGTACAGTAATGTGCTCATCTTCCAGTGATCTTCATTAAGGGTTAATGATTCGTTACAGGTTTGTTCATGGTAAAATGAGCACTTTTGAAAGCCCTGCTTAAGATCTACTTGTGTGCACGTTGTGTATACTTCTGCCTTATGTAAAATTATCATTGCCATGGACCTCATCACTTTATTCATGCGTCGGTCAAGCGAAACTGTGAAATTATTACAATGTTCAATATTTTACAAATCTGCTCATTTTCATACGTCGATGCATAAAAAACTGATAACGAAAGAAATACTTTAAGTATTCGCAAATGGCTACCTAACACTTTTTATTCGACGTTAAGATATGAAACTATTTTACACCCATCGCTACCAACTTTACTGGGCGAATGTCACTAAGTGTGACCGTTAAAATATGTGTATGCACGGGCAGTGATTTTTTTCTAAGGTCGATTTCAAAAGTGGTCACTTTATCGTGAACAGCCTTTAGATCGTTTTACTGTTCTAGGTTGATAATAATTCTTGGTTTTTTAAGGCCTACCTCATTAGTGGTTATAACAAAACAAGTCTATGTCGACTTTAAGTACAGAACGCGTTAAAAATGTATTATATGTAACATATGAATCCATGAATTAAGTCAGGTCTGGAAGTGTTAGTGAGGGAGGGATGGACGAAAGTAGTTCGGTCCCGTAGCTGAAGTTTTTTTTTCCGCATGGTTTATTCTCCGACTTTTGCAATTCGTGCAAGATGCTCTTGGTTCTCCACACACTTAAGCTTGGCTCACAACCATCCGTCACTTCCATCTGTCAGCCATCCGTCAGTGGAAAACGACTCACAACAGTCCGTCATCCGTCGATCCGTCTGGCAAAAAAAATGTTCAGTGTTACCACCCAACAACACGAACTTTTTCGCGCAGAGGCAAATGTTTTTAATGAATTGTCATAAATATATTCTCATTACCTAACATAATTTATCAGCATCTCCTCTGAAAATCTACAAGTAGTCTTCATTTCAATTCAAAGGTGAAACGTAAAAAAGTTAACAACTTTACTGCTTTGTGTATTTAAAACGAAAATTATTCAGACAAATGAACAAATGACTGTTTCCCGACAGCCATATCCAAGGAACGATATTACAAGGCGGTGGACCATCCGTCGGTCCGTCGAAAGTTATTTGAGATATACTTGACGGATAGAAAAAAAACTTGCCCTGCGATTGGTTGAAGATCACGTGACCGACGCACGGACGGGCGACTGACGATGAAACGGATGGTTCTGAGTCCAGCTTTACTTTTTGCAGTTACCTAAGGGCGTCGCGCCATCCCGCTGGAGGTATTTGGGTTGTCCGAGGCCTAGGAGCGCTACGGGCGACATAAGTGCGCGCATCGAATTATTTTGTCGCCTTTACGTGTGAGGCACCAGCTAGCGAGCACCCTTTCTCTCGGCGACTCGCCTCTCTAAATCTTTCAGTGCGGGGGGGCCACGGTGGCTTTAGCGGTTAGCACGCTCGCCTCCCACCAAGGCGAACCGGGTTCAATCCCCGGCCGGGTCACCGGACTTTCGCGAGTGGGAATCTTGTCGGACGATGCCGTTGGTCGGTGTTATCTCCCGTTTCCTCCGCCCCTTCATTCCGGCGCCGCTCCATAGTCACTTTAATCATCTTCATCGGCTCTGAAGGCCTCGATGTTAGGAGATGCCCAAATCACTTCACTTCACTTCTATAGTGTGCACGTCTTTATGCTGTGTCAAATAGCAGCTTGCACCGGGAAGTTTCATGCCAACAAATGATCGTCAAACACTCGTATTAGCCATTTTTCATATTTAAAAAAATTCGTATTAGAGACTGATGTAGAGAACTGGAACTACCATTCGAGCTTGTGAAGTTTCTTAAATACTGTTCGTATACAGAGGCTGCCCTAAAATATTGAACCTTTTTGAATTACATATCGTAGTGTAATCGAACACGAAGTTATCATACATGAGACTATGTAAATTAAATATTCTTGGCTTGCTGCTCCCCCCCCCCCCCCCCCAAGTCTTGGACAACGAACGGCCTTGCCTACTCTCTTACGCACATCGTCTGTCAGTACGAGAAAGTGAAAAAGGCAGTTTAGTGTGCCTTTTGCCGTTATCAGTGCCGTAGAACCTTCGTCGGCAAACATGACAGCGCCGCAAGCATATCGTACATTCTACATGGAGCAGGAAGATAAGTGCAGTCGGTGTAAGCGTTCGTGCCGGTGCTCGAAACCTATCCAAACACTCTGTTGTGTACCCAGCTGGCGTTGACGTCCCTATATCCGAACGAACGTGGGGCGTCTTCGTGTCTGGTCACCCACCCCCCCCCCCCCCTTTTTTTCCCGTGTTGTATTCTCTATAGGATATTCACTATAAAGTGAGTACTTTTGAAAGCCCCCACATTTTGAATAATAGTCAATAAATATATGTTATTGTACCCTTAGATGACAACTTTTAAATCCTGTGAAATACGTGCAGTGTTTATTACATACATGGTAATATTTATTTTAAGAAGGTGGTTATATGACTGAAAAGAAAAAGTAACCGAGCCTCAAAAGTGCTCACTTTACCGTGAACAGCCTATACATTTGTTTCCACAGTGTGATGTTGGCGAGTTTTCTTTGTGGTTGAGAGGAGTGTTACAGTTTTTCTGTTAAGGCTTTCTAAAGACCTAAGACATGGGAGGGGATTGAACCAGGATCGCCTTGGAAGGTGAGCAGGCTAACCGCTCAGTCACCGTGGCTCTCTGAGAATTTCAGCTTAATTTCTTGATTCGTACTAATTTCAAAATCTTGATTAGTTCAAATTTCAAAAATTTATTGAAAAACATAGTTCACTTTCAGCGTTTATATTTCTTACCTCAAGTCTGACGTTCGGTTGACCAGCTAACTTTTGGTTATTGTGGCTTTAACTTCGTTTTCTCCGAAGTTAAAATCGAAATGCAAGTGAGGAAGTGCACACCGGATTTCCAACAAATATTCCTTGCGGAATTCTAATGACACCAGCAATTATTTTGAGATGTAGGTAGCCTAATGTATTAATTTGGTTACATTTAAAGATTTGTAAGAAAAAATACATCAATTAAAAATTCCTGTATCGCGTTTTCTTTTAAGTAATTTTCCTCCATTGTCGTCCTATTTTTCAGACAACTATTTCATGTCGCTACGAAAAATAATGTAAACTAAATAAGTCTTGAAATACGGTGATTCCTCCTACATGCTAGTTGGATTATTTATCAACCATTTTAATGTTATTTATTTCTTGTCAGTTTTTATTGGTTGAGAATGAACATTTTCTGAATTATGACTAGTAAATATAAAAACAGTGGTTACCTGTGGTAAATCGGTGATTACAGCCTCAGTGAAAACGCATAATTGGTCAGTTGCCCGCGCCGAGAAAGGCCATTTGTAGCGTTGTCCTCGCCTTTTAGGCATTATCGCCCCTACAATCCTGATCCCAGTTGTAAGTAGCTTGTAAGTAGCTGTTACACTCTCGAGATAACCTATGCACTACAAAAATTGCAATAGAATTTACATTATTTTTAAGTGGAAATTTACCTTTTATGAATAACGACGCTAGTAATTTCGCCAACTTTTTTTTTTTTGTGAACATGTTATAAAAGAAAAAGGGGAGGAGTATTGTGTGCAGTATTAATATAAACATCACTTCGTGTGTGTGTTTTTACAAACATATTATTTTGATGACAGTCTGGGAGTTTTAATTTTGCGGGGATGTGTTATGGTGACCGGGGGGGGGGGGGGAGGTTGTAGAACTTTGTAATGGTGCGCCACTTTTTAATTCGCTATTGTATACAGCCTAGAAATAAACTGAAGATGACAGCGAGCATTATGTCCAATACAAACAGGGGCCTAAACAATGGCATGTGCTTATTTTATCTGGAATTTTTAAACAAAAATAAGGAATTAAATAATTCACAGTAACATTAAAAAATGTATAAAAACGTTTGAAGTGGCTGATAATGCAGAGCTGAACTTTGATAGGCAACAGAATCAGCTTGCCTGTTTTTAAACATTTATTTTTAAAATATCCTTAAAACTGACCAAATTTCATGTCTTAAGCTTTAACTATATTTTTGCTGAGAATGTTTATTTTTTTCTTATATGCGTCTCTGGATATTCTGATCGTAAAATCAAACACGTTTGCGTGATACACCTCTGTATTGATTGCAATAAAGTTGAAATTACCTGTCAAATATAATTTTTGCAATATAAATATTTTATATTACTTCGTTTTTAGTACGAACGATGTTTAAATAGGTCAAGTGATCTTTATGATAAAAAACTCATTTTGAAGTCGTTTCACGGTTTTTCAGGAGCATACTAGCAAGCTTACAAGAACTGTCATTGTCAAGAGTAGAACATCCATATCGAGTGTGTAACAACGTTGTTGGACATAAGAAGTTTAATGTTGTGAACGTACGGACTCCTGAAGGCTTTAAACGGTAAAATGAGCACTTTTGAAAGCCCTTTGCGGGCGCGGGGCTTGAACCCGCAACTTGATGTCCGAGTGCTGTTCTGGTGCACTTGTGGGGGGAGGGGAGCAGCGAGGTTGGCAGAAGGAGTTCCTGTATGTCGGCCAGTCGTATAACGGCCACCACACTCTGCTGGTACCACTTCGAGGGCACATTGGCGCCGGAGGTTGGCGGGAGTTACTTGAGGGCAACACTGCAGGGCGAGCCGATATACTGACGTCTTGGAGAGACGTGACCAGATCAGTCAATCCCCACGGCTATAGGCTGTTCACGGTAAAGTGAGCACTTTAAGGCCCTGCTAAATTTTTACTTTTATCCAACTTCCTCTTCCTGCTGCTTTCTAATATAAATATTGCAATGTGATCAATAACACAGTGTATATATTCCACCACCCTCGAAATGTAATTCCTGAGGCTGCAATAAGATACATTTATTAGTGGTTAATTACCTTAAAAGTGCTCACTTTATCGTGAACAGCCTATACACATCACGAGGTGGAGGAGCTACGGCCCGGTGTCGTCAATAATCAGTGGTAAGGATATATTTGGTTCTGGGTTTGGTTCTGCAGGATAGATCCGGGAACGAACCTACGCGCAGCGAACTCGAGAGGTCCCCTGTTAAGAACCTTAATATATTTTGATAACGTAATTCTAGCTTGGAAGAGTCGAGAGTTATTCAGTATTGTTTAAGATATTTCAGAACTAGTAATTATTCAGTATTGTTTGTTAAAGCATTTGAGATCATTTTGTATGAGAAAATATAATAAAAGAATTAGTAGTTTTTGTAATTGTCTTCTGTCATTGTACTATCTTGAATTACACTCCCAGAGCAGAGTAACAGTAGTCATTCCAGTAAAAACGCTTCACCCTTCTTAAGATCTACTTGAATACACATTTGTATTCTTCCGCCTTACGTAAGATTAACACTGTCGTGGACCTCCACTTTATTCCTGCGTCGATCAAGTGAAACTTTGAAATTGTTAGCAAAGTACCATTAAAAAAGTACAAAGCAAAAGGAATAATTTAAGTTGCTACAACTGGTTACCTGACACTTTTAATTTGACGTTAAATATATGGAACTATTTCCCATCCATCGTTACCAACTTTACTGGGCGTATGTCACTCTGCGCGCCTGTTATAATATATGCAGGTAGGGGCAGTAACTTTTTCCTAAGGTTGATTTCAAAAGTGCTCACTTTATCGTGAACAGCCTTTACTATTGATTTGCCGCTAGTCAAGAGTCACATAGTAGTTCGGCGGCGGCGTGATACTTGTATTTGCTGTGGACTGGACGTGATTCATCAAACCGCGATACTGTAGTAATCTGAACAACGTTTGGAATTGATATCTAGATATGTTAGCTGTGCAGAATGACCAACCATCTCAGTATGATTTGATCCTCTCGTGGTCCCAGCAAACTTCCTGTGGTCCCGAGGATTTTGACAGGTACCTTAACACTATCGATTCGTCCCATGCGAAGTTGTAAAAAAAATGCGCTGCAACAATTTCGAAATAATAATGTGCGTCAGAACAAATGTTGAGAAAGCACAGAAAAATAATATAGCTATGGCAAGCTTTACTACGAGAGGGCAAAATAATTATTCTGTAGTTTTAATATGAAATGATAAAATAATTATTCTAGGGAGAATCGCGCATTATGATTCCTTTCCCGTTCATCAACATTTGAAATTTTTTGTAACACGATTTCTGATTGTTGATCAAATATTTCTGTATCGTTATATATTGCACCTTTTAAATGTAACTGTAGAGTAGAGCGCGTATAAAGGCTGCTCACGATAAAGGTAGCACTTTCGAAATCAATCTTAGAAAAAAGTCACTGCCCATACATGCATATATTTTAATGGGCGCAATGAGTGACATGTGCCTAGTAAAGTTGGTAACGATAGAGGGGAAAGTAGTTCCATATATTAACGCCGAATAAAAAGTGTTAGGTAACCATTTGTGATAACTTAAAATATTTCTCTCGCTTTCTGTTTCTATTTTTAATGCGTCGATCCGTAAAAATTAGTAGATTTGTACAATATTTTCTTCTCTAATACTTTCACAGCTTCACTTGACCGGCGCATGAATAAAGTGACGAGGCCCATGCCAATGTAAATTTTACATAAGACGGAAGAACACTTAAGCAGGACTTTCAAAAGAGCTCATTTTACCGTGAACAGCCTATAGCTGTAGGCAGTAAGTTAATAACACGGGTGTACAGAATCAGCATGGCATGTTATGCGGCATTTCTCGCATCGCAATGAATGGTAGAGCTGAGCTCGGTCGCGCCATGGTGAATCACGAGACGGGGGCAAAAACTTTTGCAGTGTTGTACGTGTGTGAAAGTAACGACAGTGCCGGGGCTGTTCACTGTAAACTGAGCACTTCTGAAAGCCCTGCTTAAGATGTGCTCGAATGCTCATTATGTATTCTTCCACGGAATGTAAAATCAACATTGTCATGGACCTGACGTGCTTTGTTCATGCATTGACAAAGGGAAACTGCGAAATTATTTGAAAAGTAAATATTTGACGGATTTGCTGCCTCTTTCACGTACACTGTTAACTGAACTTTAAGGGTGCATGCAAACTAGTCTGCCTCGTTAAAACACATACTTTACATGAAGGTAAAAGCTGTTCACGATAAAGTGAGCACTTTCGAAATCAACCTTAGAAAAAAATCACCGCTCCTACCTACATATATTATAACGGGTGCACTGAGTGACATGCACACAGTAAAGTTGGCAACGATAGATAGGAAGTAGTTCCATATCTTAACGTCGAATAGAATGTGTTAGGTAACCATTTGTGATAATTATATTATTTATTTTGCTTTCTGTTTATATTTTAATGCATCGTAGTATAAGATTGAGCAGGTTTGTTAGATATTTACTTTTCAAATAATTTAATATTTTCACTTGACCGACGCACGAATAAAGTGATTAGACCCACGACAATGTCAATCTTACGTAAGGCGGAATAATACACAACGTGCATACAAGTAGATCTTAAGCAGGACTTTCAAAAATGCTCATTTTACCGTGAATAGCCTATCAGGGGAGTGACGTTTTAAATACGTCGATTTCGAAATTGCAGTTAACCGTTAACAGCCTTTGGCAGACAGGATTTCACGGCCAAGAGTTGAGAGCAGAATGTCGTTCGGGAATACGCAGTAGAACAGCTGCGCCGGATTCCGTGCAAAGCGCCGAGGGACAGTACACAAAGTGAAGGACGAAAGCCAGTGGAGAAGTGTGTATAATCTGTTCGCGGTAAAGTGAGCACTGTCGAAAGCCCCCCTCATTGCAAATATTAGTCAGTAAATATATTTTATTTTAGCCTTTGACACGTTAACTTCCGAGTGCGGTGGAATATACACGCTATATTTATTGCTTAGGCAGGATTTACGACGACCCGTCGCGTCTGTCCGTCAATCACGTGACCAACAGCCAATCAGAGGTGGCCATTAATTCCGTCCGTCAAAACCCTGGCAAGCTTTAACTTTTGACGGACAACGGATGATATTACAGCCTTCTAAACTTGCACTTTTCGTTACTCTTTCACTCCGAGTTCCTTACAAGGATGTGTAGTGTGTGCACTGATTTGTTTTGCTGACTATTGTTTTCACATGTTTGTTTATGTTACTGTAAAATGAAATTAAATTAAATTTTTCCTGAAGAATAATTGATAACTACGTTTGGAAACACGAGCTCCTCTTTTTCAATAGTAAAAATAATAAAAGATGCTTTATATACTATTAATTTATTTTTACCTCGATTAATTTCCGTTACGTATGTGTATGGTTGTTTTTGGTACTTAGAAACACAGTACCGCAAAAGATTTTCACTTTGTGTGGAGAATTTTTTTCTATTTGTAAACAGTTTTGTTTTTATTAGTTTGCAGCAATGAACTTTCGACGGACGGACGGACGAAGTTTGGTTGTAAATCGCTCGGCTGGGAGACGGACGAACGTACGGACGGACTGGTGGATGACGGACAGTCGCGACGGGCTATTGTAAATCCTGCCTTGCATGTCAATGTGTACTTAAAAAGGCGGTGAAAGGATACAAAACGGCCTAAATAGAAAAGTAACTAGGGCCTCGGAAGTGGTAGGTTTACCGTGAACAGCATATAGACGCCGTGTGTAAGTGCGTACCAGGGAACTGGTTGTAGGCATGGCCTGTGCGAAGTTGGAGAGATGACTCAGTCCATCATCGTCCGCCAGCAGTGGTGGAGGTAAGGCTCTAGTGTAGCTGCTGCTCCTCCCCCTAGTCCAGCCATTCACTGCACTGCAAGCCGAGAGCAGTGACACAGCGGGGTATTGTCGTCGCCTGAATGACCGCATTGTGCTCCCGTCGTCTTTTGTGCGCACGCGCAGATGGCTGTGCGTGCGTGCGTTCACAGGTACGTCGCCCCAGGCCACGTCACACCTAGGGAGAGCTTCCTCACCGCCAACATTTATTTTTCCCTCGGAGTTTTTCAAGATATTTTATGGATTTTTGTGGCAACATACCTAGCAGAGTGGCGCAGTGGTTAAGGTGGCCGCCTGGAGAATGAATTTTGCACGTCTGAGGTCTTGCATCAAATCTCTCATCGCCTCTACGCGCAAAGCACCGAACTGGTGTGCAATCTTGTCGTCGATAACGTGCCTCTATGAGATTTTCATTGGAGACCCTACCATTTTATGAGTTAATAATAAAAATAATGGTTTGATGCATGTCCCTATTACTTTTTTTAATTTTTTGTACCGGAATGTTTATACCTAAAAACTGACCGTCAAAACTTCCGTTTGAGGCATTCTCACTATCGCAACACGAGAGAGAAATGGAGGAACTGAAAACTTATAGAGACTCGTAACGTTTGTTAAATGCTATCCGTAATCAGGCTTCACTCAGACACGTTGGACGGATTTTTTTAATGAGACTTTTCTCCTGGAGCTGTGCTCACCGTTTGGCGGCCTACCCAGGCGACCACCTTAAACTTTGGACCCGCATTCGGTACGAACTGGGTTCGAATCCGTGTCCGGTCATCCTGATTTCGGTTTTCCATTGTTTCCCGAAACCACTCCAGGCGAATGCGCGAATGGTTACTTACTAACATGCCATAGTTTTATTACTTCATCGTTCCTGCACGTCTGAGCAACTTGTTGCGTTTCTAAAGTCGCCCATACACGATACCAACTTCTGCTACACCCACGGCCACAGCAGAAGGTATAGGTAGCAGAAGAAAAGACAGAATTGATGAGTTCATACCCTCATGTTACCCGAGTGCTAACAGAAAATTGTAAATGGTAGTCAAACAACTAGCAAATGCCAGACATTCCACAGTTGGCAGGACTACAAATGCAATCAAATATTATATGTAGGAGCTTTGTGGTACATCCAAAAAGTATGGAGATTATTATTTTTTTCCCCTGAAGACTGCATTCACATTTATGTACAACGGACGTTTACGCGACTAATTAAAACATTATTTAATTATTTAAATATTTTTCTGTAATGACCTCGCTGTCGATGAGAAGTTAAGCCCTACCTACCTAACACGATATCGACGATGACTTGATTAAATACCGAAACATTTTAAAAACAACATTCATCGTGTTGTTTAAGCGTAAATATAAACATTTTAATTTCAAGTCTTGACTTCCAACATTTTTCAAAAAAAGGTATTATAAAACAAAGTTTTTTTTTATAGTGTTTCTTGAAGTCACAGGAGTGGCTTAAACTTTATTTAATTATCTGATAATTGGTATGCGTTAAAGTCAAAATTTGAAGTAACCTACAGGCGTACTGCAATACAAATCTCCCAGTATATGTACACTATCGACCAAAAAGTAATTGGGCACCTGTCCACAATGTTTGCTCGGTGGTTGTTACTCCGTTAGAATCTCGTAGGGCCACCTCTTGCGGCTATAACAGCAGCCACCCTGTCTGGCATGCTCTCTACGAGTGTTTGCAGGACATCCACGGGGATTCGTCGCCATTCCTCTTGCAACCATTCCATGAGTTGAGCAATGGATTTTGGCCGCGCCTCACGAGCCCTCACCCGGCGATCCAATTCGTCCCAAAGATGTTCTGTAGGGTTGAGGTCGGGGCTGTGGGCGGGCCAGTCCAATCGGCGAACATTGTTGTCTACGTACCAATGCATAGTAGCCCTTGAAACATGGCACCTGGCATTGTCATCCTAGAAGCAACACGGGTCCATTCCGTAAAAACCCCACAATGTTGGGAGTATTTCATTATCCAGAATGTTAGGATAGACCTCTGTGTTCATGCTACCACGGACAAACACCAGTGGTCCTACGGCGAAGGCCGTGAAACAGCCCCACACCATCACTCCACCACCACCACCGAATATCCTAGTTGGCGCTATACACTCCGGCAGAAGCCGTTCCCCGGGTAGACGCCACACCCATACACGTCCATCGGACCGGAATAATGTAAACCCCGACTCATCACTCCACAGAACTGATTTCCACTGCTCCAGTGTCCAGTTGCGACGGTCCAAACACCACCTGAGTCGCCGATATTTTATTGCTTGTGATATGGGGCTTATGTGCAACTGCTCTTCCGAAATATCCAAGTCGGTGAGCCTCTGTACGCAATGTTCCAATGGAAACCAATACTCCTGTTGCTGCATGAAACTCCTGTCGGATGGTAGTCATGGGTTGTGCCCTATTTTTGACAATTTCACGTTTCAGGGTTCTGCGATTTTTGTCGGTTAAGATTGGAGGTCGCCCAGAACGTGCAGAATTGCCACAATGCCCATTGTCCTTCCACTTACGCAGGACGAATACGACCGTTGATTTGGGCCCACTGAGATGGCAGCCCAAAATCACGCCCTTATCGGAGTCCGCTAGCTCTGTACCTCGTGCCATCTCCTTGTCAACTGGTTCTACACCGGTCTGCAGCGTATGACGGCCACGCAAGTCAACTGACGTACTAAATTACCTATCTTCACGGGTGCCCAATTACTTTTCGGTAGATAGTGTACATTCTTAGTGCTATCCCTATTACATTAACTATTATAAAGTTCCTATGTTTCCTTTAATTTATTATTGAAAAGTAATGTTCCTAAGTTATCGCACTTTTTAGGGGCTGTTATTAAATATCGCAACGAAAAAGGATGTAATATGTTAGAATGTAAATATTTCTAGCCCCTAAGAGGAATAAGTCCCCGCCAACTTGAATTTATATTTTTTTACCGGGGTAAGTTTTATTAAAAAGGATTTGACGAAACTTGCTACACGATAGGCGATAAATAAAAGCTTCTCAAACAAATTGTTACAAATTCCTTATTATTAATCTTTTTACGTGTGATAACCTAGAAGAAATGAGCGATTTCTTGCAGGCGAGTATATAAATGTTACAACAGCAGTCAAGTAAATAGCTGCTTTAAAAATGGAAAATGCAATGCCTTTTTGTTTTGCCGAGCCGTTAAACAAAGTGAAATCTGAACTGCAGGGTGCGATGAAAATTCCATAAAGCCAAGATGACGAACAGGCAGAGAAAATTATTCCGTGGGCGAACGGCCAGAAGTGAAACTATACTACATGTAGCATTGACAATCAGTACAGATCACCCAGCGACAAGTCAGGCAACGAATCGACAGATAAGCGGCAGTTTAAGGGAACCCGATGATTTTTTGAACTCTTTGTCTTGTAAGCCTCGCTGATGTGATGTGAATGGATGCCGTGTGTGAATATGGAAAGACGCTGGAAATGATGCGAATCTGAGTCGGAACGATACGTCCATATTATTTTTCTTTAATTGACCTGATAACTACACTGTAAAAAATAATGGGAAAATTACCTGACAAGTAAGTTAATAAAGGAAAAATTACAGCACTCTGGAGTAAAATCCACGTACATGACAGTGGAAAATCCCATACATGGATGGGAAAATTATCCTACGACGTGTGGATCTCCTCTTCCATTTGTAACTGTTTAATAATTCTATTTTATATAATTTTTACCTCAAAATTAATTTTTATTTAGTCGTACAGTTGTTCAACATGGCTATTTATATGTAAGGTATAATCACAGCACTCTGGAGTAGAATTCACGTACATAGAGGTGGAAAATCCCATAAATGGATGGGAAAATTATCTTGCGTGCATCTCTTCGGCATTGTCTCGACAATTAAATTGGGGGGGGGGGGGGGGGGGTGACGGAAGAAACAATCGTTTAACATGCTAATATTCACTGATGCTGTCCCGCTGTCGTCTCTTGGTGTAATGGATAGCGCATCGGCCTATCGTGACAAGAGGACCATGGTTCGCGACCACCCACCAACAAGTGTCGAGGATTTTAATGTTGTGGTTTCGGTTACTATTCGTAAGAGGATATAAGTAATAAAATAATTAACAGGACTAATACTCCGGCGTATTTTAAATATAGTATATACAATATAGTTAATTTTCCCTTACTTGTATGGGATTCGCCCCCCCCCCCCCCCCCCCCCCCGGCCACCCACACTTGTCAGGTAAATTTACTCTACATTTAAGAGGTAATTAGTTTCCCTTACATCTTACATGTAAGGGATACTTCAATTTTTTTTTCAATGTATTCGAAACTCCTCCCCCTCCACCATAACTCTGGCAGGAGATGCCATCGTAGGCAGCTGGTTGACACACAAGAACAGGGCCCGCCAGGACGACAACTATAGGTTGTTCACAGTAAAATGAGCACATTTAAAAGCTCTGCTTAAGATATACTTGTATGCAAGTTGTGTATACTTCCGCCCTATGTAAGATTAGCATTGCCATGGGCCTCATCACTTCATTCATGCGTATCGGTCAAGTGAAACTGTGGAGTTAGAGAAAAGTAAATATCTAACTAATCTGCTCATTTTTATACTTCGATGCATTAAAAAAGTCTGGAAGTGAAAGAAATATTTTAAGTTATGACAAATAGTTACTTTACAACTTTTATTCGACGTTAATATACGGAACTACTTCCCATCCATCGTTACCAACTTTACCGGGCGCATGTCACTCAGGGCGCCCGTTAAAATATATGCAGGCAGGAGCAGTGACTTTTTTCTAAGGTTGATTTCAAAAGTGCTCGCCTTATCGTGAACAACCTTTACATGTATGTCACGGATAACGGAGCACGTTTGAAAGTCTTGCAAAAGTGACTTCTTTATACCTCGCCGTGCTAGTTTTTACTAATTTCCACGTGTCGCTCGAATGTCACTGTGAAACTGTAACCAATTTGAACACGGCACTTTTATTACGACTTTCAACATTTCTGTAGTTTGAAATACCTATAACTTGCCTTGAAATCTTTTCGGGAAATGTCACTACCCCTGCCTGTGACTGACCTGCAAAAAAGAAAGGGTCCCAGTATTTTGCTTCCTGGTCTCGTGTCAAATTTCATCATCAGCCAATGAACAACTGTAGGCTGTTCACGATAAAGTGAGCACGTATGAGCCCCTAGTTGCTTTTTCCTTTCAGCTATTTATTTTGTATCGTCTAACCACATTTTTGAAATAAATATTGCAATGTAAATAAAAGCCGGGCTGTGGTTCCATTTTCAATTTCTACTAACAAACGCAACTTCCAACTTTGCTTGCCCTCCACGCGTATTTACCGTTTTATAATACCCAACATTAGTTATAAAAACGGAAACGAAATGAATGTACTAATAATTTAACTGAATATTATTTAGGGAGCATATTACAAATTATAAGAAAACTCCCGTTTACCCGAACACCTTCATCCACTTTCCAAGGAAATATGTAGGACTGGAGGACGCAAACAGAACGACTGCCCGTGTTGGCTTGCTAGTTCGATTCATCGCTAGTCGCTCCCGGTTGTGGAAATAAATACTAGATAGCAGCACTATGCGTTTACATGAAAACTCTTGTTTCTCGAATCAAAAACGGGAAACTTAGAGTTAAGTGTGTTTTAAGTTAAGGCGAAAACTAAAGAGATTCAAACATTTTCAATATGTATAGGATAAGTATGGAATAAACGCCACTGCTCACGTGCGTGTGCGTGTGCATGTTGGGCGGGGTAAAGGAATAATTCGAGCTGGACCACTAAAGTGTGTGTTGGTAACTCAGGACGAGATTCCTGGTTGACGTTATAGTGGGTGGGCGAACTGAGAAACACGGGCGTGTCAGATGAATGAAGTCCCCGGGGACGGCTCATTCAGGCCCGCCGCCTGCTCGGTTCCAGACAGCATCCATCAATCAGCACCCGGCACGGCCCGACCCGGCCATTACCATCGCAGCTCATTCACCAGCCGGCCGGACACGCGCGCTCGCCACCAACGAGGTTGTATGCCTTCGCTGTGTACGATCTCCTTGGCAGCCACATCCTCACCAACTCACACGCCTCGCTGAGTTAAGACCCCGATCACTCATTTCTACAGCCGAGAATTACTTTTTTGTACCCAAACGGGAGCCGATATTGTAAAATCCTCTTACAATTTTGTTACAAATTGTTTTCATTATGTGATATAATTTTTTCAACAAAACAAAACTGTATAATTTCAACTAATTATTAAATAAACAAAATTTTTGTTAATTAATTGGATAAAATTGTACTTTTTTTTTCGGAAAAATTAAACTGTATAATAAAAACAATTTGTAACAAAATTGTAAGAAGATTTTACAATATCGGCTCCCGTTTGGGTACGAAACATTTATTCTCGCAAAAACCTGTAGAAATGTAGGATCGTGACCTTAAAGCTGTTCACCATCAACGGAGCACTTTTCAAAGCCCTGCACACTAAAATCGAAACATTTTTAAAAACTCCTCCAAATTTGACTGCAGATCTGTGAGTGAGTGAAGAGGTTTTGGCGGCTCTTAACACCGAGGTCTTGAGGGCCGATGTTTCCTTAAGAAGTTGGAAGAAAGTAAAACGGTACGTTCCTAATTTATGTGGGCTTTAATCGCATGTAATGAAGTCCCAATGTTACATATGTAACTTGCTCAGGAAGGTGTGACGACGTAAGCACTTGCGCGTATGAGCGACTCCGGCTCATGTTAAGGCTGTTCACGACAAAGTGACCACTTTTTGAAATCAATCTTAGAAAAAGTCGCTGCCCCTGTATACATATATTTTAATGGACGTACTGAGTGACATTCGCCCAGTAACGTTGGTAACGATGGATATAAAGTAGTTCCATATCTTAACGTCGAATAAAAAATGTTGTGTGTCAATTTGTGATAACTTAATTTTTTTTTCGCTTGCTGTCTTTTTAATGCACCGGAGTGTAAAAATTACCAGATTTGTAAAATATTTACCTTTCTGATATTTTCACCGTTTCACATGATCGACGCATGAATAAAGTGACGAGACCCACGAACATATGTGGGCTCTGGAAAAGGCTCGTGTGTGTGTGTGTGTATGTAGTAAATGTAGGCCTACATATGTAGGCCACTTGTTCCATATTTTTTTTAACTTTTGCATGCTTGTGGCTGTAACCTAAATTTTCATGAAGTTTACTGTTACTTGCGTCCATGAATTTTGTGTAAAGATATGAATAAAAAATCCAAAGTAATTAAATTTGTTCGTCAACTGATGACAAACAGAATATACGGCCCATATGGAAGTTGGCAGGAACGAAAATAAATAGGCACATAATACAAACAACAGAAAATAATTTCTTGAAACTGATGGGCCGACACTGTTATCTCTACGTTAATTTGAAGTTTGTTAAACTTCTAGCGTGGAAAGATTTTACGTCGTTCCTTATTTATTGTGAACGCACTACTACGCGTTAGGCAAGGCAACAAGTTCCACGTTGACACTTAGTATGAATCGGCCCTTATTACTGCCTTGCTCTACATTAGGGCTGTTCGATACCATAAAAATTTAATATCGATATTTTTCCAAACCGTTACTTGGTATTTTCGATATATCGATAATATCAAAATTATCGTTAATACCAAAATAATACAAAAATATCACTAGTACCGAAATGATGGATAATACCGAAAGTATGAGATAGTACTGAAATAATTGATAATACCGGAATCGTCGATAGTATCGAAACATCTATATACCGATATATTTCAAAGTTACATGTAGATTATATAAGTAATCTTTCATATCGATATTTATCGGAATATCGAACAACCCTACTCAACATACTGAGTGGCTGCCACGAGATGATATCTCCGCCGCTCGGACGGGCGGCAGTGTTCATGGACCCTCGGTGCTCGTCGTGTCTGTCGCTTGTACGCGCACTTGGTGTAGAGTGGGCGTGCGAGCCGCGCACCATACCAGGCTCCGTGTTCCGAACATCGAACAGCTTTCCTGTCACTAGCACCGTATAAAAACAAGCCTGTACTGTAGAGGATCTGAGGTGGGATCATTGTTCACGTGAGCAAGTGTTTTGAGTAACATTTCTACTACGTTCCCTCTGGAGTGGTTTAAATGCAGGGTAGCCAGAAAGGACACATTCACGTTCGTCATTCGGTCCACGCAAAAGGGCCAGCCTGGTTGAAATTCACATGTAAACAAACCCATTCATCACTGTGGACCACGTGACTGACATTTATTTATACTCTTGGGGTTCTGAAAACCAAACCAGCCCGTGGAATAAATGCTAACCAGTCGTAACCTTGGTTGTTTTCCAATTCCAGCAATGATGCGGTGACTTGAGACAAACCGCGAAATGTGGCTCCATTAACGCCGAAATACGTAATTTGATAACTTGTTGAAACATACAAAATGGTCAGAAACAGGATTACCAACTTTGCTATAAGAGACACTTCTAACAACTCACCCAAATGAAATGATCAAGGAAAATTATTATTTTAAAAAAAGTTTTAAATACTATTTGTAATGTGAACAAAAAAAACCTCGTATTTTAATTCAGTGAACGTTTTCTCTGAACATATACAACAAATAATATATAATTTGCAACTAAATTCATTGTGAACTGGATTTCTCATTTAACCATTGGATTAGCTGTAATTTCAGAAGTGACATATTTCTTACAACGTGTTTTTAATATTTAGATTATTTTCTAAGTAAAGTGATATACTGAGTGTGTATGATGTCCCTTCGTATGTCCGTACGGAGCAATTCTTTCAGCTTCTGGATACCATATCTTCTAAAATTATATATTGTCAATCCTATTGTTATAAAATAGCCACGACAAAGTAAATATTTGTTTTCATGTTGGCTGCAAGAGAAGCGTTAGTGGCCCGATAGTAGAGAGGTTATAAGCAAGGAGGTTCAGCCTGGCAGTGGAATCTCTTTTTCTCTTCCATATTGTTTGACCTACACCCTGCTTGAGGCTACTTCGACAATCTGACTGACGAGGGCGCGGTCGGCGACCGTCAGGCTCGACAGGCTGTTCACGGCAAAGTCAGCACTTTTTAACGCCTTTCGAACAGAATATTTTAGGCTATTTACGGTAAAGTGAGCATTTTTGAAAGACTTCTCATTTCGAATAATAGTCAATAAATATAATTTATTTTAGCTTTAGACGTTTGCTTTCAAGTGCGGTGGAATGCACAAACTGGGTTTGTTACTGACATGGCGATATTTATCTAAAAAGTTGGTTAAAGAATAAAAAAATTAAGGGAAAGGAAAAAGTTACTAGGGCCTCAAAAGTGCTCACTTTACCGTGAACAACGTATAACTGATATAATGTTATTGTGGCCTCACATACAAACTTTCGAGAGCTATAAAGTGTCTACACTGTGATTATTAACCACAGGTCAATTTTTATATCAACAGTTGCCGAAAGGATACAAACAAACTGAAAGGAGCTTGTAAGCAGGGCTTTAAAAATTGCTCACTTTACCATGAACAGCCTATTCGCCCAGGACAGATTGGGAATGGACTCGTTTGGGGTAGCGATTTTAACATCGCACCTGGCAGCTGTTTATATTATCTGTCAAGTCCTTTCCTATAACAAGTGCCCTCTCTCTACTAGACGTTCATCTCTACTAATAAAGCATGAGTTCCAACCCCCTTACCATTTCTTTTTAATACACGAATAAGTTTGAATTAATTTCCTGTCGACTGGGTTTTTCCTGTGCCAATGCCGGTTTTCCCCAGTCTCTTCTAGAAATAGCTTGGCTGTAAGTACACTTAGGGAGTTAGTCATGGCCCCAATTGCTGACCATGGCTGCCCAAGCCCTCTCTGCCGCGATTCATGTCTCCTTGCATGATTTCCTTCCTAGTAGGCGTAAGGTGTTCGCCTTGAGACACAGCAAACTACCGTCCTACACACAGGGCTTCCACTTAACACTTCGGGTAGTTAGAAAAAATTTCCTATAACACTCAAGAGGCAGTCGTCGTTCCGTCATTCCATCAGCCCCGAAAAAACTACCACAATTGCAATCTCCCCCTCCCCCTCCCCCCGGCCCATTTCCCCATTCCAAAATGATGAATCCCGTTTGAAAAATGTGTCTCGGTCGAACCGGGAACCGCATTAGCGAGACACTGTGTGGCTCGAACAGCAAGTGAAACACATTAAAACTGATACAAACACGCTGTTTTTTACGCCTTTTCTGATTTTTTCTGCATTTCTATTTAATGCCTGGTTCACATGTACGCCGATCACACCGAACAGACAGAGCGAAAAACTAGAACGGCCAATCAGAAGACGTCCTCGGTTCCCGTGCGAGTTGCGCAGAAACCGACGACGGCTTCTGATTGGCTGTTTTAGTTTCACGCTCTGTCTGTTCGGCGTGATCGGCGTACATGTGAACTAGGCTTAATACACGTTTAATTTCAGTAGCCAGTTGTAATGAACATGACACTTTAGAAAACCCAATATTTAAAAACTTTTCTTTTCCCCCTGTTAACAGTAGTGCAGTGTCTAAATGATGAGCTATACGCAAGTAGCAGCAGACATTTTCCCAAGTTTTTTTTTCAAACATTCTCAGTTATTCGTGAACATATTGTCAGTGTAGTATATTAAAGTTTTTCTTCGCACTTGTTGAGTCAAACCTTTAAAAAATTCACCCTATGCATGGCGTGTTTAGTTGTTTCCTATATATGTAATATATTACAAGCGTTTATACTTCTGTTAAGATAAGAGTACCTAATTTTTGGTTAAATTGAAATTTTGTTTGTGAATTATAATTATTTTATTTATAATTAATAGGAATAAAATCACCCTACTCGGTTCTCAAAGCGTCGATGTTAACGGGTCTTCCTAGCAAGCCGGCAGCCGCGAACTTCGATGTTTAACGAAATTCCTTCTCATTGCGCCAATTTTAGAGATAACTATTTCAAGCAAAATGCATTCTTCCTGAATTTCCTTAAGGGACTATGCTACGTTATAATATGTACCCAATTTCTTTTGTTAATATGTTTATTTTTATAAAATGTAAATATTGAAATTTGCATATAACAAAAAAAAAAAAAGACGGGAAATTAATTTTCTGTTCAAAAACAATTTCATGTAGCAATATTCTCTGAGAAAATCGCGTCAACGCATTTTTTTGTGTCAAACAGTTGTCTTTAAAATGGATGCAATGAGAAGGAATTCCGTTCAACATTTGAAGTTCGCGGCTGCCGGCTAGCCGGTCAGTGGCCTTGAGTTGTTCAATTGCAATGTTGATGTCTGCTGCCAGATTGTAATGTGTATAGTTGGGAAGTATCGCCATGTTATGCGGGCCGGCAACTCGGCACTCCGGCTCTCTCTCGCTCTCTCTCTCGCTCTCTCGCTCTCTCGCTCTCTCGCTCGCTCTCTCTCCTGCATAACAGATCGATACCAGACTGGACGGCACCAGCGTCTTCCAGGCGATGTCGTCCCTACACGATACCGCATTTCTGCTACCTTCTGTTATACCCACGGGCACAGCAGAAGGCATAATAAAAGTTCCTGTAGCAGAAGAGAAGAAAGAGTCCATCAGTTCACACCCACACATTACCTAAAGTGCTAACAGATAACTGTAAAATGGCAGTCTTAAACTTTGTGATACATCCAAGAAGTATGAAGGTTTTTTTCCTTCCGGAAGACTGCATTTATTTAAGTTTCTGAGTGGAACATTACACTATTACTATATAGAAAATGATATTAGTAAACGGCATTGCTTATGTATAAAAAACAAGGCACTTTACACGACTATCTAAAACATTATTTAATTATTTAAATATTTATCTTCAACAGGCGTAATAATCAAGCTTGTGCTTTTCGTAATCGAAGAAGTTAATACGGTTAGGAGACTAAAAGAAGGGAAAATATAATACTAATGATAAATATTTAATGTGTGTGGGTAACACCATTCATGCTACAAATCAAATTGTGCTCGTTTTAAAGTTGTGGTAGGTCAGTGGTTTGGTGCGCGGAATTTTGTAGTTATTTTATGTGACACATTACTGATGCTTATAACTTATGTTTTTGTTAGTAAACGTTTATTTGCAGAATTTCTTTGTATAAAAGCAATCCTGCGCAAATAACTGCACAGTGCAATCGGCTGCCTGTGGTTCTCTTTATTTAGCTTTGGTTTGTATCTCACTGCGCACACAACTATCAAAATGAGCCATGCTAACTGGTAGAACAGTTTTTATATCCACGGGCATGCCTGAAACGGTAATAGAACGTGTTCTAATTTTCTGCTATACCCACGGAGCTGCGACAGGCAATATGGCGGACGCCGGAGAAACAACCTTGAGGCGCATATATCCGTTTACGAAAAGAATTACGTGTTCTGTAAAACGTGTTTATGTACCAAATGAAACTCAATGTACCTGTAAGTAACGGGAAACGTTTCAATTAACTCGCACGGTCATAATGAAACAATAAACACGACTTTGAAAATACGTGATAACTATGGACTTTTATTGTATACATAACGTTTTACACAGGTATCTAGGAAGTTGTGCCCGTAGCTCAGCGGATTTGTGCGCGGGTTCACGCCGCAAAATTTTTAGTTTTAGAGTTCACATGTCCGTGTCGCGAAACTTTTTTAGTCGTTTTACGTGATACATTATTGCTGTTTATAAATTAAATAATTGCCAGAAAACGCTTATTTCTGCAATATCTTCGTCTAAAAGGAGTTATAGAAACCAAAGCTAAATCAAAAACCACAGGCAGCCGATTGCACTGTGCAATTACTTGTGTATTATTGCTTTTATTTAAAAAAATCCACAAATAAACGTTTTCTGACAATAACATACATTATAAACTACAATAATGTATAACATAAAATAACTCAAAATGTTGTTATATGACGAAGATTTGAACTCTAAAACCAAAAGTTTATGTTACAAACCCGTATACTAACCTACTGTACTTTTTTACACACACAATTTGAAAATGGACTGTGTTGATGCGTATTTTAAAGACATGTAGCAGGAGTGATCCCCAGACACAAAAGCTTTATTATGGGTATTGTAATATTTTCCCCTTCTTTTAGTCTCCTAACGTATAAGCTTGTTTAATTACGGAAAGCACGATATTGATTATTATGCTTGTTAAAGATAAATATTTAAATAATTTTATAATGTTTTAATTAGTCGCGTAAACGTCCGTTGTACATAAATGTGAATGCAGTACCTTGTTTTTTTATACATGAGTGGCGTTACTAATATCATTTCCCATACATTAATAGCCTAGTAGTTGTACTCAGAAACTTAAACAACTACAGTCTTCAGGGAAAAAATAATAATCTCCGTACTTTTTGGATGTACCACAAAGCTCCTACATATAATATTTTATTGCATTTGTAGTCCTGCCAACTGCGGAATGTCTGCCAACTGCGAGTTGTTTTAGACTGCCATTTACAATTTTCTGTTAGCACTTTAGGTAGCATGTAGGCGTGAACTGATGGACTCTTTCTCTTCTACAGGAACTTTTATGCCTTCTGCTGTGCCCGTGGGTATAACAGAAGGTAGCAGAAATTGGGTATCGTGTAGGGCGGTTTAAGTGACCAGTAAAGTTGCCAACGACGGACACAAAGTAGTTTCATGACTTGAAGTAGCAGGAAAAGAGTTAGGTAAACATTTGTGAGTACTGGAATTATTTGCTTTGCTATGCTTCGTGTTGTTTGTTGCCAATGCATAAATTTAGTTATTGGAAGCAAATGTGGTCGCTAAAAAAGTCAGCGTAAATCGCTAAGTAACCCTCTGTTTACGATATTTATTCTTCTGTGGTGTTTTAAACTAAAGCGACATTACTGTTGAAATTCTGAGGAAGTAAACAGAACACACGCCAAGCTTGTTTATGCAGTTTCCCATCGCCACACCGTCGCAATGCTTCCTTCCCATCGCCACGCCGTCGCAATGCTTCCTTCCCATCGCCACGCCGTCGCAATGCTTCCTTCCCATCGCCACGCCGTCGCAATGCTTCCTTCCCATCGCCACGCCGTCGCAATGCTTCCTTCCCATCGCCACGCCGTCGCAATGCTTCCTTCCCATCGCCACGCCGTCGCAATGCTTCCTTCCCACCGCCACGCCGTCGCAATGCTTCCTTCCCATCGCCGTCTGCCGCAATGCTTCCTTCCCATCGCCACGCCGTCGCAATGCTTCCTTCCCATCGCCACGCCGTCGCAATGCTTCCTTCCCATCGCCACGCCTGCCGCAATGCTTCCTTCCCATCGCCACGCCGTCGCAATGCTTCCTTCCCATCGCCACGCCGTCGCAATGCTTCCTTCCCATCGCCGTCTGCCGCAATGCTTCCTTCCCATCGCCACGCCGTCGCAATGCTTCCTTCCCATCGCCACGCCGTCGCAATGCTTCCTTCCCATCGCCACGCCGTCGCAATGCTTCCTTCCCATCGCCACGCCTGCCGCAATGCTTCCTTCCCATCGCCACGCCGTCGCAATGCTTCCTTCCCATCGCCACGCCGTCGCAATGCTTCCTTCCCATCGCCACGCCGTCGCAATGCTTCCTTCCCATCGCCGTCTGCCGCAATGCTTCCTTCCCATCGCCCCGCCGTCGCAATGCTTCCTTCCCATCGCCACGCCTGCCGCAATGCTTCCTTCCCATCGCCACGCCGTCGCAATGCTTCCTTCCCATCGCCACGCCGTCGCAATGCTTCCTTCCCATCGCCACGCCGTCGCAATGCTTCCTTCCCATCGCCGTCTGCCGCAATGCTTCCTTCCCATCGCCACGCCGTCGCAATGCTTCCTTCCCATCGCCACGCCGTCGCAATGCTTCCTTCCCATCGCCACGCCTGCCGCAATGCTTCCTTCCCATCGCCGTCTGCCGCAATGCTTCCTCTCATCATGGCCGTACTGTGACCTTAAGCCCCTTTCACACTCACAGTTCTCCGTCAAAACGTCATAAAAGCAGCCATTTTTGTCTGAAAAAGTTGGACGTCCTCAGTTTCCATGAAATACTTTAAAGAATAGTACCGGTTCTATCTTTTCTTTGATATTTGACGGTTTCATTCAATAAGGATCGTGTACAACATAAATGGACGTCAAAAAACTGAAATAACGAACAATTGCTGGAAATGAAACATTTCTTACATTTTTATTTGTAACGGACTGCATGGAAAAGAAAAGAAATATCTCACTAAGAAAATAATTTTTTTATAATACTTGAAACTAGATTACCCCAGTAAAAACATTTGACAGTGTGACACATTTTCAAATACATTCAGATTATTTGATAAAATTTGTTGGAGGGAAAAATCTTATAGTAATTTATCTTCAAATTTTATTGTCAAGTATAGTTTATTTTACAGCGTGAAAGGTGCTTTAGAGAATAACATATTTTACTATGAAGGCCTCACACACTAGCCACTATGGCCACAGACTAAAGGGTTTTACATAATAAAAAACTTTGGCAGTAATTAGTAGCCTCCCAAAATTTAACTGACACTATAGAAATGTTATTCCGTAACTTCGACCAACAGAATCGCAGCTTAATGTGTGCAGTATGCGATCAAAATGGAAACAGTTGTTTATATATTCATATTTTCGTTTTCGGCGTTCGTTTTTTCGAATACCAATATAAATTAATATTGTATTGCATAATTTGTAATAAAAATGTTATGTTGTGCTTATTTGTATGCGATGGACAGTATTCGTGATTTCTTCACACTTTTTGAATCAAACCTTTGAAAACATTCCCTCCATATATGACGTGCTTGGTTGTTTCCTATGCCTTGTATCACAAGCGTTTTATAACCGCATTATCACAAAAGTATCTTACGTCTTATTCAATTAAACTTTTACTTATATTTTATCTATAAATTATAATATTCCATTTATCACTCACGAATAGAGAGATACAGTAGGTGTATTCGGAACGCCAAGTAATAAATAGTTCTTATGCAAAATTGTATTACACTGTCCCTCTGGTGTTATTCTCTAAGCTTTGTTTGAATGAGGCGGAGGAATATCCTGGAGGTAGAAGATCAGCAGGGCTTCATAAAAGTTGGAAGTAGTCGTGAATGGACTACGCAACTAATTATGTAGGTTTAGGTTTGTGCCAGTTCGTTGGAAAAATCTATGCTCGTTACGACGATGTTTATTGTGTAAACCCCGTACAGATGGGATACGCTGCCTAGCGTGCATGTCCGTGGCATTAACTCCGCCATGGCCAGTAGGCTACAACTGTCGAGTCACGTGGTCAACAGTGAGTGATGAACGTGTTTGTTTACATTTGTTTTTCCAACGGACTCACGCTCTTATCCGCAAACGGTTGCGATATATTACACATTTCTACATTAACGTATAAATTTTACGGCATAAAATTCTTCCGCTTCTTTTCACTTTCTGTCCGTTGCGGATCAAACCATTTATTTGAGGGGGTCGAGTATATCACATAAAATCATGATAAAATACTGTAGTGGCTTCCCATTATCGTTCTGATATGTTGAAAATACATAAACACTAAATAAACTGATTGGCTATAGTAATTAAGTAATATTAATGTGCGTCGTTTAAACAGACAAGTTAATGGCCATCACAGTCCTAGGGTACAGTTTGTTACATGGACGCCTAAAGGGCGTATCTGAGTTCGTTAGGTAGGAGGTCTTAATAAAAATAAAATAACTAAATCTGATTTTTAATTCATTCACACAGCTATTATTTACAGCATTAAACTATCTGTAGCTGCTATTACTCTTTTTATTTCACAGTGAGAGCAATATTTAATGTCTATTTCAACTCTAAATAACGCCCTTCTGTATGTCTCTGTTTGGTTATTGTCAATTAACGTATGCTCATCATTAACACACGTCCAGTCTATCCGTTGGCATCGTTTGTAATGTCTTTCACTCAAGCATCCAGTACAATAGTCCAGCGTGCAGTCACACCCTTCACTGCTCTGATGTTCGCAGTCGCAGATTTCCCTCCCGGAGTTGTATGATAGAGGGATGTTTGAAAGACAGGCGAACGATAATCCAAGATGCGCATATTTTGTTACGAAAAACTACCATCACGATAATTCCTTTGCGGCACGTGCTCATGACCTTCCGCAGATTGAATTTCTGCAATTATCTGAAGAATTTTCTAGTGGCCTACTACCCAAATATCTCCCAGCATGACTTGGAGTGCGTCGAACTTTCCAGTTCAAGGCCACCGAGTATAAAAGTGCGACGGGCCTCTGAGCCGGGAGCAGATGAAGGGATGAATGGCTGGAGTTTTGAGCGATAGACGACGAGCGAGAAGAGAAACGCGAGAGAAGTGACCAGCAGAGGGAGGGAAATCTGCGACTGCGAGCATCAGAGCAGTGAAGGGTGTGACTGCAAGCTGGACTATTGGAATGGATGAGAGTGAAAGACAGTACAAATTATGGCAACAGACAGGCTGAAAGTGTGTTAATTATGAATATATGTACGATAATCAGAGACAATATTAAGAACGTTAATTAGAGTTCAAATAGACATTAAAAACTACGCTCACTGAGAAATAAAAATAGTAGGCTAATAGTGGAGATAGGCAGATTACCGCTGTAAATAATAGTAGGCTAATAGTGGAGATAGGCAGATGAATGCTGTAAATAATAGCCTCCTCAGGCGTCTTGTAACAATATTTACAGGATATCATGCGCTCATCTGCGCACCCAGTAGGTGCGTTTCGTAACGAGTATGCCAACTACTGTTGTTCTGTAGAAATATTCCATACCGGCTCGTGCTAAATGGCTTTATACATGATTGCCTCGGAGAACAGTTTAAAATGTGGTTCAAGTAATTCGACCAGTTTTTTTTTTACGGCCTTTACATTTGAAACTGTATAGTTGGAGGTAATGTGTCGTCATTTTACTAAACAGCAATAATTCACCAACATAGTTACAAGGAAATACATACCGTATCAGCCATATTTGTGCTGAAGTTATGTACAGTAATAGATAACGTAAGCGGCGGGCGATTGTTGGGAATTATGTTCAGGATGCCGTCTGTACCGTGAGGCACTCGCACGCGCCATTGAACAGGCTACCGTACTGTTATGTAATGGACAACTGTGGCTAGCCATGTGTATAGTGCTTGCATGAACGCCCCAGTTGCCAAATCACGGCCGGACGGGCAATGAGGCCGCGGCGCCATGATATAGGCGAGCGAGACTACTGGAAGGATGTCGGTTCTCGCCTCGACGCCAACCAGGGAAGACGTTCCAGAGCCAGGAGGATGACGCCGTCCCGAACCCCGTAGTCGGTCTACAAACCACCAGCCTTCGGCATCATGCAAGGTGGGAAATGTCGTTCCAGTAATTTACCGCAATGGTTGCTTCATATTAGGTTTCACTAGGCTTTATTGAAATAACTTAAATGTATAAAGTGCTAGCTTCTTCTATATATTTCTAGTTAAGGGGGAAGTATCCTTGCTATCTTGGATTTACATATTTTCCTCATTAACATAATTTTAGGAGTCAATATTTAAAAACCAAGCTAGTCATGGCGTATGGAACATTTTAACAGTTATTTCTAAATCCCACTTATTTTTCTTACATAATTAGTGCCACATACGAAACGGTAATCAAACATTATTTAATAATTTAAGTCCCACATGGGAAAATACAGGTATATTTGAAACCCTACAGATTTAAAAAAAAAAATAGTTGAGTAGTCGTCTATGTCATGTCTAGCTCTGATTTTTTATCTCTGGTCATACATTTTCATTACGAAGATTTGTAAGAAAATTCGAAGATGGAGTGGATACTACCCCCTTAATGTAATATGTGTAAAACCCATGAGGTAAATAATAATGTGTCAAACCATTGAAGGGGTAAGCCTTGAGTCAATAACAGAGTAGCTCTAGCCCATTGAGTACGACCCTCACAAACTTCTATTTTAATCTAAATAGTAATTGGATTTATAATCGAAATAGCTTAAAATATAAGAGTACGTAACACCTCTGACATGCTCCGATGTCCTGCGGAACTGGCAAGGCGAGGACGTAATGAAAACCTGAGCAATAGGACAGGCGGAACTCGACGGCATTCTACATGTTTAATAAAATGACGACGCAGTACTTCTAATTAGACTGTTTCAAATTTAACTTCCATTCAAAAGTGGCATAGTTACCGTATACATATTTTGAAATGGTAGGCTCACTGTGCTCCATCCTGCATACACTC